>CM053029.1:48980035-49580035 GCA_028564925.1 Lithobates sylvaticus
CCTCATCCTCCTCATCCTCTCTCACCCAGGCTCAGGGTACTGGCAAAGCAGCTGCCAACGCGTACTCAATGTCATCATCAGGCACCCCTTCCCTAGACCCACCATGTCCTCCTGAGGAGTCCCCCGAACTGTTTGAGCACAGTGTTGGGTACATGCTCCAGGAGGATGCCCAGCATTTTGAAGGCTCGGATGATGATACCCAGCTAGAGGAAGGCAGTAGCGTGAGCGCAGAGAGAGGGGATGCTCAAGCACAGCAATATGGCAGTAATGTTCCACCAGCTGCAGCTTACTGCCAGGTTTGCTCCAGTGGTGAAGAGGGAGGGGATGATGAGGTCACTGACTCCACGTGTGTGCCTGAATGAAGAGAGGAGGAGGAGGCGGCACATCTCCAACGAGGCAGGATGCCCTCTGGGGGCCAGCTTGAGGCCAGCACACCAACTGAATCACACTGCAGAGCTCCGCCTGTGCAGGGCGCTGCCTCTGCACGTTATTACAAAAGTTCTTTGGTGTGGGCCTTTTTTGAGACGAGTGCATCAGATCGCACCACTGCTATTTGCAACATATGTCTCAAGTGTATCTCGCGTGGCCAAAACATCAGCCGCTTGGGCCCCACAAGCATGACCAGACATATGTCGACCTGCCATGCAGCTCGTTGGCAAGCGCACATTAACCACTTCAACACCGCGTCATTGTCATATGACGCCCACAAGGTGGATCTACCATCCTGGGTGGGGCGTCATATGACGTCCTCGCATTCCCGGCCGCCTGGGGGGCGCGCGCGCGCCGCGGCATCGCTCGGGACCCGGTGCGAGTGCCCGGCGGCCGCGATGTCCGCCGAGCACCCGCGATTGCCCGTTAAAACAACTGGACCGTGCAGGACCGTGGAGCTGTGTGTGTAAACACACAGCTCCACGTCCTGTCAGCGAGGAGGAGACCGATCATGTGATCCCAGTACGGAGGAACACATGATCGGTCTCCTCCCCTTGAGTCCCCTCCCCCCACAGTTAGAATCACACATATAGGGAATACATTAACCCCTGCAGCGCCCCCTAGTGTTAACCCCTTCCCTGCTAGTCACATTTACACAGTAATCATTGCAATTTTAGAGCAACGATCGCTGTGTAAATGTGAATGGTTCCAAAAATGTGTCAAAAGTGTCCAAAGTGTCCGCCGCAATGTCGCAGTCACAAAAAAAAAATCGCAGATCGCCGCCATTACTAGTAAAAAAAAAAAATAATTCAATAAATCTATCCCCTATTTTGTAGACGCTATAACTTTTGCGCAAACCGATCAATATACGCTTATTGCGATTTTTTTACCAAAAATATGTAGAAGAATACGTATCGGGCTAAACTGAGGAAAAAAAAATGGGATATTTATTATAGCAAAAAGTAAAAAATATTGTGTTTTTTTTTCAAAATTGTCACTCTTCTTTTGTTTATAGCGCAAAAAATAAAAAGTGCAGAGGTGATCAAATACCACCAAAAGAAAGATCTATTTGTGGGAAAAAAAGGACGTCAATTTTGTTTGGGTGTAACGTCGCACGACCGCGCAATTGTTAGTTAAAGCAACGCAGTGCCGAATCGCAAAAAGTGCTCTGGTAAGGAAGGGTGTTTAAAAGCCCTGTATTGAAGTGGTTAAAGAACCACACCAAAGAACAAAGCGGACCTCTCCGTGCTCCTCATCAGCTTGGATCTCCAACCCCACAATACCTTCAGTCCTCTCTGAAAGCTGCACTGAGAGGAATGAAGGTGTAGAATTAGGTGTGTCACAGCCAAGTACTTGCGGGCACTCTGCTAGCAGTACACCGACGTCCGATTGTAGCAGGCAAATTTCCCTGCCCCAGCTGCTGGACCGTCAAAAGAAGTTTACTCCCAGCCATCCACATGCCCAGCGGTTGAATGCTAGCTTGGCTAAATTGCTAGCACTTCAACTGCTGCCTTTTCAGTTGGTAGACTTGGCCCCCTTCCGTGAGTTTTTCAATGTGTGGTTCCTCAGTGGCAGGTTCCCAAACGCCACTTTTTCTCACGGAAGGTGATTACGGCTCTCTACCGGCATGTGGAAGGCAATGTCTATGCCTCGTTGGACAGGGCGGTCAGCGGTAAGGTGCATATTACCGCTGACTCATGGTCCAGCAGGCATGGACAGGGATGTTACCTGTCTTTCACGGCCCATTGGGTCACTCATTTGGCAGCTGGGAAGGATGCAGGACAAGGTGCAGTAGTGTTGGATTTTGTTCCGCCACCACGCCTCCAAAATGCTACTACTGGTTGTGACACACCTCTCTCCTCCACCCCCTCCTCTTCCTCCATGGCCTCTTCGAGTGCTCTGTCCTCAGAACCAACGGTGCTCCGTAGGCGTCCAAGGGACTACGCAAGTACGCAGGCAAAAAGATGCCATGCCGTGTTTGCGCTGGTGTGTTTGGGGGACAGGAGCCACACTGGAGCAGAGGTTCTGTCAGCTCTGCAGGGGCAGGCCGAGAGGTGGTTGACGCCACGCCAGCTTAAGCCAGGAATGGTGGTTTGTGACAATGGCACCAACCTCCTCTCCGCCCTGCGACAGGGGCAGCTGACCCATGTGCCCTGTATGGCTCACGTCCTTAACCTGGTGGTGCAGCGGTTCTTGGATAGGCTTACAGGATGTCCTGAGGCAGGCCAGGAAAGTCTGTGTGCATTTCCGCCGATCATATAATGCCAGTGCTCGGCTGGCTGAGCTGCAAAAGGAGTTGAACCTGCCCAAAAACCGCCGTATATGTGACATGCCCACCAGGTGGAATTCAACGTTGGCCATGCTGCAGCGACGGCACACGCAGCAGAGGGCCATCAATGAGTACCTGTGTGACTACGGCACCAGGACAGGGTCAGGGGAGCTCAGATTTTTTCCCCCACGCCATGATCAGGGATGCATGCACTGTCCTGTCACCATTTGAGGAGGCCACGAGGATGGTGAGCAGTGACAGTGCATGCATCAGTCACACTGTACCTCTTGTCCACCTGTTGGAGCATACGTTGCGTGGGATAATGGACAGGGCACTTGAGGCAGAACAGAGGCAGGAAGAGGAGGACTTCCTTGCCTCTCAAGGCCCCCTTTATCCAGACAGTGTTCCTTCTCTCCCACCCATCACACAGGAAGAGGATGAGGAGGAGGAGGAGGAGAAGGAGGCGGATTGTGTCAGCATGGAGGTGGAGCCTGGTACTCAGCATCAGCAGCAGCAGTCTTTTAGGGATGATTTACAGTGGACTTGTACGTGGCTGGGAGGAGGTGGCTGCGGATCATGTCATCCTCAGTGACCCAGAAGACACCGGACCGAATGCCTCAGCTAACCTACGTTGCATGGCCTCCCTGATCCTGCAAAGCCTGCGGAAGGATCCTCGTATTCTTCGGATCAAGGAGAGGGACCATTACTGGCTGGCCACACTCCTTGATCCACGGTACAAGGGTAAGGTTGCGGACCTTATCTTGCCGTCGCAGAGGGAGCAGAGGATGAGACATCTCCGGTAGGCCTTGCAGAAAGGTCTGTGCAACGCATTCCCAGAGTTTGGGAGGTTACAAACTCCTGGTCCTGGACGACGAGTTGCTGAGGCTTCGGTCAGTAGCAGAAGGAGCGGTGGGGAATGTGGACGTCTGACCAGTGCGTTCAGACAATTTTTTTAGTCCGCAGCCCCAAGGTATGATCGGTTCCAGCAACCATCGCCAGCATCTGATATACATGGTGCAGGAATACCTAGGGGCAAGGTCAGACTTGGACACCTTTCCCACCAAAAATCCTCTGGCTTACTGGGTCTTGAGGATGGATCACTGGCCAGAGCTTGCACAGTATGCAATTGAGCTACTGGCCTGTCCTGCATCCAGCATTCTTTCGGAACGCACATTCAGTGCTGCTGGAGGCTTTGTCACCGATCACAGGGTGCGCCTGTCCACCGACTTGGTTGATCGACTGACCTTCATAAAGATGAATCAGTCTTGGATCACCATCAGCTACCAGGCACCTGAAGCTGATATAACAGAATAATTTATTTTGAAATGTCACATCCCTTCAAGACTGCCTATGCTGATGCTGAGTGACTGTCCTGTTATGTTGACTGACTATCCTCTTCCTCCTCAATGATCCTGATGATAGCTTGAAAGAACATTTTTGTTTCTGGGTGCCACCACCAGTGGCTAAGGCCCGATTTTTCAGCCCCTGTTTAACAGGGGCGTGTAATTACAATTTTTTATGCAATGCTTTGCAACAGGTCTGATTGCTGTGCTCCAAGTACAGTATCTGTGAGGGATTGCAGTATTGTGGCACCAGCACCAGTGCCTAAGGCCCAATTTTTCAGCCCCTGTTTAACAGGGGCGTGTAAGTACAAATCTTGATCTAATAATTCACAGCAGGGCCCATTTCTGCGCCCACCAAGAGTAACTGTGAGGGCTTACAGTGTTGTGGCAACACCAACATCTAATGGGGCAAATTTCTGCAGAGTATATACGGCAGGCCCCTACTTTCAAACATCCAACTTAGAAACGACTCCTACTTGCAAACGGAAGGAGAAAACAGGACGTGAGAGGAAATCTACCCCTAGGAAGGGAAATACTATCCTGTTAGATTTAATTTGGGAAAAAGGTATCTCCTCTCTAATGATGCTTTATCACCAATCCTTGTTTCAATAAAAAAAAACACTTTTTCAAAAACATTTGTCATTGGGACGGAAAGTGAGGTGAAATGTTCTGAACAGGTGCACAGACAGCAAAACAAATGTTAGAGGGGTGATAACCCTTCCCTATGTTCTCCAAAAAGCTTAAAAATAGATTTTTTTGGATGGAGCTACACTTAAAAATGTACCTGTTCAAAATTACAAACAGATTCTACATAAGAACAAACCTACAGTCCCTGTCTTGTTTGCACCGCCTGTATACTGCTGTTCAGAGTATATAGGGTTGTAGGTATAGGATTTTACTTTGGGTGCGGGGTTCCCCTTAATATCCATACAAGACCCAAAGGGGCTGGTAATGGGCTGTGGTGTGGGGGGGGGGGGGGGTGATGGGGTAGCCATGCCATTTTTCTTAAAGATTTTCATCCATATTGCCAGGACAAGACATGACATTAAAGCCGCAAGAAGTTTTAAATGGCTTCTTTTTTCCTTTACAAATGTCATTTTTTGCAGGGACAGTTCTAAACACGGGAAACACATGCCACTTCACAGGCATACTTTAGACACCCCCCAGGTACCATATTTAAAGGAATATTTCACTTTTTTTTTCACTTTATGCATCATTAAAATGACTGCTCCTGAAAAAACGTCCGTTTTTAAAACTTCTTTTTGCATTGATACATGTCCCCTGGGGCAGGACCCGGGTCCCCAAACCTGTTTTATGTCATTAACATGCATATTGACCGTTATAATTAGCACTTTAGATTTCGAATGTTTGCGTCCATTGTAACTAATAGGGTTCGAATGTTCGCGCAAACTTTCGGTCCGTTCGCAGGTTCTGGTGCGAACCGAACCCGGGGGTGTTCGGCTCATCCCTATAGGTGAATAGAATACCTAGCTTTTACTGAAGCTTTGGCCATGGGTGGTGAATGTGTAGTGCCTTTGGTGCTCACTAGTAACCATACTGATTTGCAGTAGTGTGCTGCACACAAAGGGCAGCTTTTGGCAACTGTAATTACCAAACTTAGAAAAAAGCAAATCAATAATATCAAAATATCCCTATCCAAAAAATGAAAAATGTGTGTATGTGAAGTGATAGTAAAGTCTTTTTTTTTCAAAATAACATGTTATACTTACCTACTCTGTGCAGCAGTTTTGCACTGAGCAGCCCAGATCCTCCTCTTCTCGGGTTTCACACCCCATGCTCCTCCCTTCTGTCGGGTGCCCCCACAGCAAGCAGCTTGCTTCCAACCCGAATGAACACACAGAGCCACCGATCAGACCCACCCCTCCATCTCCTGATTGGCTCACTGGCTGTGATTGACAGCCAGGTTCTCGTGGACATCGCAGGATCAAGATGGGGCTCAGGTAAGTCTTAGGGTGCCTGGGGGGAAGGGGGGCTGCACACAGAAGGTGCCTATACAATCACTTTAATGCCCCGTACAACGCGATCGGATCGTGTTGTCGGAAAATACGATCATGTGTGGGCTCCATCTGACTTTTTCTGTCAGAATTTCTGACACACAAAGTTTGAGCGCTGGATCTAAAATTTTCCGACAACAAAATCTGATCGTTTAAATTCCGATCATGTGTAGACAATTCCGACAGACAAAGTGCCATGCATGCTCAGAATAAATTACGAGACGAAAGCTATTGGCTACTGGCCCATTTATAGTCCTGTCGTTCTACGTCACCGCGTTCAGAACGATCGGATTTTCTGAAAACATTGTGCACCCCTGTGTATGCTAGACAAGTTTGGGCCAAAATCCTCAGAAAAAATCTGACGGATTTTGTCATCGGAAAGTCCGACTGTGTGTACAGGGCATAAGTGTTTATAGTTTTGCATTTCTGGTCACTACTGCATGGACAGTGAGATCAAAGTCTTGTTTCAAGCAAATTAATTGTGTGGCTTATGTTAAAATGATCCAAGGTCATCAATTTTTATGTTAACACAAGTTTAATAATCCTTTCACCCAGATACTCTTGTCCTTCAGATCGGTTCTGTACCCAGTGCCCTGAAATGTATATTGTCTTTTGTTGTTTGCTTGACTAATCAATATTTACTGTAATAAATACATTTTTCTCAACTCTTCACATGGTATGAGGTACTAGATTTAAACATATTAACAGTTAAGCCCCATACACACTATCAGATTTTCTGCTGATTTTTTCCTTCAGATTTACCAAAACCATATAATATGAGGTCAAACCATAGGAGTTTCAATTTGTATGCAATCAGGCAGGCCCTTGCACTACATGGTTTTGATAAATCTGAAGGAAAAAATCAGCAGAAAATCTGATAGTGTGTATGTGGCTTTAGGCTTATTTTGCTCTTCACCATCCTCTTAGTAGTGTAGCACCCTCTACCTAGTGTAGGTGCTAGAGTGAGGTTTTTTTTGTTGTAGTGCAGGTAAATTTAGGCAGGCCTAGCTAAAAACTAGGCCTTGTTTGTTTTGATCTGTGGGGCTGGCAGTGGCTTAGCGTAGGCTGGAGACTCACAGTTAGCTTCATCTTTTGGTTACCTCCTTTCTGCTTCTGGAGGCTTCTAGAAGGAAGGAGTGGAAGAAAGGTGGAGCTGTCTGGGGTGTTCTAAGGAGCCCTGACCAATCCCCAACCTGGATTGGCAGGGGGCAGGCCTCCTTAAATACCTCGAGTCAGCCCAGCTGGGGAAGAGTTGTTTGGGTGTAAGAACTGGAGATGGAGTGTTAGGCTGTCAGGGCCTTGGAGGGAGCCCCCTAGTCTTTGGGGTGACCTCGGGCCAGAGGCTCAGAGCTGTACAGGAACCCCATACAAGGTGTGTCCTGAACAGGAGAGAACAGCGGGGAATACTTCTGGGCAAGTCTCCAGGAGGGATCCATCAGGTGTTGGTGAGTGGCAGGCACAGTCAGGAGAGATACATGACGGAGCAGACAGGGAGTGTGAAGTCTGAGATGAATGTAGAGCCAGCCGGAAAGACTGTAATGTTACTGGCAGTGACGTCAGGCCGCTGCAGTCAGGAAGGCTGTCAGAGTCTGCAAAGGGCTGACTGGGATCAGTAGTCCACCAAAGAGGGCAGCTAGCACCAGAACTTTCTTCTGCTACACTATAGGGACCCACGGTCCCTGCCTGTAATAAGGAACTTTGCTAAGAGCAGGCTGAAACCAGCGTTAGGCCTAACCATGTGTTAGCTGCACCTGAAGAATTGTGCTGGTGGGAAAAGGAGAGATAGTCTGCAGCAAGTGTTGTGCAGGAGGAGAATATCTAAATTGTCCCAAACCATGCAAGAAACTTTTTTCCTGGGCATCCCATAAATTCCTTAACCCCATCCAAGTTCTAATCCCTCAATAAAAATACAAAAACAAAGCTGATGGACTTGTTCATTGTCTGGGAGTGTCTGGAAGTGAATGCCAGCCTGGGCAGGGTGACAGGTGGGCCACAGTCCCTCAGCAGCCCCTACAGCGGTACCAATACAGTATTTATTGACCTTGTTTGCTCCCCTCCCCCCGTATATATATATAGATAGATAGATAGATAGATAGATAGATAGATAGATAGATAGATAGATAGATAGAATACTAATTGATTATTTTTTCCATTTTCACACATACTTTTAATATATAATTATATATATGTATTCCATGGAGATTTTATTTTATATATATATTATATATATATATATATATATATATATATACCGTATATATATATATACCGTATATATCTATTTTTTATATATAATTTTATATATGTATATTGTCTTATTTCTTTTCTTGTACACCCATCCGGATATATATATATATATATATATATATATATATATATATCCTTTACATTCTCAATGTTTTAAGATAGTGATTTCCATAGTTGTTGTCTTTTAATACTTGTGTCTTTTAACATATGGGTAGTGGCATCCCCAAAAAGACTTGCAGCTGTAATTGCAGTGAAAGGAGGTTCTACAAAGCATATCCTACCCACACCTAACAACAACAACAACCGTATTTTCATTTTCTCCATCAGCTCATCCCCTCACAGTATTACCTTTTGTTCCAATTGACCCTCCCTTCTAGATTGTAAGCTCCAACGAGCAGGGCCCTCTGATCCCTCCTGTATTGATTTGTATTGTAATTGCACTGTCTGCCCTCATGTTGTAAAGCGCTGCGCAAACTGTTGGCGCTATATAAATCCTGTATAATAATAATAATAATAATACAAAGTATTGACTCAGGGGGGGCTGAATACAAATGTACGCCACACTTTTCATATATTTATTTGTAAAAAAAAGTTTGTAAACCATTTATCATTTTCCTTCCACTTCACAAATATGTGCCACTTTGTGTTGGTCCATCACATAAAATCCCAATAAAATATATTTACGATTTTGGTTGTAACATGACAAAATGTGGAAAATGTCAAGGGGTATGAATACTTTTTCAAGGCACTGTACATTTGAAAGTGAACTTGTTCCAAGGGTATGCACATAAAATGATTCACATATTCTAAGCAAGCATTACAAAACACTGTAAAATAAAACCCTCATTTACTTCTGTAGCATTTGGCATTGTGGAGAAATGTATTTTCAAAGTTCACAACAGAGGCCCAGAAATCTTTTTTTTTTTCTTTTACTTTACCTGAGATAGAATCTTGCAGCTTGCCAACATTCTAATGTATGCAACCAGCAGGTGTTTCTAAGCTGTTAGGAACCAGCTAAAACTCTACTCTAGATCATTTGTTGTGTTTTTTAAAGTAGCGTTTCAGGCAAAAATTGAACTCCTATGAAAGCAGAAGATCCCCCCCCTCATTTTTGGATATTATTTATTAATTTTTGTCATACCTTTTTGTACCCACTTCAATACCGCACATAGCCATATGACGTCCTTGACTTTGTGCGGGGATATCAGATATCATTCTTTCCAGTCGGCGATTCTGTGCACGATAAGAACCATCATAGCGGCAGTTACGCCTATTGCTCATTCTTATAGGCGACTCCCCCCCCCTTCCGCCGCCATCCAGTTATTCTCTGGGCTCTCCCGTGCCATCGTGGACCCGGAGAAAGAATTGGCCGGCGCCGGAAGACGGCGATAGAGATTTCCGGTGACCACATGGTCACCAGTCATCTCTATGACCGTCGAAGGCCCAGGCGCGATGTTATGACCTCACGCCCGGGTTCCCGGATGTAAACAAAGCCGCGATCGCGGCTGTCAGCATGAGATCAGTGAATTTTTTTTCTCGATCTCATGCTTTCCAGCCTGGAGGAGAGATGTAAGGTCTTATTGACCACGCATCTCTCCATAAAGAGGACCCGTCACAATAGATTCCTATTACAAGGGATGTTTACATTTCTTGTAATAGGAATAAAAGAGATAAAAAAAAGAAAAATGTAAAAAAAAAGTGTAAAAATATAAAATATTAAGTAAAATAAATGAAAAAAAGAAAAAGTAAAACACCCATGTCCCCGGTAGCTTGCGCTCAGAAGCGAATGTACATGCAAGTCCCGCCCACATATGTAAACGCCATTCAAACCACACATGTGAGGTATTGCCGCGTGCGTTAGTTGTTAGTTCAACAATTCTAGCACTAGAACTCTGTAACTCTAAACTGGTAACCTGTAAAAATGTTCAAAGCTCCCCCTATGGAGATTTTTAAGTACCGAAGTTTGGCGCCATTCCATGAGTGTGCACAATTTTAAAGTGTGACATGTTAGGTGTCTTTTTATTCGGCGTAACATCATCTTTCACATTATACAAACTAACTTTACTGTTTTTTTATTTTTTAATTCAATTTAATTTTGAAAAATTATTGCGCAAATACCCTGCGAGATAAAAAGTTTCAATGACCGCCATTTTATTTCCAAGGGGGTCTGCTAAAAAAAACATATATAATGTTTGGGGGTTCTGAGTAATTTTCTAGCAAAAAAATGATAATTTTTACATGTAGGAGAGAAGTGCCAGAATAGGCCCAGTATGGAAGTGGGTATATTTTCTTCGGGACTTCCATCCCACGGTTCCGCGGCGACGTACCCCACTTTTTCCTTTGCCCTCCTCCTTCCCCCGTCGCCTTCTGTCAAGTATTTGTAGCTGCTGAATTAAAAAAAAAATCACCCAGGCTGGAACTCCGCTTTAAGTATTTATGAGAATTAATTACTTCACATTACAAGCAGCTACAAAGTTAGATGGGGATTTGTTTTAAAGCCCTTTCATTTTTATTAAGAATGTGAAATAGCCTCATCATGAGTAACCTGGACATCACTGGGTTGAAGATAAGGGGGGAAAGCTACAAAATCTCTGCATTCACAGATGACTCTTTTTTCCCTGACCACCCCATCTATTTCATTGTCTAATCTCTTAAAAGAATTTGAAAATTACAGGGCACTGTCATTAGAAAACCAACTTCTTGAAATTAGAGGCTTTATTAGAGGAATTATGTTGACTTTCCAACTGATCTCCATGTCCATTTGCAACAAAATTGCACATTCAAATAGGTTTCCTCTGCTATTAAATACTTGGGCACTCTCATCCTGCCTGGCTTAAATCTGCCATTACTCTAAACGTTCTGCCCCTTCTCAACCAAATCTCTTCCCTACTGCCCAAATGGAACACAGAATTACACTCCTGGTTTGGTAATTGCAAAATTATCAAAATGTTGATTTTGCCCAAATTCCTTTATCCCTTTCAGGAGCCTCCTATATAGTAATAGGAATGTTTTCTCAAAAAAGGTTAATACCATGTTAAATAATTTTATTTAGTCTAACAATCACCCCAGACTCAATTGTACCCTGTTGATATGGACCAAATCCAGAGGTGGCTTGGCACTTCCCAACATACTAATCTACTATCAAGCATGTCAACTGTATATGACTGGTGTAGGTACATCTCTTTATAGCAATGAATAGCTCTTGATCAAACTTTCACTGACTTTCTTGCTCATTAGCCTTTGTTAAATATGCCATTTCCTCACCAACCTCCCCACTTTACCCGATTGCTAACAATTCCAGATTTTTTCCAGGCTCGCTCTCTGGATCTTTGACCTTCATATTTTTTAATATATGCCCTCTATGCCATCTTGATTGATTCCCTCCAGGAACAGAAGACCCCATTTTTTTTGTTTGGGAATGTAAAATTAGACTCACTTTCACCTGGGATCAATGTCAAATACCCATACTCCTCTCATTGCAGTCCTCAAAGAGTACAAGAAACTCCTTACCAGGTGGTGTAGAATTCCTGCTCATCTTCATATAGCCTACCATAACATTCCAGTTCAGTAGAAGGCACTCTGAGCCTTTTAGAATGGAATTAAAACATTATCCCAAAATTAACAGATTATACAATTCCGGAGGAACCAGCCTTTTCCCTGCTGCACAGTTCAGATGTACTTTTTAGAACCTACCATAAGTCAGTCCTACATAACTTACTGAATGCGGCCTGGATTTCCCTTAGATGGAAAGACCCTGTCCCACCCATGATTTCCGCAGGGTTTAACAAAGTGTAAGAAACTATAAGGATAGAGGACCTTATACACTCCACCCAAAATAAATGTGAAGCCTATATTCACACTTATTACTACTGGGATACCTTCCTGAACAACTCTATTTTCCTGTTTGAAAGCCCAGGTGTGTATGCAAGACTGAAATCTAAGAACTGGTTGATGGGGTGCACGCCCTGTCACTGCAACAGAAGCAACTATGTAAAAACAAAGGATGGCCGCACTCGCCACACGATGCAATAATGTTTATTTCCAAAGTAATAAAAACAACAGCACTGAAATAGTACAGGCAGGGGGAAGCAGGTGACGCATTTCAAATGACTAGTGTGCTTTGTCGGAACCTCTATTTTCCTCCTCACAGATCCTGGAGTGGGATCCCAATAACACAAATTGATATTTAACTCCTTTCCCCCCTCCCTGTGTGCTCTTTTTCTCACATTTAACCCCAATCGCTTGCTTTCTCCCTTTCTTATCTACCCTTGTTTGTATTAATTCCTTTTTTTATGCACCTGACTCTCCCCCTCATGCTTCAATACAAGGAAAGTTCAGGAAAGTCCTGGATGATTGGACACCACTTTGTTGCACTCCCATTGCACTCTCCCACCAACAGTCCATGATTGCCACAGAAACCGCGTCCTTTTAGCAGCTATTTCACGATCCGCATGGTCGGATGCATCCCAGCTTGAGATCCCCGTGCCACTTCTCCCAGAGTTACATGATGACTTAGTTGTGAACCATCCAGCACTGAGGTCTCTGAACCCTCAGGACTTCAAGTTTTGTTCCTGCTATCCAGCGCTGGGGTCTCTGAACCCCCAGGCCTTCAAGCCTGCTCTTTGAGGCTACATCTTTGCTGTTTCTCTGGATTCAGCTCCTCCCATCTCCTCCCAGGAAGCATATCACCCCAGTTTATATGTGAGTCCTGCCCCTGCCAATACAAGTTAATGATTGGTCCAGGGCTCTCCATACAAACTGCCTGCACGCCTTCTTTCCAGAACATTTCCAGTGAAAAGTAAGGGAGATCTTTCAGAGCAGAGTACAGGTGGCCAGACCCTCCTCTATTCTATCACTCCTCCCAAACCAAACCAAAACAACCAGGCCTAAAGAAATGTAAGGCCCTGGCAAATTTACCTAACACTTACCTAACTAAACCTAATTAGCACCCACCTAAAGGTGGTGGGCGCTACATAATAATAAAATACATTTCCCCACGATTCACTTTCGCTCAATTCTGCAAGTGTTCTAATTTATTATCCCTGTTTTCTAGCTGGTTTAAAACCACTTTTGATGTAAAGGGACACTTTTTGGTTGCTATGGACAATCTCAAGTTTCCAGGCAGAAAGAACAGTGTATACAATATAAAACTGCATGCAGGGCATTGGCCAAACCACTAGGGACAAAAGGGATGTGAAATACAGTAATGTAATCTGTATTATGATTTTTCACTTTTTTTAATTTGTCGCCGGGCTCCGCCCCCCTGCGCCATGATGCTCGCAGGTAATGGAGCCCGGCACAGAGAGGCTTCGGGCGGAGGACAGAGCCCATGGACACAGCGGGGGGACATCGCAGGATCCTGGGGACAAGGTAAGTATACCGCACCAGGATCCTGCAATGCAATCCAGAGTGTGGCTCGGGGTTACCGCTAATGGTGCTGAAATTTAACTCCGAGCCACACTCGGGAAAACCGCCATAAGAAATGAAACAACACTTATACATTTAAATGAGCGCCACAGTTATTCTCTGTAGTGAAATCTGAGGTTTCAAAAAATAAATAATTAATTAAAAAATATATAATTTAATGTTTGCATTCTGGGTGCAGATACATTTTAAGCTATTGAAATGATCCTACTGTAAATGAAAATATACAAATTGAACATAAATCGCTTTACCCTGAAAATTCAATAAATACTTTTCACAAGGTTTGATCAGAGAAGGAAATTACTTGATGAGTCACATTTTACAATTATTCTAATATTATTCCGAAGTAGTGTGATTTTCATTTCCAACACTGTATATAAGTGAATAATACAGCATGCATATCCTGATTCCTCAGATTGTATATAATGGGATTGAACAATGGTGTTACTACAGTAAATACAATTGATAACATTTTGTTGATGGCTACTGAATGTTCTTTTACTGGAATGAAATAATTTAACAGCGCGGCTCCAAAAAACATACCCACCACCAATAAGTGGTTGCTACAGGTAGAGAAGGCTTTCTTCCTGCTGCCAATGGACAGCATCCTGAGTATAGCTACACAAATGCACACATAACTTACAATGATTAAAACAAATGGAACAGCAACTACGGGAATGGTTAGAACAAAAATATCTATTTGCAGGGCAGAAGTATCTGAACAAGCAATATTCACAAAAGGAGCAAGGTCACAGAAGTAATGGTCAATGACATTATAGCCACAGAACTTGAGCATTATTAGAAGACTCAGTGGGATCAATGGCAAAAGGAAACCCAACATCCAGCAAACGATAACAAGAAAATATTGAAGGGTGTGGTCCATTATTGTGTTATAATGTAAAGGTTTACATATGGCCAAATATCGGTCATAGGACATTGCAGTGAGAAGGTAACATTCAGAAGAACCTGAAGACACAAACAAGTAGCTCTGAGTGATGCATCCAGTGACAGATATGGTGGCTCCATCCATCCATATGACACGTAACATATTTGGGACAATAAAAGTCACTAAACACATTTCTGAAAATAAGAAATTCTGGAGGAACATGTACATGGGGGAATGTAGACTTTCCCTGGTTGACACTAATATTATAATCATAATATCGAGGAGCACTGTCACAGTATATGTGGACAATATGAGAATAAAGAGATAAACTCTGAAATCACCAAGTCCAGGGAACCCCAGAAAAAAGAATTCATTCACTGTTGTCCCATTTTCATTATCCATATTCATTTTTGTGGCTGCAAAAGCAGAAATAATTTAATGATCTACACCATTTCATTTTTGCGAAATGTTAAAATTATGATTATAAAGTATGCTATAGGCAGGGTCAAGATAAAACTTTCTGCCCCTAGATGAACTGTCTTGTGCTACTAACAACCTACCCAAGTTGACTGCTACCCCTAATAGTATCCTAACAAGGGAAATGTTATGGCCACAAAAGGTCCACCAAGGCTGAGAGCAGTTAGGCTGAAAGAGACAACCTGCTTTCTCTACATAGGACACACCAGTTCAGTTATAAGAGTAAAGAACCAGAATGGGGTAACTGTATATATACAATTCTAATGAAAAAAGCATAAACAAACTGTACAGAGAATGGAACAATGGAAATCCATTTAGAAAGCACTGATAGGTAGGGGAGTAGTCTGGAAACTTTTAGCAAACACTGGAATATGTTACAGTCAGTCAACATCATGATGTGCGAATGTGTGTGTGCTACCATTATATTAATATACATGCACTTTTTAAATATAATGCGATAACTCAATAGAAATCCAAATAATTGTGTGATATGAAACTTGATAAATGAATAACAAAAAACTATTTGTAGTCATATAGTAGTGGGATGATAATTATTATTATAATTTGAGTTATTTTATATATATACATACAGTATATATATATATATATATATATATATATATATATATATATATGCCGATTTTAGGTAGGATATTTTTAAATCTATATATATTGTGACGGTATGCGAGGTGAGATACACGATCATAGGTACATTTCACCTCGCATTCGTTACATTGT
Organism: Lithobates sylvaticus; assembly: GCA_028564925.1. NCBI lineage: Eukaryota > Metazoa > Chordata > Amphibia > Anura > Ranidae > Lithobates > Lithobates sylvaticus. The sequence goes on from CM053029.1 coordinate 48,995,864, forward strand.
AAGGGACTAAACCAGAATCCGGCCCTGGTTTTCCAGCCTCTGTGGCAGGCTGGGTTCCGGTCCGGATGTTCTGATCCACTGGAGTCCACAGTCAGCTGGACTTTAAATAACCAGGAAGAGAGAACAGCAGGGCTCTGGTTGTTGAGACTCAGGGAGGAACCTGAGTGAGAGGAGCTCTGGCTTTTGGACTGAGAAAAAGGTTTGCTTTACCGTTTGTTTTGTGGGTGACGGGGACCAGCCCCGTACTGTATAGAGAGGAGACTGTTTGTTTAGTTAGCGCCGGACGGCAAGGATTTGATTTACTGTTTGTTTTTTGTGGTTTGCAAACCCCTTGCAAAAAAACTTGGCATCAGCCAGAATTTTAAGAAACTGCCTGTTTGCTGACTGTCATTCAGAAAAGGAGATCCCCACGAGCTAATTTCCCCAAAATATATAGATATAAAATACTAATATATATATATATATATATATATATATATATATATATATATATATATATATAACATCTTACATCAAATCACCAACACATATATGCATGCATTTTAAGCAAACAATAAATAAACCAATTCATAAATTAAGAAATATATCAAAAAATAAATATTTAATTATTCTATTTATATATCATATAAAGTGAATAAAATGCAATAGTGCATGAATAAATAAATAAATTAGTAGTCCATAAGATAAACGTTATTATTATACAGGATTTATATAGCGGCAACAGTTTATGCAGCGCTTTACAATGTAGAGGGGGACAGTACAATTACAATACAGTTTAATACAGAAAGAATAGGAGGAGCCCTGCTCATGGAGCTTACAATCTAAAGGGAGGGGGTGGTGCAAATAGTAATAGCCGTGGAGGGGGGGTTTGATCTGATGGAGGTGACTAGAGTACAATTCTTATGTGAAGGTGGGGTTAGGCTTCACTGAATACATTTTCAAGAATCGCCTGAAGGTAGACAGGGTAGGAGCTGACCAGACATACTGGGGCAGGTTGTTCCAGGAGGTGGGGAAGGCTCTGAAGAATTCCTGGAGGCGAGCATGGGAGGATGTTACAAGGGAGCTAGAGAGCAGGAGATAAACGGGTGTATAGGCACTGCTACCTTCCCACATAAAAGCTCTGCCCGGTGCTCAGATCTTGAGGCTGCTGATACCTCGAACCAGAATAAAAGAAAGGGATGGTTGGCACTCAGGATGACATCCAAAATAGTATTTCTTTATTAAATGCATGTACAAGGCTGTAAAACAGCCTAGAGAGCAGGAGGTCTTGGGGGGAGTGGAGAGAACGATTTGGGTGATATCTGCAGATGAGGCTGGTGATGTAGCTAAGTTAGTATTTTGAATTTTATATGGTGGAGTAGGGGAAGCCAGTGAAGGGATTGGCAGAGAGGAGCAGCAGTGACGGATCGGTTAGTAAGGTGTATTCGTCTGGCAGCAGCATTCATAATAGATTGAAGGGGGCAAAGCCTGTGTAAAGGTAGGCCAGTGAGGAGAGAGTTGCTGTAGTTGCTGTAGTCAAGGCAGGCAATAACCAAGGAGTGAACAAGTTGTTTTGTGGTGTCGTTAGTCAGGAAGGGGTGAATTCTGGAAATGTTGCGGAGGTTAAGGCGCTATCCCGATCCCACGAGCCGACGTACAGCTACGACGGCTCACAGGATCCTGCCGACCTGCCGCAGTAAAATGACAGTGGCTGGTTGGCAAGCAGTTAAGACAACACCTAAAATATTAGTAAGTTGCCACCAGAAGAAGAGGTCTTAAAAATCTTCCAATTAAGACATTTGTTCTGGTGACAACTGGACAGCATATGTTATTACACAGATCACCTTGTTAACAAATCACCCAACCTGTCTTTTATTAGAAAAGGGTTATTTTATTACCTGACTTGAAATCAGAGAAAAGATGTTCTTTGAATTGGATACCATTAGTATAAAAGGAAAACGCTGTGATAAACCTTACTGTTGTCAAACAGGCAAAAATACCTTAAATGTCCCCATAATTTCAGAAAATCATGATCCATCCTAAATAAGATTTACTGTATATCTGGTGCACAATCAATACCATTCTACATAACTATACAATTCATGGACGGTTTTTAAGCTTTTTCCCATCCATCAACCCATTGTAAAATCAAATTTACAATACTGACAAAAGCAAGAAGTAAAACGGTAGTTGCTATGGAATGTCTGTAAAGCAAAGCAAAACATTTTGACCTGGGAACAGAGAAAAAAAAATATTCAGGGCTAAAAAATAAAAAATAAAATAAAATAGAAACGTAGAAAAAATGTGCTCCAAGCTTCATTTGTTCCAATATTTTCTTTTGTTCTAAAATATTAATATTCATGAACCTTTTATATATTACTGCTTTAATGATAGCAATAATGACTACCTATCCCTTGTGTACAATTTGTATTCTTTGGAGAGTCTACAGTTTTAATAGAACTGAATTCAGTATGTTTATTTTTATTTTTTTAAATATTTCCTGTAAGATTCTGAAGGTGGTTTCTAACCTATTTTCAGTCAAGGCTCCTTTTAAAAAATTAAGGACAGTCTCGAGGCATCCTTTAAAAATTATGGACGGTCTCGAGGCAGCCCATTCTAAAATGGAAAAACTATTCTAATAGTTTTACCTAATGCAGCGACATCCACACAAGTGGAACACCCAACATTAGAGGGGATTTATTCTTCCAAACTAAATACACCTTCGTAAACTGCTACTGTAAACTAGTATTCCAATTTATTCTCTTCTTCTTTTTCTCCATCACTTACTGTAGCTAATGAGACCCCAAAGCTGATAGAGAGGGGCAGGGGAGGGTCAAACAAGGATTCTGTGCAGGCAACTGACATCCTCTCTATTAACTGATGATGCCATTGGTTGTTAGGATTCTAGCGGCTAGAAAGTTTTAATGGTGCACAATGAAAATCTATGGCTTTGAGTCACTAAAAAGCAGGCTTGATCCACATGCTGGCTTGTATAAAACATTTTAGGCATTTTGCCAAGGCACCCTGGCAGAAACCTCAAGGCACCCCAGGGTGCCTGGGCACCCTGGTTAAAAAAGGCTGGTTCACAGCTGTGGCTGAGATCAGGAGGCACGTTGGGTCAACATCAGGGAAAGCTAGAAAAGCTATCATTTAGGCATAACTAACATCTAGAAGTTCCCTATAATATGGCCAATCTTCATTTTTTTGGAGTCCACTTTAAAGCACATTCAATCAGGACCTTAGCAATCTCCTGGGTTGAGCACAAGGATTCTAACTGGAAAATTATGCATACCTTTTGCAAGGAATTAATGCCTGGATGTGGGGGTGGATGATCGTATCTTCCTTTTGAGTTGGAGCTTGGACGGTGACTACTCTATACAAGATATTCTGGAGGTGGGCACCATTGTGCGTTATCTGACGTCTTACCATTCGGGTTGGAGGATCCACAGTGGAGGATTATTCCATGTCTGATCGACTCAACACTACTGGTGTGTGGGTCCACACCCTGGGGTAAGAGTACCCATTGCCTTTATCCAATGTTATATTATACACTAGGGATGGGCCCGGTGTTCGATTGGAACCCACGTTCGAATCGAGCACCGGCCATTCGCCCGCTCGGCAAACCCAGAACTATTTGGGCCGTTCGCATCACATTCGTGTGATGCGAGCGGCCCGCAATGCATTGCGCCAGTCACAGTGCATTGCTGGCTGATGATTGGCCAAGCATGCACTGTGACCCCCGCATGCTTGGCCAATCACAGCACTGGCAGCGAGCAGAGCAATAATTGGCTACAGGCAGGACGCCTGTAGCCAATTATAGCTCAGGGGCTTTAGTACATGCCCCACTGTATAAAAGGCCGCCGCGCCGTCGGCCTAGTGCTCTGTGTTCCGGCTGTGATTCTGATATAGGCAGACTGCTGATGCTGATTCATTATCATTACTACTGAATACTGATCATTTGAATATATATTCATTCTGCTGATTGCACTGCTGCTGACAGTATCTGCAGGGCTGTGCTGTCTCATACATTCTAACTTTATCTGCTGTGATTCTGGGGATTAATCTGGTGTGTGCGTGCTGTTATACAGCATTGCAGTAGCACCTTCTGGCCGATTGTGATCTAAGGCAGGCAGGCATTTATAGGAGCTAGCGTGTGTGTCTGCTGTGTTAGTACAGCACACATAAAACCACCTCAGCCTCTCTATCTGCCATAAGGCCCTGTTGTTGTCATCTAAGGCAGCCTCTATCTGCCGTAAAATAGTAAACAAAACTTAATACTTGCGCCAAAGAGTACTATAAAAAACGCATAACACCATACAATAGTTAATAAACAAATACTGCTGCTGCTACCTGAAAAAGTTAAAAAACCTTAAATATGATATACTGTGAAATAAGGCTGCGCTAGCAGATGTGAATCACCACTAGGGGTGTAAGTGAGGCAAACAAAACAATGAAAATTGCAACTTATAGTGACAAAATTGCTAATACACGTGACTCACCACTGGAGGTGGTGCAAATATTGCGACTGTGAATACTAATACCACTATGAGGCAATCATAACAATAACAATTGCAACTTATAATGACAAAATTGCTAATACACGTGACTCACCACTAGAGGTGGTGCAAATATTGCGACTGTGATTACTAATATACCACTGTGAGTATAAGTGAGAAAACCTTGCTTTACAAAACAAACAGTATAAGCAACAATAAATTAAAAGTCAATATTGCAGGTTGGGATAAATTGCAGGTGATCCTGAAGGGATGATCCCCTAGAGAACCCTACTCACCAGAACAATGTGACCCACGGCTTTGCAGTCCTAGGGTCTAAATGAGCTATAATGAAGTGGTGAGATGGGTGATGTCAGGAATCCAGAAAATACTTCAAATAATCCAATGGAGACTCCGGTTGAATATGGGTGCCGTAAAGAGGAAAGAAAGAACAAGCATGTGTGGTATCGCCGTGCTAAACCTCTAAGTGCTAAACAATAGTAACTCACTACTGAGCAGACTTGGATCAGCGAGTTCCGGGTGCGCTGTTGGCGTGCGCTCCAAACGGAACAGGAAGCAGGCGTCACTGGCTTACTGGCCGGAAATTGCGTCTACGCGTTTCGCCCCTCCTCCAGGGCGTCATCAAGGACATCACTTCCGGCTAGTGTTGGAAGTAATTTATATGCTAAGCGGCTGGGGCCTCCCAGTTAACCAGCCAATCCGGAGATTGAACTGATTAAGACTTTTACTTCCGGATTACATCATATCCTCTAGTCAATTGCTCATTGAAAAACTTTAATAACAAATGGACAAATTGACAGAACATGATGGGAAGATATAAAAGTGTAAGACATTTCATGTATTATTACAAATGTTCTAAAAACAATTGAAAAGCAATTGACAATGATGGGATTTTGCGTATACACATAAATAGATAAATGCAAGGATGAAAAAATATATAAAAAATAAAGATAAATAAAATAAAATAAAAATGAAAATAAAATAGAATAAAAATAAAAATAAAATTAGTATAAATAAAAATAAAAATAAAATAAAATAAAAATAAAATAAAAAGAAAATAAAATGAATCAAAATAAAAATGAAAATAAAATAGAAATGAAAATAAAAAATAAAAATAAATATAAAATGAAAATTGGAGAATTAAAATAAGAATAAAATTACCAGTTTGACAGAAAACAGTTTAAATCTAGATCAATATTAAGGCCTTGTGGATGGAGAGTGCCTAATCTATGGATCCATTGGGTTTCATTTCTCGATATTGCCTGTTTTAGATTGGAACCTCGCCAGTGGGGTTCCACCCTGTCTATGCCACAAAATCTCAAACCTCGAGGGTCACGATTGTGATGAAGTCTGAAATGATTGGATAGACTATGATGTTTGAAACCCTTTTTAATTCTGTTAACATGTTCTCTTAGTCTGATGCCCAATTTTCGAGTGGTCCTGCCCACGTACTGAAGGCCGCAGGGACAGGCCAACAAATAGGTGACGTGGGTGGTCGCACAAGTGATACATTTTTTTATTTCGTACGTTTTATCTTGGGTCAAAGATGTAAATTGTGTTGTCTTTCGCACTCTATGTTTAGAAGTGCGACAAACAACACATCTACCACAGCTATAAAAGCCAGTTTGGTCCAAGAATGTTAATGACTTTTTGGGGGGATTAACAACATTGTGTGCCAACTGAAGTCGCAATGTAGGTGGTTTAGTATAAATGAATTGAGGCACTTGGGGAAGGATTTTATTAAGTTCTCGATCTTTAAGTAATAGTGGCCAATGATTTTTCAAAATTTTTTCAAACTGTTTATACTGTCTAGTAAAACCAGTCATGAATGCAGTACTATATTCTTTTTTGGGGGTCTTAGTGCCATTCAAAAGGGACTCTCTTGTTAAGTTACGAATATTATCTCTGGTAATAAGCAGTTCATTGTGGTTGTAGCCTTTCTCTTCGAATCTCTTACAGATGATATCACTTTGGATTTCATAATCATTGATGTTTTTACAGTTTCTACGAATTCTTAAAAGTTGGCTTTTAGGTATCCCACTAAGCCATCTAGGGTGATGGCAACTACTTAGGGGTATATACTCATTACGGTCTACTTCTTTAAAGAAGGTCCGTGTGGAAAGCCTACCATGTTCCTTGTAGATCACGAGATCCAAAAAATTAACCGACTCTACACTAGAAACCTCAGTGAAAGAGATCCCATAAGAATTGGTACCTATCCTATTCAAAAAATGCAAAAAACTATCTTTTGATCCTGCCCAAATGACAAAAATGTCGTCGATATACCACTTATAGAACCTTAAGTGGGGGATATCCTGGCCATATATGGCCTGTGATTCCCACCAACTCATAAAAAGATTGGCAACTGAGGGAGCGTATTTTGCACCCATTGCTACTCCTTTCCTTTGTCTATAATATTTTCCTTCGTGCCAAAAAAAGTTATGGCTCATAGCCAACTCCAGAGATTCCAAAATAAAGTCCTTCTGTTTAGATTTGACTGTGGTATCATCTAAGGCCCACTTGACTGCCTGTAATGCATCATTCTGCCAAATATTAGTGTAAAGCGAATTCACATCTATGCTGGCCAAAATGTGGTCATCAGCAATATCCAAAGGATCAATAAGGCCAAAAAGGTCTCTACTATCCTTGAGGTACGCAGGACATTTTTGTACTAGGGGCTGCAAGAAGTGGTCGAGGTATTCACCCAATCTGGCAAAAATGGAGTCCACCCCACTAACTATGGGTCTCCCCGGTGGTTTAGTGGGATCCTTATGTATCTTCGGTAGTTGGTAAATGACCGGCACTCTGGGTGCATCAGGGATCAAATATCTATTCTCTTTTTTGTTGATTATTCCAGCTCGATGGGCAGCTCTAATTACTAATTTCAATTTGGCTTTGTACTTGTTAGTAGGGTTCCCCTTTAGCTCTTCATATGTTTCAACATCTGAAACTAGACGATTTAGTTCAGTAAGATAATCGTCTTTATTCAGAATGACAACCCCCCCCCCCCCCTTTATCTGCCTGTCTGATAACTATATTTCTATTGTGTTCTAATAATGATAGACCTTTTAAAATGTCTTTCTTTTGTCTACTAGGACGAATGTTGAGATGTTTCAGATCCTGCTCAACTAGGGACTTGAACACCTCAACGAAATGGTTATTGGACACCTTAGGGTTGAAAACAGAATTGTTTCTCAAATTGGTATGGATATATTCCTCATTCGAGTCTTTGGAAGATAAACTGTTTCTAACAAAAAAAAATTTAATATTAATCTTACGAATAAACTTCTGAAAATCAATAAAAACATTAAATTTGTTAAAATCTTTGTCAATTGCATATTTAAGTCCTAGTTGGAGGACTTTATTTTCATCATCTGAGAAAATGGCATCACTCAGATTAAAAATGCCAGCTGCTAGGTTTCTCGTTTTCTCTTTCCGTTTCCCCCCTCGGCATCCTCTGGTTCTCCGTTTCTTGGATCCTGAGGGAAGGGTAATTGGGCCATGGGATACCACGGTCTCCATTAGACTAAGAGAACATGTTAACAGAATTAAAAAGGGTTTCAAACATCATAGTCTATCCAATCATTTCAGACTTCATCACAATCGTGACCCTCGAGGTTTGAGATTTTGTGGCATAGACAGGGTGGAACCCCACTGGCGAGGTTCCAATCTAAAACAGGCAATATCGAGAAATGAAACCCAATGGATCCATAGATTAGGCACTCTCCATCCACAAGGCCTTAATATTGATCTAGATTTAAACTGTTTTCTGTCAAACTGGTAATTTTATTCTTATTTTAATTCTCCAATTTTCATTTTATATTTATTTTTATTTTTATTTTTATAATTAAATTTAATTTTATTTTTATTTTTATTTTATTTTTTATTTTTTTTCTATCATTTTTATTTTATATTTATTTTTATATTTTTCATTTTTATTTTTACTTTTATTTTTATTTTCATTTCTATTTTATTTTTATTTTGATTCATTTTATTTTCTTTTTATTTTATTTTTTTTTTATTTTATTTTTATTTATACTAATTTTATTTTTATTCTATTTTATTTTCATTTTTATTTTATTTTTCTTTATTTTTTATATATTTTTTCATCCTTGCATTTATCTATTTATGTGTATACGCAAAATCCCATCATTGTCAATTGCTTTTCAATTGTTTTTAGAACATTTGTAATAATACATGAAATGTCTTACACTTTTATATCTTCCCATCATGTTCTGTCAATTTGTCCATTTGTTATTAAAGTTTTTCAATGAGCAATTGACTAGAGGATATGATGTAATCCGGAAGTAAAAGTCTTAATCAGTTCAATCTCCGGATTGGCTGGTTAACTGGGAGGCGCCAGCCGCTTAGCATATAAATTACTTCCAACACTAGAGGGAAGTGATGTCCTTGATGACGCCCTGGAGGAGGGGCGAAACGCGTAGACGCAATTTCCGGCCAGTAAGCCAGTGACGCCTGCTTCCTGTTCCGTTTGGAGCGCACGCCAACAGCGCACCCGGAACTCGCTGATCCAAGTCTGCTCAGTAGTGAGTTACTATTGTTTAGCACTTAGAGGTTTAGCACGGCGATACCACACATGCTTGTTCTTTCTTTCCTCTTTACGGCACCCATATTCAACCGGAGTCTCCATTGGATTATTTGAAGTATTTTCTGGATTCCTGACATCACCCATCTCACCACTTCATTATAGCTCATTTAGACCCTAGGACTGCAAAGTCGTGGGTCACATTGTTCTGGTGAGTAGGGTTCTCTAGGGGATCATCCCTTCAGGATCACCTGCAATTTATCCCAACCTGCAATATTGACTTTTAATTTATTGTTGCTTATACTGTTTGTTTTGTAAAGCAAGGTTTTCTCACTTATACTCACAGTGGTATATTAGTAATCACAGTCGCAATATTTGCACCACCTCTAGTGGTGAGTCACGTGTATTAGCAATTTTGTCATTATAAGTTGCAATTTTCATTGTTTTGTTTGCCTCACTTACACCCCTAGTGGTGATTCACATCTGCTAGCGCAGCCTTATTTCACAGTATATTCTATCTGCCGTAAGGCCCAGTTGTTGTCATCTTAGGCAGCCAGGCATTTATAGGAGCTAGCGTGTGTGTCTGCTGTTAGTACAACACATATAAAACCACCTCAGCCTCTCTATCTGTCATAAGGCCCTGTTGTTATCATCTAAGGCAGGCAGGCATTTATAGGAGCTAGCGTGTGTGTCTGCTGTGTTAGTACAGCACACATAAAACCACCTCAGCCTCTCTATCTGTCATAAGGCCCTGTTGTCATCTAAGGCAGGCAGGCATTTATAGGAGCTAGCGTGTGTGTCTGCTGTGTTAGTACAGCACACATAAAACCACCTCAGCCTCTCTATCTGCCATAAGGCCCTGTTGTTGTCATCTAAGGCAGCCTCTATCTGCCGTAAGGCCCAGTTGTTGTCATCTAAGGCAGCCAGGCATCTACAGGAGCTAGCGTGTGTGTCTGCTGTGTTAGTACAGCACACATAAAACCACCTCAGCCTCTCTATCTGCTGTAAGGCCCAGTTGCTGTCATCTAAGGCAGCCTCTATCTGCCGTAAGGCCTAGTTGTTGTCATCTAAGGCAGCCTCTATCTGCCGTAAGGCCCAGTTGTTGTCATCTAAGGCAGCCTCTATCTGCCGTAAGGCCCAGTTGTTGTCATCTAAGGCAGCCTCTATCTGCCGTAAGGCCCAGTTGTTGTCATCTAAGGCAGCCCCTATCTGCCGTAAGGCCCAATTGTTGTCATCTAAGGCAGCCTCTATCTGCCGTAAGGCCCAGTTGTTGTCATCTAAGGCAGCCTCTATCTGCCGTAATGCCCAGTTGTTGTCATCTAAGGCAGCCCCTATCTGCCGTAAGGCCCAGTTGTTGTCATCTAAGGCAGCCAGGCATCTACAGGAGCTAGCGTGTGTGTCTGCTGTGTTAGTACAGCACACATAAAACCACCTCAGCCTCTCTATCTGCCATAAGGCCCTGTTGTTGTCATCTAAGGCAGCCTCTATCTTCCATAAGGCCCAGTTGTTGTCATCTAAGGCAGCCTCTATCTGCCGTAAGGCCCAGTTGTTGTCATCTAAGGCAGCCTCTATCTGCCGTAAGGCCCAGTTGTTGTCATCTAAGGCAGCCTCTATCTGCTGTAAGGCCCAGTTGTTGTCATCTAAGGCAGCCAGGCATCTACATGAGCTAGCGTGTGTGTCTGCTGTGTTAGTACAGCACACATAAAACCATCTCAGCCTCTCTATCTGCCGTAAGGCCCAGTTGTTGTCATCTAAGGCAGCCTCTATCTGCCGTAAGGCCCAGTTGTTGTCATCTAAGGCAGCCAGGCATCTACAGGAGCTAGCGTGTGTGTCTGCTGTGTTAGTACAGCACACATAAAACCACCTCAGCCTCTCTATCTGCCATAACGCCCTGTTGTTGTCATCTAAGGCAGCCTCTATCTTCCATAAGGCCCAGTTGTTGTCATCTAAGGCAGCCTCTATCTGCCGTAAGGCCCAGTTGTTGTCATCTAAGGCAGCCTCTATCTGCTGTAAGGCCCAGTTGTTGTCATCTAAGGCAGCCAGGCATCTACATGAGCTAGCGTGTGTGTCTGCTGTGTTAGTACAGCACACATAAAACCATCTCAGCCTCTCTATCTGCCGTAAGGCCCAGTTGTTGTCATCTAAGGCAGCCTCTATCTGCCGTAAGGCTCAGTTGTTGTCACCTAAGGCAGCCTCTATCTGCCGTAAGGCCCAGTTGTTGTCATCTAAGGCAGCCAGGCATCTACAGGAGCTAGCGTGTGTGTCTGCTGTGTTAGTACAGCACCTTAAAACCACCTCAGCCTTTCTATCTGCCGTAAGGCCCAGTTGCTGTCATCTAAGGCAGCCTCTATCTGCCGTAAGGCCCTGTTGCTGTCATCTAAGGCAGCCATCTGCAGGAGTTAGTGTGTGTGCTGTGCGACTCCAGCACAATATACACTACCCACTACAATGCCTGGAAGACTGCCAAGGAGAGGCAGTCCCGAGGCAAGAACACAGGGCCAGCAGGCTCTGTGTCTAGAGACAACAGTGCTGGTCGTGGACGTCGTCGTGCATCGTCATCAGCACATGGCCATGGGACACGCTTGTCCTTGTTTTCGGCAGCTGGACATGTTGAGCCGCATCATGCCAAAGGCTTGGTAGAATGGATGACCAAGCCCTCCTCATCCTCCTCATCCTCTCTCACCCAGGCTCAGGGTACTGGCAAAGCAGCTGCCAACGCATACTCAATGGCATCATCAGGCACCCCTTCCCTAGACCCACCATGTCCTCCTGAGTAGTCCCCCGAACTGTTTGAGCACAGTGTTGGGTACATGCTCCAGGAGGATGCCCAAAGTTTTGAAGGCTCAGATGATGATACCCAGCTAGAGGAATGCAGTAGCGTGAGCGCAGAGAGAGGGGATGCTCAAGGTCAGCAATCTGGCAGTCATGTTCCACCAGCTGCAGCTTACTGCCAGGTTTTCTCCAGTGGTGAAGAGGGAGGGGATTATGAGGTCACTGACTCCACGTGGATGCCTGAAGGGAGAGAGGAGGAGGAGGAGGAGGAGAAGGAGGAGGAGGCGGCACATGTCCAACGAGGCAGGATGCCCTCCAGAGGCCAGCTAGAGGCCAGCACACCAACTGAATCACACCGCAGAGCTCCGCCTGTGCAGGGCGCTGCCTCTGCACGTTATCACAAAAGTTCTTTGGTGTGGGCCTTTTTTGAGACGAGTGCATCAGATCGCACCACTGCTATTTGCAACATATGTCTCAAGCGTATCTCGCGTGGCCAAATCATCAGCCGCTTGGGCACCACAAGCATGACCAGACATATGTCGACCTGCCATGCAGCTCGTTGGCAAGCGCACATTAAAGACCCACACCAAAGAACAAAGCGGACCTCTCCTTGCTCCTCATCAGCTGGGATCTCCAACCCCACTATATCTTCAGTCCTCTCTGAAAGCTACTCTGAGAGGAATGAAGGTGTAGAATTAGGTGTGTCACAGCCAAGTACTTGCGGGCCCAACGTCCGATACACCAACGTCCAATTCTACCAGGCAAATTTCCCTGCCCCATCTGCTGGACCGTCGAAAGAAGTTTACTCCCAGCCATCCACATGCCCAGCAGTTGAATGCTAGCTTGGCTAAATTGCTAGCACTTCAACTGCTGCCTTTTCAGTTGGTAGACTCGGCCCCCTTCCGTGAGTTTGTTCAATGTGCGATTCCTCAGTGGCAGGTTCCCAAACGCCACTTTTTCTCACGGAAGGCGATTCTGGCTCTCTACCGGCATGTGGAAGGCAATGTCCATGCCTCGCTGGACAGGGCGGTCAGCGGTAAGGTGCATATTACCGCTGACTCATGGTCCAGCAGGCATGGACAGGGACGTTACCTGTCTTTCACGGCCCATTGGGTCACTCTTTTGGCAGCTGGGAGGGATGCAGGACAAGGTGCAGTAGTGTTGGAGGTTGTTCCGCCACCACGCCTCCAAAATGCTACTACTGGTTGTGACACACCTCTCTCCTCCACCCCCTCCTCTTCTTCTTCCTTTATGGCCTCTTCGAGTGCTCTGTCCTCGGAACCAGCGGTGCTCCATAGGCGTAAAAAGGGCTACGCAAGTACACAGGCAAAAAGATGCCATTCCGTGCTTGCGTTTGGGGCACAGGAGCCACACTGGGGCAGAGGTTCTGGCAGCTCTGCAGGGGCAGGCCAAGAGGTGGTTGACGCCACGCCAGCTTAAGCCAGGAATGGTGGTTTGTGACAATGGCACCAACCTCCTCTCCGCCCTGCGACAGGGACAGCTGATCCATGTGCCCTGTATGGCTCACGTCCTCAACCTGGTGGTGCAGCGGTTCTTGGGCAGGTACCCAGGCTTACAGGATGTCCTGAGGCAGGCCAGGAAAGTCTATGTGCATTTCCGCCGATCTTATAATGCCAGTGCTCGGCTGGCTGAGCTGCAAAAGGAGTTGAACCTGCCCAAGAACCGCCTTATATGTGACATGCCCACCAGGTGGAACTCAACGTTGGCCATGCTGCAGCGACTGCACATGCAGCAGAGGGCCATCAATGAGTACCTGTGCGACTACGGCACCAGGACAGGGTCAGGGGAGCCTGGATTTTTCCCCACGCCAGTGGAGCATGATCAGGGATGCATGCACTGTCCTGTCACCATTTGAGGAGGCCACGAGGATGGTGAGCAGTGACATTGCATGCATCAGTGACACTGTACCTCTTGTCCACCTGTTGGAGCATACGCTGCGTGGGATAATGGACAGGGCACTTGAGGCAAAACAGAGGCAGGAAGAGGAGGACTTCCTTGCCTCTCAAGGCACCCTTTATCCAGACAGTGTTCCTTCTCTCCCACCCATCACACAGGAAGAGGATGAGGAGGAGGATTGTGTGAGCATGGAGGTGGAGCCTGGCACTCAGCATCAGCAGCAGCAGCAGCAGCAGCAGCAGCAGCAGTCTTTTAGGGATGATTTACAGTCCCAACAAACCAGTGAACTTGTACGTGGCTGGGAGGAGGTGGCTGCCAATCATGTCGTCCTCAGTGACCCAGAAGACTCCGGACCGAATGCCTCAGCTAACCTACGTTGCATGGCCTCCCTGATCCTGCAAAGCCTGCGGAAGGATCCTCGTATTCTTTGGATCAAGGAGAGGGACCATTACTGGCTGGCCACTCTCTTTGATCCACGGTACAAGGGTAAGGTTGCGGACCTTATCTTGCCGTCGCAGAGGGAGCAGAGGATGAGACATCTCAGGGAGGCCTTGCAGAAAGGTCTGTGCAATGCGTTCCCAGAGACTGGGAGGTTACAAACTTCTGGTCCTGGACGACGAGTTGCTGAGGCTTTAGTCAGTAGCAGAAGGAGCAGTGGGGAAGGTGGACGTCTGACCGATGCGTTCAGACAATTTTTTAGTCCGCAGCCCCAAGGTATGATCGGTTCCAGCAACCATCGCCAGCGTCTGATATACATGGTGCAGGAATACCTAGGGGCAAGGTCAGACTTGGACACCTTTCCCACCGAAAATCCTCTGGCTTACTGGGTCTTGAGGATGGATCACTGGCCAGAGCTTGCACAGTATGCAATTGAGCTACTGGCCTGTCCTGCATCCAGCGTTCTTTCCGAACGCACATTCAGTGCTGCTGGAGGCTTTGTCACCAATCACAGGGTGCGCCTGTCCACCGACTCGGTTGATCGACTGACCTTCATAAAGATGAATCAGTCTTGGATCACCACCAGCTACCAGGCACCTGAAGCGGATATAACTGAATAATTTATAATGTCACATCCCTTCAAGACTGCCTATGCTGATGCTGAGTGACTGTCCTGTTATGTTCACTGACTATCCTCTTCCTCCTCCTTAATGATCCATTCCTTGATAGCTTGGAAGAACATTTTTGTTTCTGGGTGCCACCACACCAGTGGCTAAGGCCCAATTTTTCAGCCCCTGTTTAACAGGGGCGTGTAATTACAATTTTTTATGTAATGCTTTGCAACAGGTCTCATTGCTGTGCTCCAAGTACAGTATCTGTGAGGGGTTGCAGTGTTATGGCACCAGCACCAGTGCCTAAGGCACAATTTTTCAGCCCCTGTTTAACAGGGGCGTGTAATTACAATTTTTTATGCAATGCTTCGCAACAGGTCTGACTGCTGTGCTCCAAGTACAGTATCTGTGAGGGGTTGCAGTGTTGTGGCACCAGCACCAGTGCCTAAGGCACAATCTTTCAGCCCTGTTTAACAGGGGCGTGTAATTACAAATATTGATCTAATAATTCTCAGCAGGGCCCATTCCTGCACCTACCAAGAGTAACTGTGAGGGCTTACAGTCTTGTGGCAACACCGTCCACCACCACCACCAAAGGCCCAATTTTTCTGCCCTGTTCAACAGGTGCATGCAATTACAAATCTTGATCTAATAATTCACAGCAGGGCCCATTCCTGCGCCCACCAAGAGTAACTGTGAGGGCTTACAGTCTTGTGGCCACACCGTCCACCACCACCACCAAAGGCCCAATTTTTCTGCGCTGGCTTACAGTGTTGTGGCTACACCAACATCTGATGGGGCAAATGTCTGCAGAGTATATACGGCAGACCCCTGCTTTCAAACATCCAACTTACAAACGACTCCTACTTGCAAACGGAAGGAGAAAACAGGAAGTGAGAGGAAATCTACCCCTAGGAAGGGAAATGCTATCCTGTTATATTTAATTTGGGAAAAAGGTATCTCCTCTCTACTGATGCTTTATCACCAATCCTTGTTTCAATTAAAACCCAACTTTTCCAAAAACATTTGTCATTGGGACGGAAAGTGAGGTGAAATGTTCTGAACAGATGTGCAAAGACAGCAAATGTTACAGGGGTGATAACCCCTCCCTATGTTCTCCAAAAAGCTTAAAAATAGATTTTTTTTGGATGGAGCTACACTTAAAAATGTACCTGTTCAGATTCTACTTAAGAACAAACCTACAGTCCCTGTCTTGTTTGCTCCGCCTGTATACTGCTGTTCAAAGTATATTGGGTTGTAGGTATAGGGTTTTATTTTGGGTGCGGGTTCCCCTTAATATCCATACAAGACCCAAAGGGGTGGGGTGGGGGGGGTGGGGTGATGGGGTAGCCATGCCATTTTTCTCAAGGATTTTCAGCCATATTGCCAGGACTAGACATGACATTAAAGCCTCAATCGGTTTTAAATGGCTTCTTTTTTTCCTTTACAAATGTCATTTTGTGCAGGGACAGTTCTAAACACGGGAAACACATTCCACTTCACAGGCATACTTTAGACACCCCCCAGGTACCATATTTAAAGGAATATTTAACTTTTTTTTTTCACTTTATGCATCATTAAAATGACTGCTCCCGAAAAAACGTTTGTTTTTAAAACTTCTTTTTGCATTGATATATGTCCCCTGGGGCAGGACCTGGGTCCCCGAACCTGTTTTATGACATTGACATGCATATTGGTGGTTATAATTAGCACTTTTGATTTCGAACGTTCGCGTCCATTGTAACGAATAGGGTTCAAAAATTCGCACAAATTTTCGGTCCGTTCGAAGGTTCTGGTGCGAACCGATCCCGTGGGTGTTCGGCTCATCCCTATTCATCAAGACCAACACTCTTTTGTCACATATTGGATTTTTTTATCTATTATTGTCCTGGAATGTATTTAGGCTTTCTAACCATTTCCTTTAGAGTGGACTCCCTTTTTTTAGTGTGGTTTTTATAAAATGGATATTTTTTCGCATTTTATATTTGTATATATGTTTTCTCACATATAATGTTTATTTTGCAAATGTTCTTAAGGTTCAAACATTAGATATTTTCACTTGGTATCAATACCAATTGTATTTAGCACTACACCTTTTTCACCCAATCTCTGTTATTTATAATTGTCACTTGTGGTGCTGGCAGCTGTTTTCCATTACACTGACAGCGCGGTATTTACCAGAAATGTATATACTTAAACTAGGGCTCATCTTCCTAAACGTTGCTTCCCCATCTCCTCTAGGCATGTGCAGTTTGTTTTGTTTGAAATTCGCACAAGTTAAACATTTTTAAGAAATTCGGATGCATTTGAATTTCCGAATTACAATAGTACAGAATTTCAACGAATCCGAAATAACAAAAAAAATATTTGGACGGAACTCAAATCGATTCAAATAATTTACAAATCGATTCGAAAAGTCTTCGAATTTGAATCGTTTTTGAATTCAAACAATTTTCTAAATCAAATAGCTTTCGAATTTCCAAAGAAAATAAAATAGAATAAAAAATAAAGGGCTAGGATAGAAAAAAAATTGAATGGAATAGAAAAGAATATAACAGAAAATAAAATAATATAATAGAGTAAAACAGAACAAAATAGAAAATAAAAGAACAGAATAAAATAGAAAAGAATAGAAAAACAATTGAAGAAAATAAAAATAGAATTTGAATTTGAATACATAAGAAAAGAATAAAAACAAAAGAATTAGAAAAACAATAGAATAAAAAAAAATATAAAGAATATAAGTTTCCCAAAATCCAAATATAATCAATTTTAATTTGAATAGAAAAGAATAGATTCGAATAGAAAATAAGAGCATAGTATAGAAAAAACAACAGAATAGAACAGAATAGAAAGAATATAAACATCTTCCTAAATTAGAATTTTAAATAGAATCAATTTGAATAGAAAATAATAGAACAGAAAATGATAGAATAGAATAGATTAGAATATAAAATAATAGAATATAAAAGAATAGAATAAACAAATAGAAAAATAATGGAATAGAATATATAAAAAAAATATAACCATTTCCCAAAATCCAAATATAATCAATTTTAATTTGAATAGAAAAGAATAGAATAGAAAATAAGAGCATAGTATAGAAAAAATAACAGAATAGAACAGAATAGAAAGAATATAAACATTTTCCTAAATTAGAATTTTAAATAGAATCAATTTGAATAGAAAAGAATAGAAAAGAATTTAATAAACAAATAGAAAAAGAATGGAATAAAACAAAACCCAATAGAATAGTATAGAAAAAATATAACAATTTCCCAAAATTCAAATATAATCAATTTGTTTTGAATAGAATAGAATAGAAAAGAATAGATTAGAATAGGAAGATTGGTACTGTATATTCTTTCTATTCTATTCTGTTGTTCTTTTCTTTACTATTCTATACTATTCTGTTCTTTTCTATTCTAATCTATTATTTTCTATTCTATTTAAATTTGAATTTCTATTCTATTGTTTTTTTTTTTAATTATATTCTTTTCTATTCTATTCTTTTCTATTTGAATTTCAGAAGATGGTTATATTCTTTCTATTTCATTCTATTCTTTTTTTATTCTATTCTATTCTGTTCTTTTATTTACTATTCTATTTTGTTCTGCTATGTTATATTCATTTATTTACTGTTATATTATTTACTATTCTATAATTTGTTTTCTATTGCATCACTTTATTTTCTGTTCTATTTTATTCTCTTTGGGAATTGGAAAACTATTCAAATTCGAACTTTACGAATTCAAAAACTATTTGAATTTAAAAAATATTCGAATACTATGCTCTGTTTTACTCTATTATATTCTATTGTTTTATTTTCTGTTATATTATTTTCTATTCTAATCTATTTTACTCTCTTTGGCAATTGGACAACTATTCAAATTTGAAAACTATTCAAATCAATTTGAAAACTATTCAAATCAATTTGAAAACTATTCAAATCGATTTGAATTCAAATTCTGAAAATTTGAATCGTATAATCAAAACTAATTCCGAAAATGAATTAAACGGGTTAAACAAATTTAACTAAACAAATTTATGGAAATAATGAATCGAAACAAAACAAAACTAAAACAAATGTTTTTGTTCTGCACATGGTGCAGATGGGTCAGATGGGTTACTGGTTGGGAGTAGGGTAGGTGAGAAGTATGGAATGGGGTTAAAGTACACACCTAGGTAATGGCCAACCAGACTAAAATAACTATGCAGCTAAGAAAATGTATTTTATAATAAAATGGTTTGATTTGTTCTATAAACCAGCAATTGGGATGCAAACAGCTAAGCCTTGTACACTGTCAGTTTTTTTTTTTTCTTTTGTTCAAACCAGCGGGTTGAACAAAAAAAACTGACAGCTCCGATCGGGGCCACTGTACTAACAATAAGATGTTAGTACAGCGATCTCACCACTGAGCTGTTGTGTTCTGACAGGGGGACAGTCCCCCCACCACACATGTTACTAATCTAGCCTCTTGTTCTTCACCAACGTTCAGGCTTTAACCACTTCAATACCGGGGACTTTCCCCCCTTCCTGCCCTAGACAATTTTCAGCTTTCAGCACTGTCGCTGTTTACATGACAATTGCGCGGTCATGTTACACTGTACCCAAACAACATTTTTATAATTTTGTTCCCACAAATAGAGCTTTATTTTGGGGGTATTTTTATCACCTCTGGGGTTTTTATTTTTTGCTAAACAAATAAAAAAAGACCGAAAATGTAGGAAAAAAAATTGTTTTTCTTTGTTTCTGTTATAAACTTTTGTAAATAAGTACATTTTCTCCTTCACTGATGGGCACTGATAAGGCGGTACTGATGAGGTGGCACTGATATGTGACACTGATGTGCACTGATAGGTGGCACTGATGGGCACTGATATGCGACACTGATGTGCACTGATATGCAGCACTGATATGCAGCACTGATGTGCACTGATAGGCAGCACTGATAGGTGGCACTTATTAGCACTGATGGGCACTCATATTATTATTATTATACAGGACTTGTATAGCACCGACAGTTTGCACAGCGCTTTACAACATGAGGGCAGACAGTATAATTACAATACAAATCAATACAGGAGGGATCATAGTGCCGCCACTCATAGGCAACACTGATTGGCACTGAAAGGCTGAACTGATGGGCACTTATGGGTGGCACTGATAGGCAGAACTGATGGGTACTGATAGATGGGCACTTATGGGCACTGATGAGTGGCACTGATGGACACTAATAGATGGCACTGATGGGCATCCCTGCTATGGAGGCACTGGCAGGTATTGCTGATGGGCACTGATTGGCATCATATGTGGGCACACATTGACATCCCTGGTGGCCATGGGTGGCCTACCTGGTGGTCATCAATGGTGGCCATCCCTGGTGGTCCTGGTGGCATCCCTGGTGGTCCTGGGTGGGCATCCTGTCAGGAGAGCAGCCGATCGTTTCTCCTCTACTTGCATCTGTCAGACCGGAGTGAGGAAAAGCCGATACACGGCTCTTCCTGTTTACATTGTGATCAGCTGTGATTGAACACTGCTGATCACGTGGTAAAGAGTCTCCGTCAGAGGCTCTTTACCTAGATCGCTGTTGTGGTGTGTCAGTCTGACACACCGCAACTCCGATCGCCGCTCTGCACGCCCCCGCGTTATCCTGCTCACGTCATATGACATGCCGTCAGGATAACAGAACCCCATTTTGCTGACGTCATATTGCTATATGATGGACGGCAAGTTGTTAAAATATGTAAGCTATTAAAAAAAATTATTGCAAATAAAAATAGTTGAATTTAATCACTAGCCGACCAGCCGTCGCAGTTATACTGCGGCAGGTTGGCTCAGCTAATCAAATTGCCGTAGCTGTACGTCGCTCCTCTAAGGCGTCACAGCAGGCACGCGCACATGCCCACCGCATGTCCCTGGAGTCAATGCGCGTATGCACGGCACCCCAGATCGCTCGTAGCAGAGCGAGAATCGGGATCTGTGTGTGTAAACACACAAATCCCAGTTCTCCTAGGGGGAGAGGAGACAGATTGTGTGTTCATACTAAGTATGAACACCGATCTGTCTCCTCCCCTACGCAGTCCCATCCCCCCTACAGTTAGAACACACCTAGGGAACACATTTAACCCCTTGATCGCCCCCTAGTGTTAACCCCTTCCCTGCTAGTTACATTTATACAGTAATCAGTGGCTATTTATGACTATGTGACTGGTCCAAAAATAGTGTCAAAAGTGTCCGATCTGTCTGCTGCAATGTCGCAGTTCTGATAAAAATCGCTGGTCACCGCCATTACTAGTAAAAGAAAAAATAATAATAAAAATGACATAAATCTATCGTTTGCGCAAACCAATTATAACGCTTATTGTGATTTTTTTCTACCAAAAATATGTAGAAGAATACATATCGGCCTAAACTGAGGAAAAAATTTGTTTAAAAAATAAAAATTGGGGATATTTATTATAGCAAAAAATACAAAATATTGTGTTTTTCCAAAATGTTGCTCTTTTTTTTTTTATAGCACAAAAAATAAAAACCGCAGAGGTGATTAAATACCACCAAAAGAAAGTTCTATTTGTGGGGAAAAAAGGACATACATTTTGTTTGGGTACAATGTCGCAGCGACCGCGCAATTGTCAGACGAAGTGCCGTATCGCAAAAAATGGCCTGGTCAGGAAGGGGGCAAATCCTTCCGGGGCTGAAGTGGTTAATGTGTTATAATCTAAATACATGGTGGGCTTTAATGCTTGAACAATTATAGTTTTGTAATACCGGATGAGTCACATTTGATAATTATTCCGATAATATTTGTAAGCATTGTAATCTTCAGTCCCACCAGTAAATGTAACTACATATGACAGCATTCATATCCTGGTTCCTCAAGCTGTATATTATTGGATTGAACAATGGCGTCACCACAGTAAATATAACAGATAATATTTTGTTGATGGTCACAGAGGTTTCTCCAACTGGTATCAAATAATCTATTAACACGGCTCCATAAAACATACCCACCACCAAGAGGTGAGTGCTACAGGTAGAGAAAGCTTTTTTCCTGCTGCTGATATGTGGCATTCGAAGGATGACTACAAAGATAGATACATAGCTTACAATGATTAAAATAAATGGTACAACAACCATAGGGAAGACTAGTATAAATATATCGATTTGCAGACTAGAAGTATCTGAACACGCAACATCCACAAAAGGAGCAAGATCACAAAAGTAATGGTCAATGACATTCTGACCACAGAACCTAAGTGTGACCAGAAGACCCAGGGTGATCGTTGTCAGAAGAAAACCTAAGATCCAACAAAAGGTAACCAAGAAATATTGAAGGGTGTGGTGCATTATTGTGTTATAGTGTAAAGGTTTACATATGGCCAAGTATCGGTCATACGACATTGCGGTGAGGAAATAAATTTCAGAAGTACCTGAAGATACAAACAGGTAGCTCTGAGCGATGCATCCAATGACAGACATGGTGGCTCCATCCATCCATATGATACGTAGCATATTGGGGACTACTACATTCACTAAAAACACCTCTGACAATAAGAAATTCCCGAGGAACACAAACATGGGGGATTGTAGACTCTTTTTGGTGGACACCAGCACGATGATCATAACGTCGAGGAACGCTGTTACAGTATATGCAGAAAATATAAGAGTGAATAAAAGAAACCTAAATACACCAAGTCCAGGGAACCCCAGAAGAAAGAATTCAGTTGCTGTTGTCACATTTTTGTTATTCAGAATCATTTTGGCGGCTGTATACACAGACAAAATTGCAAAGAGCTATAGTACTTGTTCACTGTTTTCAATGAATGTTAATATTGTTTGAAAGTGTTAATAAAGTGTTAGGTGTAAGTGAGGTCAGGACTCGTCAAGTTCCTCCTCCCCAAACTCGTTCATCTATATCTTTATGGACCTTGCTTTGTGCACTGGTCCAAATCATTTGGTGAAGGGGGGATTATGGTGTGGGATTGTCTTTCAGGGGTTGGGCTTGGCCCTTTAGTTCCAATGAAGGGAACTCTTAAAGGCGTCAGCATACCAAGACTTTTTGGACAATTTCATGCTCCCAACTTTGTGGGAACAGTTTGGAGATGGCCCCTTTCTGTTCCAACATGACTGCGCACCAGTGCACAAAGCAAGGTCCATAAAGACATGTATGAGCGAGTTTGGGGTGGAGGAACTTGACTGGCGTCCACAGAGTCCCGAGCTCAACCCGATAGAACCCCTGTCTGAGGAATTAGAGCGGAGACTGCGAGCCAGGCCTTCTCTTCCACATTGATGCCTGACCTCACAAATGTGCTTCTGGAAGAATGGTCAAACATTCTAAAGACACATTTGGAATTATTGGTTAAAGGTTAGTTCCACAGCAATCAATACATATATAGTACCATCATCCCAAAATGTTGAACACAAATTCAGCAAAGTGCCTTTTATAAATAAAAATATATTTATTAGAAAAAAGTAGATTTAAAAAACAGAAAGCAGAATAAAGACTTTGTGCAGATCACAGTATTTCCTACAGTTCTAGGCCTATACATACAACCTATGATGAACACAGAAAGAGATACTACTGTTGAGTGCACAAATTATTTTCGCCCAAATTTTTCAACAAGTTTCGCCGGTGTGGCTTCTTCAGGAAAAGGACGTAATGTGTGTATTTTGGATAGTAGAAGTATATTTCACTCTAGATATGTATATCAATATACATAATATCTTTATTCTCCTTTCTGTTTTTAAATCTAAGTTTTTCTAATAAATACATTTTTATATATAAAAGGCATTTTGCTGAATTTGTGTACCTTTGACAGTCCCGTATCTCCAAGCCTTTCAGTATATTATAAAGACACACTCCTAAACCTTGTAAACAGCCCTCCCAGAAGAGTTTAAGCTGTTATAGCTGAAAAGGATGGGCCAACTCCATATTGAACCCTACAGACCAAGACTGAGATGCCATTAAAGTTCATGGTTGTATAAAGGCCGGTGTCCCAATACTTTTGGTAATATAGTGTAAGTGAACTAGCACTTTGCCAAAATATAAGTGAATAAAGATAAAAAAAAGAAGGTGCTCTACCACAGTGAAAACATATGTTATATACAATGGAATATCCCAACTTAAATTACATAAACTCAAAAATACAGTGTCACACTAACTCTGTGTTACATACAGTGAAAACATATGTTATGTTATAACCAGAAACCAAAATTTTATTTGCACACTTTCACATTTGAATTGTGAACATAGTCCCACAAAGTCCTTGTTACACTTCATAGTTACAAAGTCGGTGAAAAAAGACAATAGTCCATCCAGTTCAACCAGTGTAGTTGCATGTGTATCAGTGTCTATAATGATTTTCCATACTTCTGTATTTTGTGTCCTTTAAGATGTACATCTAATGTCATGTACACGCTGTCTGACTTTCCGAAGGGAAATGTTCGATGTGAGCTTGTTTTCGGAAAGTCCTACCGTGTGTATGCTCCATCGAACATTTGCTGTCGGAATTTCCGACCACGAATGTTTGAGAGCAGGTTCTAAAATTTTCCACCAACTTCACTTGTTGTCGGAAAGTCTGATCGTGTGTACACAAGTCCTTCACACAAAAGCTCACGCATGCTCGGAATCAAGCAGAAGGAGCCGCATTGGCTATTGAACTTCCTTTTTATCGGCTCGTCATACGTCTTGTACGTCACCGCGTTCTCACGTTAGGAATTTCCAACAACATTTGTGTGCCGGGGGGAAGCAAGACAAGTTTGAGCCAACATCCTTTGGAAAAAAATCCACGGTTTTGTTGTCGGAAATTCCGATGGTGTGTACGCGGCATAAGAGTCTTTTTATAGATGTTCATACTCCCTGCAGCCACCATCAATTGTGGGAGAGAGTTCCACATATTCACTGCCCTAACAGTGAAGAACCTCCTACGTAGTTTAAGGTTAAACCGCGTCTCCTCCAGTCTCAATGTGTGGCCCTGTGTCCTTTTACACTCCCTAGGACTAAATAGTTTATTTCCTATGTTGGGATCTATTGAGATATTTAAAGAGCGATATCGTGTCCCCTCTCAAGCGTCTTTTCTCCAGCGAGAATACATTTTGTGTTTGCAGCCAATCCTCATAATTGAGGTCCTCCAGTCCCCTTATTAGTTGTGTTACCCTTCTTGGGGCTATCTCCAGCACAGCCCTTCAGAGGACTGGTGACCAGAACTGAATGGAAAACTCCAACTGAGGTCTGACCAGAGCTTCATAAAGTGGCAGAATTATAATTTTGTCCCTGAAGTATGTCCCCTTTTATATGCATGCTAATATTCTGCCTGCTTTGGTAGCTGCAGCTTGGCACTGCATGCTGTTGCTCAATCTGTCATCTATTAGCACCCCTAGATCCTTCTCCATCCTTGATTCTACCAGCTGTTCTCCACCTAGTGAATATTTTTAATTTATGTTTTTTTGACCCCAAGTGCATTACTACATTTGCCATTCGTTTGCCCAATCTTTTATTATGTTCAGGTCATTCTGTAAAATGTCTATATTAGCAAACACTCTGTCAGGGCTCTGCTCGCGCTGTGCGGGCGAATTGGCACGCGCGCATGCTCACACGCGCCGATGGGCTGCCCAGGCATCACGAGGCGCACACATGTGCGTGCTAGCGCGGCTCGCGGCTTGGCGCCAGTGGCCCTATTTAAAAAGTGACAGTTGCACCTTGTCGGTGCTGTTTGCCTGCAGCTGTACCCTGAGACTTTGCTAATCTGCCTGTGTGATTCCTGAATTCTGACTCTGCTGTTCTCTCCTACCCTGACCCCGGCCTGCCTGACTCTGCTTTGGACTAATTACCTAATATTGACCTCTGCTAGCCTTGACCCTGCTCCTGCCTATACCCACCTGCCTGATTGCCTATCGGATCCAGACCCGGCCTGCCTGACGATTCTTCTGCCTAATCCCATGTGTGCTGAGCTGCTGCCAGGGGCTGCTGTCACCGCTCCTGTTCCATCTTCCATCCGGTCACTGGTCTACTCCCTGCCAGTTCCTGCTGTTCCAGCCATCCGAAGGGTCCTCTCCTCTACCTGCACCAGCCGCAGTGTCCAGTCCAGGCACTCCTACCCCGCTGCGCTCACGGGACCACTGTCTCTACTCCAGTGGGCCCTGAAGCAGAGCTGTAAGAGAGGTCTTCTCCCACCAAGTCAGGCTCTCCACCAAGGTACCTAACACACTCGCTCAGACACTATTGGAAAAATAGTCTCTACCAGACCCAATAGACAAACAGACATTGAAAACCAGTACAGGAGCGGAAGTGAGAGAGTCCAAAATATATGTGTAAAATCCCCCTGAATTGGTCCACAACGCCAACACTCTGAAGATTAAAGAGGGTTTATCTTTTTATGTCTGTATGGCATAATATATGCGCTATGTACCATTTTTTATTGGATAATACGATCTCTCAAGGATATCAAAGATCGCAAAGGATTACCCCACACACCCCTCCAATTCTCCACATCTAAGTCTGGTATATCTTGCACCCATTTAGCTCTAAGATCCTCTAGTGGCAGGATAGAAATGAATGTAAGATGTGAATATAGTCTTGAAGTGGGCTTATCCAGGCACTCAGATCTAAGCACTGATTCTAACATAGATTGTCTAATCACTAAACTATTCTGTGGGAATTGGGCATGAAAATGGAATGCACTGTTTAATACCTTTGTTTAATATGTCCCTAAAAGCATTCCCATTTCTTTTCTGTGTTCAATGATTCCAGAATTTGGTCCCAATTAATGTCATGTAGCAATGACCGTAGCTTAGGAAAATTGGCTTGTTTGAAATTTAGTTTTTTTGTGCTACCCATATGCCTCCTTTTTCTGTGATATATGATAAAAGCGACCATCCTATGATCGCTAGATCCCAAGTTATTGCGTATGTCCACATCTGAGATCAGACTTGGATCATTCTTAATTAATAGATCTAACAGGGCATTGTTTCTAGTTGGGGAATCCACCAATTGGAACATGAAGTTGTCCTGTAAAACATTCACGAATTGACAGGCCTTTAGTGAGTGAGCTGTTCCCTCTGCCCAGTCTATATCGGGATAATTGAAGTCCCCCATTATGATTACATTCCCCTGTTTTCCTGCCATTTCTAACTGAGATAGAAATTCCAGCTCCTCCTTCTCCTTCATGTTGAGTGGCCTATAGCATACCCCCACTATTAATTTCCCATTCACTTCCTCTCTTTGAAGTTCAACCCATACTGATTCCACCTCCCCCTAGTCCCATACATAATGTCGCTCCTCTCTACCACCCTTACATCACCTTTGACATATAGACACACTCCTCCTCCTCTTCTTTCTTACCTGTCCTTTTTGATACAAGGAATACCACTGTATATTGGCCAGCCAATCGTGTGAGCTGTCAAACCAAGTTTCAGTTATACCCACAAAGTCTAAATCCTCCTCGTGTAATAGCAGCTCTAGATCCACTATTTTGTTAGCTAGACTCCTAGCATTCGTGTATATGCCTCTTGTATATGCCTAGTGTTGTATGATTGCATATTGTTTTCCCCTTTATTTCTTCTGACTTTGTTTTTGAATTGTTCACTCACTTACCCCAAAATATATTATTATAGTTTTATTATCACTGCTATTACTACTGCTGACTCTCCTATCACCCTTTGTTACCCGCTCCCTGTCGGCTATCACTTTCTCTGATCCCTCCACCCCAACATCTAGTTTAAAAGCCCCTCCAGCTTTGTGGCCATCTTACTTCCAATAGAGCTGTACTATCCCCATTAAGGTGCAGCCCGTCCTTACTAAAGAGCCGGTAACCGACTGAGAATCAGCCCAGTTCTCTAGGAACCCAAATCCATCTTTCCTGCACCAGTTCCTCAGCCACCTGTTTAGTTCCCTGAGCTCCTGCTGCCTCTCTGGTGTAGCTTGAGGTACAGGTAGTATTTCAAAGAAAACTACCTTGGAGGCCCTTTTCATCAATCTATTCCCTAAAATCGTTTTTTAGGACTCTCCACCTTCCTCTCACTTGGTCATTGGTACCAACATGTATCATTCCTGTTGGGTCCTTCCCAGCCCATCCCAATAATATGTCCACCCGATCTGTGATGTGCCGAACCCGAGTGCCCAAACAACACACTGTTTGGCAACCTGGGTCTTTTTGACAGATTGCCCTTTCTGTCCTCCTAATAATTGAGTCTCCCACTACCAGAACTTGTATGGCCTTACCTGTATCAGCTCTCCCCTCCTTACTGGAGCCGTCACTCCCCTGGCAGCTAGGGGAGGATGCCTGCTCCAGCTCTGCTACCCTTGAGCTTATATCCCCATCATCATGCAACTTGGCATACTTGTTGGGGCGTACCAACTCAGGACTGGCCTCCCTAGCGCTCTTCCCTCTACCCCTCCTCCTATCTGTCACCCAGCTACCTACCTCTGGTTCCTGTGCTTCCATCTCGCCAACCTCCTCTAGGCTGGCCCCCGCCAGCACCTGCTGGGTAATGTCCAAGCTCCTCCCCAGGTTGCTAATGCTTCTCAGTGTTGCTACTTGATTCTCCAGATTACAATACTGTGCAGTAGATAAAGTTAATTTAACAAAACAGACATCAGCCAAAGAATTCTAAAATATATTAATATCCTGCAAAACAAACACACCTCAATCATCAGTTTTTAACAGAGGGGATCAAACAGATCTGAAGTACAATTATTGGATTTGTTAACAGTGGACCTTGATCAAAAAAATAAAATAAATAAATAATTTAAAGTATTAAGCTGCAAGCGGCAGTTGTGTTATTACTGCTCGTAATACTGAAAACAGCAATGCTCGCTGAGCTTTTATACATTTACTGTGTCATCATCATTAATGGGTACATGTCATTTGCATTCAATTACAATACTTTTGGGATTTTTTAATTTCACTACAGTAGTAAATCCTTGGGATTTTGAAATTGGTTTATATTTTTAACACTTGGCTATAGCCCTGATTAAATAAATGACTGCTGCTCTTAAATTCACTTTAGTTACAGTATACAAAATAATAATAGAAAAACTGCAGCTAACACAATATTGAAGAAATGTCAATAAAAAGTATTATAGGTAACGTGCAGCGCTTATAAATAAAGTACATAGAAAATAAATCCAGGAGACAGTATTCAGTTAAATTCAAACAATGATGTGCAGGAGGTATACGATAGAAGAACCCATCACCGGCACCCAATCACACAGCCGCTTACCCTTCTTAGTGGACCCTCATTACAAAAGCATATGAATGATATAGGAAGCCCATCAATCTCCATACATTGTAATCCTGAGACAGAAGACCGGAATGCAGGTGTAGAAACCCCAGGTAGTAGCTATCCTTTGTTCCAATAATGATCACCACACATATGTCATCCCATGTGAATAAATAAATACCTCTTTACGCAGTATGTCAACCAGCGTTTAATAGTGGGTAAAAACAAGGGAATGAACTCACATTTGCAGCTTTAAATTCAAACTTGTGTTTGTGTATAGTTGCAGCAGTCCCCACCAGCAAGATGGCCACCGCGTCCCAGCACACACTAGCACCACATTGCCGACTCCTCCCTACGTCGTTTCGTCACAGAATGATGTCATCGGGGACGTGGCTAGACAGACGCTCTATTGACTTATATATGCAGGACATAATTATTGATAGGTGGAAGTGGGCTGTGATCCAAACGCTGGATGTTGTGGAGACAATCCCAACCATTCAAGCAGCAGCATTACTCTTTAAAATTAATTTATAAATCAAATTCATTATAGCCCTGATTACCTGTAACACTCAGCATTCAGTGTGTTGGCTCAATTCATAGGGAGTAGAAATGCAATAATAGATTTTCTAACCTAATCTAAAGATGGATCAGGGCAATGAAGACTGGATGGCAGAGGATATTCTGAGCACAACACTAAAATGGAGATAGGCTTTCATTGTAGACCCTGAGGGATTGTATTATTAAAGTCAAATAGGCTGTTCACCTTGCAATAAAACAGTGTTTCTCAACCTTTTTTTCAGTTGAGGCAGCCTTTGAAATTATGGACGATCTCAAGACACCCTTTAAAGTGCTGGACAGTTTGGAGGCACCCCATTCTATAATGTAAACAACATTGTAGTAGCTTTACACAATACAGCGACATCCACAAGTAGGACACCCAAAGTTAGAGGTGATGTATTCTTCCAAAGCAAATACACTTTTGCACACTGGTACTGACTAGTATTCCAATGTTTCTCTTCTCCCTCAATTTCTCTCCATCAGTCTGCTAATGTAACCTCAGTGCTGAGGGAGAGGGGCACAGGAGGGTCAAACAAGGATAAAAGAAGACTGGGTGCTAAACATGGCCCTGTCCCAACTTGTATAAGATGTGGCGCTGACATCTTTTTTAAATTGGTACATTTTCTTATGCCCCCTACACACGATCGGAAATTCCCCCAGAAAAAGTCAGATGTGAGCTTTTGGTCGGAAATTCCGACTGTGTGTATGCTCCATCGGACTTTTGCTGGCGGAATTCCCACCAGCAAAAGATTGAGAGCAGGTTCTCTATTTTTCGGTCGGAAAAAGTTCCGATCAGAAATTCGGATAGTCTGTACAATTTCCGACGTGCAAAATTCCAACGCAAGCTCGGAAACGTATGCTTGGAAGCATTAAACTTAATTTCGGCTCGTCGAAAGTTCAGAGTTTTTTCCGCCGAAAAATCCGCTCGTGTATATGCGCCATTAGTTTAAACATTTGATATGTTTTCTCTTTTTTATTGTGAATAAAATATGAGTTTATGAGATTTGCAGATCATTGCATTCTGTTTTTATGTAGATTTTACACAGTGTGCCTTTTTGTTAACTTTTTTTGGAATTGGGGTTGTATAATTATAACCAAATATTCTTAGAAATCAAAAGTCTACTTAGGTGTATTGTGCCACAACCAGCAAAGATTTACAAATAGTTTGCCTAAACACTGCTAATCTATATATGATTTGCAATTTAACCACCAGTGTAGCCAAACTGTCAAAACCTTGTTTTAACCCCTTTGCTCCAAAGGGTAACACAAATCTTAATGCCTAAGCACAATTTTGCAACTTTGACATGTGTTAGTAAAACTGTACATATCATCACAACTACTTTGTGCATCCAGGTGGATTATACCTTGTTTTTTTTTAAGAAAAATTGGGCTTTCATTTGGTGGTAAATGGTTATGGATATGTCCTGATTTTTTTGTTTTATTATCAAAGGAGAACTGGCCCAGAATAGTTAAAAAAAAATTTTTGTTTTAATTTAGCTGCATATTTCTTGCTACTACTATACCCTACCACCAAAGAACAACCCCAAAAAAAGTCTTGCTCCCGACGTATGCAGCGATACCACATATGTGTATTCTACACGTAGTACAACCCAGAAAAATAGTGTGCCTTTTCCCTTTTCCTTTATCCTACCTAAAACACACTGACACTGATACTAATAAAAAATAAATCCTGTCCAAAAAATACTGATCCTGACCTTGACCCAAACACTAACCTTGACATTGTCCTCTAGATATTTTTTTTCTTATACTCAAGTATATACGGTATATACAAATCAGATTTTTTTTCTATCTCTGCAAGGATGGAGAAAGATACAAAGATTCTTGTCCATTCACAGAAACAGAAAACATGGGGCGAGCTTCACAGTGACTGATCACTGTGATAGCCAATTTAGAGGCTATCACAGCGATTAACCGCTTGCCGACCAACACACTACGATGTATGTCGTCACAATGGCACGGCTGCGCAAATGGGTGCACCTGTACGTCCCCTTTAAATCGCAGGCCAGTGGGCGCGTGCACGCCAATCGATACGTGAGCGTGCCAGTGTGTGCCGCAGACTTGATGTCCGCTGGTGTCCGGCAATCGTGACAGGGAGAGGCAGAATGGGGAGATGCCTATGTAAACAAGGCATTTCCCTGTTCTGCCTAGCAACATGACAGGGATCTACTGCTCCCAGTGATCGGGAGTAGTGGTCTCTGTTATGTTCTAGTGAGCCCACCCCCCCAACAGTTAGAACATAGTGAGGGAACACAGTTAACCCCTTGATCGCCCCCTTAACCCCTTCCCTGCCAGTGTCATTTACACAGTAATCAGTGCATTTTTATAGCACTGATCGCTGTATAAATGTCACTGGTCCCAAAATAGTATAAAAAGTGTCCGATGTGTCCGTTGCAACGTCAAAGTCACGATAAAAATTGCAGATCGCCATTACTAATAAAAAAAAATAATAATAATAAAAATGCCATAAATCTATCCCCTATTTTGTAGATGCTATAACTTTTGCGCAAACCAATCAATATACACTTATTGTGATTTTTTTTTTACCAAAAATATGTAGAAGAATAGATTTCGGCCTAAACTGAGGAAAAATTTATTTTTTTATATTTTTGGGGGGAATATTTATTATAGAAAAAAGTAAAAAATATAGCTTTTTTTTTTCAAAATTGTCGCTCTTTTTTTGTTTATAGCGCAAAAAAAAAAGCAGAGGTGATCAAATACCACCAAAAGAAAGTTCTATTTGTGGGGAAAAGAGGACATGCATTTTGTTTGGGTACAGCGTCGCATGGCCACGCAATTGTCAGTTAAAGCGACGCAGTGCCATATCGCAAAAGGTGCTCTGGTCAGGAAGGGGGTAAATCCTTCCGGGGCTGAAGTGGTTAAGCAACCTGGAATTGGACGTTCTGGGTCCTGATCGTTAGAATGGGTCCTTAGGCTCTCAGTGAGGCCCTGGCCACTGTGCTGGGAGCTCACCATGCAGCGCGCTCCCAGCATAAGGGGAGACACAATTATGCGGCCACGCGGCAAAAAAGCCCAGTGCAGTTTGTAACATCGGCGCCCCCATTCTCCACGGATTTTTTTATAAATCAGTTTCAATGTCAAATTAGTCAAATTGTAGCTTTTTTCCAAAAGGTTTTCTTGCTGGATCAGTGATGAGATGGGCCCTTCTTTTTGCAACAATCAGTGCTCATGTAAGTATATATGAGTAATATAAAAATAGAATTGAGCTAATAGTTCACACA
Organism: Lithobates sylvaticus; assembly: GCA_028564925.1. Classification (NCBI taxonomy): domain Eukaryota; kingdom Metazoa; phylum Chordata; class Amphibia; order Anura; family Ranidae; genus Lithobates; species Lithobates sylvaticus. The sequence continues at coordinate 49,028,683 of CM053029.1, forward strand.
AATATCGTGTGTAATTCAAACAAAACAGTCCATAAAACATTCCACCAATAATAAGAATAGTGAATCTTAATTACTGCTGATGTTAAGCTCCACCATCCACCTTGTGCAACAGTGCCGCCACCAACAGTTGAATTAACTGCTTACCAGCTCCAGTTGATCCCTTATTACAAGGGATCACACAACACCTATTGCTTAAAACCCAGCCTGGGCCTTTTTCCTGGTTCAGCAGCTATGTCTGGGACGTCACTTGTTAGGATAGATATGTACCAAAAAAACTAAATGCTCCACATAGCGTAAAAAAAGTTTAGACATTTATTAGAATATAATGTGTTGCATTTACAGCAATGTAAACCAAAATCGCCTTGAGTTTGGTGTGCCGGCCGGCGCATAACCAAACAAACCCGTCCTTCCCGGGACACAAGGGTGATGTCAGCGCGTCGCTCCACCCTACGCATTTCGTCAGAGATGACGTTGTCCAGGGGCACTAATAAGTATATATGAGTGTTCCTCTGTTCAGTAATATTCCAAGCCCAGTTCGGTGTGAAAACATCTTCCCCAGTGGGTGGGTCCATGTGCTCAGAGGGTTGAATCATGCTGCCTTTGTTCAACCAGAAGACTGACATCTAATGCCAGAGAGTAGTTTCTGTGGGGAGCCGCTCTAGATTAAAGGGGAGTATTGCTTCAAAAGCAGAATATTTACTTTTAATGCTCTATGATATGTATGTACTGTTTCTTTAGTCAGTTTGTTCCGCACATAATTCTTGCATTCTCAATTTTTCGAAAATGCTTTTATGAGGAAGGTTTTGTCAGCCAGTCATCTCATGGGTGTGCTGTGGCTGTATTAACCACTTCAGCCCCAGAAGGTTTTAACCCCTTCCTGACCAGAGCACTTTATACAATTTGACACTGCGTCGGTTTAACTGGCAACTGTCATGCGACGTTGTACCCAAACTAAATTTGTGTCCTTTTTTCCCCACAAATAGAGCTTTCTTTTGGTGGTATTTGATCACCTCTGTGTTTTTAATTTTTTGAGCTAAAAACAAAAAAAGAGCGACAATTTTGAAAAAAAAACAACAATATTTTTTTTAGAAAACCAATTTCTTCATCAGTTTAGGCCAATATATGTTCTTCTACATATTTTTGGTAAAAAAAACAAAAAAAAACGCAATACGCGTATATTGATTGGTTTTCACAAAAGTTATAATGTCTGCATTTTTATGCCCCTTTTATTATTATTTTTTTTTTTTTACTAGTAATGGCGGTGCTCTGTGATTTTTAGTGGTACTGCGACATTGCGACGGACAGATCGGAGACTTTTGACACTTTTTTGGGACCATTGGCATTTATACAGCCATCAGTGCTATAAATATTTCACTGGCAGGGAAGGGGTTAACACTAGGAGGCGATCAAGGGGGTAATTGCGTGTTCCCGCAGTGTGTTCTAACTGTATGGGTATAGAATTGACCAGGAGAGGAGACATATTGTTTTTCCTACTTAGTAGGAACAAACAACATGTCTTCTCTCCTTTGGCAGCACAGGGATTCGAGTGTTTACACACACAAATTCCCGTGCTGGCACTCGTGCACGCGATCGTGCGTGGCCGGCGGTGATCGTGCCCGCCGGCCTTGCGCATCGGGTCCCCTGCCGTGCAGCTGGCGTGTGCATGCTCTCTGGTGGCCACTGCAGGGAAGGACGTACCCATACGGCATTTTGCCCAGGGGAGCCATTCTAACACAGTAAATCTGCGTGAGCCGGTCGAGAACCGGTTAATTGACCACTTTTTGGAAAAGAAAGCCCAAAAATGTGCTCTGCCTCTAGTTTATGTGGTCCTATTTCTATTATATCCTGCAGGACCTGCTTGTCCCTTCCTACTGCTATGCACAACACCACAGATATTACTGATACTATGGCCATGATGGGTAAATGTGTACTGCTTTTGCTGCACACTAGTTGCACACCACTGCAAAGCAGAGAGGTAAAGGCCAACTTCAAACAGCTACACATCCAAAACTTCAAAAACCCAAAAGAAAATCCCCAAACATACCCAGACCCTCATATACTTTATGTTTCTTGTGGCTATAGCAACTGCCTGGGAGAAATCGGTAGTAGACTTGGCAGTCATGAAAAGTAAGCTGACCTGGATCATGCTACATGAAAAGCTGGTCAGCATACTGAAAGACAGATCTGCTAGGTTTGATCGTGTTGTTTGGGTCCCTTGGCTTAAATACCTCCAACCTTCGGACATTTAAAGAGTATGGGTTGGGGTTGTGGGCTCTCTGATGGACCTCTTGGGTAGATGTCCACTGTCTTCACCCCCAGCCCCCTTTTTCTTTTTCCTTTTCTCTCTTTCTTTCTACTTTATACCTCTAATATTTTCATCTTTGCTATTTGATATGATATTCAGCCTGGCCGGTGGGTTATGTAAATGCTGACCCTCTTATATTTTTCCCCTACATGGCTATCTGAGCACCCTGACAGGGCGCTTTATCCTTGTGTGTCAGACATGTTTTTGGGGTTTAATTATTAATAGAAGTTGGTATTATATGTTATTTTGTTAGCTATGCTTGCCATTGATATGGTTATTTCACCCATCTGCGCTGTGGGACCATATCTTATTTCTATTCTGATACTACTGTTTGTGTAAGAGTTGCACACTCTACTCTTTTTTGCATAAAATTCAAATACATTTTTTGAAATACAAGAATCTAAAAGAACCTAATATCTAATATATGAATAGGAAAAAAAAAGGAACACAAATCCCCCCCCCCCCCCCCCCCCAGTCACTACAGGTTCACTGACAAACTATCCTGTATATATATATATGTATATATATATATATATATATATATATATATATATATATATATATATATATATATATATATATATATATATATATATATATATATATATAGAAAGCATCAGCACTCTGCTTGAGAGGGTGTAGACAGACAGGCACATTTTTTTTTCACCTGTGCTGGCAATGTCCCCCTATTTAGACATTTTGGACCCGATTGCCAAACCCCCCCATTATAGGCTGGCAGATGATCCACTTCTAATGCTCGTCCATGATACACACTTATCAGTGGGCTCCTATAAATGTTCCACGGTGCCCCACCTTCTGAATGCTGGTAAGAGTTTTGTAGCCCTTTATTGGAGGTCTGATACAATTCCCTCTATTAAGCAATGGTTATTGAAGGTACAAGACTTTTAGAAAGCAGAGGAATGGAGGCATCAATGTTTGGATAATTATCATAAATATTATATCACTTGGTTGCTATGGATTGTTTTTAGTACCTCTGACTTGTACAAACAGTTGATACAATAAACTGGGGTTGGCTTACGTGGCATAATAGTTTTCTTGTGTGTTTTTTTTCTAGACCCTACTTCTGGGGGAGGGCAACCATACATTAACTGATTAACAAAGGATGAATCTCTTACCACAGCCGGAAAAGTGCTCCACTTGTGCAGCTATATCAATAGTTTGGACGTGGCTATACTTCTCTTATCAGTCAGATGCTGTAATGTTTCTATATGTAATTAAAAAAAAGGAGGCTCCATCAATCTTCCCATCAACTCTGACCAGCTTCCCTGTCCCTGCTGAAGAAAATCATTCCCACAACATGATGCTGGCACCACCATGTTTCACGGTGGGGATGTTGTGTTCAGGATGATGTCCAGTGTTAGTTTTCTGCCACACAGAGCATTTTGCCTTTAGGCCAAAAAGTGAAATGTTGGTCTCATCTGACCAGAGCACCTTCTTCACCATGCTTGCTGTGTTTCCCACATGGCTTCTCGCAATCTGCTTTCTTTCAACAATGGCTTTCTTCTTGCCACTCTTCCATAAAGGTCAGATTTGTGGAGAGCACGACTAATAGTTGTCCTGTGGACAGATTCTCCCACCTGAGCTGTGGATCTCTGCAGCTCCTCCAGAGTTACCATGGGCCTCTTGGCTGCTTCTCTGATGAATGCTCTCCTGTCAGTTTAGGTGGACAGCCATGTCTTAGTAGGTTTGTAGTTGTGCCATACTCTTTTCATTTTCGGATGATGGATTGAACAGAGCTCTGTGAGCTGTTCAAAGCATGGGATATTTTTGTATAACCTAACCCTGCATTAAACTTCTCCACAACTTTATCCCTGACCTGTCTGGTGTGCTCCTTGGCCTTCATGATGCTGTTTGTTCACTAAGGTTCTCTAACAAACCTCTGAGGGATTCACAGAACAGCTGTATTTTTACTAAGATTAAATTACACACAGGTGGACTCTATTTACTAATTAGGTGACTTCTGAAGGCAATTGGTTCCACTAGATTTTAGTTGGGGGTATCACAGTAAAGGGGGCTGAATATAAATGCACGCCAGACTTATCGCATATTTATTTGTAAAAAAAATGTAAAATCAATTTATCACTTTCCTTCCACTTCACAATTATGTGCCACTTTGTGTTGGTCTATCGCATAAAATCCCAATAAAATACATTTACGTTTTTGGTTGTAATATGACAAAATATGGAAAATTTCAATACTTTTTCAAGTCACTCTACATATAGTAATTAAGGCATCCAAGTCATCATTATAAGTTTAGATCTGCCATTAGTAGACGGGGGAAACTTACACCACAAGTTAAACTGTGCCTGAAATTCGTCAATCAGTGAATCAACATTTAATGAAGTGTGCATCTTAAAGTGATACTAAAGTCTTGTTTTTTTTTTAAAAAAACATGGTATACTTACCTTCTCTGTGCAGTTGGTTTTTACTAGACATGTGCACAACAAAAAAATTTGTTTATTTTCATTTCGTTTTTTTTAGTTTCCGTTGATTCGTAAGTCGTCAGTGTTCGTATTCGTAACGATTCGTATTTTCGTTAGAGTTATTTTTTCGTTGATTAGTTTAAGTTTCATTTTCGTTTATTCGTTTATTCGAAATTCGAACGCATTCATATTTATTCGTACATTCGTAACATTCGTAACATTCGTAGATTCGTAATCGGAGCATAATTCATAATTTTATGTAATGTGTGTGTATGCTATTATTACATTTTAAGAGACACGGAAAATTACGAATCGAAAAAAATAGTTACGAATGTACGAATTTTTTTCGTTCAATCCATTCGAAGCACGTTAAGCAGCGCCATTGTAAGGGACATGGAAAATTACCAATTCAACAAAAAAAAAAAAAGTTACGAATGTACGAATTTTTTCGTTCATTTTGATTTTCGTTGTTCCTGTTTTCGTTTTTCGGATTTTCTTCTTTCGTCGATTAATTATTTCTAATTTGTTTTTTTCGGATTTTCGTTGTTTTCTGGTTCGAGCGGTTCGTTATTCGTTAAAATTTTTACCGAATCGTTCGTTCGTACGATAACGAATGAACGAAAATAACGAAAGAAAAACGAAAAAAAACGAAACGAATTGCACATGTCTAGTTTTTACAAAGATCAGCCCAGATCTTCCACTTCTCGGGTCCCATGTCAGCACTCCTGGCCCCTGCTCCAACAGCAAGCAGCTTACTATGGGCGCACCTGAGCTGAGCCGCTGCTCTTAGTATCCATTCACACATGGAGCCGCGGCTCGGCTCTGTCCCCTCCATCTCCTGATTGACTCATTGGCTGTGATTGACAGCAGAGGAAGCCAATGGCTCCCGCTGCTGCCAAAATCCAATCAGGAGTGTGAGTACCCCTAGAGGCACGGCTCTCCTGGACATCGCTGGATCAAGAAGGGACTCAGGTGAGCATTAGTAGGGCTGGAGGGGCTGCTGCACACAGAAGGTTTTTTACCTCCATTAATAGAATACAGTAAGGTAAAAGACCTTGAGCCTTTACAACAAAGAGGAATTAAACTCCCCTAGATTGTTTGTACCTATAGTGAGCCTATAACAATGCTTACCTATAGGTTTCTGTAAATATCTCCTAAATTTGCACCATTTAGGAGATATTTAGAGTATACGCCGTGGGTGACGTCATTGGCGAATGCACTCTAAAGGAACGGCCACCTGTGCAGAATCCGAAAACCGAAAGATCCGACATAAAGCATTTGTTTATTTTCATTTTCGTTGCGACAACAGTTCGCTATAGATAGGAGATTCGACATGACGCTGACAATAGCGATCTGTGTCCATCGAAACTGTGGTCGAATGTGCCTAACCCTAAGCTCTATTAGTCCAAGATTATTCGACATAGAGAGAAAAGATTGGACATACAGAGAAAAGATTCAACATTATAGAGACAATAGCAAAAAAGGTTGAATATGCCTAACCTAACTCTATTAGTCCAAGATTATTCGACATAGAGAGAAAAGATTTGACATGAAGATTTGACGAAGCAGTCGCCACGAGCGGACATTTAGCGGTCAAATGCTCTGCCCATAGGCTATAGAAGAATTCTAATGTTGGTTGACTAGTAATAATAATTAATAAATATAATTATTACTAGTATCATACAACATTAGAATTCTACTATAGCTTGTAGGCGGAACATTCGTCCGGAAATGTACGATTGCGGCGTCGTACAGTTTAGCTGCTCCGTCGAATCTTCTTAGAATATTTGACAGACACCATGAGCCTTCAATGACAGATTCAACCTTAATTATTTCGGATTTTCGGAAGAATGCATTTTTTAAACGAAACAAAATAAATAAAAACGAATTTCGGGAGTAACTAAATAAATACATTTTTCGAACGAAAAGCGAAATTCCGAAACGAAATATTTCAGTGTGCACATGTCTAGTATGCAATGCAGAAATGGCCTGGTCTTCAAGTGGCTATATAAGAAATCAATATTTGGGATCTTGATAATCTTGGTATAAGTAGGAGCTGTAGTCAAATAATTTTCTAGAGAATGTCATGTAGCACTTTGTTTTTCTTTATAGAACCCCATTTAAAACCCATGCCCCATGCTGGTGTTGGGTGCTGGGTGTTGGTGCATTTAAAGATTTTGTGATGCTTCTATTGTAAATGAAAATGTACAAATTAAACAAAACAATATTTCTAGGTAGTTTCATCCTTATTTCCGCCACTGTAAGGAACTGACTATGATTGTATGCATATCCTGATTCCTCAGGCTGTATATTATTGGATTGAACAATGGTGTTACTACATTAAACACAAGTGATAATATTTTGTTGATGGTTTCTGATTGCCCTTTTGCCGGAGTAAAATAATTAATGAACACGGCTCCATAAAACATACCCACCACCAAGAGGTGAGTGCTACAAGTAGAGAAGGCTTTCTTCCTGCTGCCGATGGACGGCATCCTGAGTATAACTACACAAATACACACATAACTTATGATGATTAAAATAAATGGAATAGCAACCATGGCAATAATTAGAAGAAAAATATATATTTGCAGGGAAGAAGTGTCTGAACAAGCGATAGTCAAAAAGGGAGCCATGTCACAAAAGTAATGGTCAATGATATTCCTTCCACAGAACTTGAGCATTACTAAAAGACTCGCTGGGATGGATGCCAAAAAGAAACCAAACACCCAACTGAAGATAATCAAGAAATGTTGAAGGGAGTGGCCCATTATTGTGTTATAGTGTAAAGGTCTACATATGGCCAAATATCGGTCAAAGGACATTGCAGTGAGAAGGTAACATTCTGAAGTACCTGAACATGCAAAAAAGTAGTTCTGAGTGATGCATGCAGAGACAGATATGGTGGCTCCATCCATCCATATGATATGCAACATATTGGGGACAATAACAGTCACTAAACACATTTCTGAAAATAAGAAATTCTTGAGGAACGAGTACATGGGGGAATGTAGACTTTCTCTGATTGACACCAATATAATAATCATAATATCGAGGAGCAATGTTACAGTATATGCAGACAATATGAAAATAAAGAGATAAAATCTAAACCCACAAAGTCCAGGGAACCCCAGAAAAAAGAATTCATTTATTGTCACATTTTCATTCTTCATGTGCATTTTTGTGTCTGCAAACACAGAAATAAATCAATGATCTAGACTACTTGTTCTCCATTTTCACCATGTTGAAATTTTGACTATAACATATGCTATAAGCAGGGCCAAGATTATACTTGCTGCCCATGGGTGGACTGTCTTGTGCTACCACCAACCTACCCAAGTTGACTGGCTACCTTTAGTATCATCCTAACAAGGAAAAATATTATGGCCACAAAAGACCCACCAGGGCTGGGAGCAGATAGGCTGAAAGAGACAACTTGCCTTCTCTACTTCTCTACATACACACTAGTGCAGTTATTGGACTAAAGACCCAGAATGGGTGAAGGGTATGTATGAAATTCCAATGAAAAAAACCTGTCAGTCAACATCATAGTATGTGGATGGGTGTGTGTGACACCATAATCATCCCTCCTGCAGACAAACAATTAAGTGGTTCTAAAGCCTAAACATGTTTTACCTTAAGCCCGGGTTCATACTATAACCCGCTGCGGATCGCACAGGTGCGCTGTGCGTCCCTGTTCCCTGTTTCAGGGACGAATCAGGGCCGATTCTATGCCTGAATTGGGCCCTGAAACGGAGCCAAAGACGCACAGCGTTTTTGTGTAGTGCGCTCCGCAGCCGCCCCGGAGATATGTGAACCGGCTCCATAGGGAGCCAGTCACATTCTCCTACTATGCAAATTAGATGCGGGGAAACGCACATCTAATTCGCATAGGTGTGAACCCGGGCTAACAGATTCCTTGCATAAAAAATATTTAGACATCAGCACCCCTCCTCACCCCCCTCCCCCTTTGAGCCCTCTTTCGATCCATCGCTGTGCACGTCTGCAGCTCTTCTCTCCTCTCACTTCCGGGTCTCGCTGGCTTTGCTGGGGCATCGGGATCCATTGGCTCCCATGCTGTCAATCAAAGCCAGTGACAAGGGGCCTAGTCCCACTGTCTCTGTCAATAGATGGGAGCGAGCACACACGAGGGCACTGAACAGAGAGGAGGGGCCAGGAGTGCCGGTGGGGGGACCTGAAAAGAGGACGTTCGCGGGCACTCTGTGCAATTCTATTCCACAGAGCAGGTAAGTGTAGGTATGTTTGTTATTTAAAAAAATAAACTTTACCTTAATCACTTTAATGTATCTACTACTGACTACTTCAACATATTTTTAATACATGATTTTTTTTTCACACAGAGATCTAATAAAACAACACTGTGACAGACCCAACTGGGACAAAGGCTTTTGGAGGAGACTATGGGCAAGCCTCCTACCCATTGGTTATGGCCCATGAAGAGCTGATCATTCTCTAATGATGGACACAAATGTGATTGATGCTGAGAGCGAGGCTTGGATTAAAGGTGAAGTTCAGCCTGAGCTCATTCGGCTGGGCTTCTCCTATGGGTCACAGAAGTGCAATTTGTTTTGAAGTCCGCTCTCTCCTGACGTCGCACAAATCAGTCCAGGCACCACGTCATCCTGACTTCGGAAGTTTGGATCCGCCAGGTGCCTAGACTGATGGTAGTCTCAGCATCTCAGCCACTACCCGCTCCTCCACAGCTCAGCACTCCAATGAGCATGGAGGAGTAGAGCAGGAGAGCTGCTGATTGACAGTTGGGGACCTTGGATTGTGGGCTCCTTTAGGGTAGGGACCAAGTGTGCAATGTATGTGTGGAGTGCTGCGTAAATTGACGGCGCTATATGGGTACCTTAACCACTTGCCGACCGCCGCACGACGATATACGTCGACAGAATGGCACGTACAGGCAGGAGGGCGTATATATAAGTCCCTACCTGCCTGTGGGTGGGGGGCCTCATCAGGCCCCCCCCCCGGTGCCTGCGGCGGTCGGCATCGTTGGGGGAGCGATCGGAGATGAGGGGGAGGCCACTCATTCGTGGCCCCCCCCTCGCGATCGCTCCCAGCCAATCAAACACTTCCTCTATCCCCGTCATGTAAACAGGGCTAGAGGAAATGATGTCATCCCTAACAGACACGGGTGGGGGGCCGATCGGGCCCGTGCCTGTAAATTGTCCGGGACATTGGGGGAGGGATCGGAGATGAGGGGGGGCACTCATTCGTGCCCCCCCCCCTCGCGATCGCTCCCAGCCAATGGAATGCTTCCACTGGCTCTGTATTGTGTACAGAGCTAGAGGAAGTGAGGTCATCTCTCCTCGTGGCGGTCTTTTTGAACCGACGCCGAGGAGAGAAGACACGTGAGTTGCACAACACTACACCTACACTACACTACACTAACAGTAGAACACTTTAGGCACACTTTACACACCCCAGCCCCCCCCCCCGATTGCCCCCCTGCACCCCCTGTCACAGTGACACCAAAGCAGTTTTTTTTTTTTTTTTTTTACTGTTAACTGCATTGGTGCATTGTGACCCTTATAACTGAGGGCAGTTAGATTTAGCCCCCTTTAGGTCTAGGAACCCCCCCTAATAAAGGTTTAACCCCGTGATCACCCCCCGTCACCAGTGTCACTAAGCGATCGTTTTTTTGATCGCTGTATTAGTGTCACAGTTGACGCTAGTTAGGGAGGTAGGTATTTAGGTTTGCCGCATCGTTTTATAGGGTCAGGGACCCCCCATATACTACCTACTAAAGGTTTTAACCCCCTGATTGCCCCCTAGTTAACCCTTTCACCAGTGATCACCATATAACTGTTACGGGTGACGCTGGTCAGTTAGTTTATTTTTTATAGTTTCAGGGCACCCGCCGTTTATTACCTAATAAAGGTTTAACCCCCTGATCGCCCGGCGGGTGATATAAGTAAGGTTTTAGAGTCAAATAGGGTCTGCGTCGCCCCAGGCAGCGTCGGGTTAGTGCCAGTACCGCTAACACCCACGCACGCAGCATACACCTCCCTTAGTGGTATAGAATCTGAACAGATCGATATCTGATCAGATCTATACTAGCGTCCCCAGCTGTTTAGGGTTCCCAAAAACGCATTGTTAGCGGGATCAGCCCAGATACCTGCTAGCACCTGCGTTTTCCCCCTCCGCCCAGCCCACCCAAGTGCAGTATCGATCGATCACTGTCACTTACAAAACACTAAGCACACATAACTGCAGCGTTCGCAGAGTCAGGCCTGATCCCTGCGATCGCTTACAGTTTTTTGGTAGCGTTTTGATTCAGTCGCTAACAGTCAGGAGCTTTTTTTTTCCTGTGAGTCTCACTAGTGTACTACTAAATTTAGAGCCCAAAATGGCAAGTCAAACGTACACTAGTGAACAGGCCTACTTGTTTCTGAGTATGACAGATAGTGAAGAGGAGGTCACTCATCTGTCAGAATCAAGCTCAGAATACGACCAAGTAGACGACAGCGGCTCCATGACAGATAGCTCTGACGGCGGAGTTGTGGTCCCTGCTAAGGTCAGGCGTACCAGACCCCAAACTCCTTCTTCTGTTGTTGAGGTGCAGGAACCGCAGGTCGCTCGTAAGAGGCAGAGACGTACTAGAGCCGCTATTCCTTCTGGTGAACAGGCAAGCACCAGCGGCCTAGTACACCCTGGACGTAGTCAAACCAGCACTGCAGTATCACGTGGTGACGTGGCGAGTCCCATAAGTGCAGTTCCAGCTGGCGAGGTGGCAAGCACAAGTAGTGTCCCCGCTGCCACCAAGAAGACGACAAAGACAGGCCCGTCGTGCCCATAGTGCCCTTCCTGCAGAATTCGCCAATCCTGATTGGGTGCCCACCACTTCTGCAGAACCCGTACTTCCCCCATTCACTGGCCAACCCGGTATTCAGGTGGAAACAGCTGATTTTACGTCACTTGATTTTTTTTCGCTGTTTTTCACCGAAGATCTCTATAGATCTATTGTGGACCAAACCAATTTGTACGCTGGTCAACACATCGCCGCTAATCCCCAGTTGTCCACCCTTGCCAGAGATTGGAGACCAATTACGGTCCCCGAATTTAAGATCTTTCTGGGCCTTTCCCTCATCATGGGCGTAGTTAAAATGGGTACGTTGCGTTCGTATTGGTCCACTGAGCCAATGTACCATATGCCCGTGTTCTCTGCCTCCATGTCCAGGGCTAGATACGAACAGATTTTGCGGTTCATGCACTTCAACGACAATGAACTCTGTCGTCCTCGTGGAGACCCTGCATACGATCGGCTCTATAAAATTCGGCCCCTCATAAACCATTTCAACCAACGTTTTGCAGACTTGTTTACTCCCCATCAAGTTGTCTGCGTTGACGAGTCCCTGATTAAGTTTACTGGCCGCTTGTCATTCAAACAATACCTTCTCAGCAAGCGTGCCAGATACGGGGTCAAGATGTATAAGCTCTGTGACAGGGCCACAGGCTATACATGTAAATTTATGGTTTATGAGGGCAAAGATAGCCACATAGAGCCGACAAACTGCCCTGACTACATAGGGAGCGCTGGCAAGATTGTGTGGGACTTGGTGTCACCCTTATTCGGAAAGGGGTACCACTTGTACGTGGATAATTATTACACGAGCGTGCCACTGTTTAGTCATTTGTTTGATCATCAGATTGGAGCATGTGGCACCGTGCGACCTAATCGCCGGGGCTTTCCTCAGCGGCTTGTAGAGTCCCGTCTTAGGCTGGGGGAGAGAGCCTGCTTGAAGTGTAATAACTTGCTCGCTATGAAGTGGAGGGATAATAAGAATGTTTTCGTTCTTACCTCCCTTCATGCAGACACGACGGTCCAAATTACTACGGCGGCTGGTGTTGTGACGAAACCCCTCTGTGTCCACGAGTACAACCAAAACATGGGAGGGGTGGACCTCAACGACCAGTTGTTGGCGCCGTACCTAGTTGCCCGTAAGGCTAGACGCTGGTACAAAAAAGTGTCTATTTACCTTTTCCAATTGGCTTTGCTGAATGCTCATGTGCTATACGGAGCTTCAGGACGTACTGGATCCTTCCTTAAATTCCAGGAAGAGATCATCGGAGCCCTTCTGTTTCCAGACGGTGCTCCACCTCACCTTCCCAATCCAAATGCAGTTAGCCGGCTGCATGAGCGGCATTTTATTTATGTCCTCCCGAGTACCCCTACCCAACGAGCCCCCCAAAGAAAATGTCGTGTCTGCAGAAAGCGCGGATTTAGGCGTGACACCCGCTATTATTGTCCCCGCTGTCCTGACAATCCTGGTCTTTGCATCGGTGAATGTTTTGAACGCTACCATACACTAGTTGAGTATTAGCGTAGGGTACAGCATTGCACAGACTAGGCACACGTTCTCAAGAATGCCATCGCATTTTGAGACCAAAACCGCTGGAACCGTTACAACAGTTCTGTTAGAACTGTTACAGTTACAAACAAAAGTTTTAAAAAAAAAAAGTAAAAAATAAAAAAACAAAAAAAATATAAAATAAAAAAACAAAAAATAGTTGTTGTTTTATTGTTCTCTTTCTCTCTATTCTCTCTCTCTATTGTTCTCCTTTTTACTGTATTCTATTCTGCAATGTTTTATTGTTAAACATTTTTTTTGTTTTCAGGTACGCCATTCAGTTGCAGTGCGGATTTATCCATCTTGACAGCAACAGCGTTTGCTCCCACGATACATAAAGCCGTGACTCCAACGCTGTAGGAGGTGATTTCACCACCACAGTTAAAAAAAAAAAGAGCATATATGCCGAAGCATAGGGGCAGCAGAGGGCGGAGGAGCGATTTGCTCCTAATGCCGCCTACATACGGTTGAAATTCCGACGGAGGCTTGCCCGTGGAAAATTCCGACCGTGTGTACGCGGCATAACTTTTTTGCGGGAGGATGCCCCCATGCTTCGGCATATATATATTTTAGGCACAGGTTGCATTAAAAAATGTTTTATTTTTTACTATGTTTTTTTTGGTATTTGCTTTGCAGGTATGGTAAATCTTACTGTTATACTGTAATGTTACTTTGTTTTATTGTTAACCATAATTTGCTTAGCAGGTACGCCATTCAGCTGCAGCGTGGATTTATTTATCTTGACAGCAACAGCGCTTGCTCCCACGATACATAAATCCGTGACTCCAGCGCTGTTGGAGGTGATTTCACCACCACAGTTAAAAACAAAATGGTGCATGTATGCCCATCATTAGAAGTGGGTGGATGAAGGGAGGTTCTAATGGTGGGCATACCCACCGATCAATCTTTTTTTTTCGTTCAGCCCACAGGCTGCATGAAAAAAAAGATTACAATATATGCCAAACAAGGGCCAGCAACGTACTGGTATGTTTCTGGACTTTGAGTGGTTATACCAGAATGATGCCGGCAGGATTAGGCATTATCTTGGTATCATTCTTTTCAGCCAGCGGTCGGCTTTCATGTAAAAGCAATCCTAGTGGCTAATTAGTCTCTAGACTGCTTTTACAAGCAGTGGGAGGGAATGCCCCCCCTCCCACCGTCTTCCATGGTTTTCTCTGGCTCTCCTGTCCCAACAGAGAACCTGAGAATGCAGCCGGTGGTTCCGCCAGCTGACCATAGAGTTGATCAGAGACCAGAATGGCTCCAATCATCTCTATGGCCTAAGAAACCGGAAGCTACGAGCATTTCATGACTTATATTTCACCGGATATAATCAGCGCCATTGGGAAATTGGGAAAGTATTTTATCACACCGATCTTGGTGTGGTCAGATGCTTTGAGGGCAGACGACAGATCTAGGGTCTAATGGACCCCAATTTTTTTTAAAAAGAGTACCTGTCACTACCTATTGCTATCATAGGGGATATTTACATTCCCTGAGATAGCAATAAAAATGATAAAAAATATATATAAATGAAAGGAACAGTTGAAAAATAAAATAAAAAAGCAAAATCAATAATAATAAAAAAAAAAAGAAAAAGAAAGCACCCCTGTCCCCCCCTGCTCTCACGCAAAGGCGAACGCAAGCGTCGGTCTGGCGTCATATGTAAACAGCAATTGCACCATGCATGTGAGGTATCACTGCGAAGGTCAGATAGAGGGCAGTAATTTTAGCAGTAGACCTGTAAAGGCGTTTAAATGTTTTTAAAAATGTATGTAGTTTGTCACCGCTGCACGTTTCTGCGCAATTTTAAAGCATGTCGTGTTTGGTATCTATGTACTCGCCTAAGATCTAATTTTTTATTTCATCAAATATTTGGGCAAGATAGTGTGTTTTAGTGCTTTAGTGACAACTTTGGGCAAAAAAAAAAAAAAAAAAAAGTTTGTAATTTTTCCCGCTACTTGTGGCAAAATATAAAATATTCCATGGACTCAAAATGCCACTCAGCAAATAGCTTGGGGTGTCTACTTTCCAAAATGGGGTCATTTGGGGGGGTTTTGTGCCATCTTGGCATTTTATGGCCTTCAAAACTGTGATAGGTAGTGATAGGTAGTGAGGAGTGAAATCAAAAATTTACGCCCTTGGAAATTCTGAAGGCGGTGCTTGGTTTTCGGGGTCCCGTACACAGATAGGCTCCCAAAAAGTCCCACACATGTGGTATCCCCGTACTCAGAAGAAGCAGCAGAATTTATTTTGGGGTGTAATTCCACATATGCCCATGGCATGTGTGAGAAATATATCATTTAGTGACAACTTTGGGCAAAAAAAAAAAGTTTGTAATTTTTCCCGCTACTTGTGGCAAAATATAAAATATTCCATGGACTCAAAATGCCACTCAGCAAATAGCTTGGGGTGTCTACTTTCCAAAATGGGGTCATTTGGGGGGGGTTTTGTGCCATCTTGGCATTTTTTGGCCTTCAAAACTGTGATAGGTAGTGATAGGTAGTGAGGAGTGAAATCAAAAACTTACGCCCTTAGAAATCCTGAAGGCGGTGCTTGGTTTTCGGGGTCCCGTACACGGATAGGCTCCCAAAAAGTCCCACACATGTGGTATCCCCGTACTCAGAAGAAGCAGCAGAATTTATTTTGGGGTGTAATTCCACATATGCCCATGGCATGTGTGAGAAATATATCATTTAGTGACAACTTTTTGTAAACATATTTTTTTTTTTTTTTTGTCATTATTCAATCACTTGGGACAAAAAAATAAAATATTCAATGGGCTCAAAATGCCTCTTAGCAATTTCCTTAGGGTGTCTACTTTCCAAAATGGGGTCATTTGGGGGGGGGGGGGTTGTACTTCCCTGCCATTTTAGCACCTCAGGAAATGAGATAGGCAGTCGTAAACTAAAAGCTGCGTAAATTCCAGAAAATGTACCCTAGTTTGTAGACGCTATAACTTTTGCGCAAACCAATAAATATACGCTTATTGACATTTTTTTACAAAATACATGTGGCTGAATACATTTTGGCTTAAAAGTATGACTAAAATTGAGTTTATTGGATTTTTCTTATAACAAAAAGTAGAAAATATCATTTTTTTTCAAAATTTTCGGTCTTTTTCCGTTTATAGCGCAAAAAATTAAAATCGCAGAGGCAATCAAATACCATCAAAAGAAAGCTCTATTTGTGGGAAGAAAAGGACGCAAATTTCGTTTGGGTACAACATTGCATGACTGCGTAATTACCAGTTAAACCAGTGCAGTGCGAAATTGTAAAAAGTCCTCTGGTCTTTAGGCTGCATAATGGTCCGGTCTGAAAGTGGTTAAATAAATAATATTATAATAGATGAGCATCTTAATGAGATGCAATGTACAGGGATAGGGACAATTGTGGACATGCACCCACACTCACTCAGGTTGAACTGGATGGACTGGTGTCTTTATTCAACCTTACTAACTATGTAACTATGACAGGCAGCAGCTCTCCGCTCAGGGAGGTGAGAGAACTGAGCCATCGGTCTTTGGTGGGTTGGTTCTCAGTGCAGAGGCAGTGGCGGACAGATGCGGCATCGGACAGATGCTGCATCCACCTGGACAGGTAAGAAGGAATGGCCAATAAAAAAGGTGTAATATTAATCTTGTATAGGTGAATGGTCAGAGGAAATATGGTGGCCCTCCTGCAGACTGAGTTGGAAAAGCCTATCCACTTGGTACAGAAATATTTATCAACAATATGACTCAAGAGATCTATGAAGATAAATCAGTTCCACTATATCAGACTGCTGGAACACTTTTTGTCTTCTGATGACTTGTTTAGTGGACAGATTATATTAGTTTGTGTCGCTCACGTTGTGTGCCTCCTAAGTGTAAATCCCATTGTTAATTGAGTCACCTATTGTTCCTGTCTGTTGGTTAATTTGGATAACTCTTGGAGGTTCCTATAGGATTAGCCTTGTGCCAACTCTACCTTGTTATCAAACTATTGTGAGATGGTATATGTTTATACTTAGATTATGTTTATGTTGGCTGTTCCTTAGCTATGTTAATTATATTCCGGTTTACAGTTTGTATTGTTAGAGTAATGCGATCAGGCCCTACCTGGTCCTGTGTGCTATATCAATTCTGTGTGAGTTTTTAATAAAACGAGTTCCATTTTGCATCTAAGCTACTTTTACCTAGTCTTAGGTGCTCAGCAGTAATACAGGTTCCTGGATCCACACTGGAGAAAGTTATATCTTAACGGAGGCACCCAAAACTGGGTGCCGGATGGTTCCGTCACAAACCTCTAAAATAAAAACAAAGAAAGTTTACATTTCTTTATTATTGAATTCAATTTATTGCATTTGTAAAAGATGAAGTCAGCAGAACATGCAAAATCAAAAACTTTTTATTAAAAATCCTTTATTCGGTAAAGCTAAAACTTTGTCAACATTTTATCTCTCTACTTTGTGATTTTGTGACACATTTTTTACATATTGATAAAAAGCAAGCTTAGAGCACCCCAAATATCTAATGTTTATAAAAGCTAGCAGCAATCCTGATGACCAAATCACCTTTGAAATACAATATAAATCAATTACGTTACTAAAAATGTACAACAACAAATAAGTCAATTAGGGATGCACTGATCAGTGGCAGCCCATCCATTAGAGGCACATGGGCACTGCCACCCCATCCATGCATCCGGCCCCCTGATCTACATGCAGGGCACCAGATGCACGGATTGCAATTGGGGGGATGTTTTTTAAGCACGTTAAGCACTGCGCTTCGAGCCCACCTAGTTGGGTGACAATAGCGAATGAATATTCACTATTGTAACACTGATTCCCCTCCCGGCCAATCAGGAAGCGGGTCACGTGCCGTCTGGTGGCTCTTCTGAGCAAAGCCATATATGTATGGAGTTTCGAGCAGGAGAGCCATTCTGCCGCAGTATATCTGCGTGAGCCGGTCGTGAACTGGTTAAAGGTGTAAACATATTAACAATCAAATTTAAAAAAAACAAAAAAAAATGATTATTATTAGTTTAATAGTTTAGTTCAGTGATCCTCAACTCCTGTCCTCAGGACCCACTAAAGCCCCATACACACTATGAGATTTTCTGCAGATTTTTGTCTTCAGATTTACCAAAACCATATAATATGAGGTCAAACTTTAAGAGTTTCAATGTTTATGCAATCAGGCTTGCCCTTGCACTACATGGTTTTAGTAAATCTGAAGACAAAAATCTGCAGAAAATCTAATAGTGTGTATGGGATCTAACAGGCCAGGTTTAATGTATGACCTTGGGGAGATGCGGACTAGAATACTGCAATCACTGAACAGCAAATTATATAACCTGTGATGTATTTCAGGTAGACATGTGCACACTGAAATATTTTGTTTCGGAATTTCGCTTTCGTCTGAAAAATACATTTATTTTGTTACTTCCGAAATTCGTTTTTATTTATTTTGTTTCGTTAAAAAATGCATTCATCTGAAAATCCAAAATAATGAAGGTCAAAACTGTCATTGAAGGCTTATGGTGTCTGTCGAATGTTCTAAGAAGATTCGACGGAGCAGCTAAACTGTACGACGCCGCAATCGTACATTTCCGGTCAAATGTTCCGCCTACAAGCTATAGTAGAATTCTAATGTTGTAGGACACTAGTAATAATTATATTTATTAATTATTATTACTAGTCAACCAACATTAGAATTCTTCTATAGCCTATGGGCCAAGCATTTGACCATAAATGTCCGCGCTGACTGCTTCATCGAATCTTCATGTCAAATCTTTTCTCTCTATGTCAAATCTTTTCTCTCTATGTAGAATAATCTTGGACTAATAGAGCTAAGGCACATTCGACCATATGTCGAATCTCCTATCTATATTGAACTGTTGCAACGAAAACGAAAATAAAGCATTTGTTTATGTCGGATCTTTCGGTTTTCGGATTCTGCACGTTCGTTATCGTTTGTTAAAACGATAATGAAAATACCCGAAATTCATACGAAAACAAATGCACATGTCTAGTTTCAGCTATCTTGCAAACCTGGCCTGTTAGTGGGCCCTTAGGACAGGAGTTGAGATCCACTGGTTTAGTTTATAAAATAGAAGTGAAGTGAAGTATTAATAGTTTTGTTTATAAAATAGAAGTGAAGTGAAGTATTAATAGTTTTGTTTATAAAATAGAAGTGAACAAGAAAAAATCAACAAGAAAATTATAATTAAATGGAGAAGGAGAATAAGGACAGATTCAAGTAAATTAAGGGCCAATATGAAGTTAAACAGAGGAACATTTAATTAAAAAAAAAAACACAATTTTTTTATTTGACAGGTTGCTACTGACTTCCTCTGCAGATCAAAGTCCATCCCTTTGATCTGTAGATACTGTAAAAAGAAGGATACAAAATAAAACATTGCTTTTTTTTTTTGTGGTGGTTATGACTAAGGCCTTATAGGCTGAAACGCGTCAACCTTTATTATTTACATTTGGTCACTGTGGCTTGTTAATAAATACTACATTTTTTAAGAGAAATTACTGGAGTGTGGATCATCTTTTCCTAAGATCAAAGTCCATCCCTTTGATCTGTAGATACTGTAAAAAGAAGGATACAAAATAAAACAACACTTCTTTTTTTTTTTTTTGGTGGTTATGACTAAGGCCTTATAGGCTGAAATGCGTCAAACTATATTATTTACATTTGGTCACTGTGGCTTGTTAATAAATACTAAATTTTTTAAGAGCAATTACCAGAGTGCGGATCGTCTTTTCCTCAGATCAAAGTCCATCCCTTTGATCTGTAGATACTGTAAAAAGGATACAAAATAAAACTATGTTTCTTTTTTTTTTTCTGTTTTAACGGCTGAGCATTGATGTTGATAAAGATTGCCGGGCTGCTTTTTTTTTTTTTTTTTTAATAGCCCCAATTGCTGGGACTTTCTTTATGCTTCAGCTGTCGAAGGTGAACCCCACTAACAGCTAAATGAGTCATCGGTTCTTAAGGATGCAGCTGCCCCTCTCCTTAACAACATTTCAGCTGTCAGTGGAGGAATCAAAAAACAGAGCCTGAAAGTATCAGTTTCAGGTATCGGAGCATTTACATGAGGACCGAAACTCGTGCAAATGCTTAGTATCAGCACCAATACGGTTACTGGTATCGGTGCAACAGTTAACAAAATAAACCACAATCAAAAGCTGTACAACCACAAAAATACATCTAAATCGACTTGAAAACAATGTAATATAAATCGAACACTATATAAATCCTGTATAATTTTGTAGCCTTTCCTCTGGAGTTCCCACGATGCAACGAGAAGAGTAATTTATTGAAGGAGTAATTTTACTCTGACCTGCAATAATGTTACATACCCTGTTAGGATCAGACAAATAAAAAAAAAGGAAATGTTCTAAAAGTTCTAAAACACCCAGATCTATCTCTCCACCCCCTCAATCTACTCACGGATCTCAAACTTAATGAATGACATATCAGTATGGATGTCACATCACTTCCTCAAACTCAATCTTTCTAAAACTGAGCTTGTTATATTTCCTCCTTCACCCCCCCCCCCCCCGTGACTTCACCATTAATATCAACAGCACAACCATTGGTCCCTCCACACATGCCAGGGTGCTGGGTCTTTGACTATGACCTCTCCTTCAGCCCCCATATCCAATCACTGGCTAAATCCGTTTTCACCTCCGCAACATCTCCAGAATTTGACCCTTCCTGACTAATGACACCACAAAGCAACTCGTTCACTCCTTGATTATTTCCCACCTTGACTACTGCAACTCTCTCCTTAATGGCCTATCCTTATGCAGGCTACCCCCCCTTCAGTCTATTATGAATGCTGCTGCTAGACTAATACACCTCACTAATCGATCCGTGACTGCTGCCCCTCTCTGCCAATCCCTTCACTGGTTTCCCCTACCCCACCGTGCAAAATTCAAAATGCTAACCACAACATACAATACCATTCACAACATTGCCCCATCTACATCACCAACCTCATCTGCAGATATCCCCCAAATCATCCCCTCCGCTCCTCCCAGGACCTCCTGCTCTCTAGCTCCCTTGTTACCTCCTTCAATGCTT
Organism: Lithobates sylvaticus; assembly: GCA_028564925.1. Lineage (NCBI taxonomy): Eukaryota > Metazoa > Chordata > Amphibia > Anura > Ranidae > Lithobates > Lithobates sylvaticus. The sequence goes on from CM053029.1 coordinate 49,049,891, forward strand.
GCCTTCATGACTTCTTCAGAGCCTCTCCTATCCTCTGGAACTCCCTGCCCCGGTATATCTGATCAGCCCCTACCCTGTCCACCTTTAAGAGATCACTGAAAACTCATTTATTCAGGGAAGCCTATCCCACACCCACCTAACAACTGTCCCAGAGCCACCCCCATCAAATCATTCTCTGCAGCTATTACCTTTTGTACCACCACCTCCTCCCTTTTAGAATGTAAGCTCTATGAGCCGGGCCCTCCTGTACCTTTTGTTTTGAACTGTACTGTAATTGTGTTGTCCCCCCTATACATTGTAAAGCGCTGCGTAAACTGTTGGGGCTATATAAATCATGTATAATAATAATACAAAAGTGAATGGATAATTTAGAGTAAAAGTAGCTTTGCACAGCTTATTGAAGGGTTATCAGCTCTGTCAGATTTGTATATCTCCCTGTGTGCTCAATGTGGAGGTGCACTCCTTCTATTTGTCCTGATGACCTCTGTCATCACAACTGAAAGAGATGAGAAGTCCCAAACTTGTGTTATTTTTTTTTTACCTGACTTGAAATCAGAGAAAATATTACTTGATTCCAATACCATTAGTATGAATGGAAAACATTGCAACGAACCTTACTACGTCAGCATAAAACAAGAGGAGAAGACATGACATAATGTCAGAGAATGAGGATGCATCTAATAGAATTTATATTCAGTGCACAATCAGTTCCATTGCCTAATGGCTATATACAATATCATCGACAGCTTTCAAAGCATTTTTTTTTCCATGAATGCTTTGTACATATAATATATACAATACATACACCATACATATACTGTATATGTACATACACACATAAAATGTACTACAGCACATAACATCAAATTAATAATACTAACAATAACAAGATGTCGAACTATAGTAGATTATGGAACATTTGTCAAAAAAACAAGAAACATGTTCACATGAGGACCAAATTTTAAAAATGTTCTGGGTTAAAAATGAAAAAAGTTAAAACATAAAAATGAGTGATCCAACCATAAATTGCTCTGTTATATTCGTTTCTTCTAAAAACCTTTTATATAATCCTCCTTCACTCATCACAATAATGATTGCTGATCCCTTGCGTAAAGGTTTTCTTTGGAGAGTCTATGATTTTAATTTAACTGAATATGTTTAATATTTTTGTATTTCCTGTGAGATTCTGAATCTGGTTTAGAATTTTAACACTTGAATATACCTATCATCACTAAAAATGGGCCAAAGGGACACTGACAAGTTCTATGGTTTGCATATAGCCAAGTATAGGTCAAAGGAAATTGAGATGAGAAAATTTCATTTAGAAGTTTTTGAGGACACAAACAAGTATCTCTGAGTGAGAGATATGTTGGCTTCAACCAGTGGTGACCACTCCATAATGGCCGCAGGGGTGCTGCCCCCCTATCCATGCTACCGACCCCCTGATCTACATACAGAGCACTTGACTATGGATTTCAGTGGGGGTATTTTTTTGAAGCACATGATTAGGGCCAGTGGCTCCAATAGGCTTCAAAAAGGGGTGGGCTGAGGGCACAGAGCACAGCGCCCCGATCCCACCCAATTGTGTGGCAATAGCGAATTAATATTTGTTATGACACACTGATCCTCCTCCCGGCCAATCAGGAAGCCCCTATCGGCCAGGGAGTCTTAGGACTCCCTGGCCAATTGTATCTCAGGACACACTTGCTTTTCCTGTGCGGCCCGGAGGAGGATGTCTCACTATTTGCTTCAGTAGTGTATTTAGGTTTTGTGCTGCCCTAGGCCTGACTAAACTTGTGCACCCCCTAATTTAAATATGTCCCAACCCTTCCTTTCAAGGCCACACCCATTGCTGTTAAAGACCCGCCCTGAAATTTTCAAGTGGGGACACTAGATCTGAAGGCCTGGGGGGGACAGAGCACTTGACTATGGATTTCAATGGGGGTATTTTTTTGAAGCACATGATTAGGGCCAGTGGCTCCAATAGGCTTCAAAAAGGGGTGGGCTGAGGGCACAGAGCACAGCGCCCCGATCCCACCCAATTGTGTGGCAATAGCGAATGAATATTTGTTATGACACACTGATCCTCCTCCCGGCCAATCAGGAAGCCCCTATCGGCCAGGGAGTCTTAGGACTCCCTGGCCAATTGTATCTCAGGACACACTTGCTTTTCCTGTGCGGCCCAGAGGAGGATGTCTCACTATTTGCTTCAGTAGTGTATTTAGGTTTTGTGCTGCCCTAGGCCTGACTAAACTTGTGTACCCCCTAATTTAAATATGTCCCAACCCTTCCTTTCAAGGCCACACCCATTGCTGTTAAAGACCCGCCCTGAAATTTTCAAGTGGGGACACTAGTTCTGAAGGCCTGGGGGGGACAGAGCACTTGACTATGGATTTCAATGGGGGTATTTTTTTGAAGCACATGATTAGGGCCAGTGGCTCCAATAGGCTTCAAAAAGGGGTGGGCTGAGGGCACAGAGCACAGCGCCCCGATCCCACCCAATTGTGTGGCAATAGCGAATGAATATTTGTTATGACACACTGATCCTCCTCCCGGCCAATCAGGAAGCCCCTATCGGCCAGGGAGTCTTAGGACTCCCTGGCCAATTGTATCTCAGGACACACTTGCTTTTCCTGTGCGGCCCGGAGGAGGATGTCTCACTATTTGCTTCAGTAGTGTATTTAGGTTTTGTGCTGCCCTAGGCCTGACTAAACTTGTGCACCCCCTAATTTAAATATGTCCCAAACCTTCCTGTCAAGGCCACACCCATTGCTGTTAAAGACCCGCCCTGAAATTTTTAAGTGGGGACACTAGTTCTGAAGGCCTGGGGGGGGGCAATGGATTCCCTTAATTTGCATAGATTTCCTCTCACTTAATGGCTGACAATGGGGAAGGAAGTGAAGGGAAATATCTGCGATGGGACAGGGATGGTAAAAAAATAAACTGACAGGGGCTAAAACCCTCCCTTATTCTATACAAAATGAAAAAAAAAAAAAAAAAAGTGTTGCCTACAATTCTACTTTAAGCACAAATTTCTGATAATTTTATGGAGAGGACTAAGAAGATATAACCATGCCAATGGGGCAGCAGAAAACATATAGCACAGTGAGGAAGGTTTGTGGTCCAGGATAATAGGACAGTCAAAATTAGAAGCGGCGCCCCCCCCACAGTTGCAGAATGCCGGCTGCCTGCATACCGGAAGCAGTGCGGCCGCTTTATGTGCTCTAGACTAATTTGCCTCTCAGCCCAGTCCACCCCATAAGACTTGCGCTACACTGTGCTGCCCCCCTGCAAAGTTCTGCCCTAGGCCTGGGCCTTGTTGTCCTGGCCAGGATTCAGTGTTGATCTGCTTGCTCTTCCATCCCCCTGCATAAGGTAAGGCAGCGTGGCACATTTACAGTGTTCCCAACCTGTGGGTGGGGTGGCAGGTGAGTGCCTCCGTTCGCCCCCCCCCCCCCTCCGTGGCAGGGGGGTGACGGGTTATTGCTGGCGTTTTGCTCCCGCAGCGGGGGTTGTGATGTTAGCTTCTCGCCTCCGCTTGTCTCCTGCTTGTCTCCTGCTTGGGGGGGGGTGTGATGTTAGTTTGTGCCCTAGCCACCACTGGCTTCAACTAGTGGCAGACAAAAGGGGTCAATAATGATATTAATAGAATGATAGTAAAATATGCTCCATATCCCCCCCCCCCCCCCCCCCCCCCCCCCCTTTTATTTTATTTTTTTCTGCTGCCTTTTCCTCCCTAAGCTCTCCTCAACTACTTCTATTTCTTTGTTCTTTTTACAGGGATGGCTGGATTTTTGCTCAGCATTATATGGGTATTTATGGGTATTTCACAATTGAACCCTTGAGAATGTCAAAGATGTCTACAATTTTTGCTTAACTTAGTGGAACCTATGATTTTTTTTTATTTGCTTGTTTTTTACTCTTGAACAATGTATATTGTTGATGGTGTTCAGTCAGAATTAGAGACCTGTCAGATTAGGTAACGGAAGTGACGTTCCGACCCAATAAAACTGACTGCACGTGCGTCTCACCACGCTATGTGTTCCACCACTTTTCTGACATTACACACCAGGGAACCCATCAGATTAGGTAAGTGATGTTCTGTCAGCTGCGCATGAATTTCACCGTTACCAGGTTTGCTAATCTGACAAAACACCTACAGTCAGATAAGGCGTTAGCGGACGTCTTACTACACCCAACTAGGTCAGAGTAATTTTAGCAATAAAGTGAGTATATTGACATCTGTGATGCTGTTTGGATGTTTCATATTGAAAGCCTAAAAGTTTAGTGCTGGGTGTACCAACATGGCTTCCGCTACCTTCCTACTGCTGGCATCCAGCTTCTTTCAAAATGTAGCATCAAAACAGCATCACAGTATACTATATTTATTTATATACGCTCACTTTATTGCTAAAATTACTCTGAAATTCAAGATGTAGCTGGGTGTAGTAAGATGTCCGATGCTGCCTTCTGACTGATGATGTTCTGTCAGATTAGCAAACCTGGTAGCGGTGGAACACATGCACAGCTGACGGAACATTACTTCCGTTACATAATCTGACAAGTTCGCTGGTGTGTAATGTCAGAAAAGTGGTGGAACGCATAACATGGAGAGACACATAAGCAGTCAGTTTTTTTTGGGGTTGGAACGTCACTTTCGTTACCTATTTTGATGGGTCGCTGATTCTAATGGAACACCTGCAACCACTATCTGAGGAGCATGTGTTGAGGAGCATGTGTTCCATTCCATTCCCTAATGTTATTTACTTCTATGCCTGCTCCTGTTTGGAGCTCTTTCCTATGTTCCTTGTTGCACTGGATACTTACACCCTTGGAACATCCATGCCTGTACTCAAAAGCTACCCTGTATTGTATTGTTTCTGTAAAAACTCAATAAAAATTGTCAGTTCTTAAAAAATAAAAATAAAAAATAAATGCTTGTGTATGAACCCTGCCTGTACATTACAAGAAAATATCATTGCTCGCCAACCAAGGTACCCATGGCTGCTGACAAAGGGTCAAGAGCCTAAACTGCTTGGAGAAGGATCCATATCCTCCTAACCAAGACTGCAACTGCTCATAGAGGGACAATCATTTTTTGGCCGCTCTTAAGGCTCAGGCCACTTTACCCAAAATTCTAAAACTGGAGCTATATTTAACTTTTTGGGAATCCTGTGTCCCTAACCTTCTCTCCCATAGCAAAAAAAAAAAACCTTAAAAAAATGTAAAGTGACTGTCTCCCAACCTTTCTTTTACCCCACCATAAGCCAATAAATTCATCCACTCGCTTGAAAGCGTTCTGATCGGAGGGCAGTAGCACCCACTGAAAATTAAAAAGGCTATTATTCCTTCCTCTGCAGCTAAGGGGGATGATATTTGAGGGGTGATAAAAGCATGGCTCACATACGACAAATTCTCCTGCGCTCTGGTGTCTAGTCTCTTGGTTCATAAACAAGTATATAAGTGTAATTCCTCAAGGTAATGTCCAGAATCTTGCAGCCCTCCTTTGAACAATGGGTGTTCACAACACTACGGAAACAAGAAAAACAGAAGGGCGCACCGACCCTTGTGCATTACCACTAAAAAGGTTTTATTAAAATATATAAAAAACAGCAAAATGACTACTCACAAACGAGTACACGGTATAGGCAAAAACATGGATGGATGCACACGTCCACTGCTTTCAGTCACAATTCTTAAACACCGGGAGGATCTGATGGTTCCTCAGTGAATGGCTGACGCGTTTCAGGGGAGTACCCCTTTCATCAGAGCCTACAAGTGGGCGATGGTCTTGTCTCCCACAAGACCATCGCCCACTTGTAGGCTCTGATGAAAGGGGTACTCCCCTGAAACGCGTCAGCCATTCACTGAGGAACCATCAGATCCTCCCGGTGTTTAAGAATTGTGACTGAAAGCAGTGGACGTGTGCATCCATCCATGTTTTTGCCTATACCGTGTACTCGTTTGTGAGTAGTCATTTTGCTGTTTTTTATATATTTTAATAAAACCTTTTTAGTGGTAATGCACAAGGGTCGGTGCGCCCTTCTGTTTTTCTTGTTTCAAAAGCATGGCTCAACCAGAGTTTTAAAGCCCCCCCCCCACCACCACCACCACCACCACAATCTCATGTGTGAAAGAGCCCTAAATGGTAGAGTGCTACACATTATATATAGCTCAAAAAATTGAGAGATAAAATACTAATTTTATGCAAAAATACCACACCAGAAAATAACATGTACTTTTGTGAATAAAAACTTTTTGCTCAATCATTTTTATTGTATTTAACACAAAGACAGAAAGATACATCGACGACATTTTACATTATTTTGCGACTTGCGAGGTTCACAGAACACATGTCAGCAACAACAAAGTTTCCATTGTATGACATATGACCAGGGCCGTCTTTAATATTGATTGGACCCTGGGCAAAACTTTTCTTGGCCCCCCCCCCCCCCATGCATTTTTGCGCTCCACCTGCTCTGAGACTTGCAATAAATAGCAGCTAGACTCAAAATTAGTTTACTGAATCAGATCAGGCAGCTATTACATTTGGTTGCCAGAGGTTACAGTGTATCATTACTACTCACTGACTGGTTGCTATAGGTTACAGCACACATTACGGCTCACTGATTAGTTGCTAGGGGTTACAGCACATGATTTTTGCTTGTTGATTGGTTGCTATAGATGACTGTGGATATGACCTCAGGGGGGCATAATATACATATCAATGCCGCCGGCCACCGATATTTACATATGAATGCCACCGCTATTTATATATGAATGCCGGTAATTTACATGTAAACACAGGGTCTGCAGGTGAGTCATCTGTACACAACAATAGGGCAGAGCTGGGCAGCATTAGTAGTAGCACTTCACACTGAGATATTGGGACACAGCACAAGACTAAAACCTCAAGGGACGAGGGAATTTAAACCAGGATAGTTGGCAAGTATGAAGCAGCTGCTTTGGGCCCCACAACAATGACAGGGCCCAGGGCAGCTGCCCCTTTTGCCCTGCCTTAAAAACGGCCCTGCATATGACATGTCATCTGAGATGTATTCTAATGTTAGAGGGATGATTAAATAACTTGAGAAAGTGAATTACATAAAAGGAAAGAGAATAAGCAAGAAGATGGTGTATAAAGTCCCATATACCAGACTTAACAGACCTCTAAAAGCCATAGGAAGGTGCCTTCTTTTTCAGTGAAAGATGTTGTAGAACATGGAACATAGGGTGCTTCTGCTTGGTGGATCTGCCTTGTATGGGTAAGTTCTTGGACCGGGGCGGGGGGAGGGGGGGTAATGTATAAGGCTAGAAATATCACTAGAACAGCACTTCCAAGAGTAGAAGCAACACTAAAATGGAGAAAAGGAAGATGGAGAGGGCGTTTCTAAGTGCAGTATTAGTGACAGGGACCCCACCAGGAATGTGAACATCTTGTTATCATCACCTGCCAACTTCTGCCATGCATCTCCTCCCTCCTCCTCCTAGGCCAATTGAAATGCTTCTCCTTTTGGCCAATCGGAAAATGTGTCTCAGACCTGTGATTGGTGGAGAGGTGATTCAGTGTGAGAATAGTGAATATTCATTCACTATTCTCACACCCGGGTGGGCTCCAAGCGCAATGCTCTGTTCCCGTAATCCACCCTATTTTGAGTTCTGGCTCTAAAATACCCCTGCTACTGTAATTCACACTGCATTCTGAAAGGGGCCAGACGCATGGTTAGGGGGTGGCAGCAGCAAGGATAGGGGAGGTGGCACCTGTGAGCCCTTAATGGACTGGCCGCCCCTGCTTGCCAGTGTCATTAGTACTGTGACAGTGCATATTTTTTTAGCACTGATCACTGTATTAGTGTCACTGGTCCCCATAAAGTGTCACTTAGTGTCTGATTTGTCCACCGCAATGTCGCAGTCCCACTATAAGACGCTGATTGCCGCCATTACTAGTAAAAAAAAAAAATTACTAAAAATTTCATAAATATATCCCATAGTTTGTAGACGCTATAACTTTTGCACAAACCAATCAATATACGCTTATTGGGATTTTTTTTTACCAAAAATATGTAGCAGAATACATATTGGCCTAAATTGATGAAAAAAAAAATGTATTGGGTATGTTTTATAGCAGAAAGTAAAAAATATTGTTTTTTTTTTCAAAATTGTTGGTCTTTTTTTGTTTATAGTGAAGAAAAAAATGCAGTCTATTGTCTATTTGTGGGAAAAAGGACATCAATTTTCTTTGGGTACAACGTCGCACAACCGTGCAATTGTCAGTTAAAGTAACGCAGTGCCGTATCGCAAAAAATGGCCTGGTCATTAAGGGGGTAAATATATTGTCTATTCCTATAGTTAGCTAGTCTATCAAAGCTCTGATAAAGTTAATGGTGATGATGCAATAACAATGTAAGCTATAAAAATAAACACACTGCTTAAGGGTCGGTTCACACTATAACGACTTGGGATCCGACTTGTCAGCCCTCAAGTCGCCCCAATTCGCTTGACATTGGGAATTACATTATAGTCAATGAGAGCCGTCTTAATGTACACTACTGAAGTTGCTCCCACTTCAGAAAAGGTTCCTGTACTACTTCAAGGCGACTTCTAGGCGACCTGTACCCATAGAATTCAATGGAAGTCACCTCCAAGTCAGATCTCATTCTATATTGAACCCCCTCCCTCCCAGAGAGCTGATTATTCCCTTACTGGCCACAGCCAAAGTCACCTGTCCTGGGGGCGACTTGAAGTAGTGCTGTAAGTTGATCAAAGTCACATTGAAGTCACATTGAAGTCGCATTAAAGTCGCCTTGCAAAGTTGTGCTGAAGTCGTGTTGCCCCTGTGTGAATCGGCACTAAATAAGCTAGGATATCATTTATTTACCAAGAAAGTAGAAATGCTAACATAAAACACTAAAAGGATACTACAGAGCATATAAAAAACAAAAACATAGATACTTTACATATGGTCATCCTCAAGATGCTGTTTCGGCTGCGTTCAATGGAAAAGAGGAAGAACTCTAGCTGGCCATACCTTTTAACCACTTGCTTACTGGGCAGACCAATTTTCAGCTTTCAGCGCTGTCGCATTTTGAATGACAATTTCGCGGTCATACAACACTGTACCCAAATGAAATTTTTTATCATTTTTTTTCCCCCAAAAAGAGCTTTCTTTTGGTGGTATTTGATCACCTCTGCGATTTTTATTTTTTATTAAAAAAAAATGTAAAAGACTGAATTAAAAAAAAAAAAAATGTTTTTTTTTTAAATTTTGTTATAAACATTTTAAATGGGTATTTTTTGTCCGTCATTGATGTACACAAATAAGGTGGCAGTGACGGGCACCGATAGGTGGCAGTGATGGGCACTGATGGGTGGCAGTGATGGGCACAGATGGGTTACACTGATAGGCAGCACTTTTAGGTGGCACTGATTGGCAGCACTGGTGGTCATTGATAGGTGGCACTGGTGGGCATTGACAGGTGGCACTGGTGGGCATTGACAGGTGGCACTTATGGGCATTGACTGGCACTTATGGGCATTGAAAGGCGGCACTTATGGGCATTGTCAGGTGGCACTTATGGGCATTGTCAGGTGGCACTTATGGGCATTACATGAGGCATAATTGCCTCTGACTTTTAGGGACCGATGTCCCTTTAAAATGAGCAGGTGATCGTTGGCGTGAGGAGAAATAAAAACAGATCACCGAGCTTTTGTTTTCATCATGTGATCAGCTGTCATTGGCTGACAGCTGATCACATGGTAAGGGGCCGGGACCCGCCTCAAACTCGGATCGCTGATCACCTGAGTCTCAGTGACTCGGTGATCACAGCCCTATAGGGCGCGCGCGCAGGGAGCGTGCACAGGGGAGGACGTCATATGACGGCCTCCCGGGAATTCACATCCGCGCTGAGGCCGTCATTCTGCCATAGCGCAGATGTAAAGTGGTTAAATCCCACTCAGACACCACCCACACAAACACCCTCTGCCCACCTGTCTAGTCCTCTGTCCAATGAAAATCCATAAGAGGCCATCCTTCCTAATCACCAGGAAGTATATTCTTCTCCTGCCCATCTTCCAGGAACATGCTGTAGTCTCCACTAGGGGCAGCATTAGTCCATAAATCACTGCTTTTGATCAGGGTCATCTTCCAGTAACAGCTGGCCTTTGATGTTGCTGTAACTCAGAAAATCAATGATTTTATTTTGCACCTCTACAGGAGGTCTTATCTGATGCTCCACTACCCCTATACATCACATCAGGAGGCCTATGCGAGAACATCCTGTTAGCATATGAATTCCCATTTATGGCTCCTTGTTTCGAACACCTAAACTGGCATTCCAAGATGACAATTTCCAACACAGACCAAATGACTGTATCAACCAGGCAGTAAAACTCCAGACATATGATATTACACCATGTAACCGTTCTTGCAACAACGTGTATGACAAAACAAAATGAATAACTTAACAAATGAATCCGAAAGGAAGCAAACACATTTTTCCGTTGTGCGCATATCTGTAGTATTTCTACAGATATGGCCAACTTCACCTTTGTGCAAACAGATTTCCAGCACGGCACAATTTTCTAAGCCCAAGATTTTAACTTTTAAGAAAGCTCTGATTATCCCAAAAATGCACACATGTAGATTACATTTACAATTAAATACTGATAAGAAGCCATTACAATACAGTTGCTAAAATCGTAATATTGCTTGTTTTTTTTTTATGTTTTGTTTTTTGCATAGAGTAAATCCCTTTAACATTTTCACTTGCTTATACATTCTGTATACTTCCCCCAAATAGGTGGACTGAAGTAAAACCCTTTTATCCCTAGTAATTCCTTCACCAATATCCACTTTTTATTTACAAACTGAAAAACTGGGACACCACCCCTTTCTCTAATGTCTCCTGCAAACCTACCTCTGCAACACATACACTATATTACCAAAAGTATTGGGATGCCTGCCTTTACACGAACATGAAATTTAATGGCATCCTGGTTTTAGTCCGTAGGGTTCAATATTGAGTTGGCCCACCCTTTGCAGCTATAACAGCTTTAACTCTTCTAAGAAATCTGTCCACAAGGTTTAGGAGTGTGTCTATGGGAAATGTTTGACCATTCTTCCAGAACCACATTTGTGAGGTCAGGCACTGATGTTGGACAAGAAGGCCTGCCTCGCAGTCTCTATTCTAATTCATTCCAAAGGTGTTCTATCAGGTTGAAGTCAGGACTCTGTGAATGCCAATCAAGTTCCTCCACCCCTAAACTCGCTCATCCATGTCTTTATGGACCTTGCTTTGTGCACTGGTCCAAATAATTTGGTGGAGGAGGGATTGTGGTGTTGGGCTTGACTCCTTAGTTCCATGGAAGGGAACTCTTATGCCGCGTACACGCGATCGGACTTTCTGGCGGACTTAGTCCTTTAAGCGAACGGACTTGGCCACACACAATCACTCCAAAAGTCTGGCGGTTTCGAACCCGGTGACGTAGAATAAGGAAGTTTATAGCCAGTAGCCAATAGCTGCCCCGTCGGACTAGCACACAGACGACAGGATTTTTCGACCAGACTCTAGTCCAGAGGACAAATTTGAAGCCAGTCTTATATCTAGGTCCGCCGGATTTTTGGGAAGAGAAAGTCCGCTGGAGCCCACACATGATCGAATTGTCCGACGGACTCTGGTCCGCCGGAAAGTCCGATCATGTGTACGCGGCATTAGGGCTCATTTACTCTTGCTTCAACACACCTTAACGGCTAGTTTACACTTGCTTCAGACAGGCTTTGTTGAAGTTCTCTGAATGCTAGTCAAAGCTCCTGTCACCAAATAAAATGGTTAGCTTACAGTCCTGTTTACACCTGCTTTTGCTTTGCTTTGCTTTGACTTTGCTTCAATTATACCCCATGAAGCTTTAGTAGTGCTTCAAAGAGTCTTCAAAGCCTCCATAGAAGTCTATGGCAAAGCTCGCTTGAAGCCCCACCAAAGCCTCATCGAAGCCCCACGAAGCCTCACTGAAGCCCCACCAAGGCCCCACCAAAGGCTCATCGAAGCTCCACCAAATCCTCATTGAAGCCCAACTGAAGCCTCATCGAAGCCTCATAAAAGCACCAAGCAAAAGCAAGGTGTAAACAGGACTATGACTGGCTTTAACAAAGTGTGTTCGAAGTCTTGTTTTGAAGCAAGTGTAAACTAGCCCTAAAGGCATCAACCTGCCAAGACATTTTGGACAATTTCATGCTCCCAACTTTGTTGGAACAGTTTGGGGATGGCCCCTTCCTGTTCCAACATGACTCGCACCAGTGCACAAAGCAAGGTCCATAAAGACATGGGTGAGTGAGTTCAAACATTCCCATGGATACACTCCTAAACCTTATGGACAGCCTTCCCAGAAGAGTTGAAGCTGTTATAGCTACAAACGGTGGGCCAACTCAATATTGAACCCTACAGATGAAGACTGGAATGCTATTAAAGTTCATGTGTGTGTAAAGGCAGGTGTCCCAATACTTTTTATAATATAATGTACACTGCTAGCGAATAAAACGGATGGATCCCTTTACCCCAGTCCGAAAGTGTTGCACCTGCCAGGCTATTAAATGTATCCTTAGATTGGAGGTGGCTGTTCCTCTCATCAGTCAGATTTTACAATCTATATGTAACCTAGAGGTTTGTTCCTTTATTTAAGATCTCCAATGACACTAAAATGACTCTTTACAAAACACTTCTGTGATTTTTGAAGTACATATAGTACATTGGGCATTAAACATATTTATATAAAGTTACAGTAGATCTGCCATCAGGAGACAAAGAAAATTCACATCACAAGTTAAACTGGGCCTGAAATTTGGCAATAGGTTGGTGAATATTTTACGAAGTTTACATCTTAAGGTTGGTATGGATGAGCTGAATAAAGGAGATTTCACTGCATCAGTAAGTAGTAATACAGAAGTATTTCTATCCATTAAAACAGAAGTATGGCCAAAGGATTTTTAGCCATACTTCTCTTGTAGGTCACAGGGGTGTACTTACCGTATTTATAGGCGTATAACACACGCCTGCGTATAACACGCACCCCAAGTTTAGGAGGGAATTTTAAGGAACAAACCTTTTAGGAGGGAAGGTTAAGGAAAAAAACTTACATTTAAATGCCCATCAATGCAGCCTTATCAGTGTCCATCTGCAGCCTTGTCCATCAATGCAACCTTATCAGTGTCCATCTGCAGCCTTGTCAGCCTTGCCCCAGTGTCATTTGCAGACTTGCCATTTAAAAATGGCGCCGCTTTTGGCCATTCTCGGTGGCTTTCGGCCACTCTCGGCGGCTTTCGACCGCTTTCGGCTGATCTCAGTAGCTCTCGGCCGATCTTGGCCGCTTTGCGGGACTGCGAGAGCCGCCGAGAACGCCCGAAATGCCATTGAGAACGGCCGAGAGGCTCACAATCGGTGGGGGATCAGCGTATAACATGCACCCGCGATTTCCCCCTGATTTTAAGGGGAAAAAGTGCATGTTATACGCCGATAAATACGGTGCTATTCTCTCCTGTGACTAAACCACTAAAACCAGCTGTTGGTTGATGTCACAGAGCAACTCCAGACTCTGGAAAGATCCCAAAAATAATGTCAGAATCCACCCAGATGCCTGATCAGGAGCAGCCTGCTGACAGCCCAGCACTCCAGTAAATGCTAGAGCTGCACAGCAGAGAGCGGTGACTGACCGTCACCACTCTGCTCCAGGAAGACCAAGAACTAAGTGATAAGTGGTCATGTGATCACTCAGTTCTCAGGCTTAGAGCCAAGCAAAGGGCAGCTGCAGCATCAGACCCACAAGCAGGTGATACGCCAACATTTTAGCTATTTATTTAGCATCCAGTTTAAAATGGTTCTAAAGCCTAAAGTTTTTTTTTTACATGAATGTGTTCTCTGACTTAGGGTAAAAAACCTTTACCTGTCTTTCCCCTCCCAACACTTACCTGTCTCCTGTATCAATCCGGAACTGTGCCTTACTGCAGGTCTTATCTCCCTCTTTTCCTGGTCTCACAGGCTTTTCTGAGACCCACGAGAGCCATTGGCTCCTGCTGCTGTCAGTTAAATCCAGTGAGCAGAGAGATGGGGGCTGGGCCGAGCTGCACTGTGTGTGTCTATGGATACACGCAGACCAACTCAAGATTAAGTCTGCAAATCTGCCTCCATAGGGGCTTTCTATGGGGCAGACAGAGAAGAGGAAGAGCCAAGATCGCCGGTGGGCGACCCCAGAAGAGGAGGTTTGGGGTGATTCTATGCAATACCATTGCACAGAGCAGGTAAGTATAAACCATTTTTTTATTTTAGAAAATAAAATAGTGTTTACAATCGCTTTAAGCAATGATACCGGATGATATGGATCAGGATTAGGGTTGAGCGAACCCGAACTGTAAAGTTCGGGTCCGTACCGGACTTTTGGGTGTTCGTGTCCCGGACCCGAATCCCAACAATTGACTGTATGTTCGGGTTCGGGTCCGGTGTTCGGCGATGTAATGGTGCTTTTTAAAATGTCTTTTTAAAAGCACTCGCGGCTATATGAATTGTCGGCTCCCGTCCCCCTTAATACAGAGAACAGTCATTGAAGTCATTTATTTTTAAAAAGTTAGTCATAAAAAGTGTTTGGGGACCCGGGTCCTGCCCCAGGGGACATGTATCAATGCAAAAAAAACTTTTAAAAACGGACGTTTTTTCGGGAGCAGTGATTTTAATAATGCTTAAAGTGAAACAATAAAAGTGTAATATTCCTTTAAATTTCGTACCTGGGGGGTGTCTATAGTATGCCTATGAAGGGGCGCATGTTTCCTGTGCTTATAACTGTCTCTGCAAAAAGTGTAATTTTTGCCAGAAAAAAAGCTATTTAAAATCACTGGCGGCTATATGAATTGTCTGCTCCCGTAACACAGAGAACAGTCATTCATTGAAAGCCATTCATAAAAAAAAAGTCATTGATAAAAAAATAAAAAAAACAAAAAAAAAAAAGCATGGGGGTCCCCCCAAATTCAATAACCAGACCCTTCAGGTCTGGGATGGATATTAAGGGGGACCCCAGCCAAAAAAAAAAAATGGCGTAGGGTCCCCCTCAAAATCCATACCAGACCCTTGAGGTCTGGGATGGATTTTAAGGGGAAACCCAGCCAAAAAAAATGGCGTGGGGTCCCCCTCAAAATCCATACCAGACCCTTATCCGAGCACGCAACCTGGCAGGCCGCAGGAAAAGAGGGGGGACGAGAGCGGCCCGCCCTCCCTCCTGAACCGTACCAGGCCACATGCCCTCAACATAGGGAGGATGCTTTGGGGTCCCCCCCAAAGCACCTTGTCCCCATGTTGATGAGGACAAGGGCATCGTCCCCACAACCCTGGCCGGTGGTTGTGGGGGTCTGCAGGCTGGGGGCTTATCGGAATCTGGAAGCCCCCTTTAACAAGGAGACCCCCAGATCCCGGCCCCCCCTGTGTGAAATGGTAAGGGGGTACAAAAGTACCCCTACCATTTCACCAAAAAAGTGTCAAAAATGGTAAAAATTACAGGAGACGGTCTTTGACAATTCCTTTATTAAAATCTTCTTTCTTCTGGTCTTCCTTTCTTCATCCTTCGGTTTCTTCATCTTCTCCTTCCGGCATCTTCTTCTTCCTCCGATCCGCTTCTTCTTGGCCTTCTCGTCCAGCATCGGTGTCTCTTCTGGGCCGCTCCGCGCAATGGGAGGCTCCCGCTGTGTGAGGCTTCTCTCCGGTATCTTCTTCCACGGCGTCGGTCTCTGAGGCTTCTCTCCGGTATCTTCTTCCAGGGCGTCGGTCTCTTCTTGGGCCACTCCTCGCAATGGGAGGCTCCCGTTGTGTGAGGCTTCGCTTCGGCTGACAGGTCTTTTATAACGGAGGGCGGGGCCACCTGGTAACCCCGCCCCCCTCTGACACATGGGGACGTCATGGGGACTTCCCTATGGCTTTCCCCGTGACGTTTTAAAAATAAATGACTTCAATGACTGTTCTCTGTATTAAGGGGGACGGGAGCCAACACTTTATTATAGCCGTTCGGGCCCCCATTGACTTCAATGGGGTTCGGTGTTCGGGGTAAAGTTCGGCTCAAGTTCGGTCCCGAACCTGAACTTTTTTCTGAAGTTTGGCCGAACCTGCCGAACCCGAACATCCAGGTGTCCGCTCAACTCTCATCAGGATGGATCTTCACCCGTGTACAATATACACTGCCTTTAAAAAGTAGTCATACCCCTTGAAATTTTCCACATTTTGTCATGTTACAACCAAAAACTTAAATTTTATTGGGATTTTATGTGATATACCAGTGATGGTGAACCTCGGCACCCCAGATGTTTTGGAACTACATTTCCCATGATGCTCAACTACACTGCAGAGTGCATGAGCATCATGGGAAATGTAGTTCCAAAACATCTGGGGTGCCAAGGTTTGCCATCACTGGGATAGACCAACACAAAGTGGCACATACTTGTGAAGTGGAAGGAAAATGATAAATGGTTTTCAATTATTTTTACAAATAATTATGTGAAAAATTGGGCGTGCATTTGTATTCAGCCCCCTTTTACTCTGATACCCCTAACTAAAATCTAGTGGAGACAACTGCCTTCAGAAGTCACCTAATTAGTAAATAGAGTTCACCTGTGTGTAATTTAATCTCAGTATAAATACAGCTGTTCTGTGAAACACTCAGAGGTTTGTTAGAGAACCACTTTAAATCGGTTATAAAGACAGACATTTTTTTTTTAAATGCATTAAGATAAAAAGCCTTCTGTGTGCAGCAGCCCCCCTCAACCCCCCTGATACTTACCTGAGCCCCATCTCTCTCCAGCGATGTCCATGAGTGCCTCAGCCGTCCATGACTCTCCTCCTGATTGGCTGATACACAGCAGCTGCACCACTGGCTCCCACTGCTGTCAATCTAGTCAGTTAGCCAATCAGGAGAGAGAGGGGGTAGGAACCAAATCAGGGCTCCATGTCTGAATGGATACAGGGAGCTGTGACTTAGCTTGGGTGCCCCCATAGCAAGCTATTGGCGGTGGGGGCACTCAACAGGAGGGAGGGGCCAGGAGCAGCGAAGAGATACTCGAGAAGAGGAAGATATGTGCAAAATTCACTGCACAGAGGTAAGTATAACATTTTTGTTTTTTTAATAGAAAAAAAATTAGATTTTACAATCACGTTAAGCTTTTGCAATGCTTCTATTGTAAATGAAAATATACAGACTGAACATAAATAGTTTTCACATTGAGCTTTAACTCTCAAAGTTAGTAAATGTTATACTTCATAATATTTCTTAAGTGTTGGGATCTTCATTTCCGAGATTGTATATAACTGAAGATGACAGCATGCATATCCTGGTTCCTCAGGCTGTATACTATGGGACTGAATAAAGGTGTTACTACAGTAAATATAATCGATAACATTTTGTTGATAGCTACAGAATGTCCTTTTACTGGAGTAAAATAATTTATTAACACAGCTCCATAAAACATACCGACCACCAAGAGGTGAGTGCTACAGGTAGAGAAGGCTTTCTTCCTGCTGCCGATAGACGGCATTCTAAGGATGACTACAGAAATACACACATAACTTACAACAGTTAATAGAAATGGTATTGCAACCATGGGGACAGATAGAACAAATGTATCAATTTGCAGACCAGAAGTATCTGAACAAGAAATGTCAATAAAAGGAGCAATATCACAGAAGTAGTGGTCAATAATATACCGATCACAGAACTTGAGCAAAGCCATAAAACCAAGTGTGATCAATGTCAGAAGAAAACCTAACATCCAACAAAAGGTAACCAGGTAAAATTGAAGGGTGTGGTTCATTATCGTATTATAGTGTAAAGGTTTACATATGGCCAAGTATCGGTCATAGGACATTAAAGTAAGAAGATAACATTCAGAAGTACCCGAGGACACAAACAAGTAACTCTGAGCAATGCATCCAGTGACAGACATGGTGGCTCCATCCATCCATATGATACGTAACATATTGGGGACAATAACAGTCACTAAACACATTTCTGAAAACAAGAAATTTCTGAGGAACATGTACATGGGGGATTGTAGACTTTTTCTGGATGACACTAATATAATAATCATAATATCAAGGAACAATGCCACGGTACAGGCACACAATATGATAATGAAGAGAAAAAATCGGAATCTACCGAGTCCAGGGAACCCCAGCAAAAAGAACTGATTTACTGTTGTCACATTTTCATTTTTCATGTTCATCTTTGTGGCTGAAAAGAAAGAAAAAATTAAGATCTGCACTGCTTGTTCATTATTTTCTCCAAATGTTGATTTTTAAATTCCTAATAGATGATATGCTTTAGGCTGGACTGAATTCTGAAGATTTCTTGTCTTGGATGAGATGTCTAGTGTTACCACCCTACTACCCAAGTTGACTGGTTACTCTAAAGCCTAGTACACGCGATTAAATTATCAGACGAATGATCATTCATTTTTTTTTTGCATGCTAGTCTCCAAATTGAAAATTAAGAGGTTACTAAAGTATGAAAATTTTTGTACGACAGATTAAAAATTTGGAAGTGATGTAATGTATTGTATTGCATTTGTGTGGTATTTGATGACGAAAACTGTACTGATTAACCACTTCCCGCAAAATCACGTACTTGTACATCATTTTGCTGAATTGGTTGTAGCTTTAGGCATCCCCCTCGTAACGTTTTGTTAGAGTGGACGGTCGGCTTTCTTGTAATAACAACCGATGTGGCTTAGCAGCCGCTCGGCTGTTATTACAAGCAGTGGGAGGGGACAAAAGAAGAAACAAGCTAAATAGAAATACTACCTGTATTGGGTATGATGGATTGATATTGGAGGTTGAGAGAACTGTATGAATTTCGACATGTGTACACTGAAATATTTCATTTCGGAAATTTCGTTTTCTCCCAAAAAATAAATTTATTTTAGTTGCTCCCGAAATTCGTTTTTATTTATTTTGTTTTGTTAAAAAATGCATTCGTCTGAAAATCCGAAATAATTAAGGTCGAATCTGTCATTGAAGGCTTATGGTGTCTGTCGAATGTTCTAAGAAGATTCGACGGAGCAGCTAAATTGTACGATGATGCAATCGTACATTTCCGGTCGAATGTTCCGCTTACAAGCTATAGTAGAATTCTAATGTTGTATGACACTAGTAATAATTATATTTATTAATTAATATTACTAGTCAACCAACATTAGAATTCTTCTATAGCCTATGGGCGGAGCATTTGACCATAAATGTGCGCTCGCGGCGACTGCTTCGTCGAATCTTCATGTCAAATCTTTTCTCTCTATGTCGAATAATCTTGGACTAATAGAGTTAGGTTAGACACATTCAACCTTTTTTGCTATTGTCTCTATAATATTGAATCTTTTCTCTCTATGTCGAATCTTTTCTCTCTATGTAGAATAATCTTGGACTAATAGAGCTAAGGTTAGGTACATTCGACCACAGGTTTGATGGACACAGATCGCTATTGTCAGTGTCATGTCGAACTGTTGTCACAACGAAAACGAAAAATAAAGCATTTGTTTATGTCGGATCTTTCAGTTTTCGGATTCTGCACGTTCGTTATCATTTGTTAAAACGATAACGAAAATACCCGAAATTCAGACAAAAATGCATTCGGACGAAAACGAAAGCACATGTCTAATGAATATACCTCTTGAAAGGTTAATGGTATTATATGACAGATTATATGCTTGAAATGTGAGCTGCAAAATATATCTATGTGTTTTGTTACCTAATAAACATCTTTAAATAAAAAATAAATAAAAAAAAAAGCAGTGGGAGGGGATGTCCCCCCATCTATTTACTTGGCATAACATCCTCTATCACATTATACAAAAAAATTGGGCTAACTTTACTGTTTGCATTTGAACGACCGCTGCGCAATTACAGTTTTTTCATAAAATATTGCAATGACCGCCATTTTATTCTCTAGGGTCTCTGCTAAGTAATTTTCCAGCAAAAAATACTGATTTTAACTTGTAATAAACTAATTTCAGAAATAGGCCTGGTCTTGAAGTGGTTAAACGTAAATTGTACGATCTGGTATCATACGTGAAACATTTTCACGCTTGACCCTTTGGATATAAGCTGTGTAATCAGATTATAGGACGATTGCTTTGAAAACAATATTTTTTTGTATGATTCTCTGATCGTGTGTACGAGCCTTAACAAAGGACCACAAAGGTCAACCAATGCTGGGAGCAGATCGGCTCAAAGAGACAAATTGCCTTCTCTGTAATTGACTTTGGGGCACAGGACACAAATGTGTAGTGTTAGGAGTAGGAGCCTAGAAAAAGTGAAATGTAAACTGTGTATGAAATTCAACTGAAAAAGCGTACTCATGCTGTCCAGGGAGTGGAAAAATAAAGATTCCGCCATATAACACTGATAGGCAGGGCAGTAGTCTAGAAATTTTGAAAATAACAAAGGGTATTATACTGGCAGACAAAATTATTATGTGTGGATGGGTTTGTGACCTGCCTAGGGCTAGATATTTTCAATACATGCCATTTATTTCACACAGAGGCACAGTGGTGGCTGGTGCTCCATTTTTTTTTTGGGGGGGGGGGGCAAAAAAAAACCATGACAGGTCCACACTTACCCCATCCAGGTTGCAGCTTCCCACTCCTCCTTTACTGCTAATCTGGTCTTAATATCTGCCTCCTGTCCTGATTGGCTGGGAGGAGAAGCCAGAAGACAATAGTGAATATTGATTCGCTAATATAACAAGTGGGTGGGTTCGGGGCACAGTGTTCTGAGCCCTGAGCCGAACCTCTTTGAAGCCAATTAGAGCCTCTAGCTCTAATCATGTGCTTAAAAAAACAAAACAAAAAAACTCATAGAATTCTGGCACCCCGCATAGAGATTAGGGGGAGGCATCCCTGTGCCCCTTATGGACTGGCCGCTGCTGTAAAGGCATAATAAAATTAAACAACACCTGTGATAAAAATCATGCAATCTTATATCTTTTTTTTTTTTTTTTTTTATCAACAACACTCATCTATTGCATTTGATAAAGGTATGACTTCAGTATTATTATATTATAATTATTAAATTATAAAATTATAAATCAATAAATTATATAAAATTTAAAATCATATAAAATTATAAATTATATAATTATAAATTATAAAATATTATAATTCATTTTTATGAGTTACTGAAATTCAAAATTAACACGTAAGATTAAACACTCTTTTATTGAGTAAAACTCAAGGTTTAAACTTGACTTGCAAACAGAAAGAAAATACTACCTACATCTGATACTATTAGCAGATATGAAAAACACTATTATAAGCCATAAAAAAGGAAAAAATAAAAAATAAGTAGCTTCTCCCATAATTTTTAAAAATCAGGACTCACCTTGAGTAAGAATTATATTCCATGCATGATCAGTACCATTTTATATAACTATACAATTCACGGACTGTTTTAAAAGCTATTTTTCACTAACAATGAACAGTACACAAAATCAAATTAACAATACCGACAATAGCAAGAGGTAGAACTTGTAGCAGCTTATTAAATGTCTGTATAACAAAATGAAAACAAATGTTTTTACCTGGGGGTTATAGTAAAAAATGATTTGGGTTAAAAAGAAAAAAAAAGAAAAACATAGAAAAATATATGTTCCAAGCATCATTTGCACTGATAGTAGAACTGTAACAGCTCATGGAATGTCTGCAAAAACTGACTTGGGGACAATGATAAAAAATGTTCTGGGTTAAAAAGAAATAAAATATAAATTTATAAAAAATAGCAACTCCAAGCATCATTTGCTTTGTTATTTTCTATTGCTCTAAAATGTTATTGTTCACAAACCTTTTATATAGTCCTGCTCCATTGATAGCAATAATGACTACTTATCCCTGGTGTGCAATTTATGTTCTTTGGAGAGTCTACAATTTTCATGTAACCAAATAAGTTTAATATTTTTGAATTTCCTCTGGGATTCTGAAGCTGCTGTAGAACTTTATTACTTGAATATACTGTACCTGCAATCCATAAAAACACACCAAAGTCACATTTTATTCAGACATTTTTAAAGGCAGAAACAAGCAGCTCTATTTGGTCCATCCAGTGAGAGATTTGTAAATTTCATCCAGTGGCAGATAAATTAAACAGAGGGCCTCCTGGGCTGAAATCACATTTGAGCCCTAATTAGTACTATTATAATGCAATGTATATAAATGAATGTATGTTTTAAGCTGGAGCATTCCTAATTACATCCATTGTTAAATTTAGTCTGATTTGTGCAGCTGGGCTGTAGCCAGCCTGAGCTTTCTTTATTTTAACAACAGAGGCTCTTTGGAACAGGATAATAAAAAAAGAACCATAGACATGGATTCTGATCATGCTGGTGAAGGTTCACAGACTGATCAGTCCTTGTCTACGATACGAACGAATCTAACCTACAATACCGCAATAGGGGAATCCGATTCCTCTCTTTCGGATACATCCAGTAATGCTGGCAACACTGCTCAACTAACAGGACATTTTAAACCAGTGTAGCGCCATATCCCCCGGGGGTGGCTTAATATTCTTCTGGGCTTACCAAATACCTCCTCGCCTTGTAGCTTGTTGTTCCTGTCTAGGGGTTCCCAGGGTTTGTACCCAGTAACTGTGGAGACTGACACTCAAAGTCCTTTTGAGGATTTTTTATTTGCATGAAACGTTGAACAAAACACAGTCTCTCATTTGGGACTAGAGGGTAAGGGTATAGAAGCTCAAGCACTTGTAACTTGCTGACACTTAAATAAATGTCTCTCTCTAGATGATCCAGGGAGTAGCCACTCGCAACTGGATAACTCACTGTTGGATAAACCCTTGTTTGTAGATCTAGCAGCCAACAAGTGATCTCAGCTTAACAAAAGTCTCTGCCACAGACTTGATTAGAAAACTTCAGGTGAAACACAAAGTCTCTCACAAGAACTTAATTGCAACTGAAGGATAGGTTAGGAACTTTCCCTACGGTACCAGTATCTCTCAGCCGATCCGTCGATACTGTAGGAAATGTTGATTCAACTAGTGTCCATACATCTCAGCTTCCAGGCTCTTACCGAGCAGCCAGACTCGTGCATCGCTCTCCTCCGAAGAGTCCTCCCCTGGTCACATGTAGAGTTGCTGGGCCTCTCCAATCCTGAGACGGCACCGGAACACTTTGGAATCCTCCTTCAGTTACTGCGCTTCAAACTAGCCAGTTCTGATGGATCCCCACCCCAGACCATGAGGGCCTCTGGGGCTAGTCAGTAGAAACAGGACCCTGGAGTCAGTAGGCATTCCTGGACCGAGACCCCTATCGGGGCTGGTCAGGACCGGAACCAGCACAGGGACCGACCCGGAACATGTGACTTCAGCACCTTAAGTACCCCCTGGAATACACAGCGAGGCAAGATGCACCCACTGATTGGCTCCGGGGAAAGATTGGTACCTAATGCGTCCAACCAGACTGCAGTCTCAGGCCTGTCACCTCGGGGGTAGACTCTCTGGCCCGAGCAGAAGCGATGTCCCTGTTCAAGACGCCAGCAGCAGTGAATAAGTCTGAAGCATCAGACCTTTTACCTGAAGCATAGACAATACTCTCATCGGTGGCTACGCCCGTGACCCAGTCCATGTGGTAGGCCCGAGGCGATTCGGTAGGCTGCTCCACCTTGAAAATATAGTCCCCACATCTCCGACATCTGGCAAATGGTCGAAGACTGGCAATCAGGCCATCACACCCTCCACACAGCATGCCGAGGGCCTCAACGTCCCTAGCGGTATAGAGGACAAACCGCCCCTGCGGCAGCAGGCAAATCCCCCTGTCGGTCAAAACCAGTGTTGGTCATCTTACTTTAAAAAAGTAATTAGTTAAGTTACCAATTACTTCTCCGAAAAAGTAATTGCGTTAGTAACTCAGTTACTAAATTGGAAAAGTAATTAGTTACTCAGCAAAGTAACTGACTTTTTTTTTAATATTCTAATGACAGGACTAGCAAAGGAAGTGAAAGTCACCACCTCCATCGGCGAGATTGACACCTCGCGAGCCCCGTCACCTGGTATGGATTTAAAGGGGAACCCCTACACCGAAAAAACGGCCCCATACTCATTCACATAGGGTGGGGGGCTGGAATATGGAGGCGGCGACATTCGCTTCCTTCCCTAGTCCCGTCTACCTGGTCCCGGGCGGTAGATGTAATTGCGGTAATGTCGCTTAAGTAATGGGAATGGCGTTACCATGAGGGGAAGAGTACTCAGTTAGATTACTCGTTACCCTCTAAAGTAACTGCGTTAAGTAACTCTGTTAATTTAACTGAGTTACTTACATCACTGATCAGGATGGTGTTGGGTATCTGCATACTTGTGGGACCTCTCACCGAAGGCATCCTGGGTCCTGGAACAGGCGATGCACCCGGGACACGGAACATTCTTTCTGCAAAAATTGTTCCCTTTTCAGCGCAGTGAAACGTGACCAGCTTCACTCTCCTCCCGCAACACACTCACATGGTGCCTTGTGCAGGAAGACAAACAGGCGTAGACTCCTCCGACTGGTTCCTCCGGCTGCGTAAGTTCCAAGTGCCTGAGCTTCTATACCCTTACCCTCTATTCCCAACTGAGAGACTGTGTTTTGTTCAATGTTTCATGCAAATAAAAAATCCTTGAAAGGACTTTGAGTGTCAGTCTCCACAGTTACTGGGTACAAACCCTGGGAACCCCTAGACAAGAATGACGAGCTACAAGGTGAGGAGGTAATTGGTAAGCCCAGAAGAATCTTAAGCCGCCCCCAGGGGTTATGGCACTACACGTGTGGGCTCGTAGTCCGGGATTTACCGTTACCCCCGCAAAGAGTTTTTTGGAATAGAGGTTGACGTTTTTCTTTTGGAACTGCGCCATCAGCGCCATCTTTACAAAGGCAAAGACTTTCACTGTGGTGCGTAAGCGTGGGAGGAGCCCTACAGAAAAGCCTGCAAAGTTAACTGCAATTTTACCTGATGACCAACAACCAAAGTGATGGTAAATACAAAATTATAGTTGTCATCAGAACAAGAGGTGTAAAGAAATCTTCCAATGGGAACACAGAGACAACCAAACAGTATAGTTTATTAAACAGATTACTTTGCTAACAAACCACCCCGATTTCGGTATGAAAAAAGTTTTTTCTTTTACCTGACTTCCAAACAGAGAGAAATTAACAAACAAACCTTAGTTCCTCCATTATTTTAGAAAATTGAACTGCATATTTTATAGGAATTACATTCAATGCACATTCCAATATTCACTGGACTGTTACATATCTGGATATGCCATGTCAACTGAGATGTATTGAAAATGTATTGAAATATTGTAAGGCAGATTGAAACACATAACATAAAAGGATAGAGAATCAACAGAAAATTGGTGTATAAAGTCCCACAAACCAGCCTCAACAGATCTATAAAACACATAAAACCCACAAGAAGGTGTCCTCAGCCAGTGGCCTCCATTCACAGAATCCAGATTACATGTGGTGGTATTTAGATGTTTTTCCAAATACCAAATGCAATCCCAAAAATGTCAATTTACTATTGCTTTATGCAGTAGTGAATTGTCTTTCACATCACGCCCCACAAGCGTGCCCCTTCATAGGCTCTTTATCATGTGATCATGATGGCCAACCCCGATGTGTATGAGGAAGGGAATTCCACATCCTTGCCGCTCTTACAGTAAAGAACCCTCTACATGTCATTTCCGGTGTGCGGGATAATTCTCAACCAAACTATAATATTACTACCTTTATTAGATCTACTTGGTGATTAGATTTGATTATCCATATTCATCATCAGCTCCCTCTGTTAATCCATTCCCATATGAGATAATCAGTACATATTTTGCTAGCAGTGGAAGTTATTCCTTGTATTTTTTATTTTTTTTTCATTTAGACTCAAAGTTAGGGAAATTACTTACGTGCCCATCATCACATACATCTACCTGTTTAGTCTAATTCTATTTTTATACATCAATTTTTTTAGGATTGTAATCATTAACTATATTCCTTTATCGTACAAATTTGCAAGAAAATTGCCGACGGGATGTAGTATTTACTACAATAAAATAGCCACAGTAATTTTTCCCCTGGTTCTCTGTCACCTAAATTCAGCAACCTGATAACCTAAAAAATGGATGTGATGTTTTACGGACATTGGCTTTAACAAAATGGCACAAATAGACTTCCTGTCCCCAGCAGACAAATACAATCACAAAACAACCAATCCGGATCCCTTGATGAAGTCACGTGATGTGATGTAACGTGTAGGGCATGGCTGGAGTGAACAGCGGACCGGAAGTGACGCGAGAGGCGGTCAAACGCCGTTGTTTCAGCTTTTATGCGATTTTAACCTTGTATTGATGTAAGCATCAATTATTCTTTTAATAAATTACCATATTTTAAACGATTTTAGACGATGGGATGCATTCTATCTATTTCATTCCCCTATGCGGTTTGGAGTCATTAGTGGTACTTCAAGATCCTGGATCTTGGAACTCATATATAGGAGATAAGGAAAGGATTATACCAAGGAAGAATCACCAGCCCATTAATCTGTCCCTAAGGCTTTCGATTCACAGTAATGAGGTGAGTGTTCTGAGAGCACTGAGGTGATTGGTAAAAGCGATACACTTTGTTTATTGATTATTTTGGCTTGGTTCATCGTTGATCTATTCACTTTTTGATTATTGTTTATTGTTATTGATTACACATTGAAGCATTAGAGGAATTGTGTAAGACCACTTTATTATCATTTATTAATTTACTTGTACTATGAACACATTAGGTGTGGCAGCATTTCACAATCAGTATTTGTTTTACTCACCTATTTTATTTATTTTGGAATTATCACATTTACTTTGAGTACCAGGCAGTGCAGGGGATCATTAACACATTTTTAAAGGACATTGACCACTGATATCATAACTTTGTTGCATACCTGATGGCCTCCATGTCATCCTTCTAGGACTAGGCAATAAACAGAGTTATGAAATTACAGATGGGTCAGCCCTTTCTTCCTCTCTTCTTCAGAAATGTTGTCTTTAGTAAGGTTGACCCACATTGGTATGAGAATTTAAATTAGAATTATTACTAAATAGAACTCTTTGCTAGGGTATTGTATTATTCACTTATGAATTACCCTAGGTCAGATGTTAGTTGTTTGTAATAGTGTATTGCGAGTCAGCACTGTATACAAATGACAATATCAAATTTCTTTTTTAAACAAATTACTATTTTTGTGGCTTGTATTAAATCATCAGATCATTGATTTTGTTGTTAATGCCAAGTCCAACAATCCTTTACATAGTTACATAGCTATTCTGGTTGACAAGTCCATGAAGTTCAACCAATAGAAGGCGGTTATTGATTCGGGAGAACGATTATCAATAGTAGAATATTCAATACATCAATATTTGAGAGAACATACAAGATAAAATCAACATGACATAATTACACATTCCAAATGGCTATTAGTCTGGATTGTTGGTTACCAGGATTTTTAAGATGGCTGCCGTGGCTTTCAACATGGATACTATTAAAGAGGATTTACTTCTTGCGACCTCTGAGTTCCAAAGAGCAGGGTTCAGGAATCTTCATGAATGTTAAAATATGTATTCATGCATGGTGCAAGGGTGTCAGTCTGTTTGGGAGTATGTTTATCTCCCAGTGTCCCTTCTCAGGGTGGGTCCCTGAGCCTCCTTCCTCATGGCATCTTTCTTGCTTCTTAAATACCCTCTCAAACAATAATATTATAAAATTATAATAAGTTCTGCCCAAAAGGTATGTGTTCCTTTTCTATTGGTAGACAAAACTTAATAATTAACCTTTTCCAAGAGCCTAATGATTTAAATGTAATAGCACCTTCAACCACCAGGTGTCTCACATGTGTTTGGAGTTTATCTCTTTAAGTCAATATATTATATTTTTATAATGTGTATTATTTGTATCTTAGTGAAAAGAATATATATATATATATATATATATATATATCTAGTATTCAGTGATGCTAGTAACCAACATAATATAAAATACACTTAACATAATTTTGATTAATCCCTATTACATAAAATGGTTATATATATGTATATCAAGGTATAGCTATTAAATCTAGTCTATTTAGATAGGACAGAGGTTATATATATATATATATATCAATCAATATCACATACAATTATTTAGATGGATAACTGGATAATTCTAATATATCCAATTATTATTTGTTTATCTAAACATAGGTTCAATTCTTATATAGTTATAATCACGATTATATGTTTTTCATAATACTAATTTGTTTCTTAAAACACTTCTACTTATAAAATCACCCTTTCATATATATTTTCTTTATAACAAATTTCATCAAATCATCAGATACTAAAATTATAATTATCTTTTGTGACCTACAAATATCATAGATAATCTAAATGATTTATCAAAGATATGGATGACTCTGGTATATGATTTTTATAACATCCATTTTAACATTGTAACATAACATATTCCAGATACATGTATTTGTCATTCCACTTTGTTTTTTTGTGACTGTTGTCATCCTGGCGTATAATTAACTGGAGTCTCCTGCCATTGTTTTGGGGAACAAGCCTGAGTCAACATCGTGGTTTGACTAGGAAAGCAATATCATCCTCTGATGCAATAGGACATATTTACCCAAGCCTTCCTTGAATTAAAGTTTTTTTGTGGTTTCAATCTGACTCAACCTGAAACATTGTTTGTCGCAGCCCAGCTTTCCAAAGGGTCGTAAAAAATTAGTCACCTAATTCTGATGGGAGGGGAAGTGTTCTTTTGGGAGCAAAATGTATTATTTCTTCATAAATTCACAACAATCATATCCCCACTTAATCTCCTCTTCTCAAGAGCAAAAAAAAAATATTTCCTCATAGCCGAGGATCTTTTGATCCAGGTAGTCTTGTCTGTATGGCCAGTCCTGTTCTCAAACTCTTAAAATGCATATCCTCCTTGCCCTTTGTTGGACTAATCAATGGTAAATAGGTACATCACTCTCAGCTCTTCAAGAAATGTTGCATTATGAGATTCTACAGATAAATATATTAAAATGAAGCATGTTTTGATCTTTACCATCTTCTTAGTACTTCATTTCAACTTACAGTTCTGTCAATGAAAAAAACACATACTGTCTGCTATAAAATACAAAACAGCATCCATCAAATAAAAGACAAATATACCAAATCAAACCCAACATTACATAAATAAAACATTACGTGTTTTACTCAGCCCCCATGACTACAATCCGGGGGGGGGGGGGGTGGAGTGAAACACATTGAGGGCATGGCCTGGTTGGAGTCCAGGCTGAGGTTGCCACTCTACTCATCACTTCAGGACACCTATATGTGCGACTTTTAGGGGCCACTCCATTGTTCTTTGAGGCCTGATAGGAACCAGGACGGGTTCCATCCCCTGTCAGGTGTCTAGCAGGGGCTGCAGAAGCATTGATTACATACCATCGAGCCTGGGTAGCACACACACACATTTCTTAGGTCACTCTTCAGATCCTCACCTACTCAGTATCACACCCGGTACCTTAAGCCATTCCACTCAAATTT
Source organism: Lithobates sylvaticus (assembly GCA_028564925.1). Lineage (NCBI taxonomy): Eukaryota > Metazoa > Chordata > Amphibia > Anura > Ranidae > Lithobates > Lithobates sylvaticus. The sequence goes on from CM053029.1 coordinate 49,079,500, forward strand.
TTTGAAATGTGTTTAAAGTTCCTCTATGCTGATTAATCATCTGCTCTACTTTCAAATTTAAATTATTTGCCAATTATATTCACCGCATTTGGTGCATATGGAAAAATCCACTTTTGTGCAATTTTCTAGCAAGAAACAGTGGGGGAGATTTACTAAAACTGGTGCATACAGAATCTGGTGCAACTGTGCATAGTAACCAATTTGATTCTAGATTTTCTTCTCTTTGAGTAAAAAGACTCTGATTAACTTAATATTCTGGAACCTCTTGATGTCCCAAAAATAAAATTAAATACAGCATTAAAAAATGTATAATCACAACATGTTGACCAACTTCTTTCAAATATCTTGGACATTAACAGATAAAATGAATAAAGTTTCCAAGTATCTGTTCACATCTATTACAGTTAGAATTATCCTGAAGGCCTGCTCTGTAAAGTTAATAGGAAGTTCTTCTATCTATCGTATGAACAATAAATAACTGAGGAATTCCTGAGAGGTTGATATTGAGACAGAGGAAAGTCCCGTTATTGTCTCTGACTAGTCCTTCTCTTCAACCTCAACTATGTCTCTAGACCATTATTCTGTATTTCAGAAGATATTTATTAATCAGATATACTGTAAATAAATTAATAATCTAAATACATAGGAAATAACTCCCTTTGTGCAATCAAAAATCATTAAGCCCCCGGTCACATCGGTGCAACTTATCATGCGATTCGACAGTTCAAAATTGAATGACAAGTTGCACCCTATTTGTGCCTATGGAACCATTCAACTCTGGGCAACTCCGATGGCACCGATTTAAAAAAAGATTCCTGCACTATTTTGGCGATTTCATGTGTGACTTTATTTTATGTGTCAGATGGTATTTTATGGGTCAAATGGTAGACGCACCAACTAGAAATAAAGCGTCACTGGATCTACTGATTACCAACAATACAGACCTGATCACGGATGTGGAAATACGGGGCAATATAGGTAACAGCGATCACAGGTCAATTGGCTTCAGTATAACTCACACAAATAGGAAACATAAGGGGAATAAAAAGACACTGAATTTCAAAAGAGCCAACTTCCCTAAACTACGAACCTTGCTAGAAGGCATAAATTGGGATAAAATCTTAGGAACAAAGAACACGGAGGAGAGATGGGTTTGCTTTAAGAGCATATTAAATAAGGGCATTAGCCAATGCATCCCATTGGGTAATAAATTTAAAAGAGCGAACAAAAGTCCTGGATGGCTTAACTCCAATGTAAAAATGCATATAAAAGCAAAGGTGAAGGACTTCAAAAAATACAAGGTTGAGGGATCATCATCAGCATTCAGACTTTTATAAAGAATGCAACAAAAAATGAAAGGGTGCAATAAGGATGGCTAAGATAGAACATGAAAGACACAGAGTGGAGGAGAGCAAAAAAAATACCAAGAAATTCTTTAAGTATGTAAACAGTAAAAAAGGGGGAACATACCATATTGGCCCCATAAAGAATGAGAAAGGACATCTGGTTACAAAGGATGGGGAGATGGCAAAGGTATTGAATTTATTCTTCTCCTCAGTCTTCACGAGGGAATAGGGGGCTTCAGTAACCAAAGCTGCAGTGTTTATCCTCATCACAGGAAGCACCACCATGGTTAACAGAGGCCACTCAAAGAGGTTTAACCTTAAACTACGTAGAGGGTTCTTTACTGCAAGAGCAGCAAGGATGTGGAATTCTCTTCCACAGGTGGTGGTCTCAGTGGGGGGCATTGATAGTTTCAAGAAACTATTAGATAAGCACCTGAATGACCGCAACATACAGGGATATACAATGTAATACTGACATATATTCACACACATAGGTTGGACTTGATGGACTTGTGTTTTTTTTCATCCTCACCAACTATGTAACTATGTAATACTGATAGAAGCGATGTTTAGGTATAGAGAACTCTTCCTGTAACTGTTAAAATTATTTCAGAGAACCATTACAATAGAGTTGCTCAAATTGTAACATTCCTTGTTGCTTGCATAGAGTAAATCTCTCCATCGTTTGCACTTATAGATATAACAATTTCACTTCCACATACTGAATAGTTGCCTCAAATAGGTGTAAAAAAGTAAACCCCTTTTACTCGAGGTAATTTCTCCTGTAATCTCCACATTTTATTTACAAACTGAAAAGTTGGAGCACCACCTAGGGAATAAAAGGTCCTGATTTCTAACACCTCAAACAGATCTACCTCTCCCGCACATACACTGATTAATTGATCAAAAAGGGTGGATCCCTTTACCCCAGCCTGCAAAGTACTGCTACTGCCAAGCTTTGAAATGTATCTATGGATTGGAGGTGTCTATTAGTCTCTTATCAATCAGATGGTAGAATGTTTCTATCTCCCCTCTATAACTCTCTCTGCCACCATTTCATTCTTTTCCTACCATCCTTTTTTTTTTCTTCACACCCTCTGACATACAATGACCTCACTTTTAACACTGACTACACTACCTTACATGATTTCACCCCAGTTCCTCTTATCACATTCCAAGGTCTCCTGCTCTAGCTGGTATATGCCAATCCCTGTCTTAAATCTTAGCTACAACCCACACACTGTAAATACCTAGGTATACCCATTTATCTTCCATCATCCAGATAAATTTGTCCCTTTGATGGAAACGGCTTTCTACGACAACATTTAAAGCCCACCCCAAAGACGTGGGCTATAAGGTCTACCTACTCCATATCTCTATCCACTATCAAGAGAAACTTATGACCATCTGATTCCTGATTACATGACTCTTTCAAACAGTCAAAATTTAAGTAATTATCTAGATAACAACAGACCGGCTGGTCACTCTTATGCCGCGTACACACGAAGGGACTATCCCGCGGGATTGTCCACTGGACTCGAGTCCGCCGGACAATCCCCTCGTGTGTGGGCCTTCGACTGACTTTTTTTCCCAAAAGTCCGGCGGACTAGGTTTTAAGTTTTGTTTTAAAATTATCCGCTGGACTTGGCAGTCCGGCGGACAATACGGTCGTCTGTAGTATGGTCCGGCGGACCAAAAAGGACGCATGCTCAGTAGCAAGTATTTTTCTAGCATTTTTCTTTTTCTAGTCCCGTTGTATGTGCTGTACGTCATCGCGTGAAGCGCCGGACTTTTAGCGTGATCGTGTGTGGTCAAGTCCGTTTGCTTTCAAGTCCGCCGAAGCCCAGCTGGAAAGTCCGGCGGATTGTCCGCTGGACTAGGTCCGGCGGACAAAGTCCCTTCGTGTGTACGCGGCATTAATACGACTCTCCCCCAAATGTTCTGTACATCAGTGATCTTAAGTTATCTTCCACACTGTATGTAGAGGTTATATTACTTGTTTTTAACAGTGTACTACTTGTATCTGTTACAAAAGACATTGACTTATTTTATTCTCAATAAAAATCCTTATGAAAAAAAAAGAATGTTTCTATATGTAACCCAGTGCCAAATTTATAAGGGGGCAAAGGGGGCAATTTCCCCGGGCCCTGCCAGAGAGGGCACCAAGCTTCCTTTGTTAAAAAAAATGTAATATTATAAATTTGGTTTTATTTGAAAATATTTACAAAGTGTGTGTGGGTCCTTTGCCTTACAAGAGCGCAGGGTAGCAGGTTCAAAGTAGTAATAGTCAACTTATGTAGCCTACCTGATGCAGAGATAAAAACAGAGGTAAAGAAACATATTAGTGCTTTCCCTCAAGACTTCAGTAGTTTGTTTTTTGAGGAAATTGTCCAGTTTGCAGCCATTGCCAAGCTCTGGTCACATCTCACTCCATCTCAACAGGCAGTTTTATTACATAATAAAGGGCTTGCTGATACCTTTCCAGGTGTTAATGTAGCTCTTAGAATATAGTTGAGCATGATGGTCGCTAGTTGTTCGGGAGAAGGGTCATCAGAAAATTGGCATGGATAAAGAATTACTGTATCTGAGAACCTTGATGACCCAGGCTAAGTGCCCTGTGCCTACTGGTTGTCGAGAGCGGTGTCCTCAAGATGATTTAGCTTGATGGATTAGTTAAAGATTTTGCTGATACTAAGTCCAGGAGGAAAGACTTTTTTATAAATATTGTAGTGTGATGCATCTGTGATACATGACTTGCCAGTTCCAATTACCTCATAATGTGTATTCTTACCATAAATAAAACTGAGGAAAAAAAGCACATAAAAGTGTCTTCTTCTGAACCTAACATATATATTTTTTTAAGAACTAATGCGGTTTATCATTAATTTCAGTTCACTTTTTCCTTTGTCAAATAATTTAATTTATATGTTGAGGGGTCCGAAAATTGAGGTGCCCCGGTCCCCCCAAGGTCTAAATGCAGCACTGATGTGGGCAAGAGCCTTTTTACTTCATATAAGATCTTTAAAGGGATTATTCATTTTTTTAGAATTACTCTCTACAATCCACTCTGGAGATATATGAAGTACATATAGTAAGTTAGGCATCAAAATTACTTTCAAAACGTTTGATTTGCCAACAGTAGACAAGAGAAATTTATACCACACCCCGAGTTAAACTACGTCTGAAATTCGCCAATAGGTATGTCAACATTTCATGAAGTTTTCATCTTAAGGTTGTATAGACTACCACACTAGATTTTTAAAAGCGGAAATCACATTAATGGACGTGGCAGAGCTGGATAAATGAGATTTGGATGTATCCATAGGTAGCAATAGAGGCTGATTCCATTTAATTAACAGTTTATGACTATAGGTAGAAACTGTAGTAATAGCATTTTCTAAAGAGTGTTGTGTATCACCTAAAAAAAAAAAAAAAAACAAAGAAAAAAATAATCATTCACATACAGCACTATTTTTTCCCCTATAGGAGTCCATTTAAAACCTGTGACATTAGAAGAATGTCTGGTCATCACTGCCAATGTTTCAATAGCTATGACAAATAATGATTGAAATAAAGAACATACATGGCCTTCAAAGTGGTTCTAAAGGCCCAATGTTTTTTTTTACCAGCATGCATGAAGGTAAAAAAACATCTGTGTGTAGCAGCCCCCCCAATACTTACCTGAGTCCCCTCTTGATCTACCAATGTCCACGAGAGCCTCAGCTCTCAGAGGACTCTCACTCCCGATTGGCAGATGCAGCAGCAGGAGCCATTGGCTCAAGCTGCGTTCAATTACAGTCAGTGAGAGAGAGGGGGTGGGGCTGAGCCATGGCTCTGTGAGTGAATGGACAAGCAGAGCCGTAGCTCGGGAGCCTGTCTGCTTGGGTGTCTTCAGAGCAAGCTGCTTGCTCTGGGGGCACTCATCAGGAGGTAGGGGCCAGGAGCAACAGCGGGGACCCAAGAAGAAGAGGTTCCATACTGCTCTGTGTAAAACCACTGCACAGAGCAGGTAAGTATAACATGTTTGTCTTTTTTTATCAACAAGACTTTAATATCACTTTAAATGTTGAAGTTGGTATAACTGATGGGCACTGATAGGCGGCACTGATGGGCACTGATTGGCATCACTGTTTAGCACTGACTGGCATCACTGCTGGGCACTGACTGGGGCTGCACTGATAATCAGGCACTGATTATCTGTACAGGTCTCCCCAGAGAAGAAATGCCGCTGATCGGCTCTCCTTTTCTCACACTCTGTCATTGTAAGGAGAGGAAAGCTGATAACTTGTTTGGATGTGATGTGCTGTGATTGGACACAGCTAATCACATGGGTAAAGAGGAGAGGTCATCTCTTTACCAAGATCTGGGATGTGCCGTGTTCCCTGGCCGGGGACCTCCTCGGGACATCATATGACGTAGTCCCAGAACAAGAGAGCACCCTGCCCGCCTTCATTTGTCTATACAGTGGGTGGGAGGTGGTTAAGGACAAGCAGGAGGTATTTGTACACTTAAAGATTAACATAAAGGGCCAAAGATTCAGTAAGAATAAAGCCTGTTTGCTTGGGATTTATCATTTTCCGTATTAAAAAACGCAAGCGCTTTGCAAACATTTTAGATTTAAATTTAACATCTACTGTAAGCAATAATATCAGGTGAAATGGATCTGGATGGATCCTATCCTTATCTGTGTTTAATATACCCTCCAACAGCACTTCATACAAAGAAGCTGGTGGTGAATTAAACAAAAAAGCATGCATTCATAGTATCTAATGCCCCGTACACACGATTGGACTTTCCGACAACAAAACCATGGAATTTTGTTCGTAGGTTGTTGGCTCCAACTTGTCTTGCATACACACGGTCACACAAATGTTGGCCAACAATTACAAACATAGTGACATACTAGACGTGCTACGTTGTTTTTCTGCTCTTTAGCGCCACACTTTGGGCGCTTGGAATTTCTGCTAATTTCGTGTTAGTAGAAGTTTGGTGAGTGTTTATTCACGCTTTTCTTATTTGCGTTTTTTATTTTGCGCTATTATTATTATTATTATTCTTGATATCACTTAAAAAAAAAGCCTTTGAAAATTTGTTTGCAATAACTCCATCAATATCACCAGCAAAGCAGCTTCATTATTATCCCATTAAAGAAGAATAGAATTGTGTGCTGCATTGGGAGATCTCCTAATTTGCCACTTCACGAATGTTAATTCTCCATTGCGAACGCTAGTTTACAAGACCGGCTACTTCTGCTTCTGAGTATGCATGGACTTTTGTCCGACGGACTTTGTTGGCGGAAAATTTGAGAACCTGCTAGCCAACATTTGTTGGTGAAAAGTTCCGACAACAAATGTTCGATGGAGCATACACATGGTCTGACTTTCCGCCAACAAGCTCACATCCAACACTTGTTGTTGGAAAATCCGATCACGTGTACGGGGCATAACAGTGCTTGCAAAATACTTTCTGTATAAGTTTTATACACGTGTATCAGAAGAACAACCGGGTCCTTATTACTATGGAGCACGTCCAATCTTCTTTCCAACTCTTTTAAAGTGAAAGAAGAATCTAAGTAATCTACATCTTCCAAGTCAAAAACTTTATTTTTCATTTAGACTAGAAGAAGGAAGGGTAAAACCCTTGCCAGTTTACTTTTTGTTGCATCAAGTTATGAAGATTTATCTTCTCTTTCTGTCCCACAGAAGCAACAGGATGTGAGAGCAAGGCTCTACAAAGGGAGTAAAATACCCTCCTCATTGGAAGATTGCCCTTGATTCTTGTTAAGGTGAGAGCCTCAGAATTTTGATTTGCTATAACTTTCTGTCTCAGTGACAATGGTCACCAGGACAAATGGAGAGGGTTGTTCTCCCCTACAGGGATACAGACAGCAATAAACCCTGACAGGGGTTCAAAATCCTCCCCTAAGGAAACTGTTGGTTGTAGAAATACTTTGAAGTGAACCTGTGTGGAGACCCCTTTCAGACGGAGCAGGGGCGTGAGGAAAGGACTGCCGAAGACCGTCAAGTCTGTTTACATGTAATCGGCTGTAATTGGACACAGCTGATTATGTGTTGAAGGGCCGCTGTGATTGGTCCTTTACCTGATCTGTGATCAGCTGTGTCCAAAGGACACAGCAGTTACAGAGCACACCGATGCATGGCCCAGCGGGCATGCAGGGGGCGGGGTTCTGGAAGGACATCTATGGACGCCCTCCCAGAACTATAGTACCACGCTGTAGCTGTCTTTTAGCTATAGCATGGTATTAGAGTGGTTAATAACAATCAATCACAATGTGAATTGTGCAGCAATTGCATATGCTATATATATATTTTATTTGCTGTTTTTCCCCACAAGAGTGGAGTTAAATTTTGAAGTTTTTGAGATGATTTTATTGTAAATGAAAATGTGCAAATAAAACATAAATATTCACTCAAAAACACATTAAGCATTACCTTTCAAAGTTTGATCCAAGATGGAAATGTTATACTTTATGAGCCACTTATTATGATAATCCTAATAATAATACTTCTAAGTATTGGGATCTTCATTTTTTCCGCTGTATATACTTGAATATGATAGCATGCATTTCCTGGTTCCTTAGGCTGTATATAATGGGATTGAAGAACGGTGTTACTACAGTAAACATAACTGATAACATTTTGTTAATGTCTACAGAATGTCCTCTTACTGGAGTAAAATAATTTATTAGCACAGCTCCATAAAACATACCCACCACCAAGAGGTGAGTGCTACAGGTAGAGAAAGCTTTCTTCCTGCTGCCGATAGACGGCATTCTAAGGATGACTACAGAAATACACACATAACTTACAACAGTTAATAGAAATGGTATTGCAACACTGGGGACAGATAGAACAAATATATCATATTGCAGACCAGAAGTATCTGAACAGGCGATGTCAATGAAAGGAGCAAGATCACAGAAGTAGTGGTCAATAACATGCGGGCCACAGAACTTGAGTAACGCCACAAAACTTAGTGTGACCAATGTCAAAAGAAAACCTAACATCCAGCAAAAGATAATCAGGAAACATTGAAGGGTGTGGTTCATTATTGTATTATAGTGTAAAGGTTTACATATGGCCAAGTATCGGTCATAGGACATTGCGGTGAGAAGGTAACATTCAGTAGTACCTGAAGATACAAACAAGTAGCTCTGAATGATGCATCCAGGGACAGACATGGTGGCTCCATCCATCCATATTATACGTAACATATTGGGGACAATAACAGTCACTAAACACATTTCTGAAAATAAGAAATTGACCAGAAACAAGTACATGGGGGAATGTAGACTTCTTCTGGTTGCCACTAATATTATAATCATACTATCGAGAAACACTGTCATGGTAAATGCAGACAATATGAGAATAAAGAGGAGAAATCTGAATCCATCAAGCCCAGGGAACCCCAGAAAAAAGAATTCATCTACTGTTGTCATATTTGTGTTATTCATCTTTGTGGCTGAAAAGACAAAAAAAAGATCCACATTACATAGTACCTGTTCAAATTCCTAATTGAAAGTATGCTATTGGTAGGACTTAATTTATACTTCCTGACAGTGGCGGCTGGTGCTCAATTTTCTTCGGGGGAGGCCTGCGGACCCCCCAGCCCCCCCTCAGCCAACCACACACCCCCAGCGCTCACTTGATCGCCGCCCCCCCCTGTAGATTGATCGCCGCAACGCTCGCCCATCGCCAACAAGGCCCCCCACCAGCCTTGCACTTACCCCATCTGGTGGTTGCTTCTCCTTCCGGCTACTCAGGACTTAGGGCTTGCGGCCAACTGGGTCTTAGGACCGGCTTCCTGATTGGATAAACAGGAAGACATTAGCGAATATTAATTTGCTAATGTCACACAACTGGGTAGGATCGAGGCGCAGTGCTCTGTGCCCCCTGAGCCCACCCTTTTTGAAGCGAATTAGAGCCTTAGGCTCTAATCATGTGCTTAAAAAAAAAAAAAACATTGGAATCCATGCATCCGGCACCCTGCATGAGCGGCCACCACTGCTTCCTACCTTAGATTAACTGTTTTGTGCTACCACCCTACTACCCAAGTTAAATGGTTACTCTTATGCCCCGTACACACGGTCGATTTTCCGACGGAAAATGTCCTATCGGACCATGTTGTCGGAAATTGCGACCGTGTGTGGGCTCCATCGGACTTTTTCCGTCGGAATTTCCGACGGAAAAAGTTTGAGATCCTGCTCTCAAATTTTCCGACAACAAAGTCAGACTTTTTCCGTTCGTGTGTAGCGAATTCCGACGGACAAAGTGCCACGCATGCTCAGATCACATTACAAGACCGAAGCTATTGGCAACTAGCCTCTACGTAGTCCCGCCGTATGCAACGAACGTCACCACGTTCAGAATGATCGGATTTTCCAACAACTTTGTCCGACCGTGTGTATGCAACACCAGTGTCGGACAAAATTAGTCGGAAAAAATCAGACGGATTTTGTGGTCAGAATTTCCGACTGTGTGTACGGGCATAAAACTCACTCTAACAAGGATAAATATCATATCCGCAAAAGTCCCACCAATGCAGGAAGCAGATAGGCTGAAAGAGACAATTTGCCTTCTCTGAAAATGATACAGTAGTGTTTTTATAGGAGAACAGACCTAGAATGGTTGAACTGTATATATAAAGATCCACTAAAAATTATATACAAACTGTATAGGGAATGGAAGAATGAGGATCCAGCTATATAACACTGATAGGAAGGATGATGGTCTGGAAAATGTTAATATACATTGGAATATGCTACTTGCAGGCAAGATTGTGATGTGGCAATGGGTGTGTTCCACCATTACAAATGTAATCCAATTGTGTGTGGGCTCTAGCGGGCTTTTTTCGCTGGAATATCCGACGGAAAAAATTTGAGAGCAGGATCTAAAATTTTTCGACAACAAAATCTGATCAGACGCATGCTCAGAAGAAATTTAGAGACAAAAGCTATTGGCTACTGGCCTCTACGTAGTCCCGTCGTACGTTTATACGTCACCTCGTTCGGAACAAACTGATTTTCCGACAACTTTGTCTGACTGTGTGTGTGCAACACAAGTTTCGGACAAAATCCGTCAGAAAAAATCTGACGGATTTTGTGGTCGGAATGTCCGACCGTGTGTACAAGGCAGTATACTTTTTTATGGGCTACTGAAATTCATAATGAAGGACTCTTTATTAACCTTCTTAGTGAGTAAGGCTTAATCTCATTTTTTTACGATTTCTTGTTCTCATTTGTGGTTTTGTGACCCATTCTTTTAATAAATATTGAATTAATTTAATTCTGTAGTGTTTACTCTGATGCTACCACAATGAACTTTGAATAGTAATTTATTAAGGTGTAATCTTACCTTGATCTAGGTATATGATCTAGGTATATGTTAGAAGTAAATGTAAACCGCACTCCAAAACTTTCAAAGAGATGAAAGGGGAGGGGGCGCACCATCTAAGTGTACCTGTGGTAATATTTGGAATAGATTAGGATAAATACACTCACATGAGTTGGGATCAGCGTGTGACTGTGGCCCTCTGAGATATGCAGAGATCATCAGGTCAGCGGATGGTGGTTACAGAGGTCAACATAAAGCAGAAGATAAGTGCAGCGCAATGATAATAAAGTTCATAAACTGAAATTGGTTTGTAGACTGATGTGGATGAGAAGATACAATCTTGTATTAAACCACAGTGACAGGTCCTCCACCACACAGAATCAGTACTCTTACTGAGTATGTTGGACCACTAAATGGTCAAAAGCGCAAGTTCCCACACATGGGGTGAATATAGGGAATATGGATCGAGCCAATTTGGTGTCCGAGTCTCAGTCTTCTTAAGGATGACCTCCAGAGATTTGAGCAGGTCGGCAAGTAAGCGGCTGTGTCAGCAGACCTCAGCTTGGAAGCGACTGAAAGGAGGATTGGTAGAATCGCTGTTGTGCTTGGAGCGCAAGCTGTCTTGCAGTGCTTCCGGCTGTCTGAAGTTCTTCATTAAGATCGGCTGCATTCAGAGGCGGAAGCACGTCCAGGGGGCATTCCAAAAGTTAGCTCTTCTCTCTATTTAAAGATGAAAACTGCATACATAATTGTCTCTACCCAAAACCACCTTTCTTGATGTGTTTCACCACTACTAGCTTGCTCACAAGGATAGGGAACGTGACTTTTACTTTCCTTGTGGACAAGCTAGTTATGGAGTGCGGCATATATTTACTGTTGATTGAGAGTGGAGAAGGGCTGTTGTAGCCAGCACCTGGGTCATCCGTGTGGATTGAAAAGAGCAAGTCTGGAGCTGAGCCATGGGTTTGGGTAGATATACACTATTTTGTCAAAGGTATTGGGATGTCTGCCTTTACACACACACATGAACTTTAATGTTATCCATGTCTTAGTTGGTAGGGTTCAATATTGAGTTGGCCCACCCTATGCAGCTATGACATCTTCAACTCTTCTGGGAAGGCTGTCCACAAGGTTTAAGAGTGTGTCTATGAGAATGTTTGACCTCTCTTCCATAAGTGCATTTGTGAGTTCTGGCTCGTAGTCTCCATTCAAATTCATTCCAAAGGTGTTCTATCGGGCTGAGGTCAGGACTGTGCATGCCAGACAAGTTCCTCCACCCCAAAATCGCTCAGCTATGTCTTTATGGACCTTGCTTTGTGTACTTTGTGTACTGGTGCACAGTCATGTTGGAACAGGAAGGGGTCATCCCCAAACTGTTCCCACAAAGTTGGGAGCATGAAATTGTCCAAAATGTCTTGGTATACTGACACCTTAGGAGTTCCCTTCATTGGAACTAAGGGGCAAGCCCAACCCCTAAAAACAAAAAAATCATGCCATAACCCCCCCTCCACCAAATGATTTGGACCAGTGCACAAAGCAAAGTCCATAAAGACATGGATGAGCGAGTTTGGGGTGGAGGAACTTGACTGGCATGCACAGATTCCTGACCTCAACCTGATAGAACACCTTTGGGATGAATTAGAGCAGAGACTGCAAACCAGAGCTTCTCGTCCAACATCAGTGCCCAACCTCACAAATGCACTTCTGGAAGAATGGTCAAACATTTCCATAGACACACTCCTAAACCTTGTGGACAGCCTTCCCAGAAGAGTTAAAGCTGTTATAGCTGCAAAGGGTGGGCCAACTCAATATTGAACCCTACGGACTAACACTGGGATGCCATTAAAGTGCATGTGCGTGTAAAGGAAGCCACTTTTGATAATAGAGTGCATATGTAGCACTACCTCCAAAGGAGCTGCTGGTTAAGATGAATCCTCTTTTCCTGGCCTCAACCTCCTCAGAGACCTCAGCCCTTCTGATACACACCCAACTGAGTACACAAACCCAGAATATTGCGAGAAACAGTACTGAATACTCAGCAGCAATGTGGTTTCAATAATACCCATGCACTCAGCCAGTTAGAGTCAGTATGTGTATGCAAAGATAAAGGGATCAAAAGAATAGTGACAATAGAAATACATTTTGGTATCCAAGATAATTGGCACAAAGCAATCAACCTAATTGTGAGTTGACAACTGCTATCCGGATCAACATAACTAGTAACAACGCCACGTACAGTGCAGCAGTGATCAGTAATAAGGCTTGTGTAACAAATGCTGAAAACTATACTGTCAACGTGTACTATATGTGGCTATGCTAGGACTAAGACTGTCTGGGAGCATAATAGATGAGGAAAGGGTGAATGGTGGCAGGACAGGGTTGATGGGCATGTTTACCTTGTTAACAAACCACCTTAATTTTGGTAAGAAACTTTTTTTTTCTACTTTACCTTAAATTAGAGCGAAAATGCTGAAGGTTAAAACTGATACCATTAGTTCGAATGCAAAATCAAGGGTAAGGGTAAAGTGGGGTGGGACTTTGTATGTACCTTTGTAGGGTTTAAATAAAGATATATACCACAAATGTAAAATAATGTATATACTTGAGTATAAGCCGACCCGAATATAAGCCGAGGCACCTAATTTTACCACAAAACAAATGGGAAACTTATTGACTCGAGTATAAGCCTAGGGTGAGAAATGCGCAGCTACTGAAAGTGGAAAAGAGGGTCCACAATGCCCCTTTGCAGCCTCACTGTGCCCATTTGCAGCCATAGGTCCCCCAAACTTCAAACTTGGTAGTTAAGGGTTCCTAGATGCCCCTTAGCTTCAGCCAGAATTTGGGGTCTCGAAATGACATTGCTGCAGATGGACACAGTTGACCGAATTTGAGGCCCCGTATCTCTGGGCCACTTGGTGCTAGAAACCTCAAATTTGGATATGTTGTAGTGCTAGGTCCACTTTTGGGGTTTCTAGCACCAAGTGGCCCTGAGATACGGGGCCCCAAAGTCGGGTCGGAAAATGTAATTCTCTGCTGCAGAAAAGTGCTTGACTCAAGTATAAGCCGAGGGGGGCATTTTCAGCACAAAAAAATGTGCTGAAAAACTTGGCTTATACACGAGTATATACGGTATGTAATTAAACTTTATTTTCCATCTATTGATGGTTAATTAAGAACATGTTACAGTTGTAGAAACACAGTTACTGTTATTTTGGTCCAGGACGTGCTGATCCTGGTACGAAGGATCGAATATATATGGCCTACGCGTTTTACGGGAAACCGCGCTTCATCAGGGACTAATGCCCCGTACACACGGTCGGAAATTCCGACCACAAAATCCGTCGGATTTTTTCCGATGGATTTTGTCCGACACTGGTGTTGCATACACACGGTCGGACAAAGTTGTCGGAAAATCCGATCATTCTGACTGTGGTGACGTTTGTTGCGTACGACGGGACTACGTAGAGGCTAGTAGGCAATAGCTTTGGTCTTGTAATGTGATCTGAGCATGCGTGGCACTTTGTCCGTCAGAATTCGCTACACACGATCGGAAAAAGTCTGATAGGACTTTGTTGTCTGAAAATTTGAGAGCAGGATCTCAAACTTTTTCCGTCGGAATTTCCGACGGAAAAAGTCAGATGGAGCCTACACACGGTCGGAACTTCCGACAACATGGTCCGATAGGACATTTTCCGTCGGAAAATCTGACCATGTGTATGGGGCATTAGAATAGCACGAATACAATAAAAGTATTGTAGTGACCTTTAAACTGTCAAAAAAGGCGTGTTGGTCCGATGGGGAAGAAAGCCTGGGGAGCCCGTGAGAATAGCCTCCGGGTCCTCGCCGGGGAATCAAAGCAGACTCCTGATACTAGCAGGGGAACCCAGGTTTGATTAAAGATGTTCAAAGGGATATATACAAGTATTATGAGTGGAAGATGTACTAGGTGGCTGGAGATGTAAATCAGGCCACTCTATCTTTAAATCCCAAACCTCAGAGATGGTATATGTGTAAGAGAGCCACAATGAGATCTGGTTCCCTGTATGTGTCTGTCTCCTTCCAGCGCCGCCACAAAGAGGACTGAACCACTGGGTACATACAAGTCCCACCCCACTTTAGCCTTACCCTTGATTTTGTATCTTTCTGGGATGGTACCTATGTAGGGTTTTAATTGTTCCACCGTTCACACCCCCACTCCTGTGCAACATTAGTTCGAATGGAAAACACTTTGATAAATCTTACCGCTCTCAACCTAAAACAAATAAACAATAAAGAGACTTAGCTCCCCCAAAATGTTAGAAAATCAGAATGCATCTTTACTAGGATCTATATTCACTGCACAATCCTTACCAAGCTGTATAATGATTCTTAAAATGTCAAGGACAGTTATTTTAAGCTTCTTTTTCCATTAACATGAACTAAGCAATACTGACATGGAAAGAGGTAGGATAATGGTAGCTTATAAAATGTCTGTTTAAAAAAATGTTTGACCTGCATACAAAGATAAAAAGTTTCTGGGTTAATAATAAGAAAATAAGTATCATTCACTCTAATATTTTATATTGCTTACAAATATTATTGTGCACAAACCTTTTATATATTCCTGCTTCACCAATACCCATAATGACTACTTATCCCTGGCGTGCAATTTATATTCTTTGGAGATTCTACGATTTTAAAGATAACTGATTATGTTTACCATTTTTGTATTTCCCTGAAATTCTGAAGCTGGTTTTGAGTTTTAACACTTGAATATACCTTTTTTTTCATCAGTAATTTTTTTTTTTGCAAGTGTAGCGGCCATAACTCTTGATGGGGTGGCCTTGAGTTTTGGGCTTACCAGTTACCTCCGCTTGGCTTGTTGATGAATGTCCAGGGGTTCCCAGGGTTAGAACCCAACAACTTTGGATGCTGACACAATAAAAGTCCTTTTGAAGGACTTTTCAAAAGTCTCTGACACAGAATGAACTTGCAACCGAAGGTGAATAGGAACCTTTCTCACAGTACCTGGAACATTCTCTGTCTCCTTGGCAGTACTGTGGAAGTGTGGATTCTTTAGTGTCCATACAACTCAGCAACCAGGCTCCTCTTGAGATGCCAGCTTGTTGGCCCTCCTCCGAAGAGTCCTCCCCCGGTCACCTATACGAGCTGTGGTGCCCCTCCAGTAATGAAAGCACACCGGGACGCCTTGAATCCTCCTTCAGTTACTGGGCCTTGGGCTAACCGGCTCCGAGACTCAGGAACAGACGGATCCTTGCCCCAGACCATGCAGGTCTGTAGGGCTAGTCAAACTGACCATGTTGCGGGATGACTAACATTCCCAGGCCCGGGACCCCTTGTGGGGCTACCCCGGTCCAGAACAAGGAAACAAGACTGCAGCCGAACCCCGAACACGTGACTTCAGCACCTTAAGTACCCTTCCCCAGACTACACAGCTGTGCTAGGCGCACCCACTGATTGGCTCCGGGGAAGACTGATACCTAAGACGTCCAACCAGGTCTGGTTCTAGGCCTGTCATGTGTACCTCACTGTACCCATGACCAGGCAGAACCCTAGTACAGCCCAGCTAAACTGATGCCAAAGTTAACTTGTACAATTAACCCTCAGAACCCTATTACTGTTCTGAGGGAAAAACAAAATTTCCACATATAGCGCACACTTGTGAAAGTGTCCCCACTACACAAGTTTCAGAACAGTACAATGGAAAATAAAGTACATAATGTGAGGGACACAAAGACAAGGTCTACAACAAACCAGCAGTGTACAACATAGTCCTCACATTTCTACATAGATATGTAAACAAGATAACAGCATTTGGGGATAACAGTAAATGAGATGTCAGGAAGTGGTTTGAAAGTAATTTGGATCCATGCACACCATAATTGATTGAATTTTTGTATAGATGAAGCTCTAAGGGCTATGTATCTTTCATAGTTGTAGATTAGATTTACCAGAGCTATAAGCTGGAAGAGGTTATGTGCTTGGTTGGACTGCCAAAGTTTGGTGATAAGTGACTTGGCAGATATAAGAATATTTACAATGATAGTACGAAAGTATGTGGGGAAACGTTCTATACCCAAGTGGAGTAGAGCTAGGGCTAGGTCGGGTTTTGTTAATATTCCAGTGACTCAGGATATTAACAGGAAGACTTGGTTCCAGTAACTAGTTAGTCCCTTGCATGACCAGAGTATGTGTGAAAGTGTGCCTGGCTGACCGCATTCTCTCCAACAAAGTGGGAAATTGTTGGGGTAGAACTTTGCTAAACAGTATGGGGTTAAGTTGAGTTAAGTTTCCCATTGAGACATCAGGGTGGTTTTAGTGAATATTACTTTGCTCTGAAGAATAGAATAAAATAAGGAGATACCTTTGCTGTTGGTTTCAGAATTTGTGAAGTATTTCCATGCATCTTGGTGTATGTGTATGGAGGGTTTGGGGTGCCTTTTCAAAAACGTGGACACCCTTACATAAGTGAAAAAGTCTTTAGGTGAAATAATGTACGCATTAATTAGTTGTTCCTTGAATTTGAGTTGCAACCCCTGGAATAAATCTTCTACCCATTGGATGCCTGCAGTCTGCCACCTTTTAGTGGAGAGGTGGAGAATGAGAAATTCAAGGGCAGAAAGGGGAGTGAGTATTGAATGGGAATGAGAGTTAGTAGCTTTGGAATTAATAAAGGTGTTCCAAGCTATAAGGACTGCTTTTATTGTGGCAAGAAATCTGGGAAGTATCTAGACTTTTCCACATGGTAACCAGAAGAGCTGCCTTAAGCTTCACACACACGGTACGATTGTTGGCAGTGGATTGTCTGTAATCTTACAGTTAGTACTCTCCTTTTGACAACTTTCGGCCAACAAATGTTGGATGGCAGGCTAGTAAATTCTCGGCGGACAACAGTTTGACGTCAGATTTTCGTAGATGCAATGTCATGCGACTAATTCGCTTGAGGAATAACTTTCTATGCGATCTTCCTAGATGGAAGTAAAGACATCCAGTCTACATATGGCCCCAGGGTGGGGGGCTGGCAAGTAATCCTGTCTATCACAGTTTGGGGTATGGGTAGTTGGTAATCTGACCAATGTCAACCAGGAGTCTAAAATTGCATTTAGATGGTCATATGCAGAAATGGATGCAAG
Source organism: Lithobates sylvaticus (assembly GCA_028564925.1). Taxonomy (NCBI): domain Eukaryota; kingdom Metazoa; phylum Chordata; class Amphibia; order Anura; family Ranidae; genus Lithobates; species Lithobates sylvaticus. The sequence goes on from CM053029.1 coordinate 49,097,332, forward strand.
TCCTCCAGTTCAGATTACCTGTAACTTTAATATTGAAAAAACAGATCTGTATGGAAAACAAGAATGCTATTTAGATCTGAAAACAGGGGGTCTTACAATAGTAGAACTCCAAGTCCACTGGAAGGTTGCTTCCTATGGGCTAAATTGGGTTCTGGTGAAGAGTACAATTCCTTTAAGAAATGGATTTCCCACAGTTGCACTCAGTAGTGGATCTGAGGAGGCATTGATTGAATATAAGGTGAATATGAGCTGAGCTGAGATAAGGCGATGGTTGCCTCTACACGGAGGTGATGAATATATAATGACCCTACCTATCATGTATCCCAGCCTTTCTCAATCTTTTCAACACAGAGGAACCCTTGAAATAATGTAATGGTCAAAGGGAACCCCTGCTAAAAAATTACTATATCTACAACTCATGATACATTAGTATGATGGTTATTGAGAAGAATACTCCTTAGAATTGTTGTCATTGGAACTAATTTGCCCCTTACAAATAGTTAAAAAGATCAATGGTGGCAGTGGGAACATACAATCAGGTCCATAAATATTGAAACATTGACACAATTCTAAGCTTTTTGGCTCTATACACCACCACAATGGATTTGAAATGAAACGAAAAATATGTGCTTTAACTACAGATTTTCAGCTTTAATTTGAGGGTATTTACATTCAAATCAGGTGAACGGTGTAGGAATTACCAAAAGTAATGGGCCAGATTAACAATCATCCATCAAACTTTCACTTTTTAATACTTGGTTGCAAATCCTTTGCAGTCAATCACAGCCTGAAGTCTGGAACGCATAGACATCACCAGGCGCTGGGTTTCCTCCCTGGTGATGCTCTGCCAGGCCTCTACTGTAACTGTCTTCAGTTCCTGCTTGTTCTTGGGACATTTTCCCTTCAGTTTTTTCTTCAGCAAGTGAAATGCATACTCAATCGGATTCAGGTCAGGTGATTGACTTGGCCATTGCATAACATTCCACTTCTTTCCCTTAAAAAACTCTTTGGTTGCTTTCGCAGTATGCTTCAGGTCATTGTCCATCTGCACTGTGAAGCGCCGTCTGAAGCAGTTCTAAGGCATTTTGCTGAATATGAGCAGATAATATTGCCCTGAAACACTTCAGAATTCATCCTGCTCCTTTTGTCAGCAGTTACATCATCAATAAATACAAGAGAACCAGCTCCATTAGCAGCCATACATGCCCACGCCATGACGCTACCACCACCATGCTTCACTGATGAGGTGGTATGCTTTGGATCATGAGCAGTTCCTTTCCTTCTCCATACACTTCTCTTACCATAACTCTGGTAAAAGTTTATCTTGGTCTCATCTGTCCATAGGATGTTGTTCCAGAACTGTGAAGGCTTTTTTAGATGTTGTTTGGCAAACTCTAATCTGGCTTTCCTGATTTTGAGGCTCACCAATGGTTTATATCTTGTGGTGAACCCTCTGTTTTCACTCTGGTGAAGTCTTCTCTTGATTGTTTACTTTGACACCCATACACCTACCTCCTGGAGAGTGTTCTTGATCTGGCCAACTGTTGTGAAGGATGTTTTCTTCACCAGGGAAAGAATTCTTCGGTCATCCACCACAGTTGTTTTCCGTGGTCTTCCGGGTCTTTTGATGTTGCTGAGCTCACCGGTGCGTTCTTTCTTTTTAAGGATGTTCCAAACAGTTGATTTGGCCACACCTAATGTTTTTGCTATCTCTCTGATGGGTTTGTTTTGTTTTTTTAGCCTAATGATGGCTTGCTTCACTGATAGTGACAGTTCTTGGATCTCATATTGAGAGTTGACAACAACAGATTCCAAATGCAAATAGCACACTTGAAATGAACTCTGGACCTTTTATCTGATCCTTGTAAATGGGATAATGAGGGAATAACACACACCTGGCCATGGAACAGCTGAGCAGCCAGTTGTCCCATTACTTTTGGTCCCTTAAAAAGTTGGAGGCACATATATAAACTGTTGTAATTCCTACACCGTTCACCCGATTTGGATGTAAATATCCTCAAATTAAAGCTGAAAGTCTGCAGTTAAACCACATCTTGTTGGTTTAATTTCAAATCCATCATTGTGGTGGTGTATAGAGCCAAAAAGATTAGAATTGTGTTTATGTCCCAATATTTATGGACCTGACTATCTAAAAGGAATAAATTGCTCATTACTCAAGGAACCCCTAACAACCTCTGGAGGAACACTAGGGCTCCATGGAAACCTGATTGAGAAACCCTGATCTATCCTCATCAACAGGAGTTTAGTGACACTGCACCGCATGTCTGGGGACTGTACCAACAGCAGGAATTCTGAAAAGGGCCTATCCCACAGCAGTGGTAAAGTACCCTCTGACATTATATTCATGCTGATATCTATAAATGATTTCTTACCCAGTTACATAGCATGAGAGAATAGGACATATAACAAGGGTCCCCATGCAGAGGGTTCATGCACTCCCGCCAAACTTTTGCGGAAGGGAGTTTAACAAGACTTGTGACCCCTTCCACATGCGGTGGTCTCAGCGGGGGGCATTTATAGTTTTAACTAACTATTAGATAAGCACCTGAACGACCGCAACATACAGGGATATACAATGTAATACTGACATATAATCACACACATAGGTTGGAATTGATGGACTTGTGTCTTTTTTTGACCTCACCTACTATGTAACTATGTAAATCTGCGTATTGCCACATGACGCCCAGTTTTATGTTGTTTCATGTTGTCATGTTCCATGTTTGTCTCTGTCTGATGCCAACATTGATATGCACCCCCATTGAGGGGCAAATGTGGAAACCAGTGTTTCTGTGAAGCTGTTATCTAATTGGTTAGCAGTATTGTAACTCGTTTTTAAGATCTGCTTGAAATCAATAAATTATAGTATTTTTATACAACACTCTATTAACCACTTCCCGACCGCCCCATGTATATATACGTTAACAGAATGGCACGTACAGGCAGAATCACGTACCTGTACGTGACATTCTTCCGGCGGTTGGGGGGTCCGATCGGACCCCCCTCCGCCGGCGGGGACGGTCGGGATGGCTTCAGAAGCGATGCGGGACGAGGTAACGGCCAGTCGTTTCTGGCCACCCCCTCCCGATCGCTCTGGCCAATGAGATTCTTCCGCTTCCTTCCCCTTCCTGTGTAATTGTAAACACAGGCAAGGGGAAGTGATGTCACGCTCCTCGTGTCGGTCTTTCTGACCGGGACGCCGAGCGGAGAAGACATCAGGTTAGTGCACCAACACTACACTGACACCAGGCACACATAGGCACATATTTCACCCCCCTGTCACCCCCTGATCACCCCCCAGATCACCCCCTGCCCCCCCAGTCACAGTGTCACTGATTGCAGTGATCATTTATTTTACTGATCACTGCATTTAGTGTCAGTGTGACTGCAATAACTGTCAGGGCAGTTAGTTTTAGGCCCCTTTAGGTCCAAGGTAGCCCCCGACCCCCCCCCCCCCCCCCAATAAAGGTTTAACCCCTTGATTGCCCCCTAGGTAACCCTTTCACCCCCTTTTGCCAGTGTCACTAAGCGATCGTTTTTTTGATCGCTCTATTAGTGTCACTGGTGCCGCTAGGTAGCCAGTTTTTTTTTTAGGTAACCGCCAGGTTTATATAGGATTATAAATAGGTTTATAGGTCAGGTACCCCCATATTACAACCTAAATAAAGGTTTTAACCCCTTGATTGCCCCTAGAGTTAACTCTTTCACCAGTGATCACAGTATAAGTGTCACTGGTTAGCCAGTTAGTTATTTAGTTATTTAGGTCCCCCGTCAGGTTTTTATATAGTGTCAGGTACCCCCATATATTACCTAATAAAGGTTTTAACCCCCTGATTGCCCCTAGTTAACCCTTTCACCAGTGATCACCGTATAACTGTTACGGGTGACGCTGGTTAGTTAGCTTGTTTTTTTATACTGTCAGGGCACCCGCCATTTATTACCCAACTATCGGTTTAACCCCCTGATCGCCCGGCGGGTGATATCAATTAGGTGTTAGGGTCAAATAAGGTCTGCGTCGCCCCAGGTTAGTGCCAGTACCGCAAACACCCACGCGCAAAGCATACACCTCCCTTAGTGGTATAGTATCTGAACAGATCAATATCTGATCTGATCAGATCTATACTAGCGTCCCAGCAGTTTAGGGTTCCAAAAAACGCATTGTTAGCGGGATCAGCCCAGATACCTGCTAGCACCTGCGTTTTCCCCCTCCGCCCAGCCCAGCCCAGCCCACCCAAGTGCAGTATCGATCGATCACTGTCACTTCCAAAACACTAAGCACACATAACTGCAGCGTTCGCAGAGTCAGGCCTGATCCCTGCGATCGCTAACAGTTTTTTTGGTAGCGTTTTGATTCAGCAGCCTAGGAGCTTTTTTTCCTGTGAATCTCACTAGTGTACTACTAAATTTAGAGCCCAAAATGGCAAATCGCAAGTACACTAGTGAACAGGCCTACTTGTTTCTGAGTATGTCAGATAGTGAAGAGGAGGTCACTCATCTGTCAGAATCAGGCTCAGAATACGATCCAGTAGACGACAGCGGCTCCATGACAGATAGCTCTGGCGACGAAGGTGAGGTCCCTGCTAAGGTCAGGCGTACCCGATCCCGATCTTCTGATGTTGTTGAGGTGCAGGAACCGCAGGTCTCTCGTATGGAGCAGAGAAGTACTAGCGCCGCTATTCCTTCTGGTGAACTGGCAAGCACCAGCGGCCTAGTACACCCTGGACGTAGTCAAACCAGCACTGCAGTAACACTTGGTGACGTGGCGAGTCCCATAAGTGCAGTTGAAGCTGGCGAGGTGGCAAGCACAAGTAGTGTCCCGCTGCCACCAAGAAGAAGACAAAGGCAGGTCCGTCGATCCCATAGTGTCCTTCCTGCAGAATTCGCCAATCCTGATTGGGTGCCCACCACTTCTGCAGGACCCGTACTTCCCCCATTCACTGGCCAACCCGGTATTCAGGTGGAAACAGCTGATTTTAAGCCATCCGATTTTTATTCGCTGTTTTTCACGGAAGATCTCTATAGATCTATTGTGGACCAAAGTAATATATACGCTGGTCAATACATCGCCGCTAATCCCCAAGTGCCTTCCCTTGCCAGAGATTGGAAACCAATTACGGTTTCCGAATTTAAGACCTTTCTGGGCCTTTCCCTCAACATGGGCATACACAAATTCCCGACGCTGAGGTCTTATTGGTCCACCTCACCGCACCACCAAATGCCCGTGTTCTCTTGCTCCATGTCCAGGGCACGATACGAGATGATTTTGCGGTTCATGCACTTCAGTGACAATGAACTTTGTCGTCCTCGTGGAGACCCTGAATTTGATCGGCTCTACAAAATTCGGCCCCTCATAAACCACTTCAACCAATGTTTTGCAGCCTTGTTTACGCCCAATCAAGTTGTCTGCGTTGACGAGTCCCTGATTAAGTTTTCTGGCCGCTTGTCTTTCAAACAGTTCCTTCCCAGCAAGCGTGCCAGATACGGGGTCAAGCTCTACAAGCTCTGTGACAGGGCAACAGGCTATACGTGGAGCTTTTCGGTTTATGAGGGAAAAGATAGTTACGTAGAGCCGGAGAACTGTCCAGATTACATAGGGAGCGCTGGCAAGATAGTGTGGAACTTGGCGTCACCCTTATTCGGAAAGGGGTACCACTTGTACGTGGACAATTATTACACGAGCGTGCCACTGTTTAGTCACTTGTTTGATCAGCAGATTGGAGCATGTGGCACCGTGCGACCTAATCGCCGGGGCTTTCCCCAGCGGCTTGTAGATTCCCGTCTTAGGCTGGGGGAGAGAGCCTGCTTGAAGTGTAATAACTTGCTCGCTGTGAAGTGGAGGGATAATAAGAATGTTTTCCTTCTTACCTCCCTTCATGCAGACACGACAGTCCAAATTCGTACGGCGGCTGGTGTTGTGACGAAACCCCTCTGTGTCCACGAATACAACCTTAATATGGGGGGGGTGGACCTCAACGACCAGTTGTTGGCGCCGTACCTAGTTGCCCGTAAGGCTAGACGCTGGTACAAAAAAGTGTCTATTTATTTATTCCAATTGGCTTTGCTGAATGCTCATGTGCTATACGGAGCTTCAGGCGGGACGTTACCCTTCCTTGAATTCCAGGGAGCGGTTGTCATGGAACTCCTGTATCCAGGCGATTCCACACCTCACCATCCCCTACCAAATGCAGTAAGCCGGCTGCATGAGAGGCATTACCCTTATGTCCTCCCGAGTACCCCTACCCAACGAGCCCCCCAAAAAAGATGTCGTGTCTGCAGCAAGCACGGATGTAGGCGTGACAGCCGTTATTATTGTCCACGCTGTCCTGACAATCCTGGTCTCTGCGTTGGTGAATGTTTTGAACGCTACCACGAACTAGTGAGGTTTTAGCGTAGGGTACAGCATTTCACAGGCTAGGATACACTTTCACAGGGTCTCAAGAATGCCATCGCATTTTGAGACCCGACCGTTGCAGTTAAAATTATAGTTGCAGGGTCTCAAGAATGCCATCGCATTTTGAGACCCGACCGTTACAGTTAAAATTATAGTTATAGTTAAAAAAAAAAAAAAAAAAAAAAAAAAAAAAAAAAAAAAAGTACAAAAAAAAAAAAACCCCAAAAAAAATATAAAATAAAAAACCAAAAATAGTTGTCGTTTTATTGTTACTCTCTCTCTCTCTCTCTCTCTATTGTTGCTCTTTTTTACTCTATTCTGCAATGTTTTATTATGTTTTATCATGCTTGCTTTTCAGGTATGTTTTATTGTTAACCATTTTTTTGTTTTCAGGTGCACCATTCAGTTGCAGCGCGGATTTATTTATCTTGACAGCAACAGCGTTTGCTCCCACGATACATAAAGCCGCGACTCCAACACTGTAGGAGGTGATTTCACCACCACAGTTAAAAAAAAAGAGCATATATGCCGAAGCATGGGGGCAGCAGAGGGCGGAGGAGCGATTTTGCTCCTAATGCCACGTACATACGGTCGAAAAAAGTGCGACCATGTGTACGTGGCATAACTTTTTTGCGGGAGGATGCCCCCATGCTTCGGCATATATATATTTTAGGCACCGGTTGCGTTAACAAAATGTTTTATTTTTTACTATGTTTTTTTTTTTTTGGTATTTGCTTTGCAGGTATGGTATGGTAAGGTCTTACTGTTATACTGTAATGTTACTTAGTTTTAATGTTAACCATTATTTGCTTAGCAGGTACGCCATTCAGTTGCAGCGTGGATTTATTTATCTTGACAGCAACAGCGTTTGCTCCCACGATACATAAAGCCGCGACTCCAACGCTGTAGGAGGTGATTTCACCACCACAGTTAAAAAAAAAAGAGCATATATGCCGAAGCATGGGGGCAGCAGAGGGCGGAGGAGCGATTTTGCTCCTAATGCCACGTACATACGGTCGAAAAAAGTGCGACCATGTGTACGTGGCATAACTTTTTTTGCGGGAGGATGCCCCCATGCTTCGGCATATATAAATGGTGCATGTATGCCCATCATTAGAAGTGGGTGGATGAAGGGAGGTATTCTAATGGTGGGCATACCCACCGCGCCATTGGGAAATTGGGAAAGCATTTTATCACACCGATCTTGGTGTGGTCAGATGCTTTGAGGGCAGAGGAAAGATCTAGGGTCTAATAGACCCCAATTTTTTCAAAAAAAGAGTACCTGTCACTGCCTATTGCTATCATAGGGGATATTTACATTCCCTGCGATAACAATAAAAATGACAACTAAGAAAAAAAAATGGAAGGAACAGTTTAAAAATAAAATAAAAAAGCTAAATAAAAAGAAAAACTAAAAAAAAAAAAAAAAAAAAAAAGCACCCCTGCCCCCCCTTTTCTTGCGCAAAGGCGAACACAAGCGTCGGTCTGGCGTCATATGTAAACAGCAATTGCACCATGCATGTGAGGTATCACCGCGAAGGTCAGATCGAGGGCAGTAATTTTAGTAGTAGACCTCCTCCGTGAATCTAATGTGGTAACCTGTAAAGGCTTTTAAAGGCTTTTAAAAATGTATGTAGTTTGTCGCCACTGTGTGTTTGTGCGCAATTTTAAAGCATGTCGTGTTTGGTATCCATGTACTCGGCCTAAGATCATATTTTTTATTTCATCAAAAATTTGAGCAATATAGTGTGTTTAAGTGCATTAAAATAAAAAAAAGTGTATTTTTTCCACAAAAAATGCGTTTGAAAAATCGCTGCGCAAATACTGTGTGGAAAAAAAAAATGCAACACCCACCATTTTAATCTGTAGGGCCTTTGCTTTAACAATATATATAGTGTTTGGGGGGTTCAACGTAATTTTCTTGCAAAAAAAAAATATGTTTTCATGTAAACAAAAAGTGTCAGAAAGGGCTTTATCTTCAAGTGGTTAGAAGAGTGGGTGACGTGTGACATAGGCTTCTAAATGTTGTGCATAAAATGCCAGGACAGTTCAAACCCCCCCCAAATGACCCCATTTTGGAAAGTAGACACCCCAAGCTATTTGCTGAGAGCAATGTTGAGCCCATTAAATATTTTTTTTTTTTGGTCCCAAGAGATTGAATAATGAAAAAAAAAAAAATAATATTTTTTTTTACAAAAAGTTGTCACTAAATGATATATTGCTCAAACATGCCATGGGCATATGTGGAGATACACCCCAAAATACATTCTGTTGCTTCTCCTGAGTACGGGGATACCACATGTGTGGGACTTTTTGGGAGCCTAGCCGCGTACGGGACCCCAAAATCCAAGCACCGCCTTCAGGCTTTCTAAGGGTGTAATTTTTTTATTTCACTCCTCACTGCCAATCACAGTTTCGGAGGCCATGGAATGCCCAGATGGCACAAACCACCCCCAAATGACCCCATTTTGGAAAGTAGACACCCCAAGCTATTTGCTGAGAGGTATGGTGAGTATTTTGCAGATCTCGCTTTTTGTCACAATGTTTTGAAAATTGAAAAAAGAAAAAAAAAAAAAATTTTTCTTTACTTTCTTCATTTTCAAAAACACATGAGAGCTGTAAAATACTCACCATGCCTCTCAACAAATAGCTTGGGGTGTCTACTTTCCAAAATGGGGTCATTTGGGGGGGTTTTGTGCTACTTTGGCATTTTATGGCCTTCGAAACTGTGATAGGTAGTGAGGAGTAAAATCAAAAATTTGCACCCTTAGAAATCCTGAAGGCGGTGCTTGGGTTTCGGGGCCCCGTACGCGGCTAGGCTCCCAAAAAGTCCCACACATGTGGTATCCCCATACTCAGGAGAAGCAGCAAAATGTATTTTGGGGTGCAATTCCACATATAACCATGGCATGTGTGAGCAATATATCATTTAGTGACAACTTTTTGAATAAATTTTTTTTATTTATTTTTTTTGTCTTTATTCAATCACTTGGGACTAAAAAAAAAAATATTCAACGGGCTCAACATGCCTCTCAGCAAATAGCTTGGGGTGTCTACTTTCCAAAATGGGGTCATTTGGGGGGGTTTTGTGCCATCTTGGCATTTTATGGTCTTCAAAACTGTGATAGGTAGTGATAGGTAGTGAGGAGTGAAATCAAAAATTTATGCCCTTAGAAATCCTGAAAGCGTTGCTTGGTTTTCGGGGTCCCGTATGCAGATAGGCTCCCAAAAAGTCCCACACATGTGGTATCCCCGTACTCAGGAGAAGCAGCAGAATGTATTTTGGGGTGTAATTCCACATATGCCCATGGCATGTGTGGGCAATATATCATTTAGTGACAACTTTGGGCAAAAAAAAAAAAGTTTGTAATATTCCCGCAACTTGTGGCAAAATATAAAATATTCCATGTACTCAACATGCCTCTCAGCAAATAGCTTGGGGTGTCTACTTTCCAAAATGGGGTCATTTTGGGGGGTTTTGTGCAATTTTGGCATTTTATGGCCTTCGAAACTGTGATAGGTAGTGAGGAGTGAAATCAAAGATTTGCACCCTTAGAAACCCTGAAGGCGTTGATTGGGTTTCGTGGCCCCGTGCGCAGCTAGGCTCCCAAAAAGTCCCACACATGTGGTATCCCCGTACTCAGGAGAAGTGGCAAAATGTATTTTGGGGTGCAATTATACATATAACCATGGCATGTGTGAGCAATATATCATTTAGTGACAACTTTTTGAATAAATTTTTTTTTTTTTTTTTTTTTTTGTCTTTATTCAATCACTTGGGACTAAAAAAAAAAATATTCAATGGGCTCAACATGCCTCTCAGCAAATAGCTTGGGGTGTCTACTTTCCAAAATGGGGTCATTTGGGGGGGTTTTGTGCCATCTTGGCATTTTATGGCCTTCAAAACTGTGATAGGTAGTGATAGGTAGTGAGGAGTGAAATCAAAAATTTATGCCCTTAGAAATCCTGAAGGCGGTGCTTGGTTTTCGGGGTCCCGTTTGCGGATAGGCTCCCAAAAAGTCCCACACATGTGGTATCCCCGTACTCAGGAGAAGCAGCAGAATGTATTTTGGGGTGTAATTCCACATATGCCCATGGCATGTGTGGGCAATATATCATTTAGTGACAACTTTGGGCAAAAAAAAAAAAGTTTGTAATATTCCCGCAACTTGTGGCAAAATATAAAATATTCCATGTACTCAACATGCCTCTCAGCAAATAGCTTGGGGTGTCTACTTTCCAAAATGGGGTCATTTGGGGGGGTTTTGTGCTATTTTGGCATTTTATGGCCTTCAAAACTGTGATAGGTAGTGAGGAGTGAAATCAAAGATTTGCACCCTTAGAAACCCTGAAGGCGTTGATTGGGTTTCGTGGCCCCGTGCACGGCTAGGCTCCCAAAAAGTCCCACACATGTGGTATCCCCATACTCGGGAGAAGCAGCAAAATGTATTTTGGGGTGCATCTCCACATATAACCATGGCATGTGTGAGCAATATATCATTTAGTGACAACTTTTTGAAAAAAAAAAAAATCTTTTTTATTTTTGTCTTTATTCAATCACTTGGGACTAAAAAAAAAATATTCAATGGGCTCAACATGCCTCTCAGCAAATAGCTTGGGGTGTCTACTTTCCAAAATGGGGTCATTTGGGGGGGTTTTGTACTTCTCTGCCATTTTAGCACCTCAAGAAATGAAATAGGCAGTCATAAATTAAAAGCGGTGTAAATTCCAGAAAATGTACTCTAGTTTGTAGACGCTATAACTTTTGCGCAAACCAATAAATATACGCTTATTGGCATTTTTTTTACTAAAGACATGTGGCTGAATTCATTTTGGCCCAAATGTTTGACTAAAATTGAGTTTATTAGATTTGTTTTATAACAAAAAGTAGAAAATCTCTTTTTTTTTCAAAATTTTCGCTCTTTTTCCGTTTATATCGCAAAAAATAAAAATCACAGAGGCAATCAAATACCATCAAAAGAAAGCTCTATTTGTGGGAAGAAAAGGACGCAAATTTCGTTTGGTTACAAAATTGCATGACCGCGCAATTACCAGTTAAAGTAGTGCAGTGCGAAATTGAAAAAAGACCTCTGGTCCTTTGGCTGCCAAATGGTCCGGGGCTGAAGTGGTTAAGATCCTTGTGACACTTATAGTAACTCCTTTGCCTCCCTGGTGTCTTTACCAGGGGTCTTTTTGTTTTGTAAGCAGACACTCAGCTGCTTTTACAAGCAGCAGAAAGGGGACGTCCCCCCCATCCCGCCGCCTTTTGTCGCTCGCCCGGCTCTCCTGTCCCACAAGGAGGCCCAAGCGACCAGCTGACATGTCCGCCTGCTGGCTGGGGACCCTAACAAAGCTGGATTCGGCTTTGATCGGGTCTCAGATATGGTAACCCAGAAGCAACGTCATGACATCACTTCCGGTTTACTGGCACCTTAAAGGCGCCAGTATTTGAAAATCAAAAGTACTCAAACACTGATCTTGATGTTTTGAATGCTTTCAAGGGCAAAGAAGAGATTAGGGGTCTTATAGACCCCAGATACCTCCATAAAGAGTACCTGTGTCACGTGCCTATTGCTGTCGCAGGGATGTTTAAATTCCTTGTGACTGCAATAAAAGTGATAAAAAATCTAACAAAAAAATGAAAGCTATAGTGTAAAAATAAAAATAAAAATGTAAATTAATATTTAAAAAAATGTAAAGTGCTCCCATCCTAGCACACAAAGGCAAACGTGTGCATCGGTTCCATCGTGATCATCCCACACATCCCACACATGTAAGGTGTCACCACAAACATCAGATCATGGACAGTAATTCTAGTACTAGACCTCCTCTATAGATCTAAAGTAGTAACCTGCAGACCAAAACGTTCGGAAACTTTTATAACCAATTATATAACTGTTTAAGCTCAGACCTGAACGCCCAATTCTCTCAAACTAAATTTGAAAGCTTCATGTCCTCTCTTAGACTACCTACCCTCTCCTCTACACAGCTTTCCACACTCAACTCCCCAATCGATTCCACAGAAATAACTGATGTGATTAAAAATCTTCCGTCTCACAAATCCCCAGGTCCGGATGGTCTTCCCTACTCCTACTATAAGACTTTCCTGCCGATCCTTAACCCCCATCTTCAAAACCTATACACCTCCCTCCTCAAAGGTACTGTTCCACACCCACAATTCATGCACGCCAATCTAACAGTTATCCCCAAACCAGGTAAGGACCCAGCCATACCTGATAACTACCGCCCTATAGCCTTACTAAATTCACTAAAATATTAGCTAACAGACTGTCCCCCATGTTAAAAACCTTAATTCATAAAGATCAAGTAGGATTCGTCCCAACAAGACACGCAGGTGATAATACGAGGAGAACCATTGACCTAATAGACTTAGTGAATAAGACCAAACAACCCACCATAGTGCTGAGCCTAGATGCCCAAAAAGCATTCGACCGTTTAAGCTGGCCATTCATGTTTGCGGTCCTACAAAGGTTTGGATTTTCTGGTCCCTTTATACAAGCCCTACAAGCCTTATACTCATCTCCTACATCTCAAGTCCAACTATCCTCTTTCACATCACAGAGGTTCACTCTTAGCAACGGAACGAGACAGGGATGCCCCCTATCTCCCCTACTATTTATATTAAGTCTTGAACCACTAGCGGTCGCTATCAGAGATCACCCTGAAGTACGAGGGATCCCACTACGAGGACTTGACTATAAACTATCGGTTTTTGGCTGATGATATCCTGCTAACTATCACTCGCCCAGATTCCACCTTACCTCTTCTACACGATATACTATCCTCCTTTAGCTCCATATCAGGATTTAAAATTAACCAGTCAAAAACGGAAGCCCTTCCCATAAACATACCCCCAGATGTACTCTCTTCCCTACAATCTACATATAAATATAGATGGTGCACATCCTCACTGAAATACCTGGGCATACATTTAACCCCCTCATACTCCTCTCTCTACCAGGCCAATTTCTCTCCCATGATCTCGGAAATAACAAGACTTCTTAATCTTTGGTCCTCCATCCCTATATCTCTCCTCGGCAGGATCAATGTCCTCAAAATGACAATACTTCCCAAACTGCTTTATCTGTTTGAAACTCTCCCAATCTCAGTTCCAATGTCGCAGCTGAAAAATCTCCAGAGGAAATTCCTACAATTTATTTGGAATAACGCGTCCCATAGAATCGCCAAATCGGTGGTCTTTGCCCTCAGGTCCAAAGGCGGATTAGCTGCTCCAGATCTCATTAAATATTACCACACCTTAGGGCAATGGCCACCTGGACCTCTAGAAAAGCTCCCAGCAGATGGGCCGAAATAGAAATGAGTATCACTGCCCCAGTACATCTGTGCTATTTACTATGGCCAGCCTCCAACAAATTTATGCCCCAATTGAGGTCCCTATGTCTAGCCCCGATGCTTTTTTCCCTATCCATCTGGAAGAAGTGCGCTGAACGGTTTGCCCTATCCTCACCATGCTCCCCTCTACAGAATGTCTTATTTAACCCGGACATCCCAGATGGAATGTCATATACACGCACCCTTCAATGGACGCATGCAGGAGTCTTTCAGCTGCGACACTTGGTACACCCCGCATCCCGTAAACTCTGCACCTTCAAGGAACTACAAAAGAAACACAATCTCCCCACTTCCCTAGAATACCCTTACCTACAATTTAAACATTATTTCCTCTCCTGCTCTCCCTCCCTCACTTTAGAAAAACCCACAGCTTTTGAAATGCTATGTGCTGACGGTCCATATGAAACCAAACTAATATCTTCTATATATAAGATGTTGCACGAAACCCCTTCCTTGACAGATTCAACACATAATTATATGAAGAAATGGTCTCGAGCATTGAATCACCCAATCTCACTAATAGACTGGGATAAAATATGGGAATCCACCTCAAAAATCTCACGATGCGTAACCCATAAGGAAACCGCCATCAAAATATTATTTTTTTGGTATAGAACCCCAGACATACTCCATGCTCAAAACCCATCTGTCCCCAACTTATGCTGGAGATGTAGACAGTCAGTAGGTACCCATATTCATATTTTTTGGGAATGCCCTATTCTTGACCCTTACTGGACTGAAGTTCATAAGCTGTTACAATCGCTCCTCTCCAGCACAATACAGAGAACCCCTATACACTTCCTGCTAGGCCTTCCTTTCCCGGGAATTCCCAAACCGTTACAAAAACTCGGATCTTTTATACTATTGGCAGCAAAGAGAGCCATCCCAATGGTTATCTCCCTCACCCCCCACTTTCCAACACCTCCTTGCAATAACCACAGAAATATGCAGAATGGAACATATGACTGCAAAGATTGATGATAAACTACCCTTGTTTGATAAGATCTGGAAGAATTGGGACGATTCAATATACTCCCTTGACTCGGACACTCCCCCCCCCCCCCCTAATACCCACTAGCGCCAGCTACTGAACAGCCTGTCACCTCATAAATACATTGCTTGCACTGTGTTCGACCACCCTGAATTACGCAATAATAGGTTAATGTAATGGACATCCTATTTAAATGATCCACTTTTGGAAACAGTGAACATTAAACTTAAAATTTGCCATTATAGACTCTTAAATGTACTCTTATGCCACCTGTTTTGTTTTTGTTTCTCTTTGTGGTTTTGTTCTACTCCTTATATCTTCTTATTGTACCATCCGAAGTTAAAACGCCATATCCTATGTAAAACGTGATATGCTACCTTGTAACTGTTGTATTATTATAAATAAACAATAAAAAAAAAAAAAGTAGTAACCTGCAATGGCTTTTAAAGTGTTGCCTATCGATAGTAAAATTTGTCGCTGTTGTGCGGGCGTGCGCAATTTTAAAGCATGACATGTTTGGAATCTATTTACTCGGAGTGACATCAACTTTTATATTCTACATATCTTCCTCTTTACAATACCCCACTGATTCTCTATGGGGTTTAAGTCAGGCGAGTTTGCTGACCAATCAAGCACAGTGATACCATGATTGTTAAACCAGATATTGGTACTTTTGGCAGTGCCTTTGCACGCTAGGACGGGAGCACTTTAATTTTTATTTTATTTTTATTATTAATTTACATTTTTTTTTTTTACACTATTGTTTTTATTTATTTTTTTATTTTTTATCACTTTTATTGCAGTCACAAGGAATTTAAACATCCCTGTCACAGCAATAGGCACGCGACAGGTACTCTTTATGGAGGAATCTGGGGTCTATAAGACCCCTAATCTCTTCTTTGCCCTTGAAAGCATTCATAACATCAAGATCGTTGTTTTTGAATTATTTTGATTTTCAAATACTGGCACCAGTAAACTGGAAGTGAAGTCATGATGTTACCATATCTGAGACCCGATCAAAGCCGAATCCAGCTTTGTTCGGGTCACCAGCCACCAGCCAGCATGCCAGCTGGTCGTTTGTGTCTCCTGGCGGGACGGGAGAGCCGGGTGAGTGACAAAAAGTGGCAGGATGGGGGGGGACGTCCCCTTTCTTCTGCTTGTAAAAGTCCTGCTGGAAAATGAAATCAGAATCTCCATAAAGCTGGTAAGCAGAGGGAAGCATGAAGTGCTCTAGAATTTCCTGGTAGAGGGCTGCGATGACTGTGGACCAACACCAGAAGATAACATGGCTCCCCAAATCATCACTGACTGTGGAAACTTCACACTGGACCTCATGCATCTTGGATTCTGTGCCTCTCCACTCTTCCTCCAGACTCTGAGACCTTCATTTCCAAATGAAATGCAGATTTTTCCACAGTCTGTGATGATTTAGGGAACCATGTCATCTGCTGGTGTTTTACCCAAAGTCCAAAGTCAGCGCAACCCTATACCAGGAAATTCTAGAGCTCTTCATGTTTTCCTATGCTGACCAGCTTTATGGAGATGCTAATTTCATTTTCCATCAGGACTTGGCACCTGCCCACTGTCAAAAGTACCAATAGCTGGTTTAATGATCATGATATCACTGTGCTTGATTGGCCAGCAAACTCGCCTGATCCAAACCCCATAGAGAATTTGGGGGGTATTGTCAAGAGGTAGATGAGAGACACCAGACCCAACAAAGCAACCTGGGCTTCTATAACACCTCAGTAATGCCACGGGCTGATCACTTCTATGCCACGCCGTGTTGATGCAGCAATTCATGCAAAAGGAGCCCTGACCAAGTATTGAGTGCATACTATACTGTACATAGACATACTTTTCAGTAAGCCAACATTTCTGTTTTAAAAATCCTTTTTTTGATTGGTCTTACGTAATATTCAAATTTTCGGAGATACTGAATTTGGGGTTTTCACTAGCTGTAAGCCATAATCTTCAAAATTAAAAGAAAAAATGCTTGAAATATATCACTCTGTTTGTAACACATGTATATAAAGTATATGAGTTTCACTTTTTAAATTGAATTACTGAAATAAGTTAACTTTTTGATGATATTCTAATTTTATGAGATGCACCTGTATACAATGTGATAAAGTACACAATAAAATGATCAATTCAGGCATACTAAAATGGTGTTACAAGCAACCCTGTACATTCCAAACACTGACTCAGGTGCCAGAGGTTGATTAGTGGAACCTTTTAAGTAAAAGGAAGCAGAAAAGGAAGAAAGTTAGAAAAACAAAAGGAAGAGGGGGAAAAGAGGGGCAATAGAGGGATCTGGTCTCTAATGCAAAAAACAAATGCAATGGTAATAGGCACATTAACAAAACTCCACAAAGAAACCAAGATCCGGAGACATCAGCAGTCATGATATTCAAGTAAGAAGTATGTTTAAAGCCGAACAGGAGGCTCATATCTTATTGTAGCTGGAGTTTGAATTGCAGGATTCATGCAGATGTTCCTCCATGAACCAGTGTTTTATGGTTAGAATTTTTTGTTGTTGCTTATATCGGCCTGTTAGTTCACCTGTACAATGGAATAGAACTACTTATAGGTCATTAAGTACTCCACAACTCTGTATCGTGTTGATCCACTGTAGAATAGAGGGCCAAAAGAATTATATTAGAGGGCGGTCCAACCAGATATGTGTATGAGTGGCAACTAAATCACAGTCCCTCCAGTAGGTCACCGTTATTGCTGTAAACACAATGAAGTTTAACACACGGCAGAGTTCTGGCGTGCTAACACGGGTACGGCCCCCCTCAACACTACCTGGGATGCCTTTAAGGCATTCATTAGGGGATGCTACCAGACATCTATCTCTCATGCACGTAGGGCAGCTGCCGCTGCCATAGAGGAAGCTGAAGCTAGGGCCCGGGATCTAGAATCTAGGTACGTTAGCACCCGTAATCCAATCACGTATGTAGACATGCAATCTGCCTATAGGGAGGTAATGCTCCTTAGGGTTGATAAAGCCAAAAAAGGGCAGCTGGCACAAACCCGGCGCATTTTTGAGCAAGGGGAGAAGAATGGGAGGCTCCTGGCCTGGTTGGCCAAGGAACAACAACCGAACACTTCCATTGCACGGATACGCGAGATAGATGGGACAGTAACCACAGACCCTACGGCTATTAATGCCCGATTCGCGGCATACTATCGCAAGCTTTACACCTCCAGAGCTGACTACTCGCCCGAGGAGTTGGACGCCTTCCTTGACAGCATTGACTTTCCCACCCTGACTGATAGTGCCCGGGAACAACTGGATGATGTCATAACCCTAGAAGAAGTTCAACAGGCGGTAGGAGAGATGCAGGTGGGGAAGACTCCTGGGGTGGATGGCATCCCCCTAGAGTTCTATAAACAATATAGTGATCAGCTGACCCCCAAACTGCATGAGGTTCTTTCCAAATCCCTTGTGGAGCAAAAGCTACCCTTGTCTATGGCAGACGCGGTAATTGTAGTTATACCCAAGCCGGGTAAAGACCCTGAGCTCTGCGCCTCTTACAGGCCTATCTCCCTGCTTAACGCGGACGCCAAGGTTTTGACCAAAATCCTGGCTAAACGCCTTAACTTGGTCATACAGACGATAGTACACGAAGACCAGACGGGGTTTATGCCGGGTAAGGGGACTGACATCAATCTGCGACGTCTATACACCGTATTGGGGTCGGGGGACTGCCTGAGACGCGCTGATGCAGTGGCCTCCCTGGATTCTGAAAAAGCATTCGACTCAGTGGAGTGGAATTATCTTTGGGGGGTCCTGCGTCGGTTCGGCTTTGGGCCTAAGTTCATTACCTGGGTACAATCGCTGTATGCGGCTCCCAAGGCGTGTATACGCACGGGGTTGGTCCTATCACCCACGTTTGATCTACATAGAGGAACCAGACAAGGGTGCCCACTGTCCCCGGCCCTTTTTGCTCTAGCAATCGAGCCCATGGCAATACTGCTGAGGTCCTCTCCGGATGTAAGGGGTATTTCCATTGGTCAGACAGTCGAAAAAGTCTCATTATATGCAGATGATACCCTTCTTTATCTTAGCGACACCACATGTTCATTGAAGGAGGCTCTCCGACTCATTGACGTATTCGGTTCTTATTCAGGCATACGGGTTAACTGGGGGAAATCGGCCCTATTTGCTTTACACTCCCCCGATGGCATCCTACCAATAGACACCCCCCTGCAGAAAGTCTCCCAGTTTAAGTATTTAGGGGTGGTTATTCACAAGGACATTACTCAATTTATCCCCCTTAATCTCGCCCCGGTAGTCACCCAACTGACCAGGAGGTGCGCAGGGTGGAAATCCCTGCCCCTTACGCCAGTAGGGAGAGTCAACTTAATTAAAATGGCAATACTACCCAAGTTTGTCTACCTGTTCAGGCAGACCCCTGTCCCAATCCCACATTCCTTCTTTACCAAACTGGACAGCCTGTTGGTCTCATTCATCTGGAATGGAGGCGCACCACGGTTAGCTAAAACTACTCTGCAATTGCCAATGTCCCTGGGAGGGCTGTCACTACCCTGCTTTCTAAAGTATTACTGGGCGGCGGTATTGGTGACGGTCAAATGGTGGCTGGCCAGGGAACCTGCGAATCCTGCGGCCAGGGTAGAGGCGGCAAGACTTGGCTCCCACGCAGAACTTAGGCAGTTGGTTCATAAGGGACCTAAGGCTAATCCTGGTATTACTAGACCTATGCGCACCACACTACGAGTTTGGGAGATGGTTAGAACCAAGGTTGAGCAACAGGACAGCTGGTCCCCACATACTCCCCTATGGGACAATCCCAGACTCCCACACTTTAGATCTATCCCGGACCCGCAGCTGTGCATAAGATATGATATCACGACGCTGGCTGACGTCACGTTACGGAAGGGGATTTGCGAGTTTGACGACCTAAAGAGAGATAAAGCAGTGCCCAACCACATGTTTTTCCACTACTTACAACTTTGCCAAGCCTTCCGATCACAATTCACGAAACCAATTACTGTAGCGAGTAATAGGATAGAAAAGATATTGCTTAGTGGGGAAGACAGGAAAACATTATCCTCACTCTACAGTGAGTTGGCTGGGCTTGACACCTCCAAGGTTACTCAACTGTTTAACAAATGGCAGGCAGACGTGCCGTCCCTGGCGGATGACGACTGGGAGGAGGGGATTCAACAATACCTTCCTCTCATGGTCTCGGCGAGGGATAGTTTCATCCAGCTTAAATTTATACACCGGGTGTACTATACCCCAGAAAGATTGGCAAGGATGTACCCCTCTTGTAGCCCGCTATGTCCCAAGTGTACCACTGAAACCGGCACTTTCCTGCATGTAACGTGGTCCTGCCATCTTGTTCAGTCCTTCTGGGATGAGGTCCTGAGGGATATCAACAATATCGGCAGGCTCCATGTCCCAAGAGACCCAATTCACCTGCTTCTAGGTATTGTAGACACACTTGCTACCAAACAATCGAAGAAACTGTTTGTTTTCTATTCGGCGTTCTACGCCAGGAAGGCAATACTCATGAAATGGAAGGACCCCTCTCCACCAACAGTCCAACAATGGCGATCCTTGGTGGACGCGGCCCTCCCTATGTACAAACTTACATATGCGGGACGTTACTGTCCCCAAAAATTTGGGTGGAGCGGAGGAACTTGAGTCTGGACTAACAGCTGATTCTCCTGCACGGCAGACAAAGAGTCTAATAAGCTAAACCTGGGGAATAGATAGTGACATATCTTACATGTTGTGCTTAAATACCTGGGCCTGAGTGCTGCGACACACGGTCGCAGTCAACACACCGGGCAAAAATGTAAGGTTGGGTATTTGATGTAATATAAAGATATTCTGGGAATGGTAGATGAGCTAAATATTGTAACATATTTGTCTTACTGTATGATGATTAAGATGTATCACTGTACAGGTTGTTTTTCATGTTTGTTTCTTTAAAAAATAAATAAAATTCTTGTTAAAAAAAAAAACACAATGAAGTTTGGTAGGAGTTTGTTACCAGTGGGAGAGTAATTTGTAGTTAACTTCCACCATTTTCGATGAGATTAAGGACACCTGTGACAGGTGTAGAATTTTATTTTCTGATCTTGCGCGAGTTGGCTGCCCAGGAATATACAGTAACTGAGGCAGATGAATCTAGACATAACAGAGCTTGGTAGAATTGGCAAATACCCTTGGTTAAAGTAGTAGCTTGTAAACAAAAAGCATTCAATAGGATTTCAGTCAGTGTGATGACGGATTTCTAAACCTTTTAGGAATCGATGGTGCTGCTAGGAGAGAGGAATCACATAGGTACCATTCTAATTTGATTCATATTTTGCTATGGTAGGAACATCAGCAATTCTATTAAATATCAAAGAATATTTTTAAAACTGGCAGCACCAAATCTCTACTTCTTTAAATCTTATGAGGACAGCCCGGGAGAATCTGGGATTGGATTAAATCCAAACATATTTACAAATTAAAGTGTTCAGTAGGAAAAAAAAAACTTGGAGTTCACGCTGTATGGTAGCATCTAAAATAAAAATAGGACTCTGGAAAGAACATTAATTTTAATTTTGTATCACTTGACCCTCCCTAGATTGTAAGCTCTAACGAGCAGGGCCCTCTATTTCCTCCTGTATTGAATTGAACAATTGAAATAATTGTTTTGTATCTGTACTGTCTGCCCTCACGTTGTAAAGCACTGCACAAACTGTTGGCGCTATATAAATCCTGTATGATAATAATAATAACAACAATAATAATTTTTATTAGTGGGAATTCTTCAGCAGTCCCACTATTGTTATTTTATTATATTGTTATGTTTATCTATTAATCATTATCATCATCATCTTTTTCTTCCGTACGTTTTTTGCCTCTGCGCAACTTCTGCATACTTTCAGCTATTAAAGCCATGTTCAGCTCTTTCAGCTGATGATGAGACTTCTTCAACTTTTTTCTACTAGTTATACTTTTTAAAATATTAAGCTTTTTAACACTTGTTAAAACAGTGTAAACAGCTTTTTTTTAACATTGAAATCAATGAGAGCATGCTTAAAATCCTTAAAATCTTCTTCCGCTACCAAAAATTTCAGCTCCTTCATACTTTCACCTACAGGAGCCAAACAAACTTTAAAATGTTCACAAAATATTCAGCTATCTGGCTATATATTATCAGTTCGATATCTTTTACAGTTTTTGTGAAAAAGCTGTTTATGTTTAGTGATCATTTCATTTAATTTCATTAAATTTAGGGCATCCAGGCTTTTGTTGTCTGTTTTGTTTCCATGGTTACCAAAGCTTCTTAAACACAGTGATGGGCGGTGGGGGAGAGCACAGACACATCATGTACTGATTTATAATAGAGAAATATGATGGGAAGTTTTGATGGGGGCAATATGATGGGGCACTTTTGATGCTATTCAGCACTCCCACGCATTTTCTCCAGGAAATGCATTTTGTAGTTATTATATAATCTTTCCCATCCAGGAATGAAAAAAAAAAATAGGTCCATCCCTGCAGATCTTCTTTAATGGTATTCAGAAGGGGAGTGAAGTTGACTCTGAAAAGATTGGATCATTTATACATGAGGTGTATACTAAGATATTACAAGGAAGTAGCATGCCAAGTGAATATTAAAAATGGCTTCATCTGTCGGACTTCATCTGCTGTCAAGGAAATATTACAAATCTCTGATTTGTTTAGATTACTTTTGACATTTGAGATGCTTCCAAAGGAGGTGAAGGCCAACGACAAGTTTAGAAGGGAGGTTAGAAGTTGCTGGACATAAAATAGAACATCATCTATGTACTCTGCATATTTATGGTCAGTATTTTTTACTCTGATACAGTGCATATTCCAATCATTGCAGATAATGCAAAGGAATGATTTGAGAGACAGGGCAAATAAAAGGTGGGAGCATGGACAACCCTGGCAGATGCCATTATGTAAGGAAAAAGACCCACTCAGTGTACCGTTGATGCAAATCTGAGCAGAGGGGGACTGGTATAAAGCAAAGCTTCCACATTTAGGGACCTAATACCAGAAATGATAAAGTCATCATGAAATAGTTCCAGTGCACCCTAACAAATGCATTTTCTACATTGATGGAAAGGAGTAGGGTGGACTGAGATTGGTGGCAAACCTGATCTATTGTGTGCAAAGCCAATTATTTCTGGCCTCCCTACTTGGAATGAATCCCACTCGGGGAGGAGGCTAAATAGTCAGTTGGCTAATACTTTAAAATTATGCATGGCCATGGACAGTGGTGTAACTAGAACCTTCAGGGCCCCGGTGTAAGAAACCATGAAGGGCCCCCCTGAACCCCAGCCAAGGCCCTTCCGGTGGTGGAACTCCAGGGCTCGGTCACAGGTACGACTTTTGTGAGCCCTGTAGTTCCACCACTGGTATCAGCAGTTTTTTTTATTTTTTTTTACAATTTTTTAGGAGTCCCGTTGGGGGACTTTGGTGAGATATCAGAGGTCTAAACAGACCTATGATGTTACACCTTTGAGACAATGAGGAAGAAGGGAAAGGGAAATTGGGTCCCTGTCCTCTGCGGAGAAGTAGGCCCTGTCCCCAGGAGAGATTGGGTCCTTGTCCTTAGGGGAGATGGGGTCCCTGTCCCCATGTAAGTAGGAGTCCCTGTCCCTAAGGGAAATGGGGTCCCTGTCCTCTGGGGAGAAGTGGGCCCTGTCCCCAGGGGAGATGGGGTCCCTGTCCCCAGGGGAGAGATGGGGTCACTGACCTTAGGTGAGAAGGGGTCCTTGTCCCCAAGGGAAATGGGGTCCCTGTCCTTAGGGGAGATGTGGTCCCTGTCCCCATGTGAAAAGGGGTTCCTGCCCCCAAGGGAAATGGGGTCCCTGTCCTCTGGGGAGAAGTGGGCCCTGTTCCCAGGGGAGATGGGGTACCCAGGTATGAAGGGATCCCTGTCCCCAGGTGAGAAGGGGTCCTAGTCCTCAGGTGAGAAGGGGTCTCTGTCCTCAGGTGAGAAGGGGTCCCGGTGCCCATGGAAAATAGGGTCCCTGTCCTCACAGGAAATGAGGTCCCTGTCCTCTGGGGAGAAGTTGGCTCTGTCCCCAGAGGAGATGGGGTCCTTGTCCCCAAGGGAAATGGGGTCCCTGTCCTTTAGGGAGAACTGGGCCCTGTCCCCAGAGGAGATGGGGTCCTTGTCCCCAAGGGAAATGGGGTCCCTGTCCTTTAGGGAGAACTGGGCCCTGTCCCCAGGGGAGATGGGGTCCCTGTCCTTATGGGACATATCTCCCAGAAAGACCTGTCAACGTCTGTGTATCACGGGAGGAGGGGGGTGCTGGCAGACAAGCCTGCGGTGTTCTTTGGGGAGCCGTCTCTCATAGGGCTGCACTGCACCTGTGTGCTTAAAGTTTGTTTGCCAGGGAGTAGCATGCAGTGCAGTGTGAGCCGGACTCAGGGGGCGGGGCTCAGGCTGGGCAGGACAGACACCGGACTGAGCAGCACTGCATGGAGCAGGAGAGGGGGACCCGGAGGAGCAGCAGAGGACACAGGTTGTGTGGGGAATTCACAACTAAAGAGCAGCCAGTGCGGTAGTCGAGCATGGAGCTCTGCTAGTCACCCCCCACCTCCAGCCACCCATGCGCCCGGTGCCTAACCGCCTATGCTGCCACCGGCCATATGTAGAGGGGGCCGCATGGGCCCCTTGCAGCACAGGGCCATGGACTTTAACGCCAACAAGATTTTGGTTTCTATCTTCTTGACATTGTAAAAATGTCGGCAGAAATTTTTAAATATACTGTAGAAATGTTGTGGCGTGAACAAGGATATCTGTGGGTGTTTTGATTTTAGAAATATATGAGGCAGTTATTTTAGCATGAAAGGCACGAGCAAGGGTTTTCCTGGGCTTATTACCCCTATCATATGTTGCTGGAGACCAGGTGTATGGCAGGCTCCGTCTTGTTGTTAAGCAAGTTTTTCAATGCTTCTCTTTTTTGTGTTAGTTCTGCAAAGAGTTCAGATTGCTGATAGCATTTGTGTGCAATTTCCCCAACTATTTATCCTGTAAAAGCAGCACAGATAGGCATGACGAGTGTTCATTTTTGTACCTAATGCAATACATTTCCTCTGTATGGTGGCCTTATGAACGTCCCATTGTACTCTCATAAAGGCCTCTCTCTAAGAGACACATCTACATTTTTCTGAACTTACCTGCACTGAGCTGACACCATCAACTGTGGAAGGGAGTTCCACACCCTCAGTCCTCTAACAGTACAGAACCCTTTATGAAATTTAAGATTGAACTGTTTCTCGTCCAACTTCAGTTTCCTCCCAATGCCAATCCCAAAGTCACCACTCAAGGATTTATATATCGCTATCATATACCCTCTTAAGCACCTCTTCTACATGGAGAATAAGTTTAATGTTTGTAGTCGTTCCTCATAATTGATGTCTTCCAGCTACCCTATTAGCTTTGTTACTCTTCTCTGGACTCACTCAAGCTCAAGCACATCCTTTCTGAGCACTGATGACCAGAACTGGATGGTATACTCAAGATTTTGCAAAAACCTGAATTTTGTAGAGTTGTAGAATTCTAGTTTTTTTTCTATTGAGTAAATACCCTTTTTTATGCATGCTAATAGTCCCCCAGCCTTTCTTAGTGCAGCTTAGCATGCATGCTAATGCTGAGTCTGTCATTTACTAGGACCCTTTCTCATTTTTAGTTCCCCCAGAGGTTCTCCCCCTAGCCAGTAACTTTCATGCATATTTTTAGCTCCCAACTGCATTATTTTACATTTTCCTACATTGAACCTCTTCTGCCATATAGTTGTCCACCCCACTATTTTAACTAGGTCTTCTAGTACAGTTTACATATCCTGGTGTGGAGTTACTGCCCTGCTTAGCTTTGTATTATCAGCAAGCAATACAATTTAACTATTTATTCCAACCTCTATATCATCTATGAACAGGTTGAGCAGAATTGGTCCAAGGACAGAGTCCTAGGGCATGCCACTCACAGCTCTAGACCATTCAGAGAATATGACTTTAATTACCACCCTCTAGACCAGGGGTCTTCAAACTATGGCCCTCCAGTTGTTCAAGAACTACAATTCCCATCATGCCAAGTCATGTCTGTGAATGTCAGAGTTTTACAATGCCTCATGGGATGTGTAGTTCCGCAACAGCTGGAGGGCCGTAGTTTGAGGATCCCTGCTCTAGACCATCATCAATTCCAAAATATCCTAATTTGTAGATTAATACTTTACGGGGGAAATTGTATCAAATGCCTTAGCAAAATCTAGATACACTACTTCTACAATCCTTCCTATATCCAAATTAAATCTCACCTCCTAACAGAATGTTAAAATGTTGATCTGCTAAGAACAGTTGTTCATAAATCGATGTTGGTTACTACTAATGATAATGTTTTCATCTGAAAATTCTTGGATAAGATTCAATCTAATAGCTTATATACTATCGGTGTTGGGCTGACTGGTCTGTAGTTTCCAGATTTATATCTTATCTATTTTGAATATTGGTACAACATTTTCTTTTTACCAATCAGCTGGTACCATACCATTCCAGTCAGTAAGCTGTCCTTAAAAATTTGATACAATGGTCTGGCTATAACATGGCTACGTTTGCTGAGATATCTTGGGTATAAGCCATCTGGGCCTGGTGCAGCTTAATAAAGTTGGCTAGGGGGGAGGGGGGTCTGCTTAGTACAGGAGCTCCCAGGTCTCTAATTCAGCCTAACCAAAGTTATTTCTCAGCTTATAATGGGGAAAACTGTCTCCCCACAATGCAGGCACCCAGCTTAGCTGTAATATACCAAAGTTATTCTGGTCACAGCCCAAAGATGTTGTGGCTCCCCCAAAGGCCTCAACACACATATTCCACTCTCCCAGCAGGTGTCCCACTTGTGCCCAGTACTCACCGTACTCGACCACTGGCTTGCTCACTCCAGCCAGCCGCCAAGCCTGGCTGACCTCTATGTTATAGCTTTGAACATCAAAGACAAGCTTTCAACAATATGCTATTTTGGTTCCATGCAGCATATTCTTTGACTATTGGTTTACGGCTGCATTTTATAACTCATTTATCCTGGCATCACCTTTTCTGACAGCTTTCAATTTGCTGTCGTCCACCGAGCCACCAACACATTCTGTAAGCGCACATCGCAGATATTAAAAAACATGGAAAAACCTAGCCTCAGTGGACAACAAACTGTCTATATCTCTCTTAAACGTTGATATCAAAATTTATATCAATATATTGGCAAACTGCTTGCTCCCACTACTCCCTTCTTTCCTTGCCAAATATCAAGTTGGTTTCATCCCTGGTAGGATATCCACGGCCAATACCATCAAAGCCTTGAACCTGCACTACTGGGTGACCTCCTCACATGAGTTTTTTTCTGGATGTGGAAAAGACATTTAACAGTAGCCCGAGACTATGTAGCAGCTGTTCTGTGATCTTTGAGAACACATTCTCAACTACTTGTGCTTATACTCCAACCCAAATGTTTGGATCAACGGCCTCTTCTTGAATGCCTTCACCATCCAAAATGGAACCAGGCAGGGCTTCCCCCTCTCACTGATACTTTTCGTTCTAACTCTCAAACCATTTCTTCACCATCTCAGGGCTATTGTGGATATTAAGGGCTTATCAGTCCATGACCCTACCTTCAAACTTGCTGCATTCACAGATGACATACTTTACAGAACTCCATATTATGCTCCTGAACCTGCTAGGGAAATTAGCCCTCTTTCTAACTTTGTCTAACCTAAAGATTAACTACACATAATCATACACACTCAAACATACAATGT
This sequence comes from Lithobates sylvaticus, assembly GCA_028564925.1. Taxonomy (NCBI): domain Eukaryota; kingdom Metazoa; phylum Chordata; class Amphibia; order Anura; family Ranidae; genus Lithobates; species Lithobates sylvaticus. The sequence goes on from CM053029.1 coordinate 49,124,925, forward strand.
CTCTCTGCCTGTGGAAGCAGTCTTATACTGCCAATTAAAAATCCAGTTTATCTGGAGGACGTATCTTGGCAACGTCCTGCACAACTCTCCGAGCTATATTCTGGAAACAATCTATGTGCCTTGCAAAGCATAGGACATGATTCAAACCTGGGACAAACCTCTTTTTCATGGTTGTCAGAGCTGACTTCTTTAAGATGAATGAATGTATAGCCAAGATTGCTATACATTATGCAGGCGGATCACATTTGATTGCCACCAGCTTTCTTTTCCATATACAAAAAAACACTGTACTATCTTTTTGTGGTACAATAAGCATCCTAGGATCAGTTTCAACCATCCGGTTCTATCCAAGCTGAAGGGAGGGATAACGCTCCCTGACATCCACAAATGATATTGGGCATGCCACCTTACTAGATTAATATCCATACCCCGGTGAAAGATTGGGTTAGTTTGGAAAATACCTTTGCCTACACACCTCTTGGGTCGGTGCCGTGGCTCACCCCCAACATGTCTGCTCTGTCTGGAACATCCCCTTATAAGCCCTACCAGTGGTGGCTGGTGGTATATTTTTTGGAGGAGGTGGCAAACAATGCACCCACAGCCACCCCCCCAGTCGGTCAACAGCCCCGCACTTACCCCATCTAGGTTGTGGACAGTGCTTCCTCCGGGCAGCTTCCCCAGCATCTCCTCCTTCTCAGCATCACGGCAGCTTCTGCTGTGCATCTTCTCCCTCCTTCTCCTAAGAGGCCAATAGGATCTCTCCTCCTCTCGGAAAATTGGGTGATGAGTCTCAGGACCCGCTTCCTGATTGGCCAGGAGGAGAATCAGGAAGACAATAGCAAATATTAATTTGTCACACAAGTGGGTGGGCTCGGGGCACATTGACCCCGAGCGCACCCTTTATTGAAGCCAATTAGAGCCTCAGGCTCTAATCATGTGTTTCTAAAAAAAAACTCATTGGAATCCATGTGTCCGGTGCCCTACATGTAAATTAGGGGTCGGATGCATGGATTAGGCAGCAACACCCCTGCACCCTGTATGGATTAGCTGCCACTGAGCCCTACCATACGTTGCTTCCAAGAGGCCAGCAGTAAACTCTCACTTGTATCTTTCCCAGGCCCCTTAACAACACTTACAGTAAATTCAACCCTGACTTCCCCCCTGGATTGCTCCAAGGGTTCCTTTCCAGAATTTGGCCCTACCATAGGTCCTGTCTAAACGAATTTTTTTCACACAGGTAAATGGCTAAGCTATGAATCCTTGTCCTCTTGAATGCAAGGACAATCATTCCTCTTCTGGACCTACATTTAACTGCAACACTTCTTCTGATGTCCAGACCATACCTCTTTCCGGTCCCAACCTCTCGCCCCATTTAAGTCTATCTGCTCCAGAAACACACCACAGCAACATCTGATCTCTACTGTATATTGTCTCATATTTTCCGATCAACCATCCAGTGTGCAGAAGAAGACCTAGTCCTGGGCTTGCCAAGGTATGGGAACACATACAAGCAAACATTCACAAAGGTTCTGCAAAATGTGGCAATTCGGGAAAATGGCTACAGGATAAAAATCAAGATGGTATAGAACCCCAGTGCTGATACATTTGCCCCTACCACATCCAACACATGCTGGAGATTTGGGGCAGTACAAGGTACACTATTACACATATCATGGACCTGACCAATTCTCCAATCTCTCTGGTCCGATGTCCACTGTATCATATCCTCGGTCACCACTTACACCCTGGATTTTACCTTAGCCCAGTTCCTTTAACACCACTCATCTCTCCCTAAAATAAACATATATTAAATCACTGGCAATGCATATGGTAAATGCAGCTAAGCTTTGTGTTCTGGTACACTGGGGCACAACCCATACCACAACTATTTGGGACTGGCTCAACCGACTACATAAAAAAGTAGCAATGGAAGAATTGATGGTATAGCACACGATAACCCCTCAAAATCCCCATATACCTGGTCCTGCTTGCTTAATTTCCAAATGACTGGGAAATATGCACAATTAATGGGATATCCTGCCCAACTCTGTACCAGGTTGAGGGGGTGAGGGGGTTGCCGACTCGTGACCCTCCTAAACACACCCCCTGTCCGACCCTTCTATAAATGTACCCCTCTTCCTTGGCCCTATACTTCCCTGTCCCCCACGCCCCCTTCCCCCATGTTTTCTCCCTTTCCCCTTCCCTACCCCTCTCTTCCCTTCCTCCCCTTCCTCCCTCCTTTTGTTTTCTTTTTCTCCTATTTTATTCCTCCTTCTCCTCATGCCCTGCCTCTCCCCAGTATTTTCTCCGCCTCTCCTTCCCTATTACTTTTCCATAAGCCTTTTCCCCAATTTCTGCACCATCTCAGCAGTTAGAGGATCTACCAATTTTACTGTTGTCCCCTCTACTACTACTCCATCTACCAGTCTACTCCTGGGTCTCAAAGTCCACTATCCTCATACAACACTAGAAGTTCAGTTCTCAACACACCATCCAGAATCATGTTAAAAGATATTATGATTCTATGGCACATGCCCCGTTTTACTTTTACACACTTTTCTAATTGACTACAGTATTATGCATTGTGCATTTGTCCTCTCTTTAGATACAGTATCAAATATGGGGATCATTAAGTTTGCCCTACATTTGTTTTCTACTTTCTACTTCTACTTTCTAATGTTTTGCTACTGGAAATACAGTATTTTTGTATATGTTTAAACTCAATAAGGTCTTTTGTGGAAATGAAGCTGGTTCTTTTTGTATCCTTGTCCTACCCTTGTGTGTCCTTTTACTATAATTTATGGCAAATGTAATTATTCTGTGATCATAGTTACCTAAATGATCCTTTACTTTCACATCTGCAATCAGCTCTGTGTTATTTTTAATTAGTAGGTTCAGCAAAATATTATCTCTAGTTGGAGCTTCAACAATTTGACTCAAGATATTGTTCTGCATTAAATTCAATAAATGATGTCCCTTAATTGAGTGAGTAGTTCCATCTGCCCAATCAATATCAGGATAGGTAGCCCCATGTTCCCCATTATTATAACATTGCCCTGCCTCCCCGCCATTTCCCACTGGTAGAGGGCTTCAATGACTGTGGACCAACACCAACAGATGACATGGTTCCCCAAATCATCACTGACTGTGGAAACTTCACACTGGACTTCATACATCTTGGATTCTGTGCCTCTCCACTATTCCTCCAGATTCTGGGACCTTAATTTCCAAATGAAATGCAGATTTTTCCACAGTCCATGATGATTTAGGGAGCCAGGTCATCTGCTGGTGTTTTATCAAGTCCAAAGTCAGTGCAGCCCTATACCAGGAAATTATAGAGCACCTAATGCTTCCTCCTCATGTATCAGAAGTTCTACTTCTTCCATTTTATTAACCATACTTCTAGCATTTGTCTATATGCATTTAAACATTGTACACACACATTTTATTCTTGCATACCTTTTGATTCCTTCTAGTTTCAGCATGTCTGCTAGCCTTGGCAACTTTGCCATTGCACCACTCTGCCTGTCTGCCAACCAAAAGTACCTGTTTGCTGTGCTTAGCTCGCGCCTGCCCCGGCATGGTAGCCAGACACTATAGCAATTTTTATAAGACCTGGGGCAACCAAGTACTGGTAGGCCTGCTTGCCTGATGGGAAAGGGGGCTTCTATAGGTGAAAAACACAGAGCCAGCTACAGTGTGCGTGGTCATCAATGTTAGGGGTAGGAGTGACAGTTTCTAAGCTATACAAAACTCAGTGATAGAGTTTTGTAGTGATTTTTTTAGAATGAATTACTTCAAGCATCTACAAAGGATATGTTTCAAAGCTCTTTAATGTTTGTTAAGAATATGTAAATAATTTAAATCTGAGCACCACAAGCTAGAAACCCTATATAGTTAATTTATATATATATATATTCAAAGCAAACTCACCCATCCATTAATGTCTTAATGCTTTCTCTTTTAAAAACACCCTCCTAGCATTTCTGTCCGTGGCCATCTTAAATAAGGGCAGCTGATTCATGAAGCTGTTCCTCCCAGGAAATCATTTGTCCTTAGCTCAGGCATGCATGCAGAGGGTGTGCTTAGCTGAGAAAGCCCATCCTTCCCTCCTTCAGCTAAAAGAAAAATATTCCCATGAAGACTCATGGGGTGTATGGGGAACCAGGAAGAAACTGAAGAAATGTAAAAAAAAAAGTTAGTATTTTTATACCTTCCTATCTACAGTATTTGCTAATGCTAGCAGCTTAAAGGGGTTGTAAAGGTTCATGTTTTTTCACCTTAATTCATCCTATGCATTAACCTCACTGTCATGGGCCCCCCAGCCCCCCCGTTTTACTTACCTGTGCCCGTTTACCTGCTGTGTGTGTCCCCTGGCGCCCTCTTCTCTACTGAATCTACATCGGCTCACACTGCTGTCAATCACATCCAATGACGTGTACGCCGGGGGGCAGGACCGAGTAATACACTTGGCATCTATGGACGCCAAGTGTATGACACGGGAGCGCTCCCGCAAACTAACCCCCTCAGGAAAGAGCTTCCCAGAGGGGGTTAGCTTTAGCAGGGAGGAGCCGAGACAGCCGCCGTGGGACCCCAGAACAGCAGGATCAAGGCCACTCTGTGCAAAACGAATTGCACAGTGGTGGTAAGTATAACATGTTTGTTATTTAAAAAAAAATAACCTATACAACCACTTTAAGGATGGTTAGTAGTAATTGAGAAGGTTTAGTTGTGATTTATTGTACATAGTCGTGGTCTTGGTAAATATATGAAAAAACACAAAATTATTTTCTGCGCTCAGAAGGACAGTCTCATCAGAACTAATATCAAGGCGACTTCAGAGATGGAATATATTCAGACCCCAGGCAGCTGTTTAACTTTCAGAGCAAAAGTTCAAACAGAAATAAAATAAAATAAAAGAAGAAGTTTGTGGAAAATGGGTACCCCAAGGAATTAATTTCCAATGCTCTCCTTTCTAATGAGACGATATCCCTCGGTGGATCAAAAAGGAATCCCGAGGATATGGCCTATTCAGCAAGGTTTGTTTCAAATTTTAACACCAAGTTTAGATCAATTTCCAAAATTATTCATAAACACTATGCGGTTTTAAAACTCGATCACATTCTGGCTCCGGTACTTCCCCCCAAACCACAGGTGACTTTTAGGCGATCTCGCACAGTAAAAAATATTATTGCCCCCAGTAAAATCACAAAACCCAAAGTTCCAATAGATGATACCAATAGTACCTATTTTGAGGATAGGCCTGGCATTTTTCAATGCCACAAGATAGGTTGCCTTACCTGCCAATCCATTCCTCATGGGTGCTCACAGATAATCACCAAAAAAGGTGAATGTTTTCAAATTAAACAATTTATCACTTGCTCTACTGAGTTTGTAGTGTATGTTTTACGGTGTCCCTGTGGTATGCTCTATGTAGGACGCACTATCCGCACTTTGCGGATTAGGGTAGGAGAACACCGGAGATTGATGAAAAAGGGGTGTGTTAAACATAGTGTTCTGTGCCATTTTTGTCAGGCCCACAATAAAGATTTTGGCCTCATGGAGGTACGTGTAATAGAGGTCATACCTAAGGACACCCTTACGGATAACGAAAGGTTTTCCCGTTTATGTCAAAGGGAAACCTTTTGGATATACCGTTTGGGTTCCCTTGCACCTGAGGGAATGAATGAGGAAATTGATGTTTCGAGTATTCTGTGATAATTTTAGTACATACCCATCAATTGAACAAGTTTTTTAAAAACGTAATCTTAAAATGTATTTTTATAATGTATTTTTAAAATGTGTTTTTTTCAAAAATGTCTTTTAATATGTTTAAAGTATCCATGAACCCTTTTTTATTGCACTAATTTATATAATTAACTTTACCATCTACACATGAAATATGCGCGTTGAATGGAGTTACACATGTGCGTATTGATATGTGGATGTACATGTGTGTGTATATATATGTATATATATTTTATACATATTTTTCAATTTTTTACTTTTATTTTTATTTTTGCTCTATATGCTAGCTACATTCAGTAACATCACTCCCTATCAGTATCGAGATACATGTAGAATTTGCACGGTTTCATGCATCCAGATCTATGTATCCATGCACATATGCATGTGCATGTGAACATGGTGTGACCATAATAAATATTTATTTATATATTTTTATTTTCATTTTTTATTTTTTATTTCTAATTAAATTTTTATTTTATTTTTTTTCGTTTTTATTTTTATTTTTATTTTTATTATTAGTATTATTTACTAATTACTAATCTTTAAAGTATTCCAATTTAATAAGTTTTTTTGTTTGTGCTGTTGTATGAAAGTAGCGTTTATTTGTATTATTTTGTCCAATGTCATTGCATATATCACAAGGGAAGTGAAGATAGAGGGTTAATTGATGTTACTAATCTCATCCCCCCTCTGTTTCCCCGTTATTTGGCGCCTTTTTATCTTTAAATTCCATTCTCACTATGGCTCCCGTGACTTTGATAAAGCGCATGTGCGCGAAACTAGTAAGTCACGGTCGCCATAACAACACTATCAGCGTGCGCCCTGCCATCCTGTGTCTCTGACTAGCAGCGGTGTCCTTCCTCTTCGGGGTTCTCGGGCTGAGTGTTCCCTCCCTCCTCCACAGTGAGACGAGTGCCCTCAGCGCTGACGGCTGAAGCCAAATACAGGATAACATCATTACTGTCTACTCCATACTCCTCTCTGCGTTCAGCGGTATTCATTACAACCATCGAGGAGAGTGCCTGTCCTCCTTCCCCTCCACAACATCATCTGCTGTTTGGCATATGGAGTGTGAAGCCCGTTTTTTGCATACAGCAATGATTGAAGGATTAGTAACATCTGACACATCCCCAGTCATCAGGACCTGAGGCGGTATGGTGCAATGCTGTTAATTTTAATTCTAATTTTTTGGTTTCACTATATTCCTTAAAGATCAGAACCGTATATTTTATCAAACTGTTTTTTCTGCTCTGTCTTGTCATTAGAGCAGATTTGTAAATAAAAAATTTTCATGATCCCATTGAGCGCTGTTTTTTTTTATTTTATTGGTTTTGGTAAAGCTTTTGAGATGCTTCTATTGTAACTGAAAATGTACAATTTAAACATAAATCATTTTAATTCTAAAACACATTGAGCATTACCTTTCAAAGTTTGATCCAAGTTGGAAATGTTATACTTTAAGAGCCATGTATTATGAAAATTCTAATTATATTTCTAAGTGTTGGGATCCTCATTTCCGAAAATGTATATAACTGAAGATGACAGCATGCATGTCCTGATTCCTCAGGCTGTATATTATCGGATTGAATAAAGGTGTTACTACAGTAAATATAACTGATAGCATTTTGTTGATGGCTACAGAATGTCTTCTCACTGGAGTAAAATAATTTATTAACCCGGCTCCAAAAAACATACCCACCACCAAGAGGTGAGTGCTGCAGGTAGAGAAAGCTTTCTTCCTGCTGCCGATAGACGGCATTCCAAGGATGACTAAAGAAATATGCACATAACTTACAACAGTTAATAGAAATGGCATAGCAACCATAGGAACAGATAGAACAAATATCTCCATTTGCAGAGCAGAAGTATCAGAACAAGCAATATCCACAAAAGGAGCAATATCACAGAAGTAGTGGTCAATAATATAACGATCACAGAACTGGAGCAAAGCCACAAAACATAGTGTGGTCAACGTCAAAAGGAAACCTAACATCCAAGAAAAGATAACTAAAAAATATTGACGGGTGTGGTCCATTATTGTATTATAATGTAAAGGTTTACATATGGCCAAGTATCGGTCATAGGACATTACTGTGAGCAGATAACATTCGGATGAACCTGAAGACACAAACAAGTAATTCTGAGTGATGCATCCAGTGACAGACATGGTGGCTCCATCCATCCATATGATACGTAACATATTTGGGACAATAACAGTCACTAAACACATTTCTGAAAATAAGAAATTCCTAAGGAACATGTACATGGGTGACTGTAGACATTTTCTGGTTGACACTAATATTATAATCATAATATCAAGGAACACTGTTACGGTATATGCCGACAATATGAGAAAAAAGAGGAGGAATCTGAATCCACCAAGTCCGGGGAACCCCAGAAAAAAAAATGTATTTACAGTTGTCACATTTTCATTATTCATATTCATCTTTGTGGCAGAAAATAAAGAAAAACATAAAGACCTACACTACGTTTTCTCTTTTTCAACAAATGTTAAATGTTAAAATTCCTAATAAAAAAGTATGCTATAGGGAGAGTTGAATATAAACTTCTGTGTATCAGTATTTATTACCCTAGTGATAAACCTCACTCCTGTCAACATAAAACAAAAAAGAATAAAATCCCCTCTCCCATAATTTCAGAAAATCGGGATGCATCTTTAATAGGATTTATATTCCGTGCACAATCAGTACCGTTCTTTATAACTATTTTTACAAATTCATAGACTGTTTTATCTTAAGCTTTTTTTTTTTTTTTTTCCAAGAACACTGTGCAATGCATACAATACATTTTCAATTAATCGACAATACTGACGATAGCAAGAGGTAGAAGTATAGTAGCTTTTGGAATGTCTGTAAATAAAAAAATAAAATAAAAAAAATGGGTGAAAAAAATTGAAAAATAAAACTGTATGTATAGGGATAAACTCCAAGCATTTTTTATCTAATATTTGTTATTGTTCTAAAATATTAATGTTCATAAAGCTTTTATACTATATGTCCCTTGTTTAATAATAGAAGACTGGCTTTTAATACATGTATGTCCCTTGAGTGCAATTAATGTATCTTGGAGATTCTACCATTTTAATTTACCTAATTGAACCACTTCAGCTCTACCAAATGTTACTGTACATAAAAAGTATACATTTTAATGGAACTATTTCGCTGCAGTCTTATGCCCTGTACACACGGTCGGACTTTCCGACGGAAAACGTTGGAGTGCGTTGGCGGAAATTCCTACCATGTGTAGGCTCCATCGGACTTTTTCCATCGGAATTTCCAACACAGAAAGTTTGAGATCTAGATCTAAAATTTTCCTATAATAAAATCGGATCACATAAATTCCGATCGTGTGTAGGCAATTCCGACGCACAAAGTGGCTACTGGCTATTGAACTTCTTCTTTATAGTCCCGTCGTACGTGTTGTACATTAGCGCGTTCTTGACGATCGGAATTTCCGTCAACTTTGTGCGACCGTGTGTATGCAAGACAAGTTTGAGCCAACAACGGACGGATTTTTGTTGTCGGAATGTCCGATCGTGTGTACAGGGCATTACAGTCAGGGAGTTTGAAACCTTGGCTCTGCAAACGTATCTTAGCCCTTTACTCCAACCCATCAGTGAAAGTTATAGTGAATGGTTTTCTGTTATGCCCCGTACACACGGTCGGAAAATCCGACCACAAAATCCATCGGATTTTTTCAGACGGATTTTGTCTGACACTGGTGTTCCATACACACGGTCGGACAAAGTTGTCGGAAAATCCGATCATTCTGAACGTGGTGACGTTTGTTGCCTATGACGGGACTACGTAGAGGCTAGTAGCCAATAGCTTTGGTCTTGTAATGTGATCTGAGCGTGCGTGGCACTTTGTCCGTCGGAATTCGCTACACACGATCGGAAAAAGATTGAGAAAAAAAAAATTGAGAGCAGGAGATAAAACTTTGTCCGTCGGAAAATCCGACGGAAAAAGTCAGATGGAGCCTACACACAGTCGGAATTTCCGACAACATTGTCCGATAGGACATTTTCCGTCGGAAAATCCGTCCGTGTGTACGGGGCATAAGAAGAACTTCTGATCCACAATGGCACAAGGCAGGGGTGCTCACTGTCACCATTAATCTACATTCTGACATTCCTTTGCTTCTTAGAGGCACATCCATATCTCAAAGTTTTTCACATAGCTGGCAGAGAATACAAACTTGCTGTTCCTTACAAAGCCGCACACGTCCCTCCCAGAGCTCGAGTACTGCAGGGACGCATGGGAATGGTGGTACTTTTTCTACAGCAGGAACACTCTTCCCATTAGCAGCCACGTCCCGCAGGACTGGCCTTTGAAGAATGCGAGCTGTGTGGCAGGTGCTAAACCAGCAGCCGCCAACATAGATCGCAAAAGTAAGTGCCGCACACTTATTGCCAACCGTCCGTTAATTTACGGGCAGCCCTTTAATTTACGGGCAACCCATTTTCGGGCTGCCCGTAAAAGTCCTTTTATGGGCAGCGGAGCACATAAAAAATATGGTTGCGGGCCAACAGCGCAACTGCGCATGCGCTGTTCCGAAGCCTGCAAAGTTGGTACATGAACAGCCGGGCAGGCGTATTCGCAGTGGCGTAATGGCGCCGCCTGGCACCATTTTTGAATGAAAGGCAGTTACACACGGTCTCAGGTATTGCACAACAGCATAGAACAGGAGGACAGTAGCAGTACACTGATGTGAGTGTCTTGGTGGTGGCGCCTCACCACGGCAGAGAGGAGGACACTGATGTAAGGGGGGCAGAGGAGGACATTACTGGGGAAAGTGAAGGGGCAGATACTAGTCAGGACATTACTGTGGAGGGGGTGAAGGGGGCAGAGGAGCACACTGCTGTGGGGAGGGCAGGGGACGTTACTGGGGAGGGGGGGGTGAAGGGGCAGAGTTGGACATTACTTGGGGGGTGAAGGGGGCAGAGGAGGACATTACTGTGGGGGGAGGTGAAGGGGTAGAAGAGGACACTACTGTGGGGGGGGCAGAGGATGTTACTGGGGAGGGTGGAGTGCAGGGGACAGAGGTGGACATTACTGGGGGGGTGAAGGGGGCAGAGGTTGACATTATTGGGGGGGGGTGAAAGGGCAGAGAGGGACAGTGCTGTGGGGGCAGGTCTCGAGTCCTGCAGGAACGCATTGGGAACACACTTTTTTATTTTTGAAGTATGGGGGCTCTTGGGTGAGTTCCCACACTTTTTTCCCAGGACTTGACCCCTGGTCTCTCCTAAATTTAAAGAGCATGTTGCCTGGTATGGTTCAGGAGGGGGAGCTTGCTCGCCCCCCTTTTTTTTCCTGCCGGGCTGCATACTTGTATAAGGGTCTGGTTTGAATTTTAAGGTGACCCCACGCCATTTTTTTTAAACATGCTGGGGCATGCTGGTCCGATGACATCATAAGGGGTGGTAGTCCAGTGGTGGCCCGGTGGGGGCCGCGCTCCACGATATGGGGGCCCCCTTGTCAACAGCCCAGCCCAGGGTCGCGGGGAAGAGGCAATTGTCCCCATCAACATGAGGACAAGGTGCTTTGGGGTGGGGGGGGCACACCAATGTTGAGGGACTTGCTCACCCCCCCCCTTTTCCTGGCCTGCTGGGCTGCATACTCGGAAAAGGGTCTGGTATGCATTTTGAGGGGGACCCCACATTGTTTTTTTTCTTGATTTTTGTTCAATAGCCAGGTGCCAGCAATTGCAACCGCGAGTCAATTTAAGTGTGATTTCAGTTGTTCTTTCTTTATAAATGTCAGTTCTTGCTGCAGCAGGTTCTATACGTGCCACTCTTCAGGCAGACTAAGGGGACCCCCCAAGCACTATATTTCAAGACATTTTCATTCTTATTGTTTCACTGTTATGCCCCGTACACACGGTCGGAAAATCCGACCACAAAATCCATCGGATTTTTTCCGACGGATTTTGTCCGACACTGGTGTTGCATACACACTGTCGGACAAAGTTGACGAAAAATCCGATCATTCTGAACGTGGTGACGTTTGTTGCCTACGACGGGACTACGTAGAGGCTAGTAGCCAATAGCTTTGGTCTTGTAATGTGATCTGAGCATGCGTGGCACTTTGTCCGTCGGAATTCGATACACACGATTGGAAAAAGTCCGATAGGACTTTGTTGTCGGAAAATTTGAGAGCAGGAGATAAAACTTTGTCCGTCGGAAAATCCGATGGAAAAAGTCCGATGGAGCCTACACACGGTCGGAATTTCCGACAACATTGTCCCATAGGACAAGTGTCACTAAAATCACTGCTCCTTTAAAAACAATAATTTTTCAAAAACATTTTAAATTCGGGGGATTTGGGATGATACACGTTCCCCAAGGCAGTAACCCGGGCAGTACCCAGGCCCCCATACCCTTTTTATGGTCAATTACTTGCATATAAGCCTTCAAAATGGGGACTTTTGATTTCTCATGTTTGGTTTCCATAGACTTCACTGGAGTTTGCGGTTCAGGGATGAACCTTTCCCCTGTTTGGGAGCTCTGCTGCAATTTCTTTTTTAATATGTCCTTAAAAATATTAATAAAAAATAAAAAAGTGAACATAATTTTGTTAATTAGGATTGTCAGCTATTACAGCAACAGCAATTGCAAATATCTGATGCCATTTTTGTACCTAGACGATGCCAATGAGTGAAGGGGTGGGGTAGGGGGAGTACTACACATATCCTTAGTATCTTTGAGCAGGTATATCACGTCTACTGTCCGTAACTGGTTAATGTATTTGTAATTCCTGTGGTATTTAATACAGTATGTCCAAGTATTGGCCATACTACTTTTTGGTGCAAATATTATATTTACTAGTCCCTGAAGTCAAAAACAAGTAGCTGTAATGCACCCAGTGCCAGATTTGGTGGTTCCATTCAGTGGTTGACAAAGTCAACAAAGGTTCCCTATGCAGAAGTTATATTTGGGGCTAATCATTACTATCATAAGAGCAAGAAACATATGCATTATACAAAACTGATTGAATTGTCAGATAAAACAATCATTTTGCGAATGTACTCATTCGTGCAAAAAAAAAAAACCCACAAAATATGATTGTCAAATAAAGATTTTTTATTTAATAACATTAATTTTTAACACAAGAGAGAAGGTTACATCAACAATGGTGTACATTTTTTGATATGAAAGGTTCATAGAATATGCTGCAAACAACAAATTTTCCATCGTAAAAATTGAATTTCAGCCGAGATGTATTGTAATGTTGAAGAGGTAATGAAATAACTTGAAAATTAAAAGGATAAAGAATCAATGGGAAGATGAAGTGCGTAAAATCCCATAAACCAACCTCAACAGCCATCTTCTTATAAAAATTACAGCAAAAGCAGTTATAGCTTGTTAAAAATCTCCCAGTGTCACAAAAAGTTAGGTGGTACAGTTTGTGAGTTCCTTTTTATCACAGCACTGCAATTGTCGTAAAAGGAGGATGTAGGAGTGGAAGGTTTTCCTAATCAGTCAACTATCTGCTGGGTGATTTGTGACCAGTGTTGGTCATCTTACTTTAAAAAAGTAATTAGTTACATTACAAATTACTTCTCCCAAAAAAGTAATTGAGTTAGTAACTCAGTTACTACATTGGAAAAGTAATTAGTTACTCAGAAAAGTAACTGTGATTTTTTTTTTTTAATATTCTTAGGGGCGGGTCTAGTATTACTGTAAGCAAGGGGTGCGTTCCCCTCTGCACGTCTATTTCCCCTGTGTACCCCCCTGCACGTCTGTTCCCCCCCAACACATATATCTGTTTCCCCTCTGTACCCCACTACACATCTGTCCCCCCCACACACGTATATCTGTTCCCCCTCTGTACCCCACTACACGTCTGTCCCTCCCCACACACATATATCTGTTCCCCCTCTGTACATCTGTCCCCCCCAAACTCACGGATCGGATCGTTGCTTGGATCAGAGTCACGGATCGGATCATTTTTCGGATCAGCAAATAATAATTGAATTTGCAAAAACCTGTAAAAATTCCACCACAATAAAGCCCCCACTGTAATATCCATAATCTCACCCACTGTAATATCCACATCATCTCCTCAACTGTAATATTGGCTGAGTATGGCTGGGTACGGCTGAGCATGGCTGGGTACGGCTGGGTATCGCCGAGTATGGCTGGGTATTACCGTGTATTGCAGAGTATTGGCAGGGTGTTGCAGAGTATTGGCAGGGTGTTGCAGAGTATTGGCAGGGTGTTGCAGAGTATTGGCAGGGTGTCGCAGAGTATTGGCTGGGTATTACCGAGTATTGCAGAGTATGGCTGGGTATTACCGAGTATTGCAGAGTATGGCTGGGTATTACCGAGTATTGCAGAGTATGGCTGGGTATTACCGAGTATTGCAGAGTATGGCTGGGTATTACCGAGTATTGCAGAGTATGGCTGGGTATTCCCGAGTATTGCAGAGTATGGCTGGGTATTACCGAGTATTGCAGAGTATGGCTGGGTATTACCGAGTATTGCAGAGTATGGCTGGGTATTACCGAGTATTGCAGAGTATAGCAGAGTATGGCTGGGTATTACCGAGTATTGCAGAGTATAGCAGAGTATGGCTGGGTATTACCGAATATTGCAGAGTATGGCTGGGTATTACCGAGTATTGCAGAGTATGGCTGGGTATTACTGAGTATTGCAGAGTATAGCAGAGTATGGCTGGGTATTACCGAGTATTGCAGAGTATGGCAGAGTATGGCTGGGTATTACCGAGTATTGCAGAGTATTGCAGAGTATGGCTGGGTATTACCGAGTATTGCAGAGTATGGCTGAGTATTACAGAGTATTGCAGAGTATGGCTGGGTATTACGGGGTATTGCAGAGTATGGCTGGGTATGGCAGAGTATTGCAGAGTATAGCTAGGTATTACGGGGTATTGCAGAGTATGGCTGGGTATGGCAGAGTATGGATGGGTATTGCAGAGTATGGCTGGGTATGGCTGGGTATGGCAGAGTATTGGCAGAGTATTGGCAGAGTATTGGCAGAGTATTGGCAGGGTATTGGCAGGGTATTGGCAGAGTATTACCTGGGTATTGTCAGGGTATTGGCTGGTATTGCAGAGTATTGGCAGGGTATGTGCTGGCATCCGATCTCTCCCCTCCACTGTACAGATCTGTACACAGAGGGGAGAGAGGAACCGGCGTCATCTTGACGCCGGTTTGTTTACAAGTGATCGCTCCGTCATTTGACGGAGCTAGGCCGTAGCCGCGGCCATCTTGGTACACCAAGATGGCCGCCGCTCCGGAGCTAGGCCGAAGCCGCGGCCTTTCCTAATTCCGAGGCCGCGGACGGCTCCGCGGATCGCGGCGAGTAATTGCGGTAACGCCGCCCCAGTAATGGGAACGGCGTTACCGTGAGGGGAAGAGTAATCAGTTAGATTACTTGTTACCCTTTAAAGTAACGGCGTTACGTAACGCCGTTTACTTTAATCGCGTTACTTACAACACTGTTTGTGACTGTATTGTTTGTCAACTTTAGGGTAAAAAAAAGGCAAACATGCCACCTCTAGTTTATGTGGACCTACTATTGCCTTGTCCCCCTTTTACCTCCATAAACAGCACCTCTGCTTCTCATTTAAGTCCTGCCTCTCATTGTAATATTTTTTTGGGAGGTAAATTACATTTCTAGCTTTTACTGAAGTTATGGTGTCAGGGGGTGCTTTTGGTGCACAATAAGCCCCCCCCAAAAAAATAATAATATATATATACTGTATATATATATATACACACACACACACACACTATATTACCACAAGTTTTGGTACACCTGGCTTTACACGCAGATGAATTTTAATGCCATCCCAGTCTTAAGCCCCATACACACGGTCGGATTTTCGCATGGATTCTGTCCTATCGGACAATGTTGTCGAAAAATCCGACCGTGTGTAGGCACCATCGGACAGTGTACGTCGGATTGTCCAACGGACAAAGTCCTATCTCCTGCTGGATAGATTTTTCGACAACAAAGTCCGATCACACCAAATCCGATCGTGTGTATCGAATTCCTGACGGACAAAGTGCCACGCATGCTCAGATCACATTACAAGACCAAAGCTATTGGCTACTAGCCTCTACGTAGTCCCGTCATACGCAACAAACGTCACCACGTTCAGAATGATCGGATTTTCCGACAACTTTGTCCGACCGTGTGTATGCAAAACCAACATCGGACAAAGTACGACGGACAGGATCCGACGGACCTGGTCCTCGGATAATCCGCGCGTGTGTATGGGGCTTTAGTCCTTAGGGTTCAATATTGAGTTGGCCCATCCTATAACAGCTATAAAGGCTTCAACTCTTCTGGGAAGGCTGTCCACAAGGTTTAGCAGTGTGTCTATGGGAATGTTTGACCATTCTTCCAGAAGCACATTTGTGTTGGACGAGAAGACCTGGCTCGCATTTTCCAATGTAATTCATCCCAAAGGTGTTCTATCGGGGTTGAGGTGCAGGCCAGTCAAGTTCCTCCACCCAAAATTCGCTCATCCATTCATTGTTACATTCATGTATGCATTATACCAGGTCAGATGTTTCTGTTTTTTAATAAAATTAAATTTCTTACAGTTCCACAATTTATTATTATTATTAATATACAGGATGTATGTAGCACCAACAGTTTGCTCAGTGCTGCTTATGAGAGTTTACAAACTTAACGGCAGGAGCAAGTGATACAAAAGGCTGTACCTGTGGTGCGGTGAGTTGATGCAGAAGGCAAAAGTTCAGTTTTTAGGTAGAGGAGGTAGGTCTTCCTTAGTATATATATATATATATATACTTTTTATAGATCACTTATAGACAGAGAAGGAGATAGCTGGAGAAATTCGGGTAGGGATTTCCTGAGGATGGAAAATATTTTGGATATGTTTTGATGGTGACAATATTTGTACAGCGATTGGATGTGACGCCTGAGTGAGAGGTCAGAGTCCAGAATTACACCTTGTACCCTGGAATGAATGAAGGTACTGATAGGAGTGGTGCTTATCTTTATGGTGACTGTAGTGCACTTGCGACAGAAACAACTGAGTACTGTCCCTGATACTTTATTTATTTGCACCAACATTCAATTTTTTCAGGACAAACTTTCCAGATGTGCCCCCAAGCCTATTCTGACACTTTTTGTTTACAAGTAAAAATCAGAGAAAAAAATTGCGGTCATTGCAATTTTTTGTCACACAGTATTTGCGCAGTGGTTTTCAAATGCAACTTTTGGGGAAAAAATACACTTTAATACATTTTTTAAAAACACAATGTGTAACCCATTTTTTTTTTCTATGATGTGAAAGATGATGTTCCGCAGAGTAAATAGATGTCTAACATGTCATACCTTAAAATTGCGCTTACTCGTGGAATGGTGCCCAACTACGATACCTAAAAATCTCCATAGATGCTTTAAAATTCTTTACAGGTTACCACTTCAGAGTTACAGAGGAGGTCTAGTGCTAGAATTATTGCTCTTGCTAGGATGTTCACGTTAATACCTCACATGTGTGGTGGGAACACCATTTATATATGTGGGCGTGACTGAAGTATGCATTCACCACTGCGAGTGAGCATGGGGGGGGACAGGGGCGCTTTAATTTATTTTTCTAAATTTATTTTAGTATTTTCTCTTTTTTGTTTACGCTGTCACTTTTATTGTTATCACAAGGAATGTAATCACTCTCTGTGATAGAAAAAAAACATTACAAGTCCTCTTAATGGAGAGATGTGGGGTCAATAAAACACATCTCTTTTCTACAATGGAAAGTATCAGATAAAAAAAAACATTGGCCTGATGCTTAAAAATAAAAATGGCCTTGTTAACATCTGCCGTGAACCAGAAGTGAAGCAAGACGTCGCTCTGGGCCTCTTTGGCCTTAACAATAAGCGGAGGAATTTTTCCTCTGCTTATCTCTATGGCCAGCTGCCGTAACCACTGGTTCTTGTGCTTCACATTGAGCCAGGTAAGCCTGAGAACCATCGGAAAGTGGCAGGATGGGGGGTTGGGACCACTCCCACGGCTTCTTAAAGTGAACCAGTGCCTAATCGGCTGCTCAGATCACTTTTATCAGAAGGAGTGGTAACTGAAGACATTTTTAATACCGGGGTTATGGCAACTAGCTGCAGCCATTACCCCAGTATTAAACGTAAATGTAATGACGTAAATTCCCAGTTAGGAGGTCGGCATTTTGAGTACTGCTTGGACCTATCTTGATGAAAAAGACATGAGAAGGGGCATGGGGAGGGGAAAAAATTGTATGAGCTTAGTTTTGGTGAGACTACTTTTAGAGGGTGGTGTGAAGTCCATACTGATATGTCAATAAATTAGTAATTGTGAGGAGTGTGAGGAGAGGAGAGCTGATCAGCTGTGTCATCTCCTCACAGGGATGACCTGTACAGATAATCAGGGCACTGATGATCAGTGGAGCCCCAATAGTGCCCAGTGGTGATGCCAATCTGTGCCCATTAGTGAGGCCAATCTGTGCCCATCAGTGTCTGCTCACCAGAGCCGTTCATTAGTGCTTCCCATCAGTGCTGCCCATCAGTGCCACCTACCATTGCCCATAAGTGGGCCTATTAATGCCTATCAGAGCTGCATATCAGTGTCCATCAGTGCTGCATATTAGTGCATCCTCATCAGTGCCACCTCATCAGTGCCCATCAGTGCAGCCTCATCAGCGCACATCAGTGAAGGAGAAAAATTACTTCACAAACAAAAAAATGGTGAGTAAATGCCACCAAAAGAAAGCTCTATTTGTGTGAAAAAAATGACAAAAATGTAATATGACTGCGCAATTGTCAAAGTATGACAGCGCTGAAAGCTGAAAATTGGCCTGGGCAGTAAAGGGGGGAAATTACCCAGTATTGATGCATTTACTGTTTGTTAAGAAGTTGCAAAAAATGTAATGTCCATAGAGGGATCACCGGTGCACTTTAACCGGTTCCCAATCTTTTTACGGGGGCTTTTTACCCCTGCATGAAACCCTTTAACCCTTTAAGAGCCGCCAGAGGGAACGTGCGGACAGTGGGGGACCTGATGTGTGTGGCTGACAGTCGTGATCGCCGGCACCCAGGCACGTGCACGAGAGCCAGCACGGGGATTTGTGTGTGTAAACACACAAATCCCTGTTCTGTCAGGGCAGAGGAGACATATTGTTTGATCCTACTAGGTAGGAACAATGATATATCTCCTCCCCTAGTCACTCCTATCCCCATACAGTTAGAACACACTGAGAGAAAACACATTTAACCCCTTACACAGTAATCAGTGCATTTTTATAGCTCTGATCTCTGTATAAATTTCAATGGTCCCAAAAATGTGTCAAAAGTGTCTGATCTGTCCATTGCAATGTCGCAATACTGCTAAAAATAGCAGATTACCGCCATTACTAGTAAAAAAAACAAAAATAATAATAAAAAAATGCCATAAAAATACCATAAATCTTTTCCATAGTTTGTAGAATGATATAACTTTTGCGCAAACCAATCAATATACGTTGACCTCGTGCTTGTTTAGGGGTTTCCCAAGGTAGATGGCCCAAAGGGACTGTAGAGACTGACACTGAATTCACTTTAGGGATTTTTATTTGCAAAAACGTCAGACACAACACAGTCTCTCAACAGGGAATAGAGGGTATGGGTAGGAACGTTCAGCTACTCTTTGAACTGCTGACACTCGAATGTCTCTCACTATACAATCCAGGGAATAGCCATTCGCAACTGGATATTACAGCTATCGGATAAATCCCCTTTTGGTGAATTTAGCAACCGACAGGTGATTCAGATAAAGCAAAGTCTCTGCCACAGACGTGGTTGTAGAACTTTAAGATGAAAAGTCTCTGCCATAGACTTGTTTGTAACTGAAGGATGAACTTAGAGAACTCTCACACGGTACCAGTATCTTGCAGCCGGTCCGGCGATACCGTATGAGTGTGGATTCACTTGGTGTCCTTTCCAGCTTAGCTTCCAGGCTCTTGCTGAGCAGCCAGCCTCGTGCGTGGCCCTCTTCTGAAGAGTCCTCCCCTGGTTGCGTTTTCAGTTGCTGGGCCTCTCCAAAACCGAGACGGCACTGGACCACCTTGGAACCCTCCTTCCAGTTACTGTGCCTCGGGCTAGCCAGCCCAGAGACTCGGTAATGGATGGATCTGCACCCCAGGCCATGAGGGCCCCTGAGGGCTGGTCAGGAGGACCAGGACAAAGCAGTCAGAAAGATCTTCTGGACCAGAACCCAGAATCACGGTACCTTAAGTACCCTCTACCAGAACGCACAGCGAGACAACGCACTAACTGATTGGCTCAGAGAAAGATTGGCACCCAATGCGTCAAACCGGACTGCGTTCCAATGCCTGCCAGAGGTGACACTGACTACAGTCCAGCCAAACTGGTACTGAGACCATAATTTAACAGAATTAGCCTAAAACCCAACTATGGTTTTAGAAACATTTAAATTGACAAAAACAAGAGCGCGTGCTCTTCAGGTTTTTTTCAAAATTGTCGCTCTTTTTTTGTTTATAGTGCAAAAAATAAAAAACACAGAGGTGATCAAATACCACCAAAAGAAAGCTCTATTTGTGGGGAAAAAAGGAGGCAAATTTAATTTGGGTACAACATCACATGACCGTGCAATTGTCAGTTAAAGTGACGCAGAGCCAAATTGTAAAAAAGTGCTCTGGTCGGGAAGGGGGTAAAATCTTCCGGGGCTGAAGTGGTTAAGGTATTGGAATGCTCCTGTTCTTAAAGTGGATGTTAAGCCCTTTATCTCATCTTTATTTCATCCCCTCTGTCAGATAAAAAGCTGCATCCTAGTGCCTGTGCTTTATTAAAAAAAAGCAGATTTCTACCTGATTTTACAGTGTCTTCCATTGATCACATGACTCAAGACTCTCTCTCAAGCTCTCCTTGTCTGATAAGTCCACTGGGCGGAGCTGAGATTCCCCTGCTGACGTCAGGCAGGGAGGAGAGAAGGAGAGGAGCAGACAGCCAGGAGTCATGTGATCGCTTCAAGACACTGTTACCACAGGTAGAAATCTGCTTTTTTTTTTATAAAGCACAGGCACTAGGACACAGCTTTTTATCTGACAGAGGGGATGAGATACAGATCAGTTAGTTTTGAAGCAGTGGGGAGAGGAGCAGATCAGCGATAATGAGAGATGACAGGCGGGGGGGGGGACAGAGGGAGACAAGAGAGCTGCAGATAGCAGCGTATGACGGAGCACGTACACTGACAACGGTGTCAGGGCTCAGCAGCCCTGATATATCGCAGTCAAAGTACAGGGGGAAGGTAGAAACTGGCAGGATCAGCCAGGTTTTTTACAGGTGCTAGAAGGGGCCAAATGACACAGGACAAGCACTGTGCTGTATAACATGCTTTAACCACTTCCAGACCAGCCTCGTTTTGGATTTTAGGTGTTTACATGTTTAAAACCTTTTTTTTTGCTAGAAAATGACTTAGAATCCCCAAACATTATATATTGTTTTTTTTTCTAACATCCTAGAGAATACAATGGCGGTCGTTGCAATACTTTTTTTCACACCGTATTTGCGCAGCGGTCTTACAAGCGCACTTTTTTTGGAAAAAAGTCACTTTTTTGAATAAAAAAATAAGACAACCGTAAAATTAGCCCAATTTTTTTTGGATTGTGAAAGATAATGTTACGCCGAGTAAATTGATACCCAACATGTCACGCTTCAAAATTGCGGCCGCTCGTGGAATGGCGTCAAACTTTTACCCTCAAAAATCTCCATAAACGACATTTAAAAAATTCTACAGGTTGCATTATTTGAGTTATAGAGGAGGTCTATGGCTATAATTATTGCTCTCGCTCTACCGATCGCGGCGATACATCACATGTGTGGTTTGACTACCGTTTTCATATGCGGGCGCTGCTCACGTATGCGTTCGCTTCTGCGCGCGAGCTCGTCGGGACGGGGTGTTTTAAAAAAAAATTTTTTGTTTTTTATTTTACTTAATTGTATTATTTTTTACACTGTTTTTAAAAAAAAATTGATCACTTTTATTCCTATTACAAGGAATGTAAACATCCCTTGTAATAGAAAAAAGCATGACAGGTCCTCTTAAATATGAGATCTGGGGTCAAAAAGTCCTCAGATCTCATATTTGGACTTCAATGGAAAAAAAAAAAAAAAAAAAAATGTAATTTAAAAAAATGACATTTGTAAATTTCCCTTTAAGACGTATGGGCGGAAGTGACGTTTTTGACGTCGCTTCCGCCCTCCTATGGTATAGAGATGAGTGGCGGCCATCTTAGCGTCACTCATCTCTATGCACAGGCAGGGAACGGACCCGATCGCCTCCGCCGCTGCCGACGGTTCCGGTAAGCGGCGGAAGGCACGGGAGAGCGGCGGGAGGGGGGGCACCTCTCCCGCCGCCGATAACGGTGATCTCGCGGCGAATCCGCCGCGATGACCACCATTATCGGAAAGGGGACCGCTCACTGTGAAGAGGGATACCTCGGTTGTGGCAGCAGCTGCTGCCGTTACCGAGATATCCCTCTTCAAAAAAATTACGTATACATACAGTGAGCGGTCGTGAAGTGGTTAAAGGAACAGGATCTTTATTTTTATTCTTTTGGGTTAACAAACGCTTTAAGCTTGGTACACAGGGGCCAAAAATTGTCGGAAAACATTCGGTTTGGCAGGAACCAGCTAACTTTTGGCCTGTGTACAGTTCCTCGTCCACCAAAAAACGCTCTCATGGCCGGCTTCTGTCGAACGAGTATGCTAGAAAACCAGCATCCAATCAGCATTTGCAGCCAACGGCTGGATGTTTTAGTACAGCAATCAGTAAGTATTTTTTTTGTTCAGCCCGCTGGGTTGAACAAAAAGAACATATAGTGTGTACCCAGCATTAATGAAAATGTACAAAGTAAAAATAAACCGTTTTACTACAATAAACATGACCTCTCAAGCCAAAAAAAAGAGAACTATAATACTTAATGAGTCGAATAATACACTAATTTTAATAATATTTGTTGTGATCCTCAATTCTACCATTGTATATAACTGCATATGACAGCATGCATATCCTGATTCCTTAGGCTGTAAATTATGGGATTGAACAATGGTGTTACTACAGTAAATACAACTGATAACATTTTGTTGATGGCTACTGAATGTCCTTTTACTGGAGTAAAATAGTTTATTAACACGGCACCATAAAACATACCCACCACCAAGAGGTGAGTGCTACAGGTAGAGAAGGCTTTTTTCCTGCTGCCAATGGACGGCATCCTAAGTATAACTACACAAATACACACATAACTTACAATGATTAAAACACATGGAAGAGCAACCATGGGGAAGGCTAGAACAAAACTATTTATTTCCAGGGCAGAAGTATCTGAACAAGCGATAGTCACAAAAGGAGCAAGATCACAGAAGTAATGGTCAATGATGTTCTGACCACAGAACTTAACCATTACTAGAGGACTCAATGGGATCAATGCCAAAAGGAAAGTTGACATCCAGCAAAAGATAACCAAGAAATATTGAAGGGTGTGGTTCATTATTGTATTATAGTGTAAAGGTTTACATATGGCCAAATATCGGTCATAGGACATTGCGGTGAGAAGGTAACTTTCAGAAGTCCCCGAAGACACAAACAGGTAGCTCTGAGTGATGCATCCAGTGACAGACATGGTGGCTCCATCCATCCATATGATACGTAGCATATTGGGGACAATAACAGTCACTAAACACATTTCTGAAAATAAGAAATTCTTGAGGAACAAGTACATGGGGGAATGTAGACTTCTTCTGGTTGATGTTAATAAAATTATCATAAAATCGAGGAGAACTGTCACAGTATATGCAAAAAATATGAGAACGAAGAGACAAAATCTAAATTCACCAAGTCCAGGGAAGCCCAGAAAAAAGAATTCATTGACTGTTGTCACATTTTCATTAGTCATATTCTGATTACTCAAGATCTAAACCACTTGTTCTCTGTTTTAACCAAATGCTGATGTTGAATGTTTGAATGAATAGGCAGGGTCAAATTTAAAAGTCCAGGCCCCTAGGTGAACTGTCTCCTGCTACCTACCCAAGTTGACTGGCTACCCCCAACATCACTTGACCAATGTGCCACAATGGCCCCACCAATGGGAACAGATAGACTGAAGGAGACAATTTGCATTCTCTGCATAAGACACACTTGTGTGGTTATAGGACTACAGACTCAGAATAAGTGAACAGTATGGATAAAATTCCACTAAAAAAGCATATGCCAACTGCACCGCACTGGTAGGCATGGCAGTGGTCTGAAAATGTTATTATACATGGTAATATGTTGCTGGCGGTCAACATCATGATGTGTGAATTAATGTGTGTCACCATTATCAGCCTTCTCACTCACAAACAGTGTTGGCAAGGACTAGATCGTTTCAATACAGAGGCATATTAAAATAAAACACCTATAATTAAATACTAGAAATTTTTGTATTTATTTTACCAATAATGCCATTCCATTTATTGCTTTTAAATAAGGTCTACTTAGCAGAGTGTAGTCTGTGAGTGTAGAGTGAGGGCTATGGGTTACTGAAATTCATAGGGAATGAGTAAGATTAACTCATTTAGTTTAAGACTAAATCTCATTGAGTCAAGATTTTTTTTTTTTTATTCTTATGTGTAATTTTCTAAAGCATTTTTTGATAAATCAATTTTCTCTACCTTTTTAGTCTGTTGTTCCCATAATGCAATAGGAAAAGTAATTTATTGAAGGATTAATTTTACCCTGACTTGCATTCACTTCAAGTGAAAAAAAGGAAGTAAACACCGCGCTAATCCCTAACTAAAAAATCCTAGAAATCACTGATATTGGTCAAATAAGTAACATATGACATGTGACCTTTGGGGACAATAGCTCCACGGGATTAAGTGCATAAACCGTCAGTTGTAAAATAAAAGACATTTATTTGAAAGAAAAATCAAAATAAGGCTTTCTTCAGCGCACAGGTAAAGTACAAAAACAAAGTCCGCTTATCTTCAGCATAACAAAAAAAACAGCTTATCTTCAGCACAAAAACAAAGTTCAAGGAAAACACATACAGTTTTTGCAGCAGGTTCTTTTAGCAGCCTCCAGACATCCACACAGCTCAGCTAACAGGTGTAATCACCTACTCCTCCTCACACCAACAACTCTTCCCTACTTCCTGTCTTTTGAGCTGTCTTCCTGGAGGCCCTTAACCCCCTGTGTGCTGAATCATTGTGGTCAGGGAGGGAGGCTCTTTTCCCACCCGAATATCTCTTCAGAGCCTCCCAAATTCCGGGTCCCAAATAACTATTATTAACCTAGAGAGGACTGCGAGTCAGTCCTCTCCTGCTTGGCTACTCCCGGAACCCCTCACCCATTTTGGGTGACCCCCTGAGCAATGCTGCGACTCCTTTAAAGGGACCACAGCCCAAATACTGGTGCTATATAGCACCCGTCCAGGACCCAACCTTGGCGTCCTGTACATATCCCCCCCCTCTGCCTCAACGCGGAGGTGTTGGAGGCACTACTCGACATCATACAATGGACCCGGGAGAGGGCATCGGCGTTCTGATGCTGTCTCCCTGGTCTGTGCTCTACCACAAAATTGAACTCCTGGAGAGAAAGGAACCACCTTGTCACCCTGGCATTGGTGTTTTTGTTTTGTCTCATCCAGGTCAGTGGGGCATGGTCGGACACTAGGCGGAACCTTCTACCTAGGAGGAAATACCGTAAAGAGTCTAAAGCCCACTTGATGGCAAGACACTCCCGCTCCACCACCGCATAGTTTTTCTCCGCTGCCGTCAGCTTCCTACTTAGAAAAACTATGGGGTGCTCTTCCCCATTGATCACTTGAGACAGGACTGCTCCTAGCCCTTCACTTGAAGCATCTGTCTGTACTACAAAATCTTTAGAAAAATCTGGAGCCACAAGCACCGGATCCCGGCACAATGCCGTCTTAAGCTTCTGGAAAGCTTTTTCGGCATCGTCATTCCACTGTACCATCACTGACTTTCTGCCTTTGGTCAAGTCCGTCAATGGTGCAGCAATGGTGGCAAAGTTGGGGACAAACCTCCGGTAGTAGCCAACTATGCCCAAAAACGCTCTGACCTGCTTCTTGGATAGGGGGCGGGGCCAGTTCTGTATGGCTTCTACCTTACTCATTTGGGGCTTCACCAGTCCTCTACCCACAATGTACCCTAGGTACTTGGCTTCCTCTACTCCAATCGCGCACTTCTCCGGATTGATGGTGAATCCTGCTCTTCTCAAGGAGTCTACGACTGCCTGAACTCGGGGAAGATGGGACTCCCAATCAGTGCTAAAAATGACTATGTCATCTAGGTAAACCGAAGTATACCGTTGATGTGGACGCAAAGTTTTGTCCATGGCCCTTTGGAATGTAGCGGGGGCAGAGTGTAGACCAAATGGCATTCTTTTGTACTGGAAGTGGCCTTCCGGGGTAGAGAAAGCTGTTTTCTCCCTGGCTTTCTTGGTCAGGGGAATCTGCCAATACCCTTTTGTGAGGTCTAGCGTGGTTATATACCTGGCTGGACCTAACCTCTCAATTAGCTCATCTACCCGTGGCATTGGATAAGCATCAAACTTGGAGATTTCATTAAGTTTTCTGAAGTCGTTGCAGAAGCGGAGGGTGCCGTTGGGTTTGGGTACCAACACGATTGGACTCGACCACTCGCTCTGCGACTCTTCAATGACTCCAAGCTCGAGCATTCTCTTGACCTCTTCAGACACTGCCACTCTATGAGCTTCTGGGATACGGTAAGGCCTTAACCGGATTTTTATACAGGGTTCCGTCACAATGTCATGCTCGATGACGTTGGTGAGACCCGGCAACCCTGAAAACATGTCCCTATTTCTTTGCAGAAACTCTTTTGCTTGCTGGGTTTGGGGCCTAGTTAGGGTAGCAGCCACCTGCACCAGGTCGATTCCTGCATGGTCCCCTGACTGTACTGCTACCACAGCGGATACCTGTTCTCTGTCTCTCCAGGGTTTCAACAGATTTACGTGATAGATCTGGTATGGTTTTCTTTTCCCTGGCTGGTGTACCTTGTAGTTCACCTCACCCACTTTTTCTATTACCTCAAACGGGCCTTGCCACCTGGCCAAGAACTTGCTCTCCACTGTGGGTATTAGGACAGCCACCCGGTCTCCTACTTGAAACTGTCTAATTTTAGCCGATCTGTTATACACCCTTCTTTGGGCATCCTGAGCCTTCTGCATGTGCTCCCTCACCAGCGGCATCACCTTAGCCACCCTCTCTCGCATTTGAGAGATATGCTCTACCACGGTCTTGTGTGGTGAGGATTCACTTTCCCATGTTTCTTTGACTAGGTCCAGCAACCCCCGGGGCCTTCGTCCATACACTAACTCAAACGGTGAGAAGCCCGTGGACGCTTGTGGAACCTCCCGGATGGCAAACAAGAGGGCAGGGAGTAACATATCCCAATCCTTCCCGTCTTTCTGGACCACTCTTTTTAACATGGACTTTAGAGTTTTATTAAACCTCTCAACTAGGCCATCGGTCTGCGGGTGATAGACGGACGTCCGCAACTGCTTGATCTGAAATAGTCTGCACAAGTCCGCCATCACCTTTGACATAAAAGGGGTGCCCTGGTCCGTAAGTATCTCCCTGGGGAATCCAGTTCGTGAAAACATTTGGAATAACTCCTTGGCAATGGCCTTAGAGGAGGCTTTCCTCAAAGGAACTGCTTCTGGATACCTGGTTGCGTAGTCTAGGATGACTAATATATATTGGTGCCCCCTTGCCGACTTTACCAGGGGTCCCACGAGATCCATGGCGATCCGCTCAAACGGAACCTCAATAATCGGCAAGGGTACCAGAGGGCTTCTATAGTGTGGCCCTGGGGCAGTTAACTGGCAAATGGGACAAGATGCACAATATCTTTTAACCTCGGCCTTCACCCCTGGCCAGTAAAACCGGTCGGTTATCCTGGCCTCCGTTTTCTCTGCCCCCAAGTGTCCTCCCAGTGCGTCATTGTGGGCTAGGTCAAGTAGCATCCGCCTATATGGTTGGGGAACCAGTAACTGCTCTACAGTTTCCTCTCGGCTTTCAGCCACTCGATAAACCAAATCCCCCTTTAATGCAAAATGAGGAAACCTTTGCTCTGCCCCTGGTATTTGTGGGACCCCATCAACAACAGAAACCTGCTCTCGAGCATTGACCAAGGTAGGATCCTGCAACTGGGCGGTGCCAAACGCACCCCTGGGTACGTCCAGGTCTGGATGCACTGACCTTGAGGATGTTTCCCCTTCACCCTCCTCAACTGGGAACTGCAACGGGGAGAGCTCCTCATCATCCTCCCCCAGCATAACCTGTAATGGGAAGGCTTCCCCCCCCTCAGAAGTCAACTCGGTATTGAGGCCTGAAACAGAAACATTGTCATTCAAATTAACATTCTCTGCAATATCCTTATTAGTGACAGGTATCTCTGTTTTAGAGGGGTGTGTTGTGGGGGTTTCAGACCTAGACCCCTCAGACTCCATCTCTTCCAGGCCCAGTGTCCCCAGTTCTCCTGGCAGCCCCATCTGTGCCTGGTTCCACAGTTCGAGGAATAGCGGACAGTCCCGCCCCACTATAATATCATGTATTAAACTATTTACCACCCCAACCTCTTGTGTCACTGAGGTACGTCCATAAGAAACCGTCACAGGAACCAGGGGGTACTCCCTGGTATCCCCATGGATACACACTACGCGCAGAGTTTTATTTACGGGGCCAAGTCTCCCAATCACCCTGGCATGTACCAGTGTTACCATGCTCCCGGAGTCTAGTAGGGCCCTGGCAGGAAGGTGGTTCACCCACACTTCACACTCGAACCGTCCTTCAGCCAGATCAAGATGAGTGGTACACGCTCTTTGCACATAGAAGGAGCTTCTCCGACCAGTCCCGCAATCCATCGGCTCCTCCTGAAGTGGGCATTGTGCCCGGGTATGCCCCCAGGACCGACATCGCCAACACTGTAGGCCTCCCATCCTAGGAACAGGAACCAACCTTCGAGGTTCTGCAGAAGATGGTGCCGGGTTGCGGGTTCCAATGTCTAGCAGGGCTTCTCTCCTAGGTGCCGTGGCCGGTCTTGTTGCCCTTGGTGTGGGTTCCCGACGTTTGGCAGGCCCAAGCAGGTCCTCCACCACGGTGTACCTTTCAACCAGCTCAACCAGCTGGTCAGCGGTTGCAGGGTCTCCATGGCTTACCCAGCGCTGTAGGTCATCTGGCAGGGACCGCAGGTACCAGTCCATCACCACCCGTTCCACCATTTGTGGGCCTGACAGTTTTTCTGGCTGCAGCCATTTTTTAACCAGCTGTATCAGTTCATGCATTTGAGACCTGGGTGGTCGGTCAAGTTTGTACCGCCAGCGATGCACCCTCTGAGCCCGGACAGCCATGGTCACTCCTAGGCGGGCCAGGATCTCTGTCTTCAGATGCTCATAGTTGCTGATATGTTCAGTTGGGAGGTCAAAGTAGGCCTTTTGCGGGTCACCGGTGAGAAAAGGAGAGATAATGCCGGCCCATTGGTCACGGGGCCACCCCTCTCTCTCCGCTATCCTCTCAAAGGTGGTGAGAAAGGCCTCTACGTCATCGCTGGGTGTCAGTTTTTGTAAGAAATGGTTGGCTCTCACAGACACTTGGTTGCCAACGGCAACGACCGATTGTTCTCGTCCCTGAGCCAGCCGCTGCACTGCCTCCTGTAAGGCAGTCATCTGTGTTTGAGTGGACTCCTGCTGAGCAGTAAACTGGGCGGCTAGCAACCGTGTGTTTTCCTGCTGTGCAGCTATAGCCTGTGCCAGGGCCTGCTGCAGCTGAGCCATCGCTTCCTCATGGCGACGGTTTGCATCTGCTGAAGCTTGCTGCTGGGTCACGGTGGCTTGCTGCTGGGTCACGGTGGCTTGCGCCAAAGCCCTGATGACCTCCTCCATGCCTTTACCTGTTGTTTGCAGCGTCTGAGCTGACTTCACCCACGACATGCCATTTGTACACTGTCTCTTTAAATGTCAGTTTAGTTTTAAACGGTTTTTGCGGCTGCAAATGCACTTTTGCCAGCATCCAAGACACCAGTTGTGACCTTTGGGGACAATAGCTCCACGGGATTAAGTGCATAAACCGTCAGTTGTAAAATAAAAGACATTTATTTGAAAGAAAAATCAAAATAAGGCTTTCTTCAGCGCACAGGTAAAGTACAAAAACAAAGTCCGCTTATCTTCAGCATAACAAAAAAAACAGCTTATCTTCAGCACAAAAACAAAGTTCAAGGAAAACACATACAGTTTTTGCAGCAGGTTCTTTTAGCAGCCTCCAGACATCCACACAGCTCAGCTAACAGGTGTAATCACCTACTCCTCCTCACACCAACAACTCTTCCCTACTTCCTGTCTTTTGAGCTGTCTTCCTGGAGGCCCTTAACCCCCTGTGTGCTGAATCATTGTGGTCAGGGAGGGAGGCTCTTTTCCCACCCGAATATCTCTTCAGAGCCTCCCAAATTCCGGGTCCCAAATAACTATTATTAACCTAGAGAGGACTGCGAGTCAGTCCTCTCCTGCTTGGCTACTCCCGGAACCCCTCACCCATTTTGGGTGACCCCCTGAGCAATGCTGCGACTCCTTTAAAGGGACCACAGCCCAAATACTGGTGCTATATAGCACCCGTCCAGGACCCAACCTTGGCGTCCTGTACAGACATTATGTGTAAGTGAAAAGTGAAAATTAGCAGCAGCTGAAAAATTGCGAGATATACACAATGGACAAACAAAATATTACAAAAAGCCACGCTAGTGACTCAAATTTAAATAAATAAATGTGCAAATTGGAAGTGATGAAAATCCAAGAAAAAAAAAAAAAAAAAATTCCAATTTGCACCTTTATTTATTTAAATTTGAGTCACTAGCGCGGCTTTTTGTAATATTTTGCATTCACTTCACTTGCCCATTAATGCAGCGTACACACGGTCGGAATTCTCGTCAGAAAAAGCTCTGATGGTTTTCCTGTCGGAATTCCGACGGAATTTCGCTCAAACTGTCTTGCCTATACACGGTCACACCAAATTCCGACGGTCTGTAACACAGTGGCATAAAACACGTTCGACGGCACTATAAAAGGAAAGTTTAATGCTTCCGAGCATGCGTTGAATTGTTTCCGAGCATGCGTCGGAAATTTGTGTGTCGGAATTGCCTACACACGATCGGAAAATCCGATAGAAAGGTTTTCCGTGTCAGAGAAATAAAAAAAAATGATTTTTTTGTTAATGTGAATGGATAATCTAGAGCAAAATCAGCTTTGCAGAGAGCGGGGAAGGGTTTTCCGCCCTGTCAGTTGTTTACTATTCCCTGTGTGTTTTTTGTGAAGGTTCACTTTCTCTTTTTGTCCTGTTGACTTCTGTCACCCAGACTAAAAGTGATGGGAAAGCCAAAATATTTGTTTGTGAGAACAAGAATTGTGGGGAAACGTTTCCAATGGAGACACTCAATCCGAATACAACTGAACAGTGCCGTATTTTGGTTGAGAAAAAAGGTACCCTTTTACCTGTGTTAAGGTCAAAGTTAGAATGCTGCCCTTAGATTGACTTTGATAATATCACTATGAATGGAAAACATTGTAATACATCTGCTGTTAACCTAAACCAAGCAAAAAAAGAAGACATTAGCCCCCTCGTAATTTCATAAAATCAGGATGCATGCAGCGTATAATTAATACCATCCCAATTAACTATTCTTACAATTTCACAGACTGTTTATTTCTTTTCTTCCCACGAATACACTGTGCAGTACATAAAACCAACAATAGCAAGAGGTAGAATTACAGGAAAATCGGTAAAAAAAAAAAAAAATCCTTAATAAATTGTCTCTGATCACAAAACCCGAAGAAAGGAGATAAAACTCATTTGAGAAGTGATTGTCGATCTTGAAAAATATTTATATGTATGAGCTTTAGGCGTCATTTCAATGTATTATTTTCTAAATTAATGCTCATGAAGCCTTTATATTTCCTTGCTTCATTAATAGCCATGATGGCTCCATATCCCTTGAATGCAATTAGAATACTTTGGAGATTCTACAATTTAAATATAACTGCATATGTTTAATATGTTTGTAATTTCTGTGGGATTCTGAAACTGATTTAGGTTTTTAACACTTTTGTGACGTACCCCGTACTCAAGATGTCCGCCATAAATGCTTCCTCTGTCTGGTAACACACAATCCAAGACCCCTTAGCTTTCCCATTCACTAGTCGTAGCTCAGTGTAGGGTAAAACATCAGACCACACCAGTCTTGGAGTACATCAGGAATAGCCTTTTATTTGAGATCTCACACAAATATATACCGCAGGATAACAATACAAACTGTAGCCAGAAACCTAATTAACATGAGATAATTATCTAATCATTTAGACAACCTAGGTGACTAAGAGACATGACCTTTAACCACTTCAGCCCCGGACCAATTGGCAGCCAAAGGACCAGGCCCCTTTTTTGCGATTCGGCACTGCGTCGCTTTAACTGACAATTGCACGGTCGTGCGACGTGGCTCCCAAACAAAATTGGCGTCCTTTTTTTCCCACAAATAGAGCTTTCTTTTGGTGGTATTTGATCGCCCCTGCGGTTTTTATTTTTTGCGCTATAAACAAAAATAGAGCGACAATTTTGAAAAAAATGCAATATTTTTTACTTTTTGCTATAATAAATATCCCCCAAAAATATATAAAAAAACATTTTTTTTCCTCAGTTTAGGCCGATACGTATTCTTCTACATATTTTTGGTAAAAAAAATCGCAATTAGCGATTATTGACTAGTTTGCGCAAAAGTTATAGCGTTTACAAAATAGGGGATAGTTTTATAGCATTTTTATTAATATTTTTTTTTATTAGTAATGGCGGCGATCAGCGATTTTTATTGTGACTGCGACATTTTGGCGGACACATCGGACATTTTTGACACATTTTTGGGACATTTGTCATTTATACAGAAATCAGTGCTATTTAAATAGCACTGATTCCTATGTAAATGACAGTTGTAGTGAAGGGGTTAACCACTAGGGGGCGGGGAGGAGTCAGTGTGACGTGTTGTGTTTTTTTTTACAGTAGGGGGGCGTGGCTGTACGTCTGACGTCATTGATCGGCGTTCCCGATGACAGGGAACCGCCGATCACTGACAGTCAGTGTAGGAAGCGCGGGGAGAGGTTTGTTTACACAAACCTCTCCCCGTTCTTCAGCTCCGTAACCCGATCGCGGGATACCAGCGGCGATCGGGTCCGCTGGTCCCGCGGCCGTGGTCACGGAGCTCCCGACCGGGTCGCGCGCGCCCCCCGGCAGGCAAATTAAAGGGGACTGACAGGTACATGCTTTTGCCTGCCCGTGCCATTCTGTTGACGTATATCTACATGAGGCGGTCGGGAAGCGGTTAAGACAGACTTGTTGTCTTTTAGTTTAGAAGACACAATCAACATTATCATGAATCAACACAGAACTCCTTCATAAAATAGCAAGGTTAATTAGCACAAATAACAATGGGGGAAATACTCTTATGCCGCGTACACACGGTCGGAATTCTCGTCGGAAAAAGCTCTGATGGTTTTCCCGTCGGAATTTTCCTCAATCTGTCTTGCCTACACACGGTCACACAAAATTCCGACGGTCTGTAACACAGTGGCATAAAACACGTTCGACAGCACTATAGAAGGGAAGTTTAATGCTTCTGAGCATGCGTCGAATTGTTTCCGAGCATGCGTCGGAATTTTACGTGTCGGAATTGCATACACACGATCGGAAAATCCGATAGAAAGGTATTCCGTCAGAAAAATTGAGAACAGGTTCTCAATCCAAATTCCGTCGGAAATTCCGTCAGAAAAAGACCGATGGGCATACACACGGTCGGAAAATCCGTTGAAAAGCTCCCATCGGACTGTTTCCATCGGAAATTCCGACCGTGTGTACGCCGCATTAGAAGTAGACAACAGGAGACACAGGGCTTTCCAGATCTCATTAATCAGCATTCCTTTCACATACATCTGCTATATGAGTCCCAAGCATGCAGAAACCATCATGGCCTTCTTAAAGCGAAGCTCCACCTGATTTAAAGACAATTTCTCATAGTGATTACATTGCTGTTCCAATTTAAAAACTGAACATTATTTTATTTTTATTTAAAATGTACCTTTGTTTTTCTTCTTTGTTTATCTGGTTCCTTAGTCTGGGTATTGCGGATAAGGGCGGTGATTGTGCCTTATAGCCGCTATTTTGTCACTTCCTCGATCCGCACTGTCTCCTGGGATCTTTTCTGATTGTTCCCATTAGTCTGTGCGTCGGCCTGGCGCGAGACATCGCGAGAGGTTGCCATCTCAACGGGGCGGGACTTCCGACGACGCCGCCTGTTGCAATGGCAACCTGAGCTGTTGTTTATGCTCCAAATTGAAGTCACTGCTCATGTGTTAGATCGGAGATACAGCGCGCAGTGCATGCAGGGACATCAGTGACACTGTATCCCGAAAACCAACGAACAGACACTATATAACGTCATTTATATAGCTAAAATAGATATCGTAAAGACTTCAAAAATTGGACAAGTGAGTACTAATTATAAATAATTTAATCAATGTCATTGCATTAAAAAAAAATGATTTAGGCAGTGGAACCCCACTTTAATAATGTCCTTTTGCATTACATAACAGAATATCTTCCTAAATGCTTGTAGCTTCCTCAAATGCCATGGCCCATAGTCGGTAGGCAAGAGGCTAGCATTCAGTCCCCTCCAAAAGCCTCTGTCTGTCACAAATTTAATTTACCCTTACCCTACCCTTTACCCTATTGCTAAAAACACAGTAAAGTCACAATAAAAAAACTCTTAGATTTGCATATGGCCAAGTATCAGTAATATGACATTGGTATGAGCATATAACATTTAAAGCTGATCTCCAAGTTTACTTTCCATTAACTGGGTTATGTGTGGCAAGCTGGTACAAATAAAGTATTTTCTACACTAACAAATGTGCCCACAGTATAAACTGTATGTGGCCTCAGCTATATACAGCCTTGTTTTCCAGCACTGGGATGAGAACTTCCCCTCTCACACCCGGAACAAAACTGAGTCTGGCTGAGTGGTGCTCAGCCATTCATAGGCAGCACAGGTGCCTATGAATAGGAGGTGAACAGGTGGGTAGATGATGACACAATATCTTCCTAAACCAATCAGATGAAGATTTGCATTCATTCACAGAGTACAAAGCTGCCTATGAATGGTTGAGTGCCACTTAGCCAGACTCAGCTTTGTTCCGGATGCAAGACAGAAAGTTCTCATCTCACTGCCGGGAAAATAAGGCGGTATACTCTATAGTTTATGCAGCACAGCCAGCCGGTACACCTATTAGTGTGTTAAAGGGAACTAGTTAAAGGGAAAAATAAACCTGTGAACCCCATCCCTGGTTGTGATTAGAGAAAAGAAAGGAAGTGTTAGAGAGGTTTTAAGAAGTTAGGAGGTAGAAGAATGCATAGCCAAGGTTGTTGCCATCAGAGTGAGTTCGAATGTCATTGTGGCTCCAAAGATCAAGTAGCAGGAGTGTAAGCATTCACAGGAATGTTAAAGCAGTTGTAAAAAATGTGCTAGTATGCATCGTATACGCATAATGCCCCATACACATGGTCGGATATTCCGATGGAAAAAGTCTGATATGATTATGTTGTTGGAAAATCCGATTGTGTGTAGGCTCTAGCGGGTTTTTTCCATCAGAATTTCCGACGGAAAAAATTTGAGAGCAGGATCTAAAATTTTGCGACAACAAAATCTGATCGCACTTTTTCTGATCGAGTGTAGAGAATTCCAACGCACGAAGTCCCACGCATGCTCAGAAGAAATTTGGAGACGAAAGCTATTGGCTACTGGCCTCTACTTAGTCCCGTCGTACATTTTATACGTCACCTCGTTCGGAGCGATCGGATTTTCCGACAACTTTGTCCGACAGTGAGTGTGTAACACAAGTTTCGGACAAAAAAAACGTTGGTAAAAAATCTGACGGATTTTGTGGTCGGAATGTCCGACAGTGTGTACAAGGCATAACTGTTTTAATCAAATATCTGTCAAATTTTACATTACTGTGTCCACCAATAATTAAAAGAGGCAGACGGGAGAGCCTTAAAGTGTTACTAAACTAGACATGTGCACAACAAAAAAATTTGTTTATTTTCGTTTTTTCCGTTTCCGAAAAAAATTAGTTTATTTTCGTTTCGTTTTTTTTGTTTCCGTTGATTCGTAACGATTCGTACATTCGTAAGTCGTCGGTGTTCGTATTCAGAACGATTCGTACATTTGTAAGAGTTATTTTTTCGTTGATTCGTTTTTTCGTTAGTTTAATTTTCGGACGCATTCGTATTTATTCGTACATTCGTAACATTCGTAACATTCATAGATTCGTAATCGGAGCATAATTCATAATTTTATGTAATGTGTATGCTATTATTACATTTTAATAATTTACGAATCGAAAAAAAAAAGTTACGAATCGAAAAAAAAAGATACAATTCGAAAAAATAAGTTACGAATGTATGAATTTTTTCGTTCAATCCATTCGAAGCACGTTAAGCAGCACCATTGTAAGGGACACGGAAAATTACCAATTCAACAAAAAAAAAAAGTTACGAATGTATGAATTTTTTCGTTCATTTTCGCTGTTCCTGTTTTCGTTTTTCGGATTTTCTTCATTCGTACATTCGTTGTTTCTAATTATTTTTTTTCGGATTTTCGTTGTTTTTCGGATTCGTTCGATTCAAATGATTTGTTAATCGGATTCGTACGATTCAAACGATTCGTTATTCGGATTCGTACGATTCGACCGATTCGTTCACTCGTACGAAAACGAACGAACGAAAATAACGAAAAAAAAAGAAAAACAAAACGAATTGCACATGTCTATACTAAACCCATAAAATCAGTCTGTATTTGCAGTAAAGCATGCTTGTTATACTCATTGTGGAACCTAAGGGGTTAATTATCTGCATTGTGTAAAAATGCTGTTTGATCCTGTCTTCTCTAAGCCTCCCCTTCTTCCACTGTCCCCTAATAATTTACTGATAACACAGAGTCTAGTAATCAGGCTGCACGTGCTCAGTTTGGTGTGTGTTGCTAGAGGCTTTTTTTTGGGATGATGCATGTAATCAGCACAGGGCCAATCAGCACTGTCCAGAGGGTCCGGGGTCATAGGACAGTCATAAAACTCCTTCTACAAGTTTTAACCAGTGCTTGGTTGTACACTGATGGAAGTCACAAGACTGCTATATACTGCTGATGAGAAAAGGTATTTAGCATTGCATTTCCATGTTCTGTGTACTGAGGGGGAACAGATATGGTGAGTGGGTTTAGTAACTCTTTATTAGTTTAGTAAGTTGACTCAGGAATGGTAATTACCCCGAAAAGTTGATTGGTAGGGAAAGTAGGAAAGATATATCTGTTGAGGCTGTGGTCACCCTATAGGGTAGGAACAAACCTCCATTTGAAAATGTGGAGAAAACCCTGTCTCCATGTGTCCTGATCCTGGGTCTTCAGAAGGGTTCTGCATAATCCAGACCACACAGCACCAAGTACTTGTGCCAAACATCAGTTTATCAACCTAAACTGAGGACGTGGCAACTTACTTGTGGCCACAAAGTACATTTTTATGGTGAAATAAAGACACTTGATGTTCATTAAACCAGATGACTCAAACGTATTCCTAGATAGACAACAGGCACCTCTGTCGATCAGATCACCAATAGGCTTTTTTTTAGATCTCCTTGGACTCATCTAAAGGAGAGCCTTGCAGTCATTGATGAAATAAAAGATTTCCTAAGAATGACTGAACAGTGCTTAGCCCACCTTGATTTTGTTCCTGGAATAGAACAGTTGTTGTTACATACTGTGTTGTACATTGCTGTAAGTGGTGACATAGTTACAAAGCTACACAGTAGGTAAGGTTCAATAAAGACACCAGTCCATCCAGTTCAAACTGTGTGGGTGTGTGTGTGCTGATGTCAACAAGCCTATTCCATATCCCTGTAAATTGTGTTCGCTAAGATGCCCATCTAATAGTTTTTTAAACTATCAAGTCTTCCTGCTGACACCAGAGCTGCTGATAAGGCAGTACAGCCAGACCACCTGTACTGAGCCCGGGCCCCATCAGCTCAAAAGGGGGGGGGGGGCCCAGGCACCTGCTGATCAGGATGGCCGGCTGTACTGTCTTACTGCAGACATTGAGCCTCTTCTGCCTCCCTCTGCTGTGATGCCAGCTTCTCCTTCTCTTTCTCCCTCTGGCTGCACTACATGGCGGATTGGTCCTAGCACATGCGCCCCTTCCATCTGCTGTCCAGGCCCCTCTTTGCCCCTTTCCCTTTTAGCGCTTCTGTCTTCCCTCTTCTCTCCTACCAGCAGTTGCTGTGGACACCCAGGGGGATGTTTCAGGATAGAGAGTGGGGGGAAGGGGCTGGTAATTATGTAATTTACAGGCCCCTTCCTTTTCTGAATGAACACAGTGAGTGATTTGTAGCAATCATTCCTGTGTCCATTTGTCAATAAGGCAGATAGCACTGAAGCACTGTGCTTCAGTTTGTGAATGAACAGGAAGCCTCAGAGTGTTTCCTATTTATTCATATGTGCTGCTGAGGAAGCAGAAAAAGGGACTGATAAATCTATGTCCTCAGTCACTTTACTCCGCTGGGGGGTGGGTCTGTCAGGTAGGCTGTATGGGGCCCCGGGATTTCTAACAGCAGCCCTGGCTGACACCACCGATTATGGAAGAGAGTTTAACATCCTTACCGCCCTGACAGTGAAAAAAAACCCTACGCAGCTTAAGGTTAAACTGCTTCTCTTCCAATCTCATTGTGTGACCACATGTCTTCCTTTACTATCTTAGTAATGAAAATAGAGTGTTTGGGCCAGCTTAGTCCAAAGGAGCCATTTAAATTAATAGAAAATCCAGAATTGGGCTTTAACATGGCAATGCGATTTCAAAAGTTGTATTCAATCTTTTTATACCCGTATACAATGGAAGCTCTAGTGCAAGTCATGATATTAGATTTTGAAATAGTTTTTCTTTAATTTCAGAGTGGTATGCCCTCACCCCTGAGGAAGAATAAAAAAATACATTATTTGAAACACGTTGGGATATCCAGTAAATTTACTTTTTGAGGATTATAAATATAGTGGC
Source organism: Lithobates sylvaticus (assembly GCA_028564925.1). Taxonomy (NCBI): domain Eukaryota; kingdom Metazoa; phylum Chordata; class Amphibia; order Anura; family Ranidae; genus Lithobates; species Lithobates sylvaticus. The sequence continues at coordinate 49,163,866 of CM053029.1, forward strand.
TATATGTTACAGGTAAAAACTGGGATAGAGTGGGAATACCACACTCAAATTGTTCAGACATTTATGTCCTGAAACCTGTCATATCTCATGGTTTTATAGCTATTTGTAGTACATTTTACATAAAGTAAAGATTTTTAAAATCATGTTTTTTGACTGCCCTTAAAGTCCTAACCGAGGATTCAATGTATGCAGTATTTCTATGTCTATGTTTCTCAAAAAGTTTACTATACTATATTCACATTAGACATGTGCACAACAAAAAAATGTGTTTATTTTCGTTTCGTTTTTTTCGTTTCCGAAAAAAATTTATTTTTTTCATTTCGTTTTTTTCGTTTGCGTTGATTTGTAACGATTTGTACATTCGTAAGTCGTCGGTGTTCAGATTTGTAACGATTCGTACATTCGTAAGTCGTCGGTGTTCGGATTTGTAACGATTCGTACATTCGTAAGTCGTCGGTGTTCGTATTCGTAACGATTCGTACATTCATAAGAGTTATTTTTTCGTTGATTCGTTTTTTCGTTAGTTTAATTTTCGGACGCATTCGTATTTATTCGTACATTCATTACATTCGTAACATTCGTAGATTCGTAATCGGAGCATAATTCATTAATTTATGTAATGTGTATGCTATTATTACATTTTAATAATTTACGAATCGAAAAAAAAAAGTTACGAATTGAAAAATAAAAGTTACGAATCGAAAAAAAAAGTTACGAATGTACGAATTTTTTTGTTCAATAGAGACACGGAAAATTACGAATCGAAAAAAAAAAAAAAAAGTTACGAATCGAAAAAAAAAGTTACGAATCGAAAAAAAAAGTTACGAATGTACAATTTTTTTTGTTCAATCCATTCGAAGCACGTTAAGCAGCACCATTGTAAGGGACACGGAAAATTACCAATTCAACAACAAAAAAAAAAAAGTTACAAATGTACGAATTTTTTCGTTCGTTTTCGTTTTTCGGATTTTCTTCATTAGTACATTCGTTGTTTCTAATTGTTTTTTTCGGATTTTTGTTGTTTTTTTTTTCGGATTCGTTCGATTTGAATGATTCGTTATTCGGATTCGTACAATTCAAACGATTCGTTATTCGGATTCGTACGATTCGAACGATTCGTTCATTCGTACGAAAACGAACGAACGAAAATAACGAAAAAATGCGAAATACTAAAAAAAATGAAACGAATTGCACATGTCTAATTCACATCCCCTTTGTCCCAGGTTTTGCTTACTTCCTCATAAAGCATAAATTGATTTGGATGACAACTTCTAAATACAATACAATCAAAATAAATGCATGCTTATAATATTATTTCCTAGCAGATAATCTTATATGTGGACCTTTATCAGATCCTAAAATATCCTTTATATCTATTATATAGTATAAGCATTTCACCTACAGGTCTCTTATTACTGGGTGAAGATTTGATCCCTCTTTTTTTTAAATAGAAACGGGCAACACCCTGACCAGTCCATTGGTACCAACCAGTCAATAAAGAGTCTATAAAAGTATTGTCTTAGAAATAACTAAACTCAATTCTTTGGGGGGCATGTGGGTGTAAGGCACATGGTACAGGTGCTTTATTCACATATAATATGTCTAATGCCGTGTACACACGACCAGACTTTTTGGCATCAAAGGTCCAACGGTCTTTCCAACGGACTTTTTACAGAATTCCGATGGACTTTCGACAAAATTACAACAGACATTCGAACGACCGGACTTGCGCACACACGAACAAACTAAAGTCCGTTCGAAAGTCCGGTTGTTTGAATGTGATGACGTACGAAGGGCCTAGAATAAGGAAGTTCATAGCCAGTAGCCAATAGTTGCCCTTGCGTCGTTTTTTTGTCCGTCGGACTAGCATACAGACAAACAGATTTTTCGATCGGACTGGAGTCCGTCGGAAAGATTTGAAACATGTTTTATTTCTAAAGTCCGTCAGATTTTTCGACCGAAGAGGTCCGATGAGGCGCACACACGATTGTAATGTCCGACGGATTCGTTCTGTTGGACCAATTCGGTCGAAAAGTCTGGTCTTGTGTAAACGGCATAACTGTTTCTAGATCATATCAGTGATGAGCCATTGTGGTTCATTTGAGGTTGTGTTAATACAATAAATAAAAAATAAAAAACAGGCTTCCAACTATAACACAGGGGGGGTTACTTATGAATGTCAAATCCACTTTGCACTGCAAGTGCACTTAAAAGTGCAGTAACTCTAAATCAAAGGGGGAGATCTGAAATGATTGGAAGCTCTGCTGATTTTATCATCCAATCATGTGCAAGCTAAAATTGTGTTTTTTATTTTCCTTGCATGTCCCCCTCGGATCTACAGCGACTTTACTTCCAAGTGCACTTGCAGTGCAAAGTGGATTTTCCTTTAGTAAATAACCCCCAGAGTTTTTTGTTTGTGTAGAACAGCTTGAATATTTCAATAAAAGTATACACTAGATGTAAATAATTTTTATTTGCAATCAGAGATAGATTGTAATCCTATGAAAGTTAAATAATGTATTGATAACATTCCTCACATCCTGGTTTCTCATGGTGTATATAATGGGACTTAGTAATGGGGTTCCAACTGTGAATATAAGTGATATTGCCTTGTTATTGACCATTGGATGTCCCTTTATTGGAACTACATAATTGATCATTAAGAATCCATAAAACATTCCAACTACTGAGATGTGAGAGCTGCAAGTGGAGAAGGCTTTCTTCCTCCTGGTATTAGATGACATGCCAAGGATAGTTACAAAAACATATGCATAGCTCAGTAGGACAAACAAAAAAGGCATGACAATTACGGGAATAGAGAGAACTAATATTTCTATTTGGAAAGCAGAAATGTCCGAGCAAGCAAGATCTATTAAGGGAGAAAGGTCACAGTAATAATGATCAACGACGTAAGGACCACAGAACTCAAGTTTAACCAAGAAACTGATTGTGATTAATGTCAATAGAAAACTAATCGTCCAACAAAATATTACCAGAAGATACTGGAGTCTTAGATTCATAATTATGTTATAATGTAAAGGCTTACATATGGCTAAGTATCGGTCATAGGCCATCGCTGCCAAGAGATAGCATTCTGTACTTCCTGACACACCACAGAAGTAACTCTGGGTAATGCAGCCAGGGATGGACATGGGGGCACCTCCAAGCCATAAAATATGTAACATGTTGGGAATAACAAGATTTACCGAAAACATTTCTGAACCTAAGAAATGTTTGATGAAGAAGTACATTGGGAAATTAAGACATTGTCTGGTTGACACCAGTGTGATAATTAAAATGTTGAAAGCCACAGTCAAAGTATAAGCTGTAAGAATCAGAAGAAAGAAAAAGCTCTTGAACCTTCCAAGCTCGTAGAACCCAAGAAAAAATAACTCTGAAGTCTAGTTCATAATCAGATATTAATGTCCTATTTGTTTCATGGCTGCAGAAAAAGAAAGAATGTTAATGCCCTCCAGAACTTTACCAGCTTTGTACACATCACCAACAGGAATAATCCATAAATACCAGAGTTCAGTTCAGGGCAGGTTGGCCAAATAATACTGAAGTTCTGCTGCCAAATCCAAACCATAATGAAGAAATTTTGGGGCAGAATTTTAAAAGCGATTTCTAGGCTAAATGGCAGAGGATTGTCAAACAAATAGCATGAGTGGCCACTGCCCTGGGGAATATGTACCAAAGCATATTTTTTTTTTAAAGTGTGGGTTCCCCAATATATATACCACACCCTTCCTCAAGCATGCACATTACTAGGTCAGAGGCATCACACCTCATTCCAGAGGGCATACCAGAGGGCGCATAGCCTCAACATGGGGGGTCACCAATGGCAAAGCACCTTGTCCCCGTGTTGAGAAGTACAAGGGCCTCTTCCCCACAACCCTGGTCAATTAGTCGTGGGGGTCTATGGGCAGGGGACTTATTGGAATCAGGAAGCCCCCTTCAAAAATAAGAGGGCCTCTAGATATTGCCCCCAAGGAATGAGTACACGATAGCCCTATTCATTCCCAAACAAAATGTAAATTGTAAATAAAAACACCACACTGTTTGACAAGTATTTTATCAAAAAAAAAAATACCACAATGTAAATCTATCATCAATCATGTTGTCTCCGAGCCAGACTCGGGCTCGCATTGCAGGATACAGGGAGACTTACTTACCTTGTCCCCTGGATCCTGCGATGTCTCCCCGCTGTGTGTGCGAGCTCCTCCGCTCGATTCACACAGTGCCTGAGTGCCGCTGATCTCTGTTTCCTGCGACGTTATGACGCACGGGAGCGGAGATCGGCGCCAAATTCAAAAAAGTAAAAACACACAAAACACATACAGTACTGTAATCTTACAGATTACAGTACTGTATAAAAAAATTACACATCCCATTTGTCCCTAGTAGTCTGTCCAGTGCCCTGCATGTAGTTTTATATTATAAATACTGTTTTTTCTGCCTGGAATTTGGAGATTGTCCATAGCAACCAAAAAGTGTCCCTTTATGTCAAAAGTGATTTTAGACCTGCTAGAAAACAGCGATAATAAATTAGAATCACTTGCAGAATTGAGCGATAGCGATTTGTGGGGAAATTCGTCATCAAACACTAAATCTAATGACAGCGACAATTCTGCAACTGAGCAAATTTCAGTGTTTTTGATTTGATTAAATTATTTAATAATTTTTATAGTTATTTATTATATTTTAATTTATGATTTTGTGTTTATTATACCCGGGATGTCTACTAGACTCTGGTTTGGACAGATTTAAGTGAGTTATTCCTCGATACCCCAAGTGTGAGACTTTTACACAGCCTGGCCACATTCAGAGGCCCAACATTGAAGTAGCACCTTCAGGTGTTCTACGAGCATAAATTGCACATCTCATTTCTCACCTATTACATTTTTGAAGGCCCTGGAGCACCAGGACAATGTGATTGCCCACAAATGATCCCATTTTGGAAAGCAAACACCCCAATGTATAATCTATGAGGCATAATGAGTCTTTTGAACGATTTTCATGTGGGAAAAAAAATGAAAAGGCATTTTTTTACACAAAGTTGTCCAAAAATGACACCCCAAAATACATTCAGCTACATCTCCTGAGTATGGCGATACCACATGTTTGAGACTTTTACACAGCCTGTCCCCAACATCCACCCAAAGTAGCATCTCCAGGCATTCTAGCAGCATACATTACACATAATTTTCTGACTACCAATCACATTTTTGAAGGCACTTCATATTTCAAACACATAGCAGGTACATACCAAATAACAAAAGATTAACTGTGGTTTTAGAAGTGCAGTGCTCCAAAGAGGAGAGTATAAGTCCAGGCAGCAGGCAGGGTTGTGGTCAGCGACAGCAAAAGCAATCATCCAGGCAGCTACCAGGAATACTGTCCATAGTTCGTACAAGCAAAGATGCTGTCAGCACAGCCAAAGCACAGCCAAAGCATTGGTGCAGGTAAAGACATTGTCAGTAAACAGGCCAGGGTCAGTTAATTAACATGGAAGGTAGTAACACGGTAGCAGGCAAATGATCCACACAGGTATTTGAAACAGGGAAATGTTAATAATAAGGGGAACTAATATCTGATGGATGTGTGATCATTTTTGAAGCAATCTCCGATGCACAGGGCGGGTTGGGAGGGACATCGTGGACAATAATAGCTGGTAACTCTACTTACTCCTCCTCTGCTGCATACACAGCATTTCTTTTAGCGTCTTCTTACAGATTCTGTGGGGGGAATGTTATAGGGAAAATGTTGCTTGTGAAGTTGACTCACACTATCAGAGCAAATGCTTCCTGGGGCGGGATCTTGTTGGTAAATCAGGGCAGTGATGATTTCTTCAATATACTTGAGGTAGGTGATTTGTTGGTTTTGAGTTGCTTTTTGGTAGCAGACAAACAAATTAAACAGGGCCATATGAAACAGGTGAAATGCAACTTATACCAATAACGGGACTTTCTGGTTGACAAATAGGGTTGTAACATCTGATCGTTTAAATTCACCCCCCCATGTACATATTGTAGTCGTGGACACATTCAGGCTCTCCTTGGTGGAGATCTCTGGATCTCCACCAACGTGTCATTGTGGATGGTAGAGAGGATGTGGACATCTTTTGCGTCCCTTCACTTAATGGCCAACACCTCCTCATTTCTCATGAATGCCGATTCTCCGTTTTGCAATTTTTTTGTTAACAGATTTTGTGGGAAGCCCTTCTGTTTTTTGTTTTTTTTTAAGGTACCCCATGGCCGGGGTTTGTTTACTGTAAAGGTGATGAAAAAGTGGCAGGCTGGTATAATAGTTGTTGACATATAAGTGGTATCCTTTTTCGAACCAGGGGAATGCCAGCTCCCAGACAATTTTCCCACTGGTTCCAATATTAGTGGGGCACTCACGGGCCTGGAGCTGTGAGTCTTCGCCTTTATAAATACAGAATGTGAACACGTATCCAATGGCTTGATCACACAATTTATTTAATTTCAACCCATATCTTTTTCAATTACTTGGTATATACTACTTGAAGTGCAGTCGGCCAGTAAAATGTATAAGGGACTCGTCCACACAAATTTTTTGGTCTGGGATAAAAACTTCTGGGAAAGGGAATTGATTAGGGGCATATCTTGTACAATTTTTCATGGTTGGGATGATCTCGGGGAGGACACTGCGAATTATTAAGTGTGGAAAACACATAATCATGTTGTATCGTGTACAGGACATGACAGCAGAATATATCGGCATGTGGTGGATGGGGTTGGTGGACCAATAGGCATGGAGTTTGTTCTTTTTTGTAAGCCCCATATTGACGTAAGGCCCAAAAACAATTTAAATTTGTCCAGTGTTAGACGTCGCCACTGGAACATGGGATAGGATGAATTGGGGCTTGCAGCAATAAATTGGGATGCATACAGATATACACCATATTCTGCAGCAATTCTTGTGGGAAAAATAAATAAAAATAATCTAATTGGGAAAAATTCATAGCGTTGGGCTTCACACCTGGCTGTGCGGTGAAAGGGGGGATTATATCGGATCCTGAGTTGGCAGGCAACCATAAGGGGTTTGCCAGGTCATCGGGAAGGTAGGACTGGGGCTGGATTTTTCGGGTTGGGCGTGTAATTCCAGTACTTGTACTGGGCTCCTCTTCCTGGGGTCTGGCGCTGCTAGTGGTGGGCAGGTCTTCTGATCTTGGTCCTGATCTCCTTATTCTTTTGGGAGGGACGGTTTCCTCCACTGACTTGGACTCTGATCCATTATGCTCCACTGGCTCATATTCCGAACCAGAATCGGATGATGGGAGCTCCCCGCTGCTCTCATCATCAGACATGGTAAGAAAGGCATATGCCTCCTCAGGTGTGTAAACACTTTGAGACAAGTACAATATGGCAGTACTTATTGGTGGGACTGTGTAATTGTACTGCTGGTGGTAGTGGTGGCGGGCCTGTGTGGTGGTACTGATGGTGGTATTAGTAGTGGGCCTGTGTGGTGGTACCAATGGTGATATGGGTAGTGGTACTGGTGGCAGTATTGATGGCGGTACTAGTGACAGTACTGGTGGAGGTACCGATGGCGGTACTGGTAGCGGGCCTGTGTGGCATGCCTGTGTGGCCTGTGTGGCCTGTATGGCGGTATGGGTGGCAGTACAGGTGGTGGTACCGATGTCGGTACTAGTGGTGATAGTGGTGGCGGTATCGATGTCAGTACTGGTAGCGGGCCTGTGTGACGGTACCGATGGCAGTACCAATGGTGGTAGTAGTGGTAGGCCTTATGGCGGTACCGATGGCGGCACTGGTGGCGGTTCCGTTGGCGGTGGGCCTGTGACAGATGGGCTGATGTGACTGACAGATCCAGATAAAGTTGTGACAGGTCCTCTTTATTGGGGGGGCGTGTTATGCACAGTAGTATAGTACAGACAATACACTGATCTCACTTACTGATCCCTGCTCCTCCTCACACGATCGGTGTGTGAGGAGAGAGCAGGGATCAAATAGTGACTGCTCTCTGTGTTTACATTTGTGACCGGCTGCGATTGGACACAGCCGGTCATGTGGTAAACAGCCAATTTCATTGGCTGTTTACCCTTATTGGGGAAGCACTGTGTCCACGGGACATGCGCCTTCCCCGATCCCCGCGCTGAGCGCCTCAGGCGGCGCACTTCGTGCTCGGCTACGAATCTCCTGTCACGTGATCGGCTGTGATTTTGACACAGCCGATCACGTGGTAAACCGTGATCGAGGGAAGCGATGTGTCCAAGGGACACACGCCGTCCCCGATTTCTGCGCTGCATGCCACCGCAGGCGCATGCTAGGGATTATCCTGCTGGACGTCATATGACGCCCAGTCAAGATAATGCAACCACCGCCCAGCCGTCATTCTGCTATAGGCTGGGTGGGAAGTGATTAAAGTTTTCACTCCAAAGCACCACTGATCTCCCAAGGTCTTCCTCAATGTTTCTTGGATAATAACTCTCCAACTCCACACCAACCTTCAGGACTCCTCCACTCAAAAAAAAGGCCTAGCATAATCCTGTAAAAAAACTATACATTTTATTAAAAGCAAAAGAATATATCACACTCACAAGTATAGAGCACTCAGAAAATAGTGCACCACCTTAAAAAAATACCCTTTGAAAAAGTCACATGAGTGTGACGAAATGCATCAGGCAGGCCCTAGCTACATCTGAACCACCATCCAGGAAGTGAGGCTGAATCCATGCTGGTTTATGTGAGCTGGGAGTCTGAGCCTTAATGGGACACAGCATTTTATCTGCAAAATGTTTTTTAAGCTGATGTGCTACTTTCTGAGTTCACTATATGTGTGAGTGGATTATATTCTTTTGTGTTTAATAAAGTTTATAGTGTTTTTAACAGTATTACACTATCCAAGCCTTTCTGTTTTGAGTGGAGGAGTCTTGGAGGTTGGTGTGAAGTTGGAGAGTTATTTTGCAGGAAACACTGAGGAGGACCGTGGGAGAGTAGTGGTGCCTTGGAGCGAAACCCTTAAAGGGGAATGTGCATCTGATCTATTTTTAAGAAAATTGATTATTATTTCATTTTTGTGTTGCACAACAATTTTGCTATCTGACATTTTCGAGGTTGTGGGAATACACATGACTGTGTAGACAGCAACCTTTTCTTGGTTTATTTGTTAATTTTATATTATCACTGGTAGTTTAGCACTTAGAGTGGATTGATACACTTTGACTTTTTTTTTTTCATTTCAAAAGTTGTTTTAACACCTTTATATGTGAAGCTTTTATTAACTACTTGCGGACCAGCCGCCGCAGTTGTTGGCATGGCTGCGCGAATCGCCGTCATTGTACGTCGGCTCGTTAAACTGCTATAGCAGGCAGGTATGTGTGTGTGGCCACAGTGCATCCCTGGAGCCTATGCGAGTGGCCGGCGGGTGCGATGACTGCCAGACACCCACGATCGCTGCACAGAGAGCCAAAACGGGGAACTGTCAGTGTAAACAGACAGATACTCATCCTGTCAGGGTTGGAGAGAGAGATCTGCTGCTCATAGTCATTAGGATTAGCATTCTCTCTCTTTTTCCAGGCTGCTCACCCCCCATACAGTTAGAAACACCTCTCTAGGACACACTTAACCCCTTGATTGTCCCCTAGTGTTAACCCCTTCCCTGCAAGTGACATTTACACAGTAATCAGTTCATTTGTATAGCACTGATCCCTGTATAAATGTTAATGGTCCAAAAAAGTGTCAAAAGTGTCTGATCTTTCCGCCACAATGTCGCAGACCAGTTTAAAATCACAGCCGCCATTACTAATAAAAAATAAATACATACCTTATATAACTCGAGTATTAGCTGACCCAAATATAAGCCGAGGCACCTAATTTTACCACAAAAAAATGGGAAAACTTATTGATTAGAGTATAAGACTAGGGTGAGAAATGCACAGCTACTGTAAGTGGAAAAGAGGCCCATTTGCAGCCTCACTGTGCCCATTTGCAGCAATAGGTCCCCCGAAATTCAAACTCGGTAGTTAAGGCTTCCTAGATGCCCCATAGCTGCAGCCAAAACTTGGGGTCTGGACCTAAAGGGTCCCAAAATGACATTGCTGCAGATGGACACAGTTGACCAACTTTGAGGCCCCATATCTTGGGGCCACTTGGTGCTAGGAATCCCAAATTTGGCGTGCAAACCCAGTGGATCTAGCACCACAACATATCCAATGGGGTTCCTATCACCAAGTGGCCCGAGATACGGGGCCCCAAACTCGGTTCGGAAAATGTCAAGCACTTTTCTGCAGCAGAGAATGACATTTTCTGACCCGACTCTCAGGGCCATATCTGGTATGCAAACCCAGTGGAACCAACCCTACAACATATCCAAAGATGGGGTTCCTAGCACCAAGGGGCCCCACAGTCGGTTCGGAAAATGTCACTCTGTTGCTGCAGAAAAATGCTTGACTCGAGTATAAGCCAAGGGGGGCATTATCAGCAAAAATGTGCTGAAAAACTTGGCCTATACTTGAGTATATACGGTAATAAAAATGCCATAAATCTATCCCCTATTTTGTAGACACTATAACTTTTGCGTAAACCAATCAATATGCACTTATTGCGATTTTTTTGTCCAAAAATATGTAAAAGAATACATATTGGCCTAAACTGATAAAGACATTTTTTTTTAATTTTTTGGGGGATATTTTTGATATATATTATAGCAAAAATAAAAAATATAGTTTTTTTTATTTTTTTTTTTAATTGTTGGTCTTTTTTTGTTTATAGCGCAAAAAATAAAAACCACAGAGGTGATCAAATACAACCAAAAGAAAGCTCTACTTGTGGGGAAAAAATGTTTTTGTTTGGGTACAGTGTCACACGACCATGCAATTGTCAGTTAAAGCAACGCGGTTCTGTATCGGTGGTTATTAAGGGGGCAAATCCTTCCGGGGCTGAAGTGGTCAAAATAATACCCAGTGATCCTGCCATCCATTCCTGTCAAGTCCTTCTTTATGTACATCCTGTTATAGGGCTGGTAACTCTTTGTCTCCCAATTTGAGCCCTTTAATTACCTGTGTAGTCTATATGTAACCTAACCATTTCAAAACTAATTACACAATTGTGGATCACTTTTCTAACTATCAGGAAACCCACCTTGAGAAATGCCCTGCATCCATTGCTGGAGTTCTTGTAAACAAGAGGTGGCTGCAAAGAAACTGCAGGCTTTCAGCAGGACTGAGATGCAACAAATAATTACAACATATGAAAATAAGTAGTTTTATAAAAATTGTTTATAATATACAGTGCATTTTGACACTTAATGTCATTCATTCAGTTAGCATTTACATTCTACTTTAAAATGATGCCTTGTGATCCTGCAATATATATCCTTATTCAGACACTTCTTTTTATTGGATGAAAACTGTCACAATGCTTAAACGGAAATTGTCATTCAATTAGGGTCTGTAAAAAATAAATTCAAATTTTTCTAAGAATTTTTCTAATACTTTTTTACTTTTTTAAATTGTTTTCTTTTTTTTTTTCCCCACAAATAGAGCTTTCTATTGGTGGTGTTTGATCACCTCTGCGTTTTTTTTTTTTTTTTCTAACAAAAAAAGACCAACAATTTTGAAAAAAAAAAGCAATATTTCATTTTTTTTTGCTATAATAAATATCCCCAAAAAAATCAGTGTATTCTTTTACATATTTTTGGCAAAAAATAAATCGCAATAAGCGCATATTGATTGGTTTCATCAAAAGTTATAGTGTCTATAAAATAGGGGATAGATTTATGTCATTTTTATTATTTATTTATTTTTTACTAGTAATGGCGTAATAGAAAAATAATAATTTGTAAAAAAAGAAATGAATTCCATGAACATCAGGTAGAAACATAACATCTGCTCATTGTATAATATGCTGTATACAGTAGATATGTATTAAAAAAAATGGAGGCAAACAAATAAAACATAACTAAAGAGTTATTTGATGTAATTGAATTTCATTCCATGTAGAAACATAACACTGAGAACATTGTCCCAGTGTATTTATAACTGACTGCTGAGAAAAAAGTGCTCTATATTGTTGCTAGACATGTGCAATTCGTTTAGTTTTTTTTTCGTTTCTCGTTTTTTTCGTTATTTTCGTTCATTCGTTATCGTACAAATGAACAAACGATTTGCTAAAAATTTTAACGAATAGCGAATCGTTCGAATCGAACGAATCCGAAAACAACGAAAATCAGAAAAAACAAATTAGAAACAACTAATCTACGACAGAAGAAAATCCGAAAAACGAAAACAGGAACAACGAAAATCAAAATGAACGAAAAAATTCGTACATTCGTAACTTTTTTTTTGTTGAATTGGTAATTTTCCATGTCCCTTACAATGGCGCTGCTTAACGTGCCTCGAATGGATTGAACAAAAAAATTCGTACATTCGTAACTTTTTTTTTTTGCGATTCGTAATTTTCCGTGTCTCTTATAATGGCGCTGCTTAAAGTGCTTCGAATGGATTGAACGAAATTATGCTCCGATTACGAATCTACGAATGTTACGAATGTTACGAAAGTACGAATAAATACGAATGCGTCCGAATTTCGAATAAACTAATAAACGAAAATTAAACGGAAAAACGAATCAACGAAAAAATAACTCTTACGAAAATACGAATCGTTACGAATACGAACACCGACGACTTACGAATTTATGAATCGTTACGAATCAACGGAAACGAAAAAAACGAAAATAAACAAATTTTTTTGTTGTGCACATGTCTAATTGTTGTTTTATCCAAAAAATTTAAATCAAGCAAATAACTGAAGATTATGGCCAGGAAGACATTTGAAGAACAAAATTCTAAATTATTTGATTTTTAAATTCTAAACAACACAACATCTTAATGCCACTCACTGAGCTTTTTATCTGTTTGTGTTACCTTTGAATTATTTGAGAGCTATTACCCTGATGTTCAGAGATTAATATGGTTTCATTGTATATGTATTTCACATGCAATTCCCTTAGGTTTTTGTCCTACATGGAATATTCCAGCTTATTCAGGTATCACTGTAAATCTAATTTAGATAACAACATTTAGTACAAAAAAATAGAAACACATTTAACATTATGGATTTTGTAGAGTTCAGAAATAGTAATACAGTATCTCACAAAAGTAAGTACACCCCGCACATTTTTGTAAATATTTTATTATATCCTTTCATGTGACAACACTGAAGAAATGACACTTGTCTGCAATGTAAAGTAGTGAGTGTACAGCTTGTATAACAGTGTAAATTTGCTGTCCCCTCAAAATAACTCAACACACAACCATTAATGTCTAAACCACTGGCAACAAAAGTGAGTAAACCCCTAAGTGAAAATGTCCAAATTGGGCCCAAAGTGTCAATATTTTGTGTGGCCATGTCACCTACCTGGTGGTGCGAGCCCGAGTTGCAGAGAGAGACCTCCCTTGTGTCTCCCACTCCTGGTTCCCTGGTAGGATGACAGGAGACCCAGGAGTGAGGAGGAGCACGGGTGCCTGGCAGGATCAACAGACCGGTGGAGTGACACAGGGTCAACTCAGCAGACAAGGTGGATGATCTGGATAGCAGAGTAGACCGGACAGCAGAGTAGGCCGGATCTGGACAGGTAAGCTGGTTCAGCCAAGCAGACAGGATAGCAGAGCAGGCTGGGTCTGGATGGACAGGCAGGAACAGCACAGCGGACTGGATAGCAGAGCAGGCTGGGTCTGGATGGACAGCTTAGCAGAGTAGACCGGACAGCAGAGTAGGCCGGATCTGGACAGGTAAGCTGGTTCAGCCAAGCAGACAGGATAGCAGAGCAGGCTGGGTCTGGATGGACAGGCAGGAACAGCACAGCAGACTGGATAGCAGAGCAGGCTGGGTCTGGATGGACAGCTTAGCAGACTGGATAGCAGAGCAGGCCGGATCTGGACAGGTAAGCTGGTTCAGCAAGCAAACAGGATAGCAGAGCAGGCTGGGTCTGGATGGACAGCTTAGCAGACTGGATAGCAGAGCAAGCTGGATCTGGATAGGTAAGCTGGTTCAGCAAGCAAACAGGATAGCAGAGCAGGCTGGGTCTGGATGGACAGCTTAGCAGACTGGATAGCAGAGCAGGCCGGATCTGGACAAGTAAGCTGGTTCAGCAAGCAAACAGGATAGCAGAGCAGGCTGGGTCTGGATGGACAGCTTAGCAGACTGGATAGCAGAGCGGGCTGGATCTGGATGGATGGCTCAGCAGACTGGATAGCAGAGCAGGCAGGATCTGGACAGGTAAGCTGGTTCAGCAAGCAAACAGGAAACAGGACTTCAGAACAGACTGGGTCAATACAGGTGATCTGGTTCAGCACAGGAAACAGGACTTCAGAGCAGACTGGATCAATACAGGTGATCAGGTTCAGCACAGGAAACAGGACTTCAGAACAGACTGGATCAATACAGGTGATCTGGTTCAGCACAGGAAACAGGACTTCAGAACAGACTGGATCAATACAGGTGATCAGGTTCATCAGAACAGGCTGGGTCAGGAATCAGGCTGGCAACAAAGTACAAGGGGATGAAGCAGAAGAGTGGTCACAAACAAGCCAAGGTCGGTGTCAGGGCTTCCGTCCGCTGCGCACGCTAGTGCGCAGGCGCACGGGTTCAGCTTCCCGGCTCATAGCCAGTGACAGGGAGAAGATGCGGCGGCGCGTGCGCGCTCGTGTTCCCGCCAAGCGGCGCGCGCGCATGCGCAGTAGCGCGGCATCACCTCATGTGACCTCAACGGCCCTATAAAAGGAGGGCCTCTGTGCCCAGACAGACGCTGGTTCGTCTGACAAGCTGCTTCCTGTTTGTATCCTGTACTTGACCCTTGAAGATTGTCTTACCTGTTGCCAAACCCGGATCGTCCTGACTACTCTGCCTTCTCCTGACCTTGACCTTTGGATTGCCTACTTGGATTTGCTACCTTCTCCTGCTCTGGACCTTTGGCCTGTACCTTGGACTCTCTTCTGAATCTGCCAGTGTTTGATCCCTAGCCTGCCTTGGACTCTCCTGCTCAAGGATACCTTTGCACCTAATCTACCAGTGTTTGACCCTCGGCCTGCATTTACCTAACCTGCCTGTGTTTGATCCCCAGTCTGTTTGCTGTGTCTCAGCTAGGAATTCGTGGACGTACTAACCTGCTCCAGTCTACCCTTCTCTACAACATCAGGATCCCTCGCCTGGTCACCATCCCACCGGTGGCTTGTGCCTCTTGGTGCCAACCGTCCCTGTGTCACCTTCAGGGCAGTGGGCGCCGAGTCGCAAGGGTAACCGCTCTCGGCATCTTGGCCTCGGTGAGTACCTAGTTCATGACAGTACGAACCAGCCATGACAGAGGCCAACAGAGCGGTTTCTCCACTGGACATGTTATGTCAGCAGGTGTCTGCCCTCACGGAAGCGGTACAGAAACTACAGGAAGGTTATGCTCAAGTCGATACTCGACTCCAACAATTGACCACGGCCGCCCCTCTAGCAAGTTCAGCTTCCGGGTCTACTAGTGGGACTTCTGCACCTCAAGCTCAACCTCCACCTGCCATGATGATGGCCGTGCCTGAACCCAAGGTACCAATTCCAGAACGATTTTCGGGTGATCGCAGGAAGTTCAGGTCCTTCAAAAATGCTTGTTCCCTGTACCTTGCCCTGCAACCCCGAACCTTTTCCTCAGAGATTGTCAAAGTCGGGTTTATCATCTCCCTTCTATCCGAGGAACCCCAATCTTGGGCCCATGGTCTCATGGAACAAAGGAACCCTCTCCTTAATACTGTTGATACATTTTTTGAAGCAATGGGCCAACTCTACGATGACCCCCAACGTAAGGCCACGGCTGAGGCCACCCTGCATACCCTCTCTCAGGGGAAAAGGCCTGTAGAGGACTATACGGCGGAGTTCCGCAAATGGTCTGCCGATACCACCTGGAATGAGGCAGCCCTCCTCTACCAGTATCGACTGGGATTAAGGGAGAGTCTGAAGGACGAGTTAGCCCGGGTGGAGCCTCCTACTTCGTTGGAGGAGTTGATCCAGGTAGCCACCAAACTGGATCGACGTATGCGGGAACGTCGCTCAGAACGTATACAAGGGTCCCGACCAATATGGGTTTCCCCAAGGATGCCAGCTGCTTATCCGACCGTCCCATCCGGTCCATCGGCCCCTGAGGGGGAACCAATGCAGTTGGGTTTAGTCCGTTCCCGCCTTACCCAGGAAGAACGGCAACGAAGACGGAGATCCAATCTGTGCCTCTATTGTGGGGGTTCAGGACATTTCCTCCTGAATTGTCCCATCCGGCCTAGTAAGTTGCCACCTCAGCCTTTCATGAATTGTCAAGCCGTCAATCGGGCCCAAACTTATGTGACTCTTTCTGTTTCCCTACAGCTAGCGGGAAGGAAGATCCGGCTACCAGCCGTGATTGACTCAGGGGCTTGCAGCTGCTTCCTGGATATCTCTATCGCCAAGGAATGGCACATTCCTTGCCTCAACAAGACAAATCCTCTATTGGTCCATTTGGCTGATGGGTCCCTTCCACAATCTGGTCCAGTAACTCAGGAGACTTCACCTATCCTCACCACCACAGATTCCGGCCACCAAGAGTTTCTACGGTTTGATCTTATATCTTCTCCAATGTTTCCAATTATCCTTGGACTTCCTTGGCTGCAAGCTCATGACCCCCAAATTCACTGGAATAGGAAGGAGGTCTCCTTCTCATCACCATATTGTCACCAACACTGCATCTCTCCAACTCCCTGCTCTGTCCTATCGGTCATCTCGACATCAGAGAATCTTCAACACATTCCCCCGGTCTATCAGGACTTTAAAGATGTCTTTGACAAAAAGAAGGCCGACCATCTACCACCACATCGGGCCTATGATTGCCCCATCGAATTGCTCACAGGCTCCGCAATTCCCTTTGGGCGCATATTTCCTCTGTCAGAGACCGAACTAAAGGCCCTCAAGGCCTATATTGATGAGAATCTCGAGAAGGGCTTTATCCGGCCATCCACCTCTCCAGCAGGGGCTGGTATTTTCTTCGTTGGGAAGAAAGATGGTTCACTCAGGCCCTGCGTTGATTATCGAGAACTTAATAAAATCACTATCAAGAACCGATATCCTCTACCACTTATTCCTGAACTCTTCCAGCGGTTCCGGTCAGCTAAAGTTTTCTCTAAACTCGACTTAAGGGGTGCCTACAACCTTGTCAGAATCCGTGCAGGGGATGAGTGGAAGACGGCCTTCAGGTCTCGCTTTGGCCACTATGAATACTTGGTGATGCCATTTGGCCTATGTAATGCTCCAGCCACTTTTCAGCACCTGGTTAATGACATTTTTAGAAAATATTTGGATGACTTTTTAGTCGTGTACCTAGACGACATTCTCGTTTTTTCAGCCACTCTGGAACTACATCGGGAACATGTCAGAAAGGTCCTCACCATCCTCAGAGCCCATCAGCTCTATCTTAAAGCTGAGAAGTGCGAGTTTGAAAGATCTACCGTACAGTTTCTGGGGTTCATCATCTCCACTAAAGGCACCTCCATGGACCCACAAAAGGTCAAGGCAGTGGTAGACTGGCCACCTCCTAAGGATAAAAGAGCTGTACAGAGATTCATCGGTTTTGCCAATTTTTACAGGAGGTTCATCGCCGGTTTCTCTGCCATTGTGAGTCCAATCACCCAACTGACCCGCCTACACAGCCGTTTTCAGTGGTCCCAGGAGGCCCAGGAAGCTTTTGTCAAACTAAAGACCCTCTTCACGTCTGCTCCTATCCTACGGCACCCAGACCCACTGCTACCTTTCGTCCTGGAAGTGGACGCCTCGGAGTCAGCCACAGGCGCCATCCTCTCCCAACGCCATGGGCCGAAAGCCCTGCTGCACCCAGTGGCCTTCGCCTCCCGAAGGCTCAATCCGGCCGAGAAGAACTATGACGTTGGTGATCGGGAGCTATTGGCCATTAAATCCGCGCTGGAGGAGTGGAGATACCTCCTCGAAGGAGCAGTCCACCCAATTACCATTTTTACAGACCATAAAAATCTTGAATACCTTCGCACTGCTAAACGCTTAAGACCCCGTCAAGCCCGTTGGGCACTCTTCTTTTCAAGGTTCACATTCCACATTTCCTATCGGCCAGGGTCAAAGAACGGCAAGGCAGATGCTCTATCCCGTATCTTCCCAGAGTCCTCGCAGGTATCAGAACCCAGCACCATTCTTACTCCTCAGAACTTTCTACTACTCACACCTACTGACCTGATCTCCACTCTATCCACCGCTTCGGCTCACTGCAAGGATTCCATTCTGGACACCCTAGAGAGACGTGAAGGTTTATTCTGGCTCCAAGACAAGATTTTCGTCCCTACAGAGGTGAGACCTGTAGTCCTGAAAGCTCTACATGATCATAAACTAGCTGGGCACTTTGGGGTACGGAAAACAGCAGAACATATCTCTCGCACCTTTTGGTGGCCAGGGTGGAGAAGTGACTGCCAAAAATACGTATCCTCCTGTATTACATGTCAACGAAACAAGGGTCCTAGAGCAAAGCCATGGGGGTTACTAAGGCCTCTACCCATCCCAGAACGACCTTGGGCCGACATTTCGATGGATTTCATCGTGGAATTACCTCCATCACAAGGCTTCACCACTATCCTAGTGGTAGTGGATCGGCTGTCCAAAATGAGTCACTTTTTGCCCATGATCGGCACCCCCTCTGCCCTGGAGACCGCCAACATTTTTGTCAAGGAGGTTGTTAGACTCCATGGGGTACCCAAGAGCATCGTCTCGGATAGGGGCCCACAATTCACCTCAAAATTTTGGAAAGAACTTTGCAAAACCTTGGATATCAACATTTGTCTTTCATCTGCCTACCACCCACAAAGTAATGGACAAACTGAACGCACTAATCAAACTCTTGAACAATACTTACGATGTTTCTGTTCTTCCGCACAAGACGACTGGTCATCTCTATTATCTTTTGCAGAATTTGCATATAATAACTCTTCCCATTCGACCACAAATCAGACTCCGTTTTGGGCTAACTTTGGGTTTCATCCATCTTTTCTCCCTAATGTTGTCTCTGAATCACGGGTGCCCGCTGTACAAGAACGGATAAGTTACATTCAAACCAACTTCAAAAGACTTCAAGACGCCATGCAACACGCCCAGGAAGGATATAAAAAGTATCACAACAAGGGGAGGAAGGAGAATCCTCATTTCAAGATTGGAGAGAAGGTATGGCTGGCAACTACCCATCTTAAGATCGCGTGTCCTGCAAAGAAGTTGGGTCCCAAGTTCATTGGACCATTCGAAATAAAGAGGATGGTAAACCCTGTGGCCTTTGAACTTGCCTTACCCAGTTCCTACAGAATACACCCAGTATTCCATGCCTCCCTACTGAGACCCTTGGTCCCCAGTCCTTTCCCGAACAGAGAAGAAGTTCCTCCTCCACCTATAACAATTGATGGAGTGGAAGAATACGAGGTAGAGTCGTTACTTGGCTGCAGGAAGGTGGGTCGTCAGCTTCAATTTTTAGTAAAATGGAAGGGCTATCCACCAGAGGATAATTCTTGGGAACCATCCAGAAACTTCCATGCCCCAAGATTAATCAAGATCTTCCGACAAGAACACCCTGAATTGATGGAGAGCCTGGGCGTCCGGAGGCCGCCCCTCAGGGGGGGGCACTGTCAGGGCTTCCGTCCGCTGCGCACGCTAGTGCGCAGGCGCACGGGTTCAGCTTCCCGGCTCATAGCCAGTGACAGGGAGAAGATGCGGCGGCGCGTGCGCGCTCGTGTTCCCGCCAAGCGGCGCGCGCGCATGCGCAGTAGCGCGGCATCACCTCATGTGACCTCAACGGCCCTATAAAAGGAGGGCCTCTGTGCCCAGACAGACGCTGGTTCGTCTGACAAGCTGCTTCCTGTTTGTATCCTGTACTTGACCCTTGAAGATTGTCTTACCTGTTGCCAAACCCGGATCGTCCTGACTACTCTGCCTTCTCCTGACCTTGACCTTTGGATTGCCTACTTGGATTTGCTACCTTCTCCTGCTCTGGACCTTTGGCCTGTACCTTGGACTCTCTTCTGAATCTGCCAGTGTTTGATCCCTAGCCTGCCTTGGACTCTCCTGCTCAAGGATACCTTTGCACCTAATCTACCAGTGTTTGACCCTCGGCCTGCATTTACCTAACCTGCCTGTGTTTGATCCCCAGTCTGTTTGCTGTGTCTCAGCTAGGAATTCGTGGACGTACTAACCTGCTCCAGTCTACCCTTCTCTACAACATCAGGATCCCACGCCTGGTCACCATCCCACCGGTGGCTTGTGCCTCTTGGTGCCAACCGTCCCTGTGTCACCTTCAGGGCAGTGGGCGCCGAGTCGCAAGGGTAACCGCTCTCGGCATCTTGGCCTCGGTGAGTACCTAGTTCATGACAGTCGGGTGCAGGCAGATAGCTGAATAATCACAGGCAGGCTGGGTCAAACAGGACAGAGGTATCAGGATCAGGTTACAGTCACCACAACGCTGTAGAGCAGACAGCGGGGACCGTCTGCTCAGGCCAGGTTTAAATAGGCTACCTGGCGCCAACAAGAGCGCGCACCTGTCTCCCTGTGCTCGCACCCGTGCGCGGTCGCACACGTGCACGCGCACCAGCATGCATGCGCATGCGCAGTGGCGCCTGTGGGCCAGGACGGCCAGGGTTCAGGTTTCTGGCAGGATCTTCATGACAGGCCACCATTATTTTTCAGCACTTCTTTAACCCTGTTCAGCATGGGGTCCACCAGAGCTTCACAGGTTGCCACTGGAGTCCTCTTCTTCTCCTCCATGATGACATCACAGAGCTGGTGGATGTTAGAGACCTTGCACTCCTCCACCTTCCGTTTGAGGATGCCCCACGGATGCTCAATAGGGTTTAGGTTTGGAGACATGCTTGGCCAGTCCATCACCTTTACCCTCAGCTTCTTTAGCAAGGCAGTGGTCATCTTGGAGGTGTGTTTGGAGTCATTATCATGTCATTATCATGTTGGAATACATGCTCTGCTTCAGTATGTCACAGTACATGTTGGCATTCATGGTTCCCTCAATGAATTGTAGCTCCCCAGTGCTGGCAGCACTCATGCAGCCCCAGACCATGACACTCCCACCACCATAAAGAATAATAGGGTACCGGCGCTACTGATTCTTTTTCGGCAGATTTTTCTATTTAAGTGGTCGGGGTATTTCTGGTAGTTTTATTTTGGTGCGCTAGCAGTTTCAACAAAAAACAATCAATGATCGTTTAAATGGAAAAATGAAAGAAAAGGAAACCGCGCCACCTTGCGCTTGGCTATATCACCAACAAGAAAAGGATTCAATCTATAAATGAATAGCGTGCCATACAATCCAATATTATTCTTGTCCTTAAATATGTGGATAAAGTGCTTCTGTGCTGTGCAATCCAAAATTATTATTTATTATTATTAGATAGATAAATAAAGTGCTCGTGTGCTGTACCCATACAAAATAAAGTGCTATACCCTACAGGAATATCTAGTTCCCATAAACAGTGATTGTTTAAAGAGATTATAAATGTTGTACCCCCTGCTTTTTGACATCAAACCATATTTCTAAAATTAGTCAAGCTCCTAAAGCTAAAAAACAACTAGACAATGCAAATGAGTCATCCACATAAGCCAATATGTATCAATGAGAATGAACAAATGAAACTAAAATAAAAAATATATAAAAGTATATAAAAAATGAAGTAAGTGCAAATAGATGCAAATAGACTTGCAAGTGCCAATAAAAGTGATAATCATAACATAAAGTCCATTTGTGACACCAAAGTGCTTGTATAAAAAGTGCTTCGTTCAAGGAGGGTTCACAGTGCAAATCCTATTCCTCTCTGTGCAGCCGCCACCAATTATGTAATGGATCACTTACCAAACTTAGGCAAGTGTAGGGCATGTAGTTTAATTGAGGATAACCAATCCTATCTGTGGTCTCCCTCCAAGGCCCAATTGCTGAGACTGGGATACGGCTTGGTCTCCAATGGTAGAACCCAGGGGTAAGATAATGGAAAAAAGGGGACTCCAATAGTGAAGTACGTTCACGTACAAACAATTTTTATTTAAAACAAATCATAAAAGAACTCACATGGTTCGGTGCCTTTGGCCGGCACTGAGCATATCCAGCCTTGTAGGTAATAAACTGCGTGCTGTTATTTTGCGTCCTAGATCCCTTCCTGGTATGAGCCGCCTCCCCGGAAGTGACGTGATCGCGTTATTTCCCAGCAGCCTCTACGCGTTCCGCAAGACCTTTTGCGTCATCAGGAAGCTTCCTGATGACGCAAAAGGTCTTGCGGAACGCGTAGAGGCTGCTGGGAAATAACGCGATCACGTCACTTCCGGGGAGGCGGCTCATACCAGGAAGGGATCTAGGACGCAAAATAACAGCACGCAGTTTATTACCTACAAGGCTGGATATGCTCAGTGCCGGCCAAAGGCACCGAACCATGTGAGTTCTTTTATGATTTGTTTTAAATAAAAATTGTTTGTACGTGAACGTACTTCACTATTGGAGTCCCCTTTTTTCCATTATCTTACCCCTGGGTTCTACCATTGGAGACCAAGCCGTATCCCAGTCTCAGCAATTGGGCCTTGGAGGGAGACCACAGATAGGATTGGTTATCCTCAATTAAACTACATGCCCTACACTTGCCTAAGTTTGGTAAGTGATCCATTACATAATTGGTGGCGGCTGCACAGAGAGGAATAGGATTTGCACTGTGAACCCTCCTTGAACGAAGCACTTTTTATACAAGCACTTTGGTGTCACAAATGGACTTTATGTTATGATTATCACTTTTATTGGCACTTGCAAGTCTATTTGCATCTATTTGCACTTACTTCATTTTTTATATACTTTTATATATTTTTTATTTTAGTTTCATTTGTTCATTCTCATTGATACATATTGGCTTATGTGGATGACTCATTTGCATTGTCTAGTTGTTTTTTAGCTTTAGGAGCTTGACTAATTTTAGAAATATGGTTTGATGTCAAAAAGCAGGGGGTACAACATTTATAATCTCTTTAAACAATCACTGTTTGTTGGGAACTAGATATTCCTGTAGGGTATAGCACTTTATTTTGTACGGGTACAGCACACAAGCACTTTATTTATCTATCTAATAATAATAAATAATACTCCCACCACCATGCTTGACTGTAGGAAAGACACACATGTCTTTGTACTCCTCACCTGGTTGCCGCCACACACACTTGACACCATCTGAACCAAAGACCACAGGACATGGTTCCAGTAATCCATGTCCCTAAGCCGCGTACACACGATTAGATTTTCCTCTGAAAAATTGTGTGATTATAGGCTGTTTTCGGAAAATCCGACCGTTTGTACGCTCCATCGGACAGTTGTTGTCGGATTTTCCGCGGACAAATGTTGGATGCCAGGATTTAAAATTTTCAAATGTCTGTTGTCGGGTTTTCCGAGCGTGTGTACACAAGTCTGTCAAACAAAAGTCCAAAGTACAAACACGCATGCTCGGAAGCAAGGACGAGCCAGAAGCGGTCAGTCTTGTAAATTAGCGTTCATAATGTTGAATTAACATTTGTGACGTGGCAAATTAGGAAATCTGGAAATGCAGCGCACAATTCTCTTCTTCTTTAATGGGATAATAATGAAGCTGCTTTGCTGGTGATACTGATGGAGTTATGGTAAACAAATTTTCAAAGGCTTTTTTTATTATTATGCTTGTTATTTTTAATTTTTTTGACAAGTTACCACAACACCATTATCCCGTAGTTTTTAAGATCAAAGATACAACTATGTTGGTGTCCCTTGTTAATTTTTCATTGTATTTTTTTTAAATGTAACTGCCTACTCCCAAACTGTCATTTGAAGTAAAACACATAGCCAAGTATTATTCTACACATTTTTTTTATTGTGCATTAAAAAAACAAAACATAAAATTAGACATGCTATCTGCCAATAGAACTTAACCAAAAAGTGCACTATATGCATCCAAATATATAGAAAATATACCAAATGAAATCATTATTCAACCAAAAAATAAAAGCCTCATGCATGTGTCCTGCTTCTTAATATATGGGCTCAACAATGCCAAGAGTTGGTGAAAGCAGAGGTCCGTCAGCCGGAAATAATTACGAATATTATCCGGATTATACTCCTGGAGCTCCCGCAGCAAAGGCATATGACATAATTGGTCACGATTAATAAAACAACCAATTTTTGCTCCAAGAAATCCTCCTCCTCCTGTTCCTGGACTGGACTTGGGTCAAAGCAATAACTCCAAGGCCAATAATAAATAACACGTTATCTCCTCCGATTTCGCAAAATGGCTGGTTGACAAATGGCCGTTCAGAAATGAACTGAAAAGCACAAAATGAAAAGCGCAAATTGAAAAGCGCTAAATGAAAAGCACAAAATGAAAAGCGCGAACAACACTCACCAAACTTCTACTAACATGAAATTAGCAGAAGGAGCCCAAATGATGGAGCTAAAGAGCTGAAAAACCACATAGTATGTCACTACATTCGTATTTGTTGGCCGACAATTCCTTGCTGTTTGTATTTAAGACAAAATCCAGGCGCACGCCTTCGAACAAAAGTCAGAGGTTTTGCCTGCAGAAAATCTGAAGTCTGCTTGTCTTCAGCAAACTGTTTGCCGGCTTTCTTGTGCATCATCTTTAGAAGAGGCTTCCTTCTGGGACTACAGCCATGCAGACCAATTTGATGCAGTGTGCAGCGTATGTTCTGAGCACTGACAGGCTGACTCCCCCCCCCCCCACCCCTTCAAGCACTCATACGTCTATTTCCCAAAGACAATCTCTGGATATGACGCTGAACACGTGAGCTCAACTTCTTTGGTCGACCATGGTGAGGCCTGTTCTGAATGGAACCTGAGTTAAACCACTGTATGTTCTTGGCCACCGTGCTGCCAAAATCTGGGGCAGCGCTGCATAGAGACCAATCAGCTTCCAGGTTTTATTGCCAAACTTTAACTGAATAACCGGAAGACATCTAATGTTAATGAACAGCATGAGCTGTGAGCTGCCCAGAAACAACTGTAATCCAGCTTCAGAATCTGTGTAATGATCTTTGAGGTTGGATTGCTCCAGGGTACCTGCTGCTACAGAGGTCAGTAAGGGTTTAAAATAAAGCCAATTTACTGCCTGTTAAGAATATTTAAATATACCAATGTGTAAAGGACCAAACCCATTGGCTTAGGAGGCAAATTTAATCAACCTGCCCTTTTACAATGGCAGATTTCTCAAGCCCCGTACACACGATCTGACTTTTCGGCCAGATTTTCCGAATGTGTGGACTTGCCCACACACGCCCGGACTTTTCCGGCGGACAATCCGCCGGAGTTTTGGCAAAAGTCCGCTGGACTTTTGAAATGAACGTACTTGCCCACACACGGAGGAAAGTCTGTTCATTTAGAACCCCCCCACCCCAAAGCACCTTGTCCCCGTGTTGATGAGGACAAGGGCCTCTTCCCGACAACCCTGGCCGTTGGTTGTCGGGGTCTGTGGGCGGGGGCTTATCGGAATCCGGGAGCAAGAAGCAGAAGAAGAAGAAGCAGAAGGCGACACTGACAGCGACGGCGACAGAAGCCCAGGCCACCGTTAGTTAAAGAGCTGGAAGAAGAAAGCGGAGGCCCGGCAAGAAGAACAGAAGAGCGGGACAAGACCCCCGAAGTTGGAACAAGACCCCCAGACGGCGGCTGCGATGAAGGAGAAAGCCGGGCTCTTCCGCTAGTGAAAGAGCTAGTAAAAGAGCAGAAGATATCGGAGGAGTCCGGAGAGAAGACCCCCCAAGACGGAAGAAGACCCCCGGAGCTGTGCAATAAAGTATTTAAAAAAATTGTGTTGTGTTTTTATTTACACTTTTTTCCTTAGGTGAATGGGTAGGGGTACATCATACCCCATACTCATTCACATAGTGTGGGGGGCTGGTATCTGGGGGCCCACCTATTGAAGGGGGCTCCCGGATTCCGATAAGCCCCCCGCCCGCAGACCCCAACAACCAATGGCCAGGGTTGTTGGGAAGAGGCCCTTGTCCTCATCAACATGGGGACAAGGTGCTTTGGGGTGGGGGGGCCGCATCATCCCCACCCCCTTTCCTGACCGGCCGGGCTGCGTGCTTGGATAAGGGTCTGATATGGATCTGGGGGGGACCCCCACGCCATTTTTTCGGCATAGGGATTCCCCTTTAAATCCATACCAGGTGACAGGGCTAGCGAGGTGTCAATGTCGCCGATCGAGGCGGTGGCATTGACTTCCTTCGCTAGTCCCGTCTACCTGGAGTCACGTTCTAAATGAACGGACTTTCCGATCGTGTGTCGGCAAGTCCATTCATTTCAAAAGTCCTAGCACACGGACTAGCACACAGACGGCGGTCCGGGTAGGAGCGGTATAGGAGCGGTGAATACACCGCTCCTTCACCGCTCCAAAGATGCTGCTAGCAGGACTTTGGCTTTCACACTGGAGTGAATGGGGCCAGATTTTTTCAGGCGCTTTTTCAGGCGCTGTACAGGCGCTATTTTTAGCGCTGTGGCGCCTGAAAAACCCCCCAGTGTGAAAGGGGCCTAATAACAAACATGTTATACTTACCTGCCCTGTATAGTGGATTTGCACAGAACAACCCCAAATCCTCCTCTTTTTGGGTCTGGCTTTGGTGCTCCTGGCCCCTCCCTCCTGCTGAGTGTCCCCACAGCAAGCAGCTTGCTATGGGGGCACCCGAGCCGAGTCACAGCTCCCTGTGTCCATTCAGACACAGAGCCGTGGCCCGGCCCACACCCTTTCTCTCCTTATTGGCTGACCGACTTTGATTGACAGCAGTGGGATCCAATGGTGCAGCGTTGCTGTTTCAGCCAATGAGGAGGGGAGTACCAGTGCAACATCACTGGATCTAGATGGGCTCAGGTAAGTATTTGCATTAAGATAAAAAAAAAAAAAAACCTTCTGCCTTTACAACCACTTTAAGGGCTGCAAAGAATGTTAGTGCTGAAAGACATCATTCTGCCAAATGCAGTCACAGGTTTGAATAAGGTAGCTATTTAATACCCACCATGTGTCAAATAAATGAGGGTCCCGGTGGATGGATGCACAAGTGGCATCTTTTCTTCCCAGCCCAGCATATCCTATTAGTATTGGCCTAGAGGACAAATGCCTGGCCAACGTTTCTTCTAAATTAAGCATTGTGTACTTGATATACAGTATTCCTATACTCTATTTAACCACTTTACGACCAGCGCACGACGATGTACGTCCCTTTTTTGAAGAGGGATATCTCGGTAACGGCAGCAGCTGCTGCCACAACCGAGATATCCATCTCTTCAGGTGTCAGTCGTAATTCCGATAATGGTGGTCTCTCGTGAGGCTAAGATGGCCCCCACCCATCTCCATACTATAGCAGGGCGGAAGCGACGTCAAAACATCACTTCCCCCCATACGTCTTAAAGACACATTTTTTCAATGTCATTTTTATAAATTACATTTTTTTTTTTTTTTGCATTTAAGTGCAAATATGAGATGTGAGGACTTTTTGACCCCCAGATCTCATATTTAAGAGGACCTGTCATTTTTTTCTATTACAAGGGATGTTTACAAATAAAAATGTAAAAATAAATAAAATCAAGAAAAATAAATAAGAAAAAAAATAAGAAAATTGAAAGCGCCCCGTCCCGACGAGCTCACGCGCAGAAGCAAACGCATACGTGAGTTGCGCCCGCATATGAAAACGGTGGTCAAACCACACATGTGATGTATCGCCCCGATCGGTAGAGCAAGAGCAATAATTATAGCCATAAACCTCCTCTGTAACGCAAAACGTGCAACCTGTAGAATTTTTTAAACATCGCCTATGGAGATTTTTGAGGGTAAAAGTTTGACGCCATTCCACGAGCGGGCACAATTTTGAAGCAGGACATGTTGGGTATCAATTTACTCGGCGTAACATTATCTTTCACAATATAAAAAAAATTGGGCTAATTTTACTGTTGTCTTATTTTTTTATTCAAAAAGTGATTTTTTTTTCCAAAAGAAGTCTTGTAAGACCGCTGCGCAAATATGGTGTGAAAAAAAGTATTGCAATGACCGCCATTTTATTCTCTAGGGTGCTAGCAAAAAAAAATGAAAACACCAAGTCTGAAAAACAGGCTTGGTCCATAAGTGGTTAAGGGCTGCAAAGAATGTTAGTGCTGAAATGCCTCATTTCCACTGAGCGGATTGGTTCGGGTCGGTACAGTTTCGAAGGGTTAGAATGGTCCGGCCTATTCAGGTGAGCGTTTCCACTGCAAGTCGGACCACCAGGGTCCATACAGGGTTTAGAAAAAATGCCTAGCGTGGCCTCACACTGATTGGCAGACGTTTTTCTGTCCGCCAATCAGTGGAATGTATCGTAGCTCCACCCTAACCAAACCGTTCCATTTTCTATGGCCCCACATCTGAAGCAGGACCCTGAATGGTGTGGTATGGTTCAGTTGTATGGGCCGCTTTCATAATGGAAACACTGACAATAGCGTACCGTACCAAACCGTACCGAACCGATCCACTCAGTGGAAACGAGGCAAAAGACATCCTTCTGCCAAATGCAGTCACAGGTTTGAATAAGGTAGCTATTTAATAGCCACCATGTGTCAAATAAAATAAATGAGGGTCCTGGTGGATGGATGCACAAGTGGTATCTTTTCTTAGGGCCACCCAGCCCAGCATATCCTATTAGTACTGGCCTAGAGGACAAATGCGTGGCCAACGTTTCTTCTAAATTAAGCATTGTGTATTTGATATATTCCTATAAACTATTTAAGAAGTTTTGCACTACAGCATATGGGATGTACACAAAAAACACTTCTTTACACTCTTCTTGGTATTTCAGATCAACACACAATTGTGTCGTGTTGTGTCAATTCATTTTGAAATGGTAAGCTAGTAAAATGCTTGTATCAGAAACAAAGGTTTTCATATTGCACATACAAGTACATTGTTAGAACTTAAAATTTCACTGAGCTTTACTTCTCAAAGTTTGAGTAGAAATGCTACTGTTGAGTCAGATGTTAGTATTCTT
This sequence comes from Lithobates sylvaticus, assembly GCA_028564925.1. Taxonomy (NCBI): domain Eukaryota; kingdom Metazoa; phylum Chordata; class Amphibia; order Anura; family Ranidae; genus Lithobates; species Lithobates sylvaticus. The sequence continues at coordinate 49,192,938 of CM053029.1, forward strand.
TATACTTTTCGTATTAAACTGGGAATGTTGTCTTCATTTCTTCCAGTGTATGTAACTGCATATGACAGCATGCATATCCTTGTTCCTCAGGCTGTAAATAATTGGATTGAACAATGGAGTCACCACAGTAAATATAACTGATACGATTTTGTTGCTAGACACAGAGTTTTCTCTCACTGGAGTAAAATAATTTATTAACACCGTTCCATAAAACATACCCACCACCATGAGGTGAGTGCTACAGGTAGAGAAGGCTTTCCATCTGTTGCCGATGGATGGCATCCTGAGTATAGCTATACAAATACACACATAACTTACAATAATTAAAACACATGGAACAACAACCATTGGGATGGTTAGAACAAAAATATCTATTTCCAGGGCAGAAGTATCTGAACAAGCGATAGTCACAAAAGGCGCAAGATCACAAAAGTAATGGTCAATGACGTTCCGACCACAGAACTTAAGCATTACTAGAAGACTCAATGGGATTAAAGGCAAAAGGAAACCCAACATCCAGCAAAAGATGACCAAGAAATATTGAAGGTTGTGATTCATTTTCGTGTTATAGTGTAATGGTTTACATATGGCCAAATATCGGTCATAGGACATTGCGGTGAGAAAATAACATTCAGAAGTACCTGAAGATACAAACAAGTAGGTCTGAGCGATGCATCCAGTGACAGACATGGCAGCTCCATCCATCCATATGATACGTAACATATTGGGGATAGTGATATTCACAAAACACAACTCGGAAAATAGGAAATTCTTCAGGAACATGTACATGGGGGAATGGAGAGATTTTCTAGCAGACACCAATACAATGATCATGATATCTAGGAGAACCGTCATGGTATATGAAGAGAATACAAGAATGAAGAGAAGAAATCTGAACCCCCCAAGTCCAGGGAATCCCAGAAAAAAGAATTCAGTTGCTGTTGTCACATTTTCATTATTCATGGTTATTTTTGTGGCTGAATAGATGAAAATAAGGTAAGGTCTCCAATGCTTGTTCTCTGTTTTTGACAAATGTTGACATATTAGGTATTGAACATAAACTATACAGTAGTACCAAATCTTTTTGGCACATATACCACCCCACCAGTATTAAAAACTACCAAAATAATATATTTGACTTTTTGTTTACTATACTTGCATCTTTTGCATTAAAAATACATGATAATTATTATATAATTTTTTATATACTGTAGCTCCAACAATTCGTGCAGCACCCTACAAAATAAATGGGGACACTAAAGTTACAATGCAGGGTTAGGAGGGCACTGCTCTTGGGAGCTTATATTCCAAAGGGAAGGGCAATTGATTCAAAAGGACGTAACTGTGTGGGGGTTAAGAACTATGATAATCGTTTGAGGTAGATGTCCCCTCTCCTCTAAGCGGTTCCTACTTGGCCTTCTCCTTCCTAAACTTCCTGGATTATCAAAAAAACTTGCCACACACATACTCACATGTATGTGTGTGGCAAGGTGCTTAATGGCGTTGCACTGGAAAAACTGACATCCCCCAACACTTTCGGACCTCTATGCCAGAATTAAAGATGTAAAACTCATGGAGTCTATGTTGGCCCACTTAGAAGATTGTATGGCTAGATATATGGCAATATGGGGAGCCTGGTACCTCCGGGTGGAACCCCCTTCATTTCTGGGACCCCCCACCATTTGGACCTAGTCTGCGCAGGACCCTCAAGTGATGAGTTGGAATTACTCTCTTATACACTTTCCTCCTCTCTCTTTCCTCCCATCTTCTTTCCCCCTTTTTTTCTTCCTTTTTGGAAACGCAGACCAAGCAATAATAGGGTCATTTTCGTCCTGATAGTATGTTTAACACTTGATCGAGATCTGCCTATAGGCTTATAGATATTACTATTGTGTTATGTTTACACTCTTCTAGAGCCATATCTCAACCTCCTTTTATTAAGTGACTATGCCTCATGTTTAAAAATGGCAGGATGCATCCACGCCATCTACAGAAGTCTGTTGATCCACCATTATTTTCCATTTCCCTCCCCCTCTGTATCTGTTTTATTTCTTCACCCCCTTTTGTGCCTTATATTTTGTATTGAAACAATCAAAATTTAATAAAAAATTGTCAATTATAAAAAAGAAAAAGAACTATGATAATCATAATTTAGGGCTTATTCAACAAAGTTATTATTCCTAGTGGTTGTTTCTCAAGTACAGAAACTCATTGTACCCAACCAGAATCTATTATGCGATAGAATGACTTCAGTAGTGATAAACTTTTAGAATAGATTCATTTAATTATTAAAAACATTAGATTCAGACCAAATTTCATAAATGCTTATGTCCCAAGTAAAATGTGAGTTTCAGTTATTTTTGGTGGATTGGGATCCCAAAGGTTTTGTGGGATATAATATTGAGATATCACTCAGGTCTGCACATACATTAGCATGCACACTCCTTCAGTTGGTCATTGAGTTGCCAATCATGTCTGCGTATAGCATGCACCCTCCATCAGTTGTTCATTAGGTTTCCTATTAGGTCTGCATATACCATGAACACTCCTCCAGTTGGTCTTTAGGATTTCTGTCAGGTCTGCACATAGCATGCAAACTCCATTAGTTGGCAGTTGGAATGCATATCAGTTCTGCGCATAGATTGCACATTTCTTCAGTTGGTCATTGGCTACCTATCAAGTCTTCACATAGCATGCACACTCCATCAGTTGGTCACTGGGTTTCCTATTTGGTATGCACATAGTATGCACACACCTTCAATTGCTCATTGGTTTGCTTGTCAGGTCTGCATATAGCATGCACCCTCCATCAGTTGGTCATTGAGCTGCCCATCAGGTCTGCACATAGCATGCACACTCCTTCAGCTAGTCATTGGGCTGTCTATCATGTCTGCATATAGCACGCACCCTCCATCAGTTGATCATAGAGCTGCCAATCAGGTCTGTACATAGCATGCATTCTCCTTCAGTTGTCTTTGGGATACCTATCAGTTTTGAACATACCATGCACACTTCTTATGTTGGTTATTGGGCTGCCTATCGGATCTGCACATAGCATGCAAACTCCATCAGTTGGCTGTTGGAATGCTTATCAGTTCTGCGCATAGATTGCACATTTCTTCAGTTGGTCATTAGCTACCTATCAAGTCTTCACATAGCATGCATACTTCATCAGTTGGTCACTGGGTTTCCTATCAGGTATGCACATAGTATGCACACACCTTCAATTGCTCATTGGTTTGCTTATCAGGTCTGCGCATAACATGGACACTCATTCAGTTGGTCTTTGGGCTATCAGTTTACACATAACTTGCACAGTCCAGTTAGGCAGACCAACCACCAACTAAAATAGCACCACATGGCAGTCTGACAATGCTGCTGCTAATTGCAAGGTAGTGGCTTAAAGTGATTGTAAAGTTTTTTTTTTTTTTTTAAATACAAACATGTCACACTTACCTGCTCTGTGCAATGGTTTTGCACAGAGCAGCCTCAATCCTCCTCTTCTCAGGTCCCCCTTCCCCTTTCCTGAGTGCCCCCATCGCAAGCTGCTTGCGATGGGGGCACTCACGCGTTCTTGCTCCAGAGATGGCTCTCAGTGTCCATAAGACCATAAGGTCCATAAGGATCTCCCATTCTATGGATAGCATAGGACCCACTAACTATGGGGTACTTTGTCGCAGTAAGTGGGCTTAAGAACCATATAGCAATATGGTGTGAACAAATCCCCATATTTTTTTTTAAAATGTTTTTGAAAATGTTTAGGTGTTTTAAACAGCCTTGAGGGAGGTAAATGTCTTGTTTGCATGTGTGCGCTGTAATATTTTAGTTTTGTTGTATGGTCTTATGGCTGCACCAGCTTTAATGCATCTTTTAGGGCGTGCCCCCCAAATATCTTGTCTGTCATAAGACATAGAGAGCACAGATCATCTCCGTCCCCCGCTCAGTCCTCAATGGCTGTAATTGACAGCAGCGGGAGCCAATGGCTCCTGTCAGCCTGAAACTAGAAGTGCTGTAAATGGCCAGATCTCCAGGATATAAAAAAAATTGATTCACTAAACATTTTTTGATTAAAAAAATGGTATTGAACAAAAGGTGATGACAAACATACTAAAAATAGATATTAGAATTACATACTGTACACTCTTGATACCATCAGCATACATGAGACATATTCTGGGATGTTGCTGAAGATCAAGCCATTCTCACTGCAGTGAATACAAACTATAAAACCATGACTACCTTGTGTTTTAGATCAGCTTTTTTCAACCAGGATGTCCCGGCATCTTGAGGAGCCTTGAGGTTTCTCCAGGGGTGCCTTGGTAAATGCCTAAAAATTGCCCAAAAATTTTATACAAGCCGGCGTGTGGATCAAGCCTACATTTTAGTTACACAAAGCCACCTGTTTTCATTGTGCACCATTACAACAATCTAGCTGCTGGCGTCCTAACAACCAATAGTGTTATCAATTGATAAGGAGGATGTCTGTTGACTGCATAGCACCTTTATTTGACCCTCCCGTGCCCCTCTCCATCAGCGTTGGAGCACATTAGCTGAGAGATGGAGAAAAACTGAGGGTGAAGAGAAACATTGGAATACTAGTCAGTACCATATTTTAAAAGTGTATTTGCTTTGGAAGAATAAATCACTGCTAGTTAGGAGTTGTATGTGTGTGGACATTGCTGCATTATGTAAAACAATTCGATTTTTTTTTTACATTTCAGAATGGGGTGCTTCAAGACTGTACATAATTTATAAAGGGTGCCTTGAGATTGTCCACCATTTATAAAGGGTGCCTTGAGATTGTCCATCATTTATAAAGGGTGCCTTAAGATTGTCCATCATTTATAAAAGGTACCTTGAAATTGTCCGTCATTTTTAAAGGGTGCCTTGAGATTGTCCATCATTTATAAAAGGCGCCTTGAGATTGTCCATCATTTATAAAGGGCGCCTTGAGGTTGTACATCATTTATAAAGGGTGCCTTGAAATTGTCCATCATTTATAAAGGGTGCCTTGAGATTGTCCATCATTTATAAAGGGTGCCATGAGATTGTCCATCATTTATAAAGGGTGCCTTGAGATTGTCCATCATTTATAAAGGGTACCTTGAAGATTGTCCATCATTTATAAAGGGTACCTTGAGATTGTCAATCATTTATAAACGTTGCCTTGAGATTGTCCATCATTTATAAAGGGTGCCTTGAGATTGTCCATCATTTATAAAGGGTGCCTTGAGATTGTCCATCATTTATAAAAGGTACCTTGAAATTGTCCATCATTTTTAAAGGGTGCCTTCAGATTGTCCATCATTTATAAAGGGTGCCTTGAGATTGTCCATCATTTATAAAGGGTGCCTTGAGGTTGTCCATCATTTTTAAAGAGTGCCTTGACAGAAAAATGGTTGAGAAACACTGCATTAGATAATCAGCATGTCTTCTCAATACTCAGCTCCGTTCCTTATGACTTCTCCTGCCATAGACTGGATATCTTCTTCTTTGAAGCATCTGCTCCATGGATGCCACACAGTAAACAAAATCAATTTATTACTATGGGTAGTAGCCAAAGGTAGAATCAAAGTAGCTATTGACATTTTTGTACAAGAAAACATTTCTGCACGAATTGTCTTTAAGAGCAAAGAACAAGGGGCATACAACAGAATAGAAAAGAACTGATGTCAGTGGACCAAGGTAGAATAAAAATTATTTGGATTACCAGTAAATGTGTGCATGGCTGATCTCTTAATAGCATTTGCTTTCATTTATATATAATTCAATAAAAATAAATAAAGCCCACTGAGCTTTTATTAACTACTGAGACCTTAACATTGATGACTACATATTCCCAATTGTGCAATTGATTTACTTTAGGGATAAAAACATTTTTAATTCCGCTGATTTTTTTATTACATAATTGTAATTCTGGTGAGATTATAAAACTGATTAGTATTTGAATACTGGAATGCACTTAATAACAAAAAACACTCAAAGTTGTATTAGTGCATAGTAGACATGTGCACTACCGAAACATTTTTTTTGTTTTGTTTTAATTTTTTTTTTCATTTATCGGATCATTCGTTATAATCGGCATTCGTTACTTTGGATCATTCGTAACTTTGGATGCATTCGTATTTATTGCATTCTATTCGTTTAGATGCAGCATTCGTTACGTCGGATAATTCGTAACTTCGTAACTTCGGTTGCATTCGTATTTGTTACGTTCTACGTACTAACAGTTACTTTGGCCAAATTTCAAAGGGAGATTTCAATAAAAATGTAATTCCAATCGATCCCAAATGAGCTGCTATGATATAATAAAAACTATGATAATAGTTAAGAGTTTAATTATAATAGAAAATACAAAAAAAAATAATAATCCAAATGTAATCGATTCCTTAGTAGAGCCCTTTCACACGGAAAGCGACTGGGCGTCTGTGGTAAAGCGGCGCGATTTTTAGCGCCGCTTTACTGTCGTTTTAGTGGCACTATTCGGCCCCCGCTAACGGCCGAAAAAGGGTTAAAGCTGCCCGTACGGCAACGCTGCCCTTTGATTTCAATGTGCCAGCAAAAGTTCTGGTTTTTTTTTGTTCCCCTTGCACATGATTGGGTATTCTTTGTAAAGTGAATATTTACCTAATTTAGCCTGGAGCAACTGCATGTTCAGGAAGGAGGAAGGGCTCCATTTGATGCCGGCCGGCGTTATTCGTTTTATGTGCTTGTTTTTTATTGACGCGTTTCACACTGGAATCAGTGCTTACTCATAGCTCATAGCTATGAGTAAGCACTGATTTCAGTGCGAAACGTGTCAGTTTTTTTTTTTTCAATAAACAACTGAGGATTTTTTCTTTTTCTGGTGTGCGGCTGTCTAGAGTTTTTCTGCTACTTCCTAGCATAAAGAAAACATGGATGTAGGGGAATCAAACAGTCATGGCACTAAAAACTGTAGCCACAACATGTGAGCCTAAAATCACAAGTAAACAAATAACAGAATGTATTTGTATCAGCCCCACCCCCTGCTCTCTCCTCACTGCTGTCATTTACAGCCAGTGAGGAGAGAGCAGAGGGTGGGGCTGAGCCGTTGCTCTATGTCTCTTATGGATGCATAGAGCAGCTGCTTGGGAGCCCCCAGGGCAAAAAAGAAGAATAGGATCGGAGCTGCTCTTCGCAAATCCACTGTACAGAGCAGGTAAGTATAAAGCCACGTACACACGATCGGACTTAGTCCGCTGGACAATCCGCCGGACTTTCCAGCGGAGGTCCGCCGGACTTTCCGAATGTGTGGACTTGCCCACACATGCCCGGACTTGCCCACACACGCACGGACTTGCCCGGACGCCCGGATTGTCCGCCGGAGTTTTGGCGAAAGTCCCCGGGACTTTTGAAATGAACGGACTTGCCCACACACGGAGGAAAGTACGTTCATTTAGAACGTGACTCCAGGTAGACGGGACTAGCAAAGGAACTCAATGCCGCCGCTAGCCCCGTCACCTGGTATGGATTTAAAGGGAATCCCTACGCCGAAAAAATGGCTTGGGGGTTCCCCCTAAATCCATATCAGACCCTTATCCAAGCACGCAGCCCGGCCGGACAGGAAATGGAGTGGGGACGAGCGAGCGCCCCCCCTCCTGAGCCATACCAGGCTGCGTGCCCTCAACTTGGGGGGTGCCCTGGGGAAAGGGGGGCCCTGCGGCCCCCCCACCCCAAAGCACCTTGTCCTCATGTTGATGAGGGCAAGGGCCTCTTCCCGACAACACTGGCAGTTGGTTGTTGGGGTCTGCGGGCGGGGGGCTTATTGGAATCCGGGAGCCCCCTTTAATAAGGGGGCCCCCAGATACCGGACCCCCACCCTATGTGAATGAGTATGGGGTACGATGTACCCCTACCCATTCACCTAAGGAAAAAAGTGTAAATAAAAAAACAGGACAATTTTTTTAAATACTTTATTGCACAGCTCCGGGGGTCTTCTTCCGTCTTGGGGGGTCTTCTCGCCGGACTCCTCCGCTATCTTCTGCTCTTTTACTAGCTCTTTCACTAGCGGAGGAGCCCGGCTTTCTTCTTTGTCGCCGCCGCTGTCTGGGGGTCTTGTTCCGACTTTGGGGGTCTTCGGGGGTCTCTTCTGTTCTTCTTGCCGGGCCTCCGCTTTTTTTCTTCCAGCTCTTTTACTAGCGGTGGCCCAGCTTCTGTCGCCGTCGCTGTCGCCGTTGCTGTTGCCGTTGCCGCCTTCTGCTTCTTCTTCTTCTTCTGCTTCTTCTTCTTCTTTCTTTCTCCGATGTTGACTCGTCGCTGTCTCCTCTTCTAATGACTCGGACGTGTTGCGCTGCCAGTTATATAGGGACAAGGGTCGGGGTCACCGTCTCATGTCACATGGTGACCCCGCCCCCATATGATGTCACAGTCCCAGCATCCTCCGGGACTTAAAACTAGGTCGGCCGGACTTTTGGAAATAAAAAGTCCACCAGAGCCCCACACACGGTCGGAATGTCCAGCGGACTCTTTAATATCACTTTAAAGTAGACATTTAGGCTATTCTTATCTATGCTTAAACCTGCTACCACCCCTTCTAAATCCTATTCTAACTACCCTGTGAAAGGAAGATTCTTATACTTACCTATTCTGAAGGCATTCCGGTCCAGACACATGATCAGTTCCAAGTGGCCGGCTTCAGGGGAGAGGAAGGACAGCGGACAATAGATGCCCCAATAGCAAGACTATGGGTGATATCACCGAGCAGGTGTTTCAACCATTGTCAGTGATCTCTCCCCTCACCTGAAGCCCATCACTGGGAAGACCAAGTGACTGGACTGGAGCGCCCTCAGAATAGGTACATATAATCTTCCTTTCACAGAGTAGTTAGAATAGGATTTAGAACTGTGTGTGGGGGGGGGGGTGGCTGGGCAGGCAAGATTAGGAACAGGAATTCCACTGTAGAGCTCAAGGGTATAATTCTTGACCCTTTCAATATGGCTGGGTGTGGCTAATCCTGGGCATGCTAGTGTTAAAGTGGTTGTGAAGGTTCCTTTTTTTTTTTTCTTTAAATAACAAACATGTCATACTTACCTCCACTGTGCAGTTGGTTTTGGCCCCTATCCTCTTCTTCTGGGGTCCCTCCGCGGTGCTTCTGGCTTCTCCTCTTCTTGAGTGTCCCGCCGGAGAAGCACTCTCCGACGGAAAACCCGCGCGGGCGCACTCCCGTGTCCTGCTGTTGCGTCCGTAGACATAGACAGCAGGACTCGGCTCCATCCCCCCAGCTCCAGCGTCATTGGACTTAATTGACAATGGCTGCGCTGCTATCAATCTATTCAATCATAGTTACATAGTTACATAGTAGGTGAGGTCGAAAAAAAAGTCCATCAAGTCTAACCTATGTTTGTGATTATATGTCAGTATTACATTGTATATCCCTGTATGTTATGGTCGTTCAGGTGCTTGTCTAATAGTTTTTTGAAAGTATTGATGCCCCCCGCTGAGACCACCACCTGTGGAAGGGAATTCCATATCCTTTCCGCTCTTACAGTAAAGAACCCTCTACGTAGTTTAAGTTTAAACCTCTTTTCTTCTAATTTTAATGAGTGGCCACGAGTCTTGTTAAACTCCCTTCCTCAAAAAAGTTTTATCCCTATTGTGGGGACACCAGTACGTTATTTGTAAATTGAAATCATATCCCCTCTCAAGAGTCTCTTCTCCAGAGAGAATAAGTTCAGTGCTCGCAACCTTTCCTCATAACTAATATCCTCCAGACCCTTTATTAGCTTTTTTGCCCTTCTTTGTACTCGCTCCATTTCCAGTACATCCTTCCTGAGGACTGGTGCCCAGAACTGGACAGCATACTCCAGGTGCAGCCGGACCAGAGTCTTGTAGAGCGGGAGAATTATTGTTTTATCTCTGGAGTTGATTCCCTTTTCAATGCATGCCAATATTCTGTTTACTTCGTTAGCAGCAGCTTGGCATTGCATGAGCTTGTCATCTACTAGGACCCCCAAGTCCTTTTCCATCCTGGATTCCCCCAGAGGTTCTCCCCCAGTGTATAGATTGCATTCATATTTTTGCCACCCAATTGCATTATTTTACATTTTTCTACATTGAACCTCATTTGCCATGTAGTTGCCCACCCCATTAATTTGTTCAATCAGGACACGAGACACTGGCCGTAGCTGGTGTGCTCGTTCCTGTCATGGGAATTTACGGGGGTTTAGGTAAGTATAAGGGGGGCTTGGAGGCTCTGCTGTTTTTATTGAAAACAAGTTTGTATTAAACATCGATGGTAATAATCTAAATTTTTAATAAACAATACATCTGAAAATTATATTAAAGGAGCCAAAGACATAATTGATGTGCCAGATTTTATTATTCTGTGATAATAACGTATAGTTGTGATATCTGTAAATGTTGCAGTCTTCATGTCTTCCAGTGTATATAACGGCATATGACATCATGCATATCCTTGTTCCTCAGGCTGTATATTATGGGATTGAACAACGGCGTCACTACAGTAAATACAACCGATAAAATTTTGTTTAGGGCCAATGAATGTCCTCTCACTGGAATAAAATAGTTTATGAACATGGCTCCATAAAATATACCCACCACCAAGAGGTGAGTGCTACAGGTAGAAAAAGCTTTCTGCCTGCTACCAATAGACGGCATTTTAAGGATGACTATAAATATACACACATAGCTTGCAATGATTAAAATAAATGGAACAGCAACCATGGGGATGGTTAGAACAAATATTTCGATTTCCAAACCAGAAGTGTCTGAACAAGCAATCGTTACAAAAGGAGCAAGATCGCAGAAGTAATGGTCAATGTTATTTCGACCACAGAACTTAAGCATTACTAGGAGGCTCATTGGGATCAATCCCAAAATAAAACCTAACATCCAACAAGAAATAACCAAGAAATATTGAAGCTTGTGGCCCATTATTGTGTTATAGTGTAAAGGTCTACATATGGCCAAGTATCGGTCATAGGACATCACTGTGAGCAGATAACACTCAGAAGTACCTGAAGATACATACAAGTAGCTCTGAGTGATGCATCCAGTGACAGACATGGTGGCTCCATCCATCCATATGATACGTAACATATTGGGGACAATAACGGTCACTAAACACATTTCTGAAAGTAAGAAAATTGTCAGGAACATGTACATGGGGGAATGCAGAGATGTTTTGGTTGACACTAGTATCATTATCATAATATCAAGGAGAATCGTCATAATGTATGCTGAAAATATAAGAGTGAAGAGAAGAAACCTAAACCCACTGAGTCCAGGGAATCCAAGAAAAAACAATTCAGCCGCCGCTGTAGCATTTCCAAAATTCATGGTCATTTTCATGGCTGCAAAGACAGAAAATATTTTAAGGTCTACATTGCTTGTTCTTCGTTTTCACCAAATGATGACATTATTTGACATTGAACACAAAGTATACAATAAAACTTTATATATCAACCTCTTTTTATGATAGAGGTAAAAAAAAAAAAAAAAAAACACACCAAATAACAGCCATGAAATATAACATACAAGTTAACAGAAAAAAAACATTTATGCTGCGTACACAGGACCGGACTTTCTGGCAGAAAAGGCCCAACGGAATCATTTCATCGGATATTCCGATCGTGTGTGGGCTTCATCTGACTTTTTTTTCCAAAATTTTGACGGACCTAGAAATACAACATGTTTTAAATCTTTGCGACAGAATCAATTCCTATCGGGAAAACCGTTCATCTGTATGCTATTCCGACGGACCAAATACGACGCAAGGGAAGCTATTGGCTACTGGCTATTGAACTTCCTTTTCTAGTCCCGTCGTACATCATCGCATTATTTGAAACAAAAGGACTTTGGTGTGATCATGTGTAGGCAAGTCCGTTCGGTCGGAACTCTGTCGGAACTCCGTCGGAAAGACCGCCAGAGTTTATTCTGACGGAAAATCTGGTCGAGTGTATGTGGCATTAGGCCACTTTCTCTAAACGCATACCTAATCCAAGTTAGGATGCCAGAACCAGGTGCTTATTTACCTCTCTGTGATAGTGGCAGCCTCCTTCATTGGGTACATCCTCCAAGAAGAAATCTTCTCTCGCCGCACCTACGCTTAACCCCCCCCCCCCCCCCCCCCCCCATACAGTTGAGTGGACCATACTCCAACATATGTGAATGTGATTAACCACTTACAGACCGGAAGATTTTTCCCCTTAATGACCAGGCCATATTTTGCGGTCGTGTAACATTGTACCCAAACAAAATTGAAGTCCTTTTTTTCCCACAAATAGAGCTTTCTTTTGGTGGTGTTTGAGCACCTCTGCGGTTTTTATTTTTTGCGCTAGGAACAAAAAAAGAGTGACAATTTTGAAAAACAAACTACATTTTTTACTTTTTGCTATAATAAATATCCCCCCCCCAAAAAAATGTATGTCTTCATCAGTTTAGGCCAATACGTATTCTTCTACATATTTATGGTAAAAAAAATATTGCAATAAGCGTATATTGATTGGTTTGCGCAAAAGTTATCGCGTCTACAAAATAGGGGATAGATTTATGGCATTTTTATTATTTTATTTTACTAGTAATGGCGGCTATCTGCAATTTTTTTGTGGGACTGTGATATTGCGGCGGACAGATTGGACACTTTTGACACTTTTTTGGGACCATTGACATTTATAAAGCGATCATGGCTAAAAATAGCCACTGATAACTGTAAAAATGTCACTGGCAGGGAAGGGGTTAACACTAGGGGACAATCGAGGGGTTAAATGTGTTCCCTATGGAGGTGTTTCTAACTGTGGGGGGTGGTCACTAGGAACAGCAGATGTCACTCTACTTCCCTTTCAGAACGGGGATCTGTTTTTTTACATTGACAGATCCCTATTCTGGCTCTCTGAGGAGGGATCGTGGGTGGCTGGTGGACATCGCGGCCGCCGGCCATGCGCATCAGCTCCAGGGTCGTGCCGTGGAAATCAGTGCTATAAAAATACACTTATTACTGTGTAAATGTCACTGGCAGGGAAGGGGTTAACACTAGGGGGTAATCAAGGGGTTAAATGTGTTCCCTAAGGAGGTGTTTCTAACTGTGGGGGGATGGGTCTGACTAGAGGTGGAGATAGATCGTTGTTCCTAATCACTAGGAACATCAGATCTGTCTCTCCTCCCCTGTCAAAATGGGGATCTGACTGTTTACATTGACAGATCCCCGTTCTGGCTCTCGTTCCCACAATCACAGGTGGCCGGCGGATATCACGGCCACTGGCCGGGCGCATCGGGTCCCCTGCCACGTGCCTGCTATCACTCTTAAAGGTGCCAACATACACCTACAGCGATTTGCAGGAACGTGCCGACCTGCCGCCGTATAACGACGGCGGCTGTTTAGCAAGTGGTTAAAGTGCACTGTCCCAGTATATCACAATAACATACTATCTGTAATGATAATAGAAAGTTGTGAAAAATAGGAATAAAAAGCTATGTGTACCCATAAAAGGGACTACCGCACCGTGCAATATAACGTACCACAAAATAAGACAAAATAAAATTCAGAGGTACAGATGTGAACAACAACCAACCTTGCTGTAGCATAGGTGACACATTAACAGTGATCCATACCCATAGCAATCAGGTATGAAATAACAACAATAGATCTTAGTACATAAACATTTGAGAGCACATTCCTAAAAGAAAATTAATATTACAAATTTGTATAAAATATAAAAGAGTGAAAAATAAATATAAAAACACAGTACCAAGAAAAAAAACTGTAGATATGTGCTGGTATTGTAGCGTCCAATAGCCTTCAAAGTGCTGCATGCATCACCCACTGTGCACAAGTAATAAAATGGCTGCTTACCAGACCTGAAAGGTCAATGACAGATCACAGATATCGCTGCTCACAGATGAGGCAGTGATGGCCTGGGTTACTTCCTCTCTAGGACTCCGAATCCACACAGACTCATAGAATAATTTTACAGTGAGGTGACACTGACCGCCTTTGCCAGAACAACAACTGAATACAGACCATCACAGTCACACATTAACCACTTGCCGACCAGCTCACGCTGATATACGTCGGGGAAAGTGGCACGGGTGCGCAAAATCACATATGGTTATGTTGGCCCTTTAAGAGCTGCCAGAGGGCGTGTGCCCGCTGCATGGCGGGGGACCTGATGCACGTGGCTGGCGGGTGGGATCGCGTACACGAGCACCAACGCGGGGATTTGTGTGTGTAAAACACACAAATCCCCATGCCGTCAGGGGAGAGGAGTCATGTTGTTTGTTCCTAGTAAATAGGAACAACGATATGGCTCCTCTCTTACTCAGTCCTATCCCCACACAGTTAGAACACACTGAGGGAACACATTTAACCCCTTGATGGCCCCTCTACTGTTAACCCCTTCCCTACCAGGGACATTTGCACAGTAATCAGTGCATTTTTATAGCACTGATCGCTGTATAAATGTCAATGGTCCCAAAAATGTGTCAAAAGTGTCCGGTCTGTCTGCCGCAATGTCGCAAACCCGATAAAAATCGCAGCTCGCTGCCATTACCAGTAAAAAAAAAAAATAAATAATAATAATGCCATAAATCTTTCCCATAGTTTGCAGACACTATAACTTTTGCTAAAACCAATCTATATTCGCTAATTGTGATTTATTTTTAACCAAAAATATGTAGAAGAATATATATAGGCCTAAACTGAGGAAGAAATTTGTTTTTTAAAAACATTTTTGGCTATTTATTTATTATAGCAAAAAGTAAAAAATATTGTTTATAGCACAAAAAATAAAAACCGCAGAGGTGATCAAAAACCACTAAAAGAAAGCTCTATTTGTGAGGAAAAAAGGAGGCAAATTCTGTTTGGGTGCAACGCCACACGACTGCGCAATTGTCAGTTAAAGCGACGCAGTGCCAAGTTGCAAAAAGTGCTCTGGTCAGGAAGGGGGTAAAATCTTCTGGGGCTAAAGTGGGTAAAAAGCGTGGGCTCTGTACTGAGCAAAACAATGGGAATCCACCTGTGAAGCTTCACAGGTAAATTCCCGCCAGTCAGTGTTCTTCGTACGACTTTAAACACCTGGAAGAAGGTGAGAGTGTCCCTCACTGTAAAAGTATTCTATGAGTCTGTGTGGATTCGGAGTCCTAGAGAGGAAGTAACCCAGGCCATCGTTGCCTCATCTATGATCAGCGTGTATGTTCATTGACCTTTCATTTTATTACTTGTGCACCCCTGAGCTGGAGTTGTCACATCTAGCAGTGGTAGTAATATCGTTGCTAAATGTTTTGACTTTATTTTGTGCATTGATTAAAGAGGAAGTAAACCCTGATGGGTTTTACTTCCTCTTTGTTTCCCTGCAAAGGTAAAGCATAATGGACTACTATGCATCGCATAGTAGCCCATTATGTCACTTACCTGACACAGGAGCATCTTCTATGAAGCCTCCATCTTCTTTATGTGTATTGTGGCTCCAGCGATGTTACTGGCCGGAGCTGCGATGACATCACTTCCGCGCATGCGCACAGGAGTCGCCACTAGAGGCATATTGCCGTTAGCAGAGGCGTGCTCAGCGCCTGCGCGCCACTGTCTACAGCGCATGCGCCATAGATAGCAGTGCCTCTCCTTTTGCAAATATCTCCTAAACTGTGTAGGTTTAGGAGATATTTCTTGGACCTACAGGTAAGCCTAAATCTAGGCTTACCTGTAGGTCAAAGTGGTCTGTAAGGGGTTACAACCACTTTAAATAGGGGATGGCTAGACCACAAGATAATTACTGCTTTTTTGTTTCTTATTTGTGAATTGGCTTTATATATATATATATATATATATATATATATATATATATATATATATATATATATATATATATAAAGTATATATATAGATATATATATATATATATATATATATATATATATATATATATATATATATATATATATATATATATATATATATATATATATATATATATATATATATATATATATATATATATATATATATATATATATATATATATAAAATGCAGACATGTGACAGTAACATTGAGCTATTCATATTTTACATTTTATGTTGCCTTCCCTGAATGATCCAAGTATAATGGATGCTGTCAACCATTTAGGATTAAGCAATATTACTTCATAATTTACTTATAGAATTTTACACATCAGACTTTCATGTTTATAATAGCATACTATAACAGATAACACAGGAATCCAAATAAACCGCCCCTATTCGGACACCTTCCACCGCGCTCAGGTGATACAGGCCCTAAACTATAGCTGCCACTTAAACATAAATTATATAGGTGAATTTGTATGAAAAAAATCTTAAATTAAAAAGATTTATAACAAATAGCGGCACTGTAATATATATCACACTTCTAACCACACAATATTCCAGTGAGAAAATGTGAATATAATAAACTCAACATATATGTTTATAATAACTTAACACACCAAATACGTGCCCAGTGTTATATATAACCATAAAATAAAACATATACAAAAATTAATAAATATATGTGTAAGATGATTGGCAGCAGCCAATCAAAATCAAGCAAAAAATAAATAAAGTTCAAATAACCGCTGGTGGTGGTTAGTTGCCGCTTAGCCACGCCCCCGACATGTTTCGTCATAGGTTAGACTTAATCATGATTAAGTCTAACTTAATCATGATTAAGTCTAACCTATGACAAAACATGTCGGGGGCGTGGCTAAGCGGCAACTAACAAGAGAGATACCATAGCGCAGGGAGCCCAGGAAGGAGTGGAGTTTTGTCTAATTTGGAGGTCCGGCCAAAGAGACGGGGGTGAGAGATATACAGGCTGAGCCTGGTACACCTTGGGTCCGCCGTGACCACATAACAGACAGTGTTTGGAATTGGATTTGGATTTGCAGTGCAGTGCAGTGCGGTGCTGTGTGTCATTTTCTATGCTGGTTTTAAATGTGATAAATGTGAGTGGAACTTTTGAAGTGCTTTTTAAATTTTGCATTAAAATTGTTTTACTGATTCACACTATGGAAAGCTTCCTCTTTTATTTCATATGTGGAGCCTAACCAGCCAACCAATTAACCAATCATATCATTTGATCTGTGGGAATTCGATTGACCCCCCTTGGAGGGACCTTTATGCGCAGTGGCCCTTCACGAGAGTGTGGGCATACCTTTGTGGTGAGTGCGTTTCTTTTGGGGAGGAGGCACAAGTCACTGTGGTGTGGTGGAAGAGCACAGAAGATTTTATTTGATTGATTTATTTCACTTCAAGTATTCATTTTTGAACTTTTGCACTAACCACCAGCGGTTATTTGAACTTTATTTATTTTTTGCTTGATTTTGATTGGCTGCTGCCAATCATCTTACACATATATTTATTAATTTTTGTATATGTTTTATTTTATGGTTATATATAACACTGGGCACGTATTTGGTGTGTTAAGTTATTATAAACATATATGTTGAGTTTATTATATTCACATTTTCTCACTGGAATATTGTGTGGTTAGAAGTGTGATATATATTACAGCGCCGCTATTTGTTATAAATCTTTTTAATTTAAGATTTTTTTCATACAAATTCACCTTTATAATAGCATACTGCCAAGAATGTCAGCTCCCTGGCAACAATGGGACATTTTGGACGATAGTGTAATGCCCCGTACACACGGTCAGATATTCTGATGGAAAAGGTCCGAGCGGATTATGTTGTCAGAAAATCCAATCGTATGGGGGCTCTAGCGGGCTTTTTTGAGAGCAGAAAATTTGAGAGCAAAAATTTGAGAGCAGGACCTAAAATTTTCGGACAACAAAATCCGATCAGACTTTTTCCGATCATGTGTAGAGAATTCTGATGCACAAAGTGCCATGCATGCTCAGAAGAAATTTGGAGATGAAAGCTATTGGCTACTGGCCTCTACGTAGTCCCGTCGTACATATTGGACGTCACCTCGTTCAGAACGATCAGATTTTCCGTCAACTTTGTCAGACCGTGTGTGCAACACAAGTTTCTGACAAAATCCGTCACAAAAAATCAGACGGATTTTGTGATCGGTATGTCCGACCGTGTGTACAAGGCATTAAAGCTTTTTTTCTTGCAGTCAACCAATACACATGTCGACATTAAGCATTCACCTTTTTCCACAGGTTTGTAAATTTGTCTATCATAACCAGAAGTGGCCAAATTGTTTTTTAAATTTGGCAAATTTAATATTTTGTTCTCTCCAAGTTTGCTAGGTTTTGATTACTTTAATGAGTGCGTTAAATAGTTTTTATTCAAAGAGTTATTTAAAAGAGCTACTTTAAAGAGTTGATCTGATCTGTGATGAATCATGCAGTGTGAAAGCCCGAGTGCTTTCACACTGGGGCAGTGCTTGCGGAACGGGGAAAAAAAAAGTCCTGCAAGCAGCTTTATACAGCGCTCCTACACTGCCATAGCCCATTGGAATGAATGGGCAGCACTTCTGAAGTGCCTGAAAAGCGTTTCGGAAGCACCGCAATGCGGCCAGTTCAAACCCTTTATTTGGCCACTAGCAGGGGTTAAAAGCGCCCCCTCCATTAGCGGCCGAAAAGCACCGCTAACTGACCCGCCGCCCCAGTGTGAAAGCAGCCCTAATAGATTCAAGCTCTAAACATCAGGTTCCTCCTGGTACCAGCAGCAGTGACACAGCACAACCACAAAGCATTTGAGCAGAGGAGATGAGTTTTGAGAAGCAGCAGAAGAGACATTGTCATTGTGTGTGTTAATGGAATAAATATTATTATTATTATTATTATTTATATAGCGCCAACAGTTTGCACAGCGCTTTACAACATGGGGGGAGACAGTACAGTTACAATACAAATCAATACAGGAGGCATCAGAGGGCCCTGCTCGTTTTAGCTTACAATGTCTCGCAACAACCAACTCTCCGAATTACGATTCCTTATCACAAATATATATATATATATATATATATATATATATATATATATATATATGCGGAATAGATAGTATAAAAAATCAAACTGTACTGTTATATGAGAGATAATATACTAAAACAGCGCTTAAAATTGTAGCATTGAAATATTAAAAATATCTGGTCACATAAATATTTAAAATAAGTCCGTAATCAAACATTAAGTGAATGAATATATAAATGGATAATCCTTGGGTGCAGGAATAGTGGTAAGTGAATAGTTCATATAGCAAATAAAAGTGACTTCTTCTGTGGTATATTCAGACACCGTATCATCCCGTGTGATTTTCCACCATGTGAGGCACACTCCCCTTAGGGGTTCAAACTCACCAGAAGACAAGAAAAAATACGCCTGTCAGATATTTGGCACCAAAATAATAAGCCAACTTCCACAATTCCTCTGCAAAGACAGGGTTCAAAACCAGCCTGGTATCCTCTCTTTAGACACTCAGCATCACCAAGGGAACAACAGTATCAGGGCTCCAGGGAAAGGTTATCTCCATATAAACTCGCCATAGAAACAAATTGAAAGTTTGCACATAGCGTAACACTGTTTATTAAGTTAAAACAAATAACACATTCCCATAAAAAGCCCCGCAAAATTAGCAGCGTACATTTACACTTACGCGTTTCGTCACTTCCGACTTCAACAGACGACGCCCTCTGTTGAAGTCGGAAGTGACGAAACGCGTAAGGTCCTGGCCTACACGACGCTGACCGCTGACCGGAAGTGACACTCGCGCTCCACCGCCGCCATACCTGTACCCGGAAGTCTAGTGTGTGTCTCCACAGACACACACCATACCACAAGGAAGTGCTGGGGGCTTACGAGGAGCAGTTTTTATGACCATCTGAAACGCAAGTCATTTTTAATGCAAAACTGAAAGAAATATAAATGTACGCTGCTAATTTTGCGGGGCTTTTTATGGGAATGTGTTATTTGTTTTAACTTAATAAACGGTGTTACGCTATGTGCAAACTTTCAATTTGTTTCTATGGCGAGTTTATATGGAGATAACCTTTCCCTGGAGCCCTGATACTGTTGTTCCCTTGGTGATGCTGAGTGTCTAAAGAGAGGATACCAGGCTGGTTTTGAACCCTGTCTTTGCAGAGGAATTGTGGAAGTTGGCTTATTATCTTGGTGACAGATATCTGACAGGCGTATTTTTTCTTGTCTTCTGGTGAGTTTGAACCCCTAAGGGGAGTGTGCCTCACATGGTGGAAAATCACACGGGATGATACGGTGTCTGAATATACCACAGAAGAAGTCACTTTGATTTGCTATATGAACTATTCACTTACCACTATTCCTGCACCCAAGGATTATCCATTTATATATTCATTCACTTAATGTTTGATTACGGACTTATTTTAAATATTTATGTGACCAGATATTTTTAATATTTCAATGCTACAATTTTAAGCGCTGTTTTAGTATATTATCTCTCATATAACAGTACAGTTTGATTTTTTATACTATCTATTCCTCATATTTTTATCTTTTAAACGGCTGCTTTATATATATATATTTATATTTATTTATTTATATATATATTTTTCAATTGACTCAATATTGATCTAGTTGTTCTGGAAACTGTATACCCTACATCAGGCGCTGAGTAGTGTATAGCAGGCCCTTTAGATACACTCCATCCATCCATATATATATATATATATATATATATATATATATATATATATATATATATATATATATATATATATATATATATATACATAAATAACAAATTATCTAAAAAAATATACAATAAAACAAATCGATTCGTTATAACAAATGTGATATACAGTTGGAAGCCAACTGCGTGAAAACCCGCGACACCAGTAGAAAATAGATATATAACCAATGTATACACATATATATATATATATATATATATATATATATATATATATATATATATATATATATATATATATATATATATCTATCTGCCTATCTATTATTAAAGCTGCTCCCTAGAAAAGAAATATATTTCCCCAGTGATATGTGATAGTGTAGGGCCGCTAATTAACTCTAACCAATAATAAAGTTATTCTTTGATACCCTATTGGTTAATATACAGGGAATCTATAATAATAGTTAAGTGAAAAAATACTTAAATATAATATAACGTGTGCAGAAATTCTATGATATGTATAATGTCACAATATCCATTCAATAGTTTGTGATACCATATGTGGAAAAATTGATAAATATAAATACAAATATTTTGGTTCCGTGAAACATTATATAAGTGTGTCTTTAATTGACACACTTTTATAATGTTTCACGGAACCAAAATATTTGTATTTATATTTATCAATTTTTCCACATATGGTATCACATACTGTTGAATGGATATTGTGACATTATACATATCATAGAATTGCTGCACACGTTATATTATATTTAAGTATTTTTTCACTTAACTATTATTATAGATTCCCTGTATATTAACCAATAGGGTATCAAATAATAACTTTATTATTGGTTAGAGTTAATTAGCGTCCCTACACTATCACATATCGTTATAACAAATATCTATACAGAAATAACTAATTATCTGAAAACAAATTAACGTAACATATATAACAGAATATAGCATTCGTATTTTACGAATGAAAACTAAGTCTAGTTCGAAATACCATGTAATTGATTTGATTTTTGCAAAATCCCATTTTGTGTATAGATCATAGAAATCGGCATGCATATATTCTGATAATTCAAGTTAAGATAATTTAATTGATAATTTAATTGATAAACAAGTGTGTGATTCACAGAAAAAGATATGATTCCCTTAAAGTGCAAGTTCCCTTTTTCAGAATTTTATTATAAAATGTGAACTTACACTCTCTCTCCACCCTTCCAATCCCTGCTAAAGTAACCTCCATGAATGATGAGCTGTCAGAGGAAATATGAAGTTCCTGCTTTTCTTTCCTTCTTTTGGCAGGGCTTCCAAGATGGGTCAGTGTGATTCTTATTGGGGCGTATTTCATGGTTAACTCTAAACTGATGAGCTGTAAAGGCTTTTTAAGTGTTGCCTATGGAGAATTTTAGGTACCATGGCTTTTTTCAATATCACAGGTGCACTCAATTTTAGGACTTGACATAAGATAAGAAAACCTCATTGCAGTCATCATAAAGAGCGATGCTTTCCTTTTTGTATTTAAAAAAATCAGGAGGCCTACTCATTAGTCAATCAGTACCTTGACAATTATTATAATTTCAAAGACTGGTAATTTTGCTTTAGAATTATAGTAGCTATAAAAATATATGTGTACAAATACACAATTCTTTATGATTTTTCTTTGAGTGTAAATCGTGAACAAATGGTGTAAAGCAGAGAAAATATCAAGGACCTGGTAATAAAATTATCCTGAAATAAGACAATCAAATGTGTGCGAGAATGAGCTCTGGGTATAATTTGCTGTGTTATTTCCTATAATTCAATAATAATAATAATTATATTTCTTAGTGAGCTTATATATCTATATATAAATATATAAATATTATTGTGTCCTTGGAATTAATGACTAGTTATCCCTGGCGTACAATTTATATAATCCTCAGATACAATATATTGATTGCTGAAATTGTTTAGCATTTTTTGTAATTCACTATGGGATTTTGAAACTGGTTTGAATTTGACTATTCATTTCAGTAGGAGGTCAGCAATAGCAGACTTTATATTTTTTTGGTAAATCATTTACATTTTGTTATAAAGTTTTTTGGAAAAAAAGAAAAAAATTAATTAGTAAATAGTCCACCTGTGTGTAATTTAATTTCAGTATAAATACAGCTGTTCTGTGAAGCCCTCCGAGGTTTGTTAGAGAACCTTGGTGAACAAACAGCATTAAGAAGACCAAGGAACATACCAGACAGGTCAGGGATAAAGTTGTGGACGGGGTGTGGTCTGGAGCCGTTCCAAGATGGACGTGTAGACCTAGAGCTCCCGTCCATAAGGTCAAGCTACTTTAGCTTTTTGGCTACCAGATCCCTCTACCATGGTGAGATCATCCCGCAGCGCTTCTGCTACAAGGTCCCGAACACCACGGAGCCAAGATTCGCAGCTTGGCAGACACATTCCGGACATTTTTCGGTCACGGCCTAAAGACAGGATGCAAGCGTCCTCCTCACGTGAGTCCCTCTCCCCGAGCGGCAGCCCACACAGCCCCCACCGCCCCAGGGCATGAAGCCTGCTCAGAATGGGAGCAGAGCAGAGGCATTCCCCCGCTGTTAGCCTAGATGACCTCCACAGCATAGTGGCAGACATTAAGAGCACACTTATAGCAGCCATTGCTGACATGAGGTCTGACATGCAAGCCATATCACTCAGAGTGGGGGAGGTGGAAATGATACAGGCGCGCCATGACTCTTCCTTGTACCATTTCCAGCAGATTACCAAGTCCCACGCTGTTTATTTTCGAGAAATCAAATGTGACATGGAAGACTTAGACAACCGTGGAAGACGCTGCAATCTCCGGGTTAGGGGTGTACTGAAATCGATCGACCCCAGCCAGATCTCCCAAAGGTTTCTAATATCTTCAACGACATACTGAAAAGACCCCCAGCTACACCGATAGCCTTTTAGCTTATCCACAGAGTGCAGCGCCCAAGGGGGAGAGACGCAGACCCCCCCCCCCCCCAGAGACATAGTCTGTTGTCTCATGGATTTTCCGCTAAAGGAAGTAATCCTCCGCACATCCAAAAATCGCAACCAACTGTCTTTCCAGGGGTCGTGATAAAGATCTACCAAGATCTGTCAAATATTACCCTACAATGCAGAAGGGAATTACGGCCATTACTAGCTATCCGGAGAGCCTGGTCCATAACATATCAATGGAAGTTCCCCTTTGGCCTTTCAGCATCACGTAAAGGTCATGCTGCAACCCTTAGGGTACCTGAAGATCTGTATCATTTCTGCTCTACCTTGGACATCCCGTTAGTAGATTTACCTAATTGGTACAGCAATTTTTGCTTACCCTCACTCAAGAGAGCCACATCGATGGACGGCATTGCTGAGGCGGGTAACTTCAGTATTGGGCGCCGACACCCTCACCCGCTACCTCCCCACTCTCTGCAGTGAGATCAGGTAACCCCATGAAACGGCAGCCATGCAAGAAAGAAGGAACTTTGCATGGCAGAAAGTCTTAATAGTCCCTCGTTTACAATGCCAACCACAGAAACGATCAGATCTCTTCTTTAGCTCACATAACCCTTCATGACTAGTCCTAACAAGTTCTTACAGACCGGTTTTTGATAGATGTCCTGCACAAAAGAAGAGAACAGTCACAATCTCACTTCAAAGTACTCTAAGATACCAATGTGCTCTTATTCTTGTTTTTACGGCACCCTTCACACCCTCCCTTTTTTCTTTTTCTCCTCCCCCCTGCCTGCACTGGCATGCCAATCCCCTCCCCTCCCAAATTCTTTACCCCTTTCACCCTCCTTCTGTTTCTTCAGAGCTTTGTAAAATTGAATGATGGTGCGCAGCCAACTTGCATTTAACTTGTCACTTTTTCTTGCCTTAGATAAACACCTTGATTTTTGCAATCTCAGATGTGGAAAGGTTGCCTGGGTCCCGAGTGAGATGCGCTCAGGTAAGGAGCCCACAACACCCCTAACTACTACTGGATACAGGGCACCTACAGGAGAAATTCCTTTCTCCTATCTAGCACACAATACTCACCCCCTTTCTCGATTTAGAGAAGTCTTTGCACAAAATATGGCCTCTCGGACCGGGACTAGGCGTACCTCCCGAACGCGGTTGCCTGAAAAGAATCTTCTAACATTCTCGCAGGTATACAGTTAACCTTTATTGTTACAGTTATGTTTATAAGTAATGGTTTATTTTATGTTTACATCATCACTCTGTGTCATGCGGGCCATAGCCCCTTCACTTAAATTCTCAGGGTATAACATTTTAGATCTCATGTTCATGTTCATTTTCCAGCTTAAGTTCTTGTTGTACTGATGTAATGCTTTATGTTTCTCTGTCTACACATTGCCCCTTTGCCAACGGGATTCCTTCCCAAGACCTTCATCGAGCTAGTCATTACATTTTATATCAGGAGAAGCTCTGACTGACTCTAGACCTTCATACTTTGAGCCAAAATCCCCCACTCGATCTGACCCCCTACCACACCACTCAAAGGTCCTCGTACCAGGGTAGATTAGTCTCCTATCACCAAGAGGGACCTGCTGGGAACTCACCTTCTCCGTCAGGTTCCCGATAGAGCAACTCTCCAATACCTCACGCAATGCCTATGACCTCCCAGGGACACAGAACTCCCTCCTCTAGAGGAATGTCACTTTCTACCCCCACACACAGTGGACTCCCCACACCGCTGACCCTAACCGACTCCCTCCGGACTTCTAGGTGGGACTGCAGGTCAATCCCCACACCCGGTACATTCCTCTGACCAATCTTCTGAGACTTCCCTCACACCCACCATCCACTCCCCTCCCCATTGTCATCCTTCCTAGCTCCTCTCCCATTCTCCCATCCTACACTCTGACCCCCCTGCCACCGGACCCCCCCCCCCCCCCCACCGGACCCCCCCCCCCCCTCCACCCTGTCTCTGACTTCCCTCCTGTCAACCATCACAGTCGATTGTTCATCCCCGCCATACAGGCAACATGGCGGCACCTCTCAAACCACAAACCTCTGACCTCTCCTTGAAAATTCTATCCCTCAATACCAAAGGCCTGAACACCCCAGAAAAAAAATCACAATTATTAGCCAACATGTGTAGTGCGAAAGCAGATGTGATCTTTCTTCAGGAAACCCACTTCTGCTCTAAAAAAGTACCAAAAAAATTGGCAACCACTTCTTTCCCTATGACTACCATTCTACCTCCCTATCTCGAAATCTAAGGGAGTATCCATACTCCTACCCAAAAATGTTCCCCTGCAAATCACAGACACACTCCTTGACGACCAGGGAAGATTCATTTTCCTCAAGGGCACTTTCAAGAACAGACAAATCACATTGGCGAACAACCTAAACATTAGAAAAAAGTACATCCTTTCCCAAGTGTAGCCACCTCCTCGCTCAAGCGATACGTAAGAAAAAAAACTAACAACACGATACACCAACTACACTCCCCTACTGGTAACACTCTCACGAACAACAAAAACATAGCGAGCAAATTCGAAAAATACTATTCCTCTTTATAAAACCTCAACGCATCTGTCCCCCCACGAACAAATCCTCCATAAGACTCAAAGAAATGAAATAGTTTCTAGACCAGTTTGCTCTGGGAAAAATTTCTACCCTTGACTCCCCGATCACCATCCTAGAATAGGAACAGGCAATCAAAAACTGAAGCCCAGAAATAGCCCGGGCCCAGATGGCCTGTCCGCAGTCTACTACAAAACATTCTCAAATATCCTTCAAACACCCTTTTTAAATGTTTTCAATTCTCTTTCCCCCCTCTAATCCTCTCTCTCAGGGAATGCTGGAATCCCACATTGCGGTCATTCCCAAAGATGAAAAAGATCCCACCCAGACAGGAAACTACAGACCAATCTCTCTATTAAATGTAGACATAAAGCTTTTCTCCAAGATACTAGCAAACAGACTCCTGCCTCTCCTTCCATCCATTGTTTCCCAACATCAAGTGGGGTTCATCCCTGGGCATGAAGCTAGGGATAACACCATTAAGGCCCTCAATCTACACCACTTGGTAACTCATACAAACCAAAAAGGCTTTTTTCTTTCATTAGATGCAGAGAAAGCATTTGACAGAGTGTCCTGGGATTACATGTCGGTGGTCCTGCAGGCCATAGGCATAGGCACCCATATGATCGGCCAGATCCTCTCGCTATATTCAAACCCCTCAGCTAAGGTAAGGGTCAATGTACTCTTCGTACTCACCCTTGAGCCATTCCTCCACAAACTGAGACTTAACCCAAACATACAAGGTTTCCATTCGTCCAAGAAAGAATATAAGTATGCCGCATTTACGGACGACATACTGCTGTTCCTCACGAATCCCTTGACTACACTACCGATGGTACTATAAGAATTTAAACACTTCCAGCTCCTTTCCAACCTTAAAATCAACCTTAAAATCAATTTTACCAAATCCTTTGCCCTGAACATCTCGTTGATCACCCTGGTTGATCACTGCAAGGGGAATTTCCCTTTTCAATGGAAACACGATTCGATCACATACTTAGGCATCCAAATCCCTTCTAAACTCTCAGCTCTTTATATGAAGAATCACCTCCCCCTTCTAAACAAACTAACCTCTGATCTCAAAACCTGGAACAAACCTATTTTTTCATGGTTTGGTAGAGCGGCCATACTGAAGATGAATGCCCTACCGAGACTGTTTTGCATTGCAGACAATCCCCATACAAATCCCATCTTCCTTCTTCAAAACATACAGACAGATCTGCTCCAGATTTCTCTGGGGTGAGCGAAGACACAGAATTAGTTACAACCAACTTACCTGTCCGAAAAGCCTCGGCATCGGCCTTCCGAACCTCCTGAATTACTACACCACTACCCACCTCACCAGGATAAAGGACTGGAATGTCCACGCCCCCCACAAAGACTGGGTCTCTTTGGAAGCCTCCTTCACAAATCTCCCCCTGCAATTGCTCCCATGGATCTACCCACATCACATCCCACCGGAAAGCTACCTACACCCGCTGATGGGTCCCACCCTACACTGCTTCCACCGGACGTGTAACCGTCCATCTCCTCCTCTCCTGGGCCACTGATGCCAATGAAACTAAACCCTGACTTCCCACCCGGAATGCATCACCTTTATCTCACTGACAACTGGCCTAAAGATCAAATCAGGGCCCACCAATTCTTCCACCAAGGCAAACTACAATCCGCAATTCATTTGGCATCTCAGCTGGAGAAGGCGCCTATCCCCCCTGGGAGTACCTAATGATCGCCCATTACCTTCAAACCTTCAACAAAGATAGACAGTGCTCAAGACAACTATCCCCCTTCGAAATATTATGCACTAAGACAACACCCCAGTCTCACCTTATCTCATATATACACAACCTTATCTTCGCTGACCTCGAGCCCAATGAAAACCTAGCCTGCAAAAATTGGGAGAAAGACCTCTCCATTTCACTCACTGAAGAGGACTGGGAACACATATTCCTAAACATACATAAAGGGTCAACCAAAGACACTACCCAGGAAAACGGGCACAAAATTCAAGCTAGATGGTACCGCACACCTGTACTCCTAAATAAATTTAAGGCAGACATCTCAGAAACATGTTGGAGGTGCCACCAAGAAAGGGGTACCCTACTCCTCACCCCAGCCCAATTCCTACTTCATCACTCGTCCCTGCCACACAACTCTTATTACAAACCTCTAACAATGCATATGATCAATGCATCAAAGCAATGTATCCCTGTTCACTGGAATTCAATGCAGATACCCACTCTCAAAGAATGGTTTGCCAGAATTCACAAAATAGCCTAAATGGAAAAACTCATTCACATCTCACGAGATACTCTGACAAAATTCAGCCAAAAATGGGCCTGCTGGATACACTACCAGACAACATCAGAATACACTGACATCTTGAACTCACCCACTTAAGGAGAGCTCTAACCCATGTAAGATCACACCCAACCCGCCTTACTCTCTAACTCACCCAGACCGCAATCAAAATCTCCACACTTGAATGACAACAATTGAGGGAAGTCAGAGACATCCACCCTCCCCTCTCCATATCCCACCATCTCACCCACCCTCATACCTTAGCCCTTCCCCTCTCCCCACCCCCCTACTCCCCCTCCCTCCCCTTCAGTATCCCAATTCGATACCCACTCAATCGCACGACCTTCCCACTTCACATAAACACAAATCACCCACCTCAGAGACTAGACTCAGGACGCAAACCAAGCTGTGCTCTTTACTCATAGTTTGTACCTAAACTCATTTGGAGCAATACACTAGCTACATCTTGTGCAAATTATGTCTGTCCTCCACATTGCATGACCTACAACTCCGCCTTACTACCATATACATACCAAACTCTCCCCTGAGTCCTTACCCTCTGATATTCCTTGCCCAATTGGAAGTATAGGCTGGGTCATTAACCACCACCACGAATAATACATTATTAAAGTGATTATTTCTATAAGCATCAGTATTACAGAGTTTCATACCTCTTTAATGTTCAACCAATGTTTAAGACTTTTGCAAATGTTTTCTACTTTTCAATAAAAGTAAATTGTTTGAGAAAAAAAAAGTTGGGGAGAAGTTTAAAGCAGGGTTAGGTTATAAAAAAATATCCCAAGCTTTTAACATCTCACAGAGCACTGTTCAATCCATCATCCAAAAATAGAAAGAGTATGGCACATCTGCAAACCTACCAAGACATGACCGTCCATCTAAACTGACAGGCCAGGCAAGAAGAGCATTTATTAGAGAAGCATGCAAGAGGTCCATGGTAATTCTAGAGAAGCTGCAGAGATCCACAGCTGAGGTGGACGAATCTGTTCACAGGACAACTATTAGTTGTGCACTCCACAAATCTAGCCTTTATGGAAGAGTGGCAAGAAGAAAGCCATTGTTGAAAGAAAGCTGTAAGAAGTCCCTTTTGCAGTTTTTGAGAAGCCATGTGGGGGACACAGCAAACATGTGAAAGATGGTGCTCTGGTCATATGAGACCAAAATGTTACTTTTTGGACTAAAAGCAAAACGCTATGTGTGGTGGAAAACTAACACTGCACATTACCCTGAACACACCATCCCCACCAGGAAACATGGCGATGGCAGCATCATGTTGTGGGGATGCTTCTTTTCAGCAGGGACAGGGAAGCTGGTCAGAGTTGATGGGAAGATGTATGGAGCCAAATACAGGGCAATCTTAGAAGAAAACCTGTTAGAGTCTGCAAAAGACTTGAGACTGGAGCGGAGGTTCATCTTTCAACAGGACAACGGCCCTAAACATACAACCAGAGCTAAAATGGAATGGTTTCGATCAGGGGTGTCCAAACTATTTTCAAAGAGGGCCAGATTTGATGAAGTGAACATGCGTGAGGCCGACCATTTTGCCTGACATGGTCTAAAGCCCCATACACACGGTCGGATTTTCTGATGGATTCTGTCCTATCGGACAATGTTGTCGGAAATTCCGACCGTGTGTAGGCACCATCGGACAGTTTCCATCGGATTGTCCGACGGACAACGTTCTATCTCCTGCTGGATAGATTTTCCGACAACAAAGTCCGATCACACCAAATCCAATCGTGTGTAGCGTAGTCCGACGGACAAAGTGCTACGCATGCTCAGAAGAAATTCTGTGACGGAAGCGCTCGGTCAGGTAAAACTACCTTCCTAATCGACACAGCACATTCGTCACGCTGCAATGTTAAAATGTCTTTAATGCAGCGCATTCTCTTTTTCTTTACAATGCAAGAAGAATGACATGTTTTTGCTGCTTCTATTCACCCGCACTTCTCCCAAACTTAGTTCTTTATTCGTTTTCAGGATTTCTAGACTACATGTTTATTTTTACTCAGATCGTAAAAGAATCTTTGTTATATTTTTTGGATGATATGTAATTTTTGTATTTTTTTTTGAATACATATTTTAAGGAGAAATTTTTTTTTTTTGAGGGGGGTTGTGTGTCTCAACTTAGCAAAACAACATTATTAACATTTGTATTTGTTGCTTAAATTTACTAGGAGTTTGTTGGTTGTTGGTGCCCCTTGTTAATTATACTTTATGATTAGTGAAATGTACCTGCCTACTCACAAATAAACTGTCATTGTAGAAAAGTAAAACACAATAGGCAAGGATTTTTTCAAATCAAAAATACCTTTATTTAGGTCTCAGCAACAAACCAAAGAGGAACGCAGCGATGGAGAAACTTGGGGAATTTGCAAAGCCTTGGACCCCCACGGCAAACATCATTTTTGAAGCGTGTAAAATTGGGGGCCTGAGTAGTACGTATCTTAAGGGGAGTGCTATCTGGTCCTGAAGTCCAAAACATCCGGAACTGCAGCAGATGCCATCTAGGTCCCCAGGCTCTGGTCCTACGAGAGGCTCCATCTTCTCTCAGACCAGACTGAATCCAGGTCGTCACTCTCTTGTCTTCCTTTCACGCTTCCTTGCACGCTGTGGCTGTGGTGCTGGTGGGGTGGCAGAAGGAGGAGGAGGCGGAGCAAGGTCACTATCGCAAACATGTGTGAGTGGGGTCATCCCCCCAGCCATCCCCTTATTTAGGACTTTGAGGATGACATCCTCACACATGCTGCGTTGCCCCACCTCCATACCCATCATTTTCGTGACAACCAAGGAGCCAAAGGTCTCCTCGTCGGTGGGTGTGGCATGTAGGAAGGCTGAAGCCTCTCTGATCATCCGGAGCGCTGACTCTCCCGCCTCACCCCCCCTTCTCGCCCTTTTGTAGGGAAGGCGGAGGGGAGGGACTTGGGAGTCAGTCAGGCACCTAGGCCTACCCCCCTCTTGGCTGCCACTACCCACCTCTTGGCTGCCACTAACCCCTTCCTCCTCCTGACTGCCACATTCCCCAGCCTCCTCCTGGCTGAGGTCTTCCTGTGTATGAAAAAGGGACATAGTTTCAGTTATTTGTTCATCAAACACACACAATTTTCATCTAGTGACTGTTGCAAAATGGTTACAAATAGAAAACCATACAATTCTAAGCCCTGCAGTTTATATTCTGGCCCCAAATGTCTACAACACTACTGTCAGTTGATATGTCAAACACGTTAGGAACTAAGCAATTGGGGATCCTGAATTAAGTGAACATCATTTATTTTTCACAAAATTGGTTCCCAAACTACTATACCTGGCTCAAGCTGGGCTCCTCCACCTTTTCCAGACTGGAAGGCCCAGGTTGCTCCTCGGAAGCCTCATCAAAGGTGGCCTGCGTGCAAGGAAGGGTGGAAGGAGGAGGCGAGAGTGACTCCGTGACATCAGTCTGGTCTTTGAGAAAATGGAGCCTGTCATAGTACCAGAGCTTGGGGACATAGACCTCATCTGCTGCAGCTCCAGATTCTTGGGACTTCAGGACCTTCTTGCCCTCCCTGATATACGCACTCCTCAGGCTGCCAATTTTCTGTCTTAACTTACCAACAGTTGCCGTGGGGAACGTTGGCTTTACAAATTCCAAAAGTTTCAGCATGGCTGCGTACCTCTTTGCTTTGTGGCCGTAATAGGGGTGTTTGCCCTGCCATAAAATTTCCCTGTATTTATCAATGAACAGGGGGAGAAAACTCACGTCGTTGAATCCCTCCATATTCTCTGCAAGACACAACACCACACAAAACACTATAAATAATGTCAGGCAAAACTCTCCTAATCTTCTCCATAAAGAAACCTCAAGGTCTAATCTGTCTCGGCTAGTTATGTACCAACATCAAATTGTACCTTCGTTATAGCGATCGTCTCGTGCGTGAGCTTTCTCTCCCCTCGTCTCCCAGATCATGGCTACGACACAGGCGTGTGACGTTTTATATACAGTGCGCATGCGTCAAACTCCGCCTGCCCCTGACGATCTTTCTGGTCTATTCCACACCCCTTCTCTTTACGGTGCAGTGGGGAGAGCACATGGCGGGGACACAGCAGGTGCGCCCCAAATATCCCACCAACGAGGAGGAGGACGAGGAAAGGCCGGAGGCAGAAACGTCCCGATCCCGGAGCCTGAAATTCAAGGCCTCCAATATGTCATTTGGAGAAATGTTGGAGATGGTGGACATATTAAAGAGGAGCGACTATGATGGGAAGTATGGGCCTTATCTCAACCCCAATGTCCGCAAGGCCAAGATCATATCTAAAGTTGTGAGGAGGCTGTACAATCATTTTGGGGTACAACGATCCAAGGAGCAACTGAGGAAACGCTGGTCAGACCTGAAACTGAGGGAGCCCGATCAGTACAGAAAGATCAAGCGAGTTCTTCAAAAAAGTAAGTAGTTGTGTTTTGTGTTTGATTTTTGGCTTGCATACTGCTCCATGTGTTTGTATTTTTACAAAGTTGTACATTAGAAAATGGCCACTTTCAGGTTCGTCTGTGCATTCGATCGTACTCAACCTCGATCTTTCTGCCACTGTCATGTTTGTGTGTGTGTCCATTCGATCATACTCAACCTCGATCGTTCGGCCACTTATAATACGATGTTTGGTGTTTTTTTGGAGAAAGGAAGTTTGTTCTCACTAGAAATGTCGTCAAGAATGTAAAGCCAATTTATTCAATGTAAAGGAGAGGTCACCCAGTAGCTGTTTACCCATCTGGACTCTAGAGCACTAGTGCTGGGACACCCAAACCCACTTTTTATTATGCTTTTCCACACATGTGCTCCAGTGGATACTAGAGGGGGGTCTCCATCAGACAAACTTCTACCAAAAAGCTAGTAAGTTTAGCACCTTTACAAAGTGACTACATTCATGTTGTTTTCATTTGTAACTGGCCAAACAAAAATATTGTCCCTCACTTTCAAGCAATGTTTGTCATGTCCTATTTCTGCCCTCAATAGATTGTGTTGCTAAATCTTCCTTTTGTACATTCTCATAGGGGAGCGAAAACTCGGTATGTCTGAGGAAACCACAAAACCAACACCTCCCAAAGAAGGGGAAAGACCAGAAGCAGAGGAGGAGGAGGAGGAGGAAGGAGAGATCATAGAAATTGGAGAACTTGTCACCACAACAGGTGAGTGTGGGAGAACACAGCTACTGGTAAGCTAATCAATGTATGCCTGCCTCATTTCCAAAACACATTTTTGTTTTTTTTGGTTTGTTTTTAGGTGACGTGGATGTTGTGGAAGAAGAATCGCACTTTACCACAGAGAGTGCCCACGTACTCATCGGGGAGATAATGGTCTGCAATCGAGATCTAGATGACATAAATCAAAACATCAATGATGTTCAACAAAAATTGAAGAACATCATTGATGTTATAGGAAAAATCTGAAAACGCAAGTAATTAACACACATTTGTGGCTGTTTCTGAACACATTTGCAACTTAAGAACTGTGTGAAATTTGGAACATGCACACATTGTGTCCACATGTGCTAGCTCCCATCATGGTGGATGAATGACAAAGTTTTTTTGGGGGTGCAACCACTTTACGAACTACTAAAGTGGTTGTGGTGAAGGGGTTGCACCCCCAAAAAACGTCCATTCATCCCCATGATGGAAAATGGCACTTTTGAAGATTCTAGGCATGTGTTTTACCATCTAATGACCATTTTCAGACCCAAATTGTGTGCATGTTCTAAATTTCCATTTTCCAGGGGTGACCCCCCATGTGATGAAGGCAAGATCAAACACACTTTGAACATATAGTCATGTCTGATCTTGTCTTCACTTTAGAACGTTGAACTTTCCTAGTTCCTATGTTCTGTTTTGCTCCATGCCTGGTTTTACCAAATGCGGAATGTTTGTAAACAATGTTGTAAAGAACCAAGATCTTGTCAGTTTTGGCAAGAAGTTTGTAAACGCACTTGTGAATGTGTTGCAAGTAAACTTTTTTAATTTTCTAAATGTGTGGCTTCCTTATTGAAAAACACAAAAGCATTATGTATGTCAAATGTAAAGGGTTTTGGGGGCAATGGGTGTAATTTACTAAAGGCAAGTCCAGTTTGCACTGCAAGTGTATTTTCCAGGGCACTTTTGCACTGCACTTGTAGAGCACAGTGGATTTCACTTATGTAAATGACACCCACAGTGATTTGTACGAAAACACGTAGCACACCATTTTTGGGAATACACACATTTCTGTCATGGTGATGAAAAGGAGTATTTTGGGTGTCAGTTATGCACTACAAACCTTCTGTAGACAAAAGATTAGGTATGAAACACACAACATGAGCAGAATCTTTTGGGGAAGAAGAGACTGTTACCTCCTTTTGCCCAGAAAGTGCATTCCCACTGTTGAAGCTAAAGGGCAAAAATGTATATCTCAAATAAGCTAGAATATGGAAATGACAAGAAATCATAGGTTTGTTTAAAAAAGATAATAAGAACGTGTGGTACTGGCGCTGGTTAGTGTGTTCCAAAAATAAAAATAAGACTAAGAATAAATGAAATACAATACAATATTTTAGTGAGCTGCAGTTTCGTGTAATGTAACCACCAATAGGTGGCTATTCAGAATATAGAAAAGGTTAAAGTGGAAAGGCTGGATATGCTTGGTGCCAGCTGCGGCACCTGGACCATGTGAGTTTTTAAAACAATTTTCTTTTAATAAATACCCTTTTGATAAACATACTTCACTATTGGAAGCCCCCTGTCTATTATTTCATTTTGGGGGATACCTGCTGTGGAGTCCGTTTGCAAAAACACCCATACAATACCTGACCAGGAGGTGAGAGAAAGAGAGAGGCCACTGATAGGATTGGTTATCCTAAAGTAACCGCAGGCCCTACACTTACCAAGTTCTGGTAAGTGATCCATTCCATAGGTGGTGACTGTCAAGAAATCTGCACAAGTTATATGTATTTGTATTAAGCACAAGCGGTGTTGGCACGGACTCTCTTTATACAGTTTTTATAGTTCATAGCCCGGCTCTTTTGTGTTTGTTCACGTTAGATTGCATGATATCGACAAATTGAATAATTGTTTTGTATATGGCTAAAATGATGGGATTGGGATATTGATTATACATCTGCTATATATGCCCCGTTGTACTATCATTTCTGGGGGAGTGAAGATGGGCTACTGATGGAATACATTTGTTATTTTTAGAAAGAGCACCTTACCCTGTAATTAGCGTAGATATAAGCCCAAACTGCACAGGATAGCAATTTATGATATCCGCATGCACTAAGCACTTTAAACAGCCTTAATAAGGCATAAAGCCAACACAGGCACCTGACACATTTGGGTATTTTTGGTTTTTGTTTTTTGTCCTCTATTTCTTATTTTTGAACAAGGTATTAATATATTATAGGCCAGCACCTGCACATTTGGCACTATAGGCTGTTGGGGACACCGCAGCATAGCACACACTAGCGGGGGGAACCCACATGTGTTTTGAATACTATTTAGCGCAGTTTCCACTTTAACCTTTTCTTTGTTTAAAAAAGATATTTATTTAAAAATGCCTCTCACACATCGTCAGGCAGAGCAATGGCCCCCCTACCCACAAAGTACTCCATATATTGCTCGCGGACCTCACGGGCATTTAGAGGGGGCAAGCCTGGACGTGCCGCTTGAAGGGCTGTGAGGTCAGCATTGGAAGGGCCCTCCACATCTGGGCCAACGGTCACCACATAGTTGGTGTTGTGTCTTTTCAAAAAGTTGTGCAATATGCAACAAGCAAGAACTATGTGGTTCAGTTTGTATTCCGCCAAGTTAATAGCCATCAAAAACAGGCGGAAGCGGCTGGCCAGGATCCCGAAGGTGTTCTCCACCACTCTGCGGGCTCTCGACAGCCTGTAATTGAAGACCCTCTGGTCTGGGGTGAGGGTCCTCATCGGGAAAGGCCTCATCAGATGGGGAGTCAACGCAAATGCTTCATCTGCGACAAAGACGAAGGGGAGTCCTTCAGCATTCTCCTCTGGAGGTGGCAAGCACAGACTGCCACTTTGGAGACGCCAGTAGAACTCCGTGTGCGCAATGGCACCACCATCCGAGATCCGGCCAGTCATCCCCACGTCCACATACAAAAACTCGTATGTCGCCGACACCACCGCCAACATCACTACACTATTAAACCCCTTGTAATTATAATAGTAGGACCCAGAGTTGGGGGGTGGGACGATGCGGACGTGTTTCCCATCAATTGCACCTCCGCAGTTAGGAAAGTCCCAACTGTTGGCAAAGTGGGAGGACACAGTCTGCCATTCCTGTGGCGTGGAAGGGAACTGTGGAGTGAAACAAGAAAAAAAAATTAGTCACTTTGCACATAAACATTACAAGCAGATTAGACACTAAACATCTGGGAACAAGATCAGACTTTTACATTTTAAGCTGGAAAGTATTTGCAACGCAAAGTAGAGGGTCCCCCTAGCAGATTACACACCCCCCATCAATCCCCCCACTTCTGATGGGCCATTAACAATAACTAGGGGTTTGGGGGGGGGGGGGGGTTTGGACAGGTAACCCTCTGCACTTCATTGATTGCCAAATGGCTCAATAATGTGTGCTAGTTTGGCCAGACCCTCCTTACTTAACACTATTGGCAGCCCACAGGAAAGATAAAATAACATTCCAAATCCCGACCCCACCCCCCCCCCCCCAAAAAAAAGGAACGCACATTTGGACATTCTGAAATTACCTAGCAAGCCAATAGGAGGGAAAGAACACAAAAAAAAGAGGAAATGGAAAGTATGGAGCCAGCCCCTTGCACTACAGGGATGAATTCATCCCTAAATATGACCACTATAAAGAGGTAGGTATATAGTGTGTATTGACCTTTGGAAAGCCAGCAGATAGAGGATTGGTACCATCTGACAGAGCAGTTGGGGGAGGGGGTTCAGAATGAGTTTGGCACCCCCCCCCCCACCAACAAAAAGTGAAAAAAAAGGGGCTCTACATGAAGTAAACCACACAGCAAACATTTGTGCATATTTTAGGGGGTGTTTGGGGGAAAACAATACTATGCAGCAGACAAAATACATTGCTTAAGTGACTAGGCCATAAGTGTCTATTGGGCCAGAAGAGCATGCTGGTGAGGTAAGTGAAGGGAAAAATGCATGAAGGAGAAAAGGGGCACAGCATATTAGAGCATATTGCAATCATGGTAATTAGGGAAGGAGGTCAAA
Organism: Lithobates sylvaticus; assembly: GCA_028564925.1. Classification (NCBI taxonomy): domain Eukaryota; kingdom Metazoa; phylum Chordata; class Amphibia; order Anura; family Ranidae; genus Lithobates; species Lithobates sylvaticus. Next base: position 49,230,588 of record CM053029.1, read on the forward strand.
AATAGAAGACATTAGCAAACAGAGCATACATAGAAGGGAATAGTAAAGTAGAAATGTTACCTTAATATAGTCCTCCTGCAGGACCTGGATGATGGCAGAACAGGTCTCTGGAATAATGATTCCCAGGGCCTGGGGAGAGATACCTGAAGAGAACTTCAAATCCTGAAGGATTCTCCCTGTCGCCAAGTACCTCAACGTAGCAACAAGCCTCTGCTATGGAGTGATGGCTTGTCTCATGCAGGTATCCTGCCGGCTGATAAAAGGGGTCAGCAAAGCCAAAAGACGGTGAAAAATGGGGTCCGTCATCCGGAGAAAGTTCCTGAAATCATCAGGATTATTCTTCCGGATCTCACGAAGCAAAGGCATGTGCGAGAACTGATCACGCTGAAGCAACCAATTATTGGTCCACATACTCCTCGTCACTCTGTTCATGGACGGGTCTTGGGTCAAAGCTAAAAGCCCGACACCAATTCCGCGTACAGCACGAACTCGGCGACGAGTACATTCGGGAAACATCGCTCACAAACGGTCGGCTGGTAAGAACGGACAAACAGAAAGCACCGATAAACAGCAAGGCCTGAAAGAATGAAATGAATACCAGAAACGAGCAGACAATAAGCAGTGAAAATCAAAGCGTCCTATATCAAGATATAGGCCGCAATGACCAACAAATGCGAACTGACTACACGCACTAATAAACAGATACGCACGACAAGCACAAACTGAAGAGCAGTAACGATCTGAGTAAGAAAACTGAGAAGCGCGAATCGTAAGTCCCCAAACTTCGACTAACTCGCGATAAACACAGGATCAGCAGAAGGAGCCCAATGGGTGCGGGACGTGGTGCTGAACTTCCCTTTTCTAGTCTCATGGAAGACGACTTACGTCACGACGTTCATCGGACAAAGTACGACGGACATGATCCGACGGACCTGGTCCTCGGATAATCCGAGCGTGTGTATGGGGCTTAAGTGTGTTCGTCTGAGCACTAATACACTGCCCAACAAGAATTCTCTTGCCTTGGTGGCTGTGTGTGGTGAAGAGATGAACTTGGGCGTGTTATTTGGACATACCGTATTTATCGGCTTATAACATGCACCTTCAGTTTAAAAAGGAAGTTTCAGGAAAAAAATCTTAAATTTTAAATAAAGAACTGTGAAGCAAAATAAGGGTCAGTGCCCATCAATGTAGCCTAATCAGTGCCCATCTGCAGCCTCAAAAGTGCAATGAATGCAGCCCCACCATTGCCATGAAAGCAGCCCCCAAAATTGCCATGAATGCCGCACCCACCATTGCCATGAATGCAACACCCATCGTTGCTGTGAATGTAGCACCCACGTTGCAGTGGATGCAGCACCCACGTTGCAGTGGATGCAGCAGCCATGTTGCAGTGAAGGCAGCACCCACCTTGCCTTGAATGCAGCACCCATGTTGCCATGAATGCAGGACCCACCTTGCCATGAATGCAGTAAACCCCATTGCCATGAATGCAGCACCCCCATTTTTATGAATGCAGCACCCCCATTGCTATGAATACAGAACCCACATTGCCATGAATGCAGCACCCCCATTGTCATGAATGCAGCACCCCCATTGTCATGAATGCAGCACCCACATTGCCATGAATGCAGCACCCCCATTGTCATGAATGCAGCACCCCCATTGCTATGAATGCAGCATCCACATTGCCATGAATGCAGCACCCCCATTGTCATGAATGCAGCACCCCCATTGCTATGAATGCAGCACCCACATTGTCATAAATGCAGCACCCCCATTGTCATAAATGCAGCACCCACATTGTCATGGATGCAGAATCACCATTGCCATCCGTGAAGCCTGATTCATGCCCATCTGCAGCCTTGGAAGAGACAGGGAGGGGGCGGGACGAGTGCCCACAGACATACAGGAGAAACTCTCCTGTATGATGAATGGCACTCGTCCCGCCCCCCCCCATCCCCTCCAAGGCAGCCAGCATATATATCTTTTGTGGCGCCCGGGTGTGCGTTGGGGGCCACAAAAGATATACATGTCAAAATTACCAGGCGAGCCATCTGAAACCGGTACGCGGGCCACGATTGGCCTGCGGGCCGGACTTTGGACATGCCTGGTTTAGATCAAAACATATTCATGTGTTAGAATGGCCCAGTCAAAGGCCAGACCTAAATCCTATTGAGAATGTGTGGCAAGACTTGAAAATTGCTGTTCACAGATGCTCTCCATCCAATCTGACAGAGCTTGAGATATTTTGCAAAGAAGAATGGGAAAAATGTCACTCTCTAGATGTGCAAAGCTGGTAGAGACATCCCCAAAAAAGACTTAAAGCTGTAGTTGAATGAAAGGTGGTTCTACAAAGTATTGACTCCGGGGGGCTAAATACAAATGCACACCACACTTTTCACATATTTATTTGTGAAAAAAAATTGAAAACCATTTATAATTTCCCTTCCACTTCACAATTATGTCTCACTTTGTGTTGGTCTATCACATAAAATCCCAATAAAATACATTTACGTTTTTGGTTGTAACATGACAATGTGAAAAAATCCAAGGGGTATGAATACCTTTTCAAGGCACTGTACACTACAAGTTTTTGTTTTTTTCAGATTGAACGGGCTCCAGTTGGAGCCCCTGTACTAACTATGCAAAGATAGTACAGCAATCTCCCCCGCTGAGCTGGAATGACATACACATAGACCAAATGTCAGACGTTTTTTTAAATGGCTGACGTCTCCCAACATTTAGCCCATGGGTATGGGGCTTATTCAATTTTAATAATTCAATTCCTCAGAGTCTACATTATAAGCCTATCTCCATTTCAGTGTTGGCTCTGAATACCCTCTGCCATCCAGTCTTCTTTGCCCTGATCCAACCTAAGAGCTTTAGATTAGATTAGAAAATGTATTTTCAATTTCTACTGCATATGAATTGTGCCAATACACTGAATGTTAAGTGTTACAGGTAATCAGGGCTATAGCCAAGTGTTAAAAAAACATAAAGCAATTTAAAAATTCCAAGGATTTCTTAATGTAAAATTACAAAATCCCAAAAGTATAATAATTGTACACACAGGATATGTATTCATTAATGATGATGACACAGTAAAAGTATAAAAGATAAGTGAGCTTTGCTATCTTCAGAATTATGGGCATTAATAACATAACTGAAGCTTATTGTTTTTGTTTAATTGACCTATTTCTTTTATCAAGGTCCAGTGTTTTTATCAAGGTCCACAGCAATTTTTATAATTGTAGTTCAGACATGTTTGATCCCCTCTGTTCAGAATTAATGATTGGGATGTGTTTGGTTTACAGAGATATTAATATGTACTACAATTCTTTGGCTGATGTCTGATAGTTAAACTAATTGTATATACTGCACAGTATTCTCAGGATGGAGTCTTAAAAGAAAACAAAATACCATCTATGATTGAGAATTATTTTATTTTCTAAAATACAAAGCCATTGTCTATATTGTTTGGCTTTGTGATGACAGTAGTGAGGCTTGCTTGATTCCCAACCTTTTCTTATGCCGCGTACAGACGATCGGTAATTTGGCCAGCAAAAGTCTGATGAGAGCTTTTGGACAGAAAATGCGACCGTGTGTATGCTCCATCGGACTTTTGCTGGCGGAATTCCCGCCAACAAAAGATTGAGAGCATGTTCTCTATTTTTCGGTCGGAAAAAGTTCAGATAGGAAATTTCCATCGTCTGTAACAATTCTGACGCACAAAATTCCTACGCATGCTCCGAAACAATTTGACGCATGATCGGAAGCAAGGAACTTAATTTTTTCTTGGCTCTTTGTAGTGTTGTACGTCACCGCGTTCTTGTCGGTCGACAGTTCAGCAAACTTTTGTGTGACCGTGTGTATGCAGGCCAAGCTTGAGCGGAATTCCGTCAGAAAAACCATCCAAGATTTTTCTGACGGAAAATCCGCTCGTGTGTACCATCATTATATAAGATTTTATCCCTAATGCAGGATTCTCTTTCTGACTACAGGGCAGGTAAGGAATAACTCCTATCTACCTAAAGCAGAGTATTAGGATAAGGCAGCCTTTCTCATCCTTTTTACATTCAAAACCCCCCTTCAAATATTTTTTAGGTCTTGCCAAACCCGTGCTAATGTTATTCTGACTACATTTCATGGTATGAAAGCATGAACAAATGAATAAAAGAATCAGGAAATTGGCATATCTAGAATATTCAACACCTAAAGCTGATTATTTTACAACACTCCTATGCCCTATATTTACTGTAAATAATAATCATTACAATACACGAATACAGTAATAATGGCCCAAAGAAGAAACAGACTGTAAAAAGGGTTCTTTATGTTCTGTTGTCAGTAGAAAAGTGGAGAAATGTCCCCTTACATTGGTGGTCAGTGGAGAAGTGCCCCTTCACATTGGTGATCATTGAGATAAAGCCCCCCTGCACTGGAGGTCAATGGAAAAGTGTACAATGGAATCCTAGAACTCCTCCAGCGATTGCTAGGGGTTCCATGAGCAGCGACAAATTGATCTCTTAATTACAATGACTACCAATGTAAGGGGGCTATTCCATACTGACATTTAATGAAATGTGCCTTTATTAGGTACACCGGGTTGGACCCCCTTTTGCCTTCAGAACTGCCTTCATTCTTCGTGGCAAAGATTCAGCAAGGTGTTGGAAACATTCCTCAGAGGTTTTGCTCCATGGTGACATGATAGAACCACGCAGTTGCTGCAGATTTGTCGGCTGCACGTCCATGATGTGAATCTCCCATTCCACCGCATTCCAAAGGTTTTCTATTGGATGAGATCTGGTGAGTGTGGAGGCCATTGGAGTACAGTGACCTCATTGCCATGTTCAAGAAACAAGTGGTGAGATGATTTGAGTTTTGTGACATGGTGCAAGTATTGTCATCACAGCGCAGCTTCCACTCATGTGCACTGTGCATTTAGTTTTTTTATTAAAGGGTAACTCCACTTTTGTGGGGACAAAAAATATCAAATAAATCAATAATAACATAGCGTATGCAATTGCGAATCATATTGTAATTGAATGTTATTACAAATTACCTTTCCTGTTCAATCTGCAGCCGCTGTAATTTTCTGAAAAGTCAATGCAATATGGGTACCTGGAGGTGTTCTGTACACAGAATGTGTCGTGACCACCCCCCAGAAACATAATTTCCTGCTTGTGTGATTGGCTCACAAATTTTCCAAGAAGTCTGCACTAAGATACAAGTCAGATTTCATCACCTACAGCAAAAATTTAAGTTTTGGCTAGATACTCCCAACAGGAACACAGCTAAAGGGATACAGGCCCAGCAGATTTCTGCAGCTGATTGATAATTATGAAACCACTCCCATTAGACCCACTTTCCCACATGAACACAGAGAAACACACATGGATTTCTTCAGAATCACAAAAGGTGCTCATCAGTGCCACATATGAGTGCCACCCATCAGTGCAGTCTCATCAGTTCCTCTTATTCAGAACCCACCAGTGCCAACTATCAGTGCCCATCAATGCCGGCCTATCAGTGTCCATCGGTGCTGCCTATCAGTGCCGCCTATCAGTGTCCATCAGTGCCACCTCATCAGTGCCCAACAGTGAAGGAGAAAAATTACCCGTTTGCAACATATGAAAATGTTTTATTTATTTTTTAATAAAATCTGTCTTTTTTGTTTGTTTAGAAACAAATGAAAAAACCCAGTGGTGATTAAATACCACCAAAAAAAGCTCTATTTGTGTGAAAAAAAAATGATAAAAAATTTATTTGGGTACAGTGTTGCATGACTGCGCAATTGTTATTCAAAATGTGACAGCGCTGAATGCTGCAAATTGGCCTGAGCAGGAAGGGGGTATAAGTGCCCAGTAAGCAAGTCAGTGGTGGAACTACCAGGGTCGCAGCAGTTGCATTTGCGACCGGGCCCTGGCATTCCGCCACTGTCATGGGGCCTCAGCGGGGTTGTTAATCGTAGGGCTCTGAGCTGAAAGCATCTCTCTCGCACGGGATGAAAGAGGAGACAGCCAATCGGCTCCGTCTCCATCCCCCCTCTCCTGTGTGTGCACTGCAATAAGTGTGAGCTTGTTAGCTTCACACTTGGCTTCCCGCAGTGCACACACAGGAGAGGGGGGGTGGAGACGGAGCAGATCGTCCGTTTCCTCTCTCATCCTGTGCATTAGCTTCACACTTGACTTCCCGCAGTGCACACATAGAAGAGGGGGGGAAGCAGATCGGCTGTCTCCTCTTCCACCCCGTGCAAGTGAGGAGAGAGGGAGAACTGTCAATGATGGCTCGAACTGTATGAGAGAGACGCCCTCAGCTCAGAGCCCTGCTGAGGAGGCAGGAGGCATTGATCGATGAGCACTGATAAGAGACACTAATGGGCACTGATAGGTGGGATTGATAAATACTTATAGGCTGCATTGATAGGTGGAACTAATAGACACTGATAGGCAGCACTGATGAGCACTAATAGGTGGGACTGATGGGCCCTGGTAGGGGGCATTGATGAGCACTGATAGGTGGCACTGATGGGCACTGATAGGCGGCATTGATGAGCACTGATATGAGGCACTGATGGGCATTGGGGAAATGATAGGCAGCACTGATAGGTGCTGATAGGCGCCACTGATGAGCACTGATAGGTAGCACTGATGGGCACTGATTGGTGGCATTGGTGAGCACTGATATGCGACAATGATAGGCAGAATTGATAGGCACTGATAGGCAGCACTGTAATGCAGCACTGATAGGTGGCACTGATAGGCAGCATTGATGGGCACTAATAGGCAAGAATTGATGAGTACTGATACGTGGCACTGATAGGCTGCACTAATGAGCAGTGTAAACAATTGACATTCCTTGTCAGGTAACAGCTCTCCTTAACTCACACAGACACAGCGTGGGAGGAAAGGGCTGCTGATAACCAGCAAGTCTGTTTACATGTGATCTGCTGATCACATGGTAAAGGGTCGCTGTGATTGTGCTGGATGCATGTCCCAGGGGGCACGCGGGAAGCAGGGTTCTGGGAAGATGTCCATAGATGCCCTCCCGAAATCGGATGAAAAGGGTGTGTCAGGTGGGCCCATCATGGTTACTTGTACCGGGGCCCTGAAAGTTCTAGTTACGCCTCTGAAGCAAGTGGTTAATCTGCATGAAGTCTTGGTTGAGGAAACCTGGGTTACAGTCACGTGACTTCCTCAGGGGTCCCCTGACATTAACGACACCTGTTGGATGGTGATTCTGAGCACAGGATCGCAAGCCACACGAAAGCCACGGCCCCACTGGTTTTTAATACAAAGCACTTTGATGTCTTTTAAAATGTAAGTGCAAACTTTTATAAATACATTTGGGGTTTTAATATACTATACCGTGGGAGCTTCTTTGCCTTGAATAAGGTTATCGACAGAAGAAAGATTTGTGGATTTGAAGAGCCACACACACTTTATCTGAAGCAGTGCTTTATAAAAAATACAGAGGTTCGGGAGAGGAGCCTGATTGTATGCTCCAGTAGGGGAAAGTGAGTCTGGATTTGGAACATATCAAAATTGGAAGAGAGCACAGCGGGGAAAGGTGGTGGGAGTCATTGTGCTTGTATATACACGTAGGTGGATGGACTAATAAGAATTGATACACAAAGGTGTATGGAAAAAAGAAGAGCTGATTCACAAGGGTGGACTAGTATATAGTATATTTGCATTGTGCAGTATCAATGTGGAAGAACACTATTGTTACTGTGTGAAATATACACTATTTTTTTATTTTATTTTTATATATATTTATATATACAGATTTATGTTGCTATATCTGTATATTTGTATGTACACATCTGTTAATGTTAATTAGGAATAAAGTGTAGTACATTTGATGAGTTGTTTAGGAATATCACCATTTAGTGAGGGTAGGCGCAACCAACACAGTATATTTATTTATTCCACTGTATATAACATATGTTTTCACTGTGGTAGACCACCTGTTTTTATCTTTATTCATTTGTAATATTTATATTAGTTTACATCTGCTTTAAGTGTGGTAACCCAAAATCGCTTTACTTTGTGCAGGTCAGACCCATACAAGAGATATTGTGATTGGGTTCTATGGGTCATGCTTTAGAATTAGGTGATATTTACCAAGTTTGACCAAGGCCAACATCGTTTGAGCTGAGAATCGTGAATTTTTTGTTATGGAATCCAAACCTTTTTTGCTTTATTCTTATGTTGCAGTCAATCAAGTTATATAATGACTAACAAGCCATACACTTAAATATCATGATTTTATTACTGGTGTTTGAATTTAATACACCTATATATGAATTAAAAGGGCATTTGTGCAGATCTATTCCATGAAGTATGCTTCCCATTCAACACTTTCAAACAATATCAACATTCATTGAAAAACAGTGAACAATAGGGATGAGCTTCGAGTTCGAGTCGAACTCATGTTCAACTCGAACATTGCCTGTTCGCCTGTTCAGTGAACAGCGAACAATTTGGGGTGTTTGCGTCAAATTCGAAAAGCCGCAAGCACCCTGTAAAAGTCTATGGGAGAAATCTCAAGTGCTAATTTTAAAAGCCTATATGCAAGTTATTGTCATAAAAAGTGTTTGGGGACCTGGGTCCTGCCCCAGGGGACATGTATCAATGCAATTTTTTTTTTAAAAACGGACGTTTTTTCAGGAGCAGTGATTTTAATAATGCTTAAAGTGAAACAATAAAAGTGTAATATTCCTTTAAATTTCGTACCTGGGGGGTGTCTATAGTATGCCTGTGAAGGGGCGCATGTTTCCCGTGCTTAGAACTGTCCCTGCACAAAGTGTAATTTTTGCAGGAAAAAAAGCTATTTAAAATCACTCGCGGCTAATGAATTGCCGACACCCGTAACACAGAGAACAGTCATTCATTGAAAGTCATTAATAAAAAAAAAGTCATTGATAAAAAAAAAAAAGCGTGGGGGTTCCCCCAAATTCAATGACCAGGCCCTTCAGGTCTGCTATGGATATTAAGGGGAACCCCGCTTCAAATTTTTTTAAAAAAATTACGTGGGGTTCCCCCTAAATATCCATACCAGACCCTTCAGGTCTGGGATGGATTTTAAGGGGAACCCCATCCCCCGCCCCCATCTGACATCATGGGGAAAGCCATAGGGAAGTCCCCGTGCGCCAGAGGGGGGCGGGGTCACCAGGTGGCCCCGCCCTCCATTATAAAAGACCTGGCAGACGCAGCGAAGCCTCACACAGCGGGAGCTTCCCATTGCGCGGAGTGGCCCAAGAAGAGACGCTGTGGAAGAAGATGCCAGACGAGAAGACCAGAGCAAGAAGAAGCGGATCGGAGGAAGAAGAAGATGGAAGAAGAAGATGGAAGAAGATGGAAGAAGAAGATGAAGAAAGGAAGAAGGAAGACCAGAAGAAAGAAGATGAAAGAAGATTTTAATAAAGGAATTGTCAAAGACCGTGAAATGGTACGTACCCCCTACCCTTTCACACAGGGGGGGCAGGATCTGGGGGTCCCCTTGTTAAAGGGGGCTTCCAGATTCCTATAAGCTCCCCGCCCGCAAACCCCCACAACCAATGGCCAGGGTTGTGGGGAAGAGGCCCTTGTCCACATCAACATGGGGACATGGTGCTTTGAGGGGTCACAGACCTCCAAAGCACCCTCCCAATGTTGAGGGCACGTGGCCTGGTACGGTTCAGGAGGGGGGGCGCTCTCGTCCCCCCTCTTTTCCTGCGGCCTGCCATGTTGCTTGCTCGTATAAGGGTCTGGTATGGATTTTGAGGGGGACCCCACGCCATTTTTTTTTTGGCCGGGGTTCCCCTTAAAATCCATCCCAGACCTGAAGGGTCTGGGATGGATATTTAGGGGGGCCCCTACGTAATTTTTTTTTTTAATTTGAAGCGGGGTTCCCCTTAATATCCATAGCAGACCTGAAGGGCCTGGTCATTGAATTTGGGGGAAACCCCACGCTTTTTTTTTTTATATCAATGACTTTTTTTTTATCAATGACTTTCAATGAATGACTGTTCTCTGTGTTACGGGAGCCGGCAATTCATTAGCCGTGAGTGATTTTAAATAGCTTTTTTTTCCTGCAAAAATGACACTGCAGGGACAGTTCTAAGTACGGGAAACATGCGCCCCTTCACAGGCATACTATAGACACCCCCCCAGGTACGAAATTTAAAGGAATATTACACTTTTATTGTTTCACATTAAGCATTATTAAAATCACTGCTCCTGAAAAAATGGCCGTTTTTAAAAAGACCCGGGTCCCCAAACACTTTTTATGACAATAACATGCATATAAGCCTTTAAAATTAGCACTTTTGATTTTGAACGTTCGAGTCCCATAGACTTTAATAGGGTTCTAAAGTTCACACAAGCTTTAGGTCTGTTCGCAGGTTCTGGTGCGAACCGAACAGGAGGGTGTTCGCCTCATCCCTAGTGAACAATATCACAAATTTCTAACTAACTATATAGCCATTGCAAGTTTCTAACTAACTATATACGCCTTGCCCTGACTTAGCATTACTCAACTTATCCATTGAATCCCTACCAAAATCCCACCGTAAAGTGATTATACACATCCTACTCGCTGCAAGACATAACATCAATAAACTCTGGAAAAAACCCAGAAGCCAAAGTCCTGTTCGATGTCATAAAAGTGGTTCAAACTGATCACACATACCGACTACAGTGGAATCTTGGATTATGAGCATAATCCGTTCCAGGAGAATGCTTGTAATCCAAAGCACTCGCATATCAAAGCGTGTTTCCCCATAGAAGTCAATGGAAACAAAGATAATTTGTTCCGCATTGACTTCTATTACAAGCAATACTGCATGTAGCCAGAGCTGGGGGGGGGCACCGGAGAGCCTCGGAAATACTCAGGGACAGCTTGGCTGAACTCGGAAAGGCTCAGAAACACTGGGGAACTGAGTATTTCCGCATGTTTCCGAGTATTTCCGAGTGATTCTGAGTATTTCGGAATGGTTCGGAGCCGTTCAGAAATACTCAGAATCACTCGGAAATACTCGGAAAGTGTCCCCCGCCCCACACCTCTGTCCAAATGCGGTACTGCACACCCAATTAGCTTGAATTCTGCTTGTTTTGCGAGACAACACTCGCAAACCGAGTCAGAATTTAAAAAAAAAAAGTTGCTTGTCTTTCAAAACGCGCATTAACCACGTTACTCGTAAACCATTGTACTCTTAACAAAAGATAGACACTTAAATCTTAAGCAGAGTCAACTGTGGTACTCCTGGTCTACACCCAGAAATTATATCCTTTTAACCACACGTGCAAGGAACTCTCCCCCTTCCCACTTTCCATATTCCTTACCCTTCCTTCAACCTCCACGTCCTAATGTTACCCCCACCAAAATGTTGGTTTTGTGTATGACCCTATTGTATTTATCATGAGCCAATAGGCCAATGTTGAAGATAATACTTCTTCCACTTATGCCGCGTACACACTATCGGACATTCCTACCACAAAATCCTGGATTATTTTCGACGGGTGTTGGCTCAACCTTGTCTTGCATACACACGGTCGCACAAATGTTTGCGGAGATTCCGGACGTCAAGAACGCGGTGACATACAACACGTATGACGAGCCGAGAAAAATGAAGTTCAATAGCCAGTGCGGCTCTTCTGCTTGATTCCGAGCATGCGTGGAATTTGTGTACACACAATCGGAATTTCTGACAATGGATTTTGTTGTCGGAAAATTTGAGAAATTCCAACAAAAAATGTCCAATGGAGCCTACACACGGTCATAATTTCAGACAACAAGCTCCCATCGAACATTTGTTGTCGGAAATTCTGATTGTGTGTACGTGGCATAATTGGTTACTAGTTCCTGTTTACTACCTTATTTTCAATATAATTCATCAATGCTTGTAGGAACTACCTTGCTTTACTGAATATGCTTGTATCATTGGTATTTGCACAATAAAATATATTGAAACAGAAAAACAGTGAACAAGTACTATAGCTCTTTGCAATTGTGTCTGTCTATGCAGCCACTGAAATGATCCTGAATAATGGAAATGTGACAACAGCAACTGGATTCTTTCTTCTGGGGTTCCCTGGACTTGGGGTGTTTAGGTTTCTTTCCTTCACTCTTATATTTTCTGCATATACTGTGACAGTTTTCCTTGATGTTATGATTATAGTGCTAGTGTCAACCAGACAAAGTCTACAATCCCCCATGTTTGTGTTCCTCGGGAATTTCTTATTGTCAGAGGTGTGCTTTGTGACTGTAGTAGTCCCCAATATGCTACGTATCATATGGATGGGTGGAGCCACCATTTCTGTCATTGGATGCATCACTCAGAGCTACTTGTTTGTGTCTTCAGGTACTTCTGAAATTTATTTCCTCACCGCAATGTCGTATGACCGATACTTGGCCATATGTAAACCTTTGCACTATAACACAATAATGGACCACACCCTTCAATATTTCTTGGTTACCTTTTGTTGGATCTTAGGTTTTCTTCTGACAACGATCACCCTGGGTCTTCTGGTCACACTTAGGTTCTGTGGTCAGAATGTCATTGACCATTACTTTTGTGATCTGGCTCCTTTCGTGGATGTTGCGTGTTCAGATACTTCTGGTCTGCAAATTGGTATATTTATACTAACCATCCCTATGGTTGTTGTACCATTTATTTTAATCATTGTAAGCTACGTATCTATCTTTGTAGTCATCCTTAGGATGCCATCTATCAGCAGCAGGAAAAAAGCTTTCTCTACCTGTAGCACTCATCTCTTGGTGGTGGGTATGTTTTATGGAGCCGTGTTAATAGATTATTTGACGCCAGTTGGAGAAACCTCTGTGACCATCAACAAAATATTATCTGTTACATTTACCGTGGTGACACCATTGTTCAATCCAATAATATACAGCCTGAGGAACCAGGATATGAATGCTGTTATATGTAGTTACTTTTACTGGTGGAAATAAACATAACAATTCTTACAAATATTATCAGAATAAAAATAGTAAAATCTGTTTTTTCATAACTATAATAGTTCAAAGTTTTTGAAATAAAGTCCAACATATTTTTAAATGATAGCAAATTAAATTAATTTTTAAAATGTTTATTTGTAATAGTTTTTCAATAGCTTCATTCTTTTTTAAAGACAGCGTAGAACAAGAGACTAAAGTGGTATATATACTGTCATACTATGTCATACTGCAAAACTGCTTGAACAATTGAGAAAAATGTCTAATGCAGCATACAGACAATCGGAATTCTTGTCGGAAAAAGCTCTGATGGTTTTCCGCCGGAATTCCGCTCAAACCGTCTTGCCTACACACGATCACACCAAATTCCGACCGTCAAGAACGCGGTGATGTACAACACTAATGCCCCGTACACACGGTCGGATTTTCCGACAGAAAATGTCCTATCGGACCATGTTGTCGGAAATTCCGACCGTGTGTGGGCTCCATCTGACTTTTTCCGTAGGAATTTCCGACGGAAAAAGTTTGAGATCCTGCTCTCAAATTTTCCGACAACAAAGTCCTATCGGACTTTTTCCGATCGTGTGTATCGTAGTCCCGTCGTACGCAACGAACGTCACTACGTTCAGGATGATCGGATTTTCCGACAACTTTGTCCGACCATGTGTATGCAACACCAGTGTCGGACAATATCCGTCGGAAAAAATCCGACGGATTTTGTGGTCGGACTTTCCGACCGTGTGTATGGGGCATAAGACGAGCCGAGTTCAATGCTTCCGAGCATGCGTCAAATTGTTTCCGAGCATGCGTAGGAATTTTGCGCGTCAGAATTGCTACAGACAATTGGAAATTCCGATAGAAACCTTTTTCGTCGCAAAAATTGAGAACATGCTCTCAATTTTTTGCTGTCGGAAATTCGGCCAGCAAAATTCTGATGCAGCCTACACACGGTCGCATTTTCCGATGAAAAGCTCTCATCTGTCTTTTTCTGGCCGGAATTCCGATCGTGTGTATGCGGCATTACTCAACCAGTGTTCCGCAAGAAGTCTCCAGAGGTTCCACTGCAAATCAACATTGTGGCGAATGTGTACCGCCAGTCAGTACTGTCAGCGCGCATTGAAACCCGATAGCTCCTCTGTAGTTCAATGGCAAGAAAAACCGCGCTAGAAATTATCTTAACTAAAACACATGGGATACACACAAAAAGTAAAGTTAAAAAGGAAAGAAGCTGCGCTAAAAAGTCCCAATCATTCAAAATAAGGCATATTAAAAGTCCATATTAAAAAATCACTATCACTTCTTAACGGCTCCACAGTGATTTCACACAAAAAAGGAGAGTGCCCAACCACCGTAATAAAGACCTGCTTATCAGACGGCAAGCATAAAGAGCAGATGGCTATAACCCAGCCACAGCCTTTAGCTTGAAGGTGACGACCAAATCGATTTAAGCAGGCTGGATGGCTGCAAATCTTCCCCTCTCACCGTCTATGGAGTCCATGTTAGTTTAAGGCAAGTGACCCAAAAAGAAAAGACTGGCCATAGCGTAATACAATCTATAATATTTAATAGGAAAAAGAGTAATACACTTACAGCCATAAGCTGAAATATCGCATGTGTTTAACCGCTTCCCGACCGCCCACTGCATATATACGTCAGCAGAATGGCACGGGCAGGCAAAACCACGTACCTGTACGTGGCCCTTTAGATGCCTGCCCGTGGGTCGGGAGCGCGCCGCCAGCGGCACGCTCGTGACCCGGTCGGGAGCTCCGTGACCACGGCTGCGGGACCAGCGGACCCGATCGCCGCTGGTGTCCCGCGATCGGGCTACGGAGCTGAAGAACGGGGAGAGGTTTGTGTAAACAAACCTCTCCCCGCGCTTCCCACTTTGCCTGTCATTGATTGGCTGTTCCCGTCATCGGGAAAGCCGATCAATGACGTCAGACGTCAGCCCCACCCCCTAATGTAAAAAAACACACACACGTCAGAGCCCATAACCCCTCCCCTCCCCCTAGTGGTTAACTCTTTCACTACAACTGTCATTTATACATGAATCAGTGCATTTAAATAGCATTGATTGCTGTATAAATGACAATGGTCCCAAAAATGTGTCAAAAATGTCCGATGTGTCCGCCATAATGTCGCAGTCACAATAAAAATCGCTGATCGCCGCCATTACTAGTAAAAAAAAAAAATATTAATAAAAATGCTATAAAACTATCCCCTATTTTGTAAACGCTATGACTTTTGCGCAAACCAATCAATAA
The DNA here is from genome assembly GCA_028564925.1 of Lithobates sylvaticus. Lineage (NCBI taxonomy): Eukaryota > Metazoa > Chordata > Amphibia > Anura > Ranidae > Lithobates > Lithobates sylvaticus. Next base: position 49,245,809 of record CM053029.1, read on the forward strand.
TCGCTAATTACAATTTTTTTTACCAAAAATATGTAGAAGAATACGTATCGGCCTAAACTGAGGAAAAAAAATATTTTTTTATATATTTTTTGGGGATATTTATTATAGCAAAAAGCAAAAAATATTGCATTTTTTTCAAAATTGTCGCTCTATTTTTGTTTATAGCACAAAAAATAAAAACCGCAGGGGCGATCAAATACCACCAAAAGAAAGCTCTATTTGTGGGAAAAAAAGGACGCCAATTTTGTTTTGGAGCCACGTCGCACGACCGCGCAATTGTCAGTTAAAGCGACGCAGTACCGAATCGCAAAAAGGGGCCTGGTCCTTTTCCTGCCAATTGGTCCGGGGGTGAAGTGGTTAAAGACAGTGCCGGCCAGCAGAAAACAAACGGAGCCCTTCCTCCTAGTAAAACCGCGTGACGTCAGTAAGTACCCTCCCCAGACGCGTTTCGTCATACATGACATTGTCAATGGCCTCAAACCTCTGTAGTTCAGGCTCCTGAGAACTCAGAGGGAGGCAACGGGAGCAGGGCACAAGTGGAAGCTGAGGGGGAAGGTGTTACTTCCTATAGCACCACTGCGGGAGGGAGAATAGAGCGCAAGCCCATGGCTGGATCATGAGCTGAGATCCCTTAATGAGTCTGTGTAGCGGTGCAATGCAGAGTGCAGAGAGGGGCAGAGAGCTGGAGCACTCTGTCTGTAAGGCAGCAGTCAATACAGACTAGGCTTTGAGACAAGAGAGGAAGCACTCGGCTAAAGCAGGAGGTGTCATCCAGTGTATGCACGGGCTATATGCTGTGCACTGGTAAAGTCAAGGTAGCCATGAGAAACAAATTTGCAGAATAATGAATGAACAAATAAAACTTACTTCTGTATAAACCATGGAGTAAAATGTATTGTATGGCCATAGATGAAGTATAAAGTCCAGATAAACACACAGTCATGTGTGAACAACACAGTCTAATTTAAAAGGTAAAAGCACAAGTCTCATCCAACCCTAAACACTAAATGGAGGACCAGCACTTGTGATGGAAACAGGCTCACATACCAGCCAGAACGCTCGATGGGATCAGCTGTAGGTGTCCCGCAGGAAAGGCAGACATGAGTGTGGTGTGTAGTAAGGCTTGAGCCCACCAAGAAGATGGCCACTCACAGGATGGAGACAATAATCTGGCAGGGCAGGGGAGCTGGCGTGGCCACACAGACGGCCCGTGTCAGAGGAAGTGTAGGGACCAAAGAGGTTCTCTCTCCAATCAGATCTCAAAAGAGATCTGTATACTTGTGTTAAAGCTATAAGCTACAGCTTAGTGGTGAAGCAAAATTGATAAAAAATCATAAGTCTGACTTGGGTTTGTGGGTACATTTGCTGAGCATGTTTGCCTGTAGACATGTGCGGTTCATTTAGTTCTGAATAAATATTCTTTCTTTATTTTTCTTTAGAGATTCAGATATATCCGAATACACGAATTACAGTATAAATGCTCCGAATAACGAAAAGCAATTTGCAAGTATTTCTGAAATTCGAATTGAAATTTAAATCGAAATTTTACATTGAATTCCATTTAAATTCAAACTGTAAACATATTTCCGAAATCAAAGACTGTGTGTCTTATTTGAGTACCATTTTGAAATAATGCTGTTTTTGTTATGCAAAAGGTGATTAAACCACTTTCAGCCCCGGACCAATTTCCAGCCAAAGGACCAGGCCCCTTTTTGCGATTCGGCACTGCGTCGCTTTAACTGACAATTGCGCGGTCATGCGATGTGGCTCCCAAACAAAATTGATGTCCTTTTTTTCCCACAAATAGAGCTTTCTTTTGGTGGTATTTGATCGCCCCTGTGGTTTTTATTTTTTACGCTATAAACAAAAAAGAGCGACAATTAAAAAAAAAAAACGCATTCTTTTTTATTTTTTGCTATAATAAATATCCCCCAAAAATATATAAAAAACATATTTTTTTTCCTCAGTTTAGGCCGATACGTATTCTTCTACATATTTTTGGTAAAAAAAAATTGCAATAAGCGATTATTGATTGGTTTGCGCAGAAGTTATAGCGTTTACAAGATAGGGGATAGTTTTATTATTATAGTTTTATTATTTATTATTATATTTATTATTTTATTATTTTTATTAGTAATGGCGGTGATCAGCGATTTTTATTGTGACTGCAACATTATGGCGGACACATCGGACATTTTTGACACATTTTTGGGACCATTGTCATTTATACAGCAATCAATGCTATTTAAATGCATTGATTCCTGTGTAAACGACATTGGCAGTGAAGGGGTTAACCACTAGGTGGCAGTGTAGGGGTTAAGTATGCCTAGAGGTGTGTTTCTTACTGTGGGGGGGCGTGGCTGTCAGCTAGTGAATGCTGATCTCTGCTCCAATCACAGGGAGCAGAGATCGGCATCACTAGTTGCTAGGCAGAACGGGGAGATGCTGTTTTTTTTCGCATCTTCCCGTTTAGCCTTCCCGTGAGACGATCGCGGCACGGCGGCATCTTAAAGGGGATGTATATATACGCCCTTATGCCTGTCCGTGCCATTCTGTCGACGTATAACAAAAAAGAGCGACAATTTTGAAAAAAACACATTATTTTTTACTTTTTGCTATAATAAATATCCCCCAAAAATATTAAAAAAAAAACATTTTATTTCCTCAGTTTAGGCTGATACATATTCTTGGTAAAAAAAAATTGCAAAAGGCATTTATTGATTGGTTTGCGCAACAGTTATAGCGTCTACATTAATATTGCATTGATTACTGTAAAAATGTCACTGGCAATGAAGGGGTTAACCACTAGGGGGCAGGGATGGGTTAAGTGTGTCCTGGGGGAGTGTTTCTAACTGTCTGGGGGATGGGCTAGCAGTGACACGACACTGATTACTGCTCCCGATGACAGGGAGCAGACGATCAGTGTCCTGTCACTAGGCAGAACAGGGAGATGCTGTTTACATCGGCATCTCCCCATTCTTCAGCTCCATGACACGATTGCAGGTATCCCCGCGGCGATCAAGTCCGCGGGTCCCGCGGGCACGGTCACGGAGCTCGCAGCAGGCGCGCATGCCGCGTGCACGCCGCGTGCACGGCGGGAAATTCAAAGTAACTTACCGGTACGTTACTTTGCCCAGCCGTGCCATTCTGCCGACGTATATCTGCTGACAGTGGTCGGCAAGTGGTTAAAGGATTGGTTAAGTAAAAAAAAAAAATATGTAAAAAAAAACTTTTATTTCCATTAAGTAATAAGGTCTTGCGGTTAAAGCTAGTAAAAAAAAAAAAAAAACACAAAGTAATGCTAAACAAAAAGGAAAACATTTTCATTCTAAATCAGCTCTTGGCAAACCTTTGAGTGCTGCACTGGAGCTAGGTTGGGTACATAGGGTGTAGAAGCAACATGACCATGTCTTTCCTAGAGATATGCTCTGCTGAGTACATTTCTTCATGATAAAGGAATATATTATTTGACAGGCCTTGGCTGGGGGGGGGGGGGGGGGGGCTGGATTCATGTCCTCCCAGACATCTCCAGCCAAATCAGTCACATGCAGGGTCTGCTGAAATCACTGCTCAAAGTTATTCAATATGCAGATTCCACGTACAAATAGCCTTTTCACCTACAGATTTTTAAGCAGAATAGCACCTTTCATCTCCATTCGCCAAAACTACTCCCTGCCTTGTTCTGATTCCTTGAAGCCCATGCAATTCCTGCCCCAACCTTGCCGGACTTTCTAAATGATCAATATAATATCAGTATAATTCAGTGATCCATTCTCTACAGCCTTGAGCACAGAGGAATCAATTCTTCTGTCTGCAGTTTACTTCCTGGGAGTCCTCTACACCAGTAGTTCTCGACCTCAGTCCTCAGGTACCCCCAACAGGCCATGTTTGGGGAACTTACCTTATCATTGATATTGATTTAACCGCTTCAGCCCCGGACGATTTTACCCCCTTCCTTATCAGAGCACTTTTTGCGATTCGGCACTGCGTCGCTTTAACTGACAATTGCGCAGTCGTGCGACGTTGCACCCAAACAAAATTGACGTCCTTTTTTTCACACAAATAGAGCTTTCTTTTGGTGGTATTTGATCACCTCTGGGGTTTTTATTTTTTGCACCATAAACAAAAGAAGAGCGACAATTTTGAAAAAAAAACACAATATTTTTTACTCTTTGCTATAATAAATATCAATTTTTTTTGAAAAAAAAAACTAAATTTTTTACTCAGTTTAGGCCGATATGTATTCTTCTACATATTTTTGGTAAAAAAAAATGCAATAAGCGTTTATTGATTGGTTTGTGCAAAAGTTATAGCCTTTACAAAATAGGAGATAGATTTATTGCATTTTTATTTTTATTTATTTTTTACTAGTAATGGCGGCGATCTGTGATTTTTTTCGTGACTGCGACTTTGCGGCGGACACTTCCGACACTTTTGACACATTTTTGGGACCATTCACATTTACACAGCGATCGTTGCTATAAAATTGCACTGATTACTGTGTAAATGTGACTGGCAGGGAAGGGCTTAACACTAGGGGGCGCTGCAGGGGTTAATATATGTCCCCTGCAAGTGATTCTAACTGTAGGGGGAGGGGACTCACAAGGGGAGGAGACCGATCGGTGTTCCTCTGTATTGGGAACACACCATCGGTCTTCTCTCCAGTGACAGGACGTGGAGCTGTGTGTTTACACACACAGCTCCATGGTCCCGCTGTTTTCCCGGGCCCCCTAGACGGCCGGGAATAGGAGGACGTCATATGACGTCCACCCAGGATGGGAGATCCACCTTGTGGACATCATATGTCTATAGGCGGGTATTGAAGTGGTTAAAAGACAGCTGTGCAAAGTAAAGGAAAACCTGAAAACATGGTCGTTGGAGGTACTTGAGGACTGAGGTTGAGAACCACTGCTCTAGATCAGATCCAGGTTCCACTGAGGTTCATTGCTTAGGAACCATAGAACTACACACTCGCAAGTATCATTTTATGTAACGTTCTTTCATATTTAGCTGTTTGATATTATGTTACCCCATTTCATGGCAGCTCAGTTGCTTAGCAGAGATAACCTCACAACTCATACAGTTGTGATATCACACTTACCTTCTCCTGTGACCACAACACAGAACATATGTGATCCTGCACCTATAGTGAGGGGAGGTCTATGACAGTCCATGACCTGGCAATAAAGATTGTATCCCTCCACACAGACCCTTCTATTTCATGGTAACAGCAGCAGCCCATCTAATGCACCCAGATGGGTCAGCAGAACCTTTTTCAGCTGCCACCACCTATAAGCCTCTGCATGCATCATACTGCAGACCTCAGATCCTGCATACTATTTGGGCTATAGTTCTGGCAACAAAGGACATTTTCAGCTGCCTTGCCTGAACCACACCAATGGGAAAGGAAGCAGGCAGTGGCCGCTTGCACCCAGAACCTACAAGCTGTTTCTAGACTCTCCTCTCCAGACTAGACATGGGCGCCATCAAAAAATTTGTTTTGTTTCGTTCCGTTCTGCTTCGTATAAAAAAAAAAATTGTATTTCGTAATTCGTGTACGAAATTCAATTCGGATTCGTACGAAATACGAAATTTCGTTAGATTCGTAAATTTGTCGTTAAATTAACAAAACATCGTTATGATGAATTTATCATTATGAGGGGTTCCCACCATCCCTGTGCTGTGCTGACTTCACTGACTTCACCAGTCACGTTTCTGTTAATTTGGATCCGAAATTCGTAAAACGAAATTTCGTATTTCGTACAGAATTCGTATGCATTAAAATTCGTATTTCAGATTCGTACGAATGTACGAATTTCCCGAAAATTCGTACAAATTTTTGATTCGTAGGAAACTAATCACGCATATCTACTCCAGACAAAGAACTCTGTAGAATAAAGGAATAAGAGACAACTTATTCCATTTGTCTACTGCAAAGAGATTGATCCTCGAGTAGGAGTTATGCCTAGAAGATAAAAAGGTATGATCTTTATCATTTGTGTGTTGGCATCGTCATACATCGAAAACTTCCACAGAATGGAAAGAGGATGCAAATGTGGTCTGCATCTCAGCATGCAATTTGAGGAGCCCATAGAGTAGTCTGGTGTAAGGTTGAAGTCCCTGCAGAGGATAAGGGATCCTTGTTTGATAGAAGCATTTTTATGAAAGTGTTTTTTTGCAAGAAGCTGTGCTTATATTAGTTGGGTGCATATAGAGTCACTAGAGTATATATATACGTTTTGGCGTTGATTTAGCACAAAAGAATGACGTATCTTCCATCAAGGTCTAAGATAGAGTTCATCAAGGTGAAGGCTATAGAGTTGTAATGACAATTAAATGGCAGGCAATATAGAGGTGCCCAAATTTTTTTATGTGAGTAGTGAGGAGTTACGTTGGCTTGAAAGTGGGTTTCTAGTATGCAGAAAATAGACTTTATCTTTAGCAACTAGTAATCCCAAGTATGACAACATGTTAAAATCTCATAAAAGTGTTATAATTACTAGTGGCAACTGAAAAAGTCCTGTTTTCAGTTCTTTTCATTTTTTTTTCACGTTTTACATGGATGCGGTGCCACAATGTACAGACTATGTCTCTAAATTCTACTTACCGTATATGCTCGAGTATAAGCCGAGTTTTTCAGCACATTTTTTTGTGCTGAAAATGCCCCCCTCGGCTTATACTTGAGTCAAGCACTTTTCTGCAGCAGAGAATTACATTTTCCGACCCGTATCTCGGGGCCACTTGGTGCTAGGAACCCTAAATTTGGTGTGCAAACCAAGTGGAACCAGCACTACAACATATCCAAAGATGGGTTGGAAAATGTCATTCTCTGCTGCAGAAAAGTGCTTGACATTTTCTGAACCAACTTTGGGGCCCCGTATCTCGGGACCACTTGGTGATAGGAACCCCATCTGTTGTAGTGCTGGTTCTACCGTGTTTGCATACCAAATTTGGGGTTCATAGAACCAAGTGGCCCCAAGATACGGGGCCCCAAAGTTGGTCAACTGTGTCCATCTGCAGCAATGTCATTTCAGGACCCTTTGGGTCCAGAGACCTTAAATGTTGGCTGCAGATAGGGGGCATCTAGGAGCCCTTAACTACCAAGTTTGGAGTTTGGGGAACCTATGGCTGCAAATGGGCACAGTGAGGCATTCAAATGGGCACAGTGAGGCTGCAAATTGGCATTGTTGACTGTCTTTTCCACTTACAGTAGCTGCACATTTCTCACCCTAGGCTTATACTCGAGTCAATAAGTTTTCACATTTTTTTGTGGTAAAATTAGGTGCCTCTATACTCGAGTATATACGGTAATATTATATGCAGAAAATATCACACTTCCTTACAGAGGGAGAATCTCTTGGCTGGATGGTTAAATCCCCGAACATTTAGGAAGGTTTGTTTAAATTCCATGAAAGTGTAAAGGATTCGTTATACTGAAATACTGGTTGTTATGTTTCGATAGTTGGAAAGGCATAGATGGCGGTCTGTGTGTGGGAGCATGAAATTGTGCAAAATGTCTTAGTATGCTGATGCCTTAAGAGTTCCCTTCACTGGAATTAAGGGGCCAAGCCAACCCCTGAAAAACAACCCCACACCATAATCCCCCTCCACCAAATTATTTGGACCAGTGTACAAAGAAAGGTCCATAAAGTCATGGAAGAGCAAGTTTGAGGTGGAGGAACTTGACTGGCCTGCACCTCAACCCAATAGAACACCTTTGGGCCAGCATTTCCTGTACCCCACATTGCTTTTATCCAATATATATTACTTTGTGATCACTTTTTATTTTTTAAGTCATTTATATACTATATGACTTTGTCAATAAACCTATTGGTTTGCTTTTTGACCTGCACCATCCGGAGCCCCTCTTTCTTTTTGTTTTTTCATATTTTTATGATGAGCTTTCCATAAACTGCATCCTGGATACATCTATACCCTGAGCGTATGCCCTTCTGGAGTCCGGAGACGGATAAGCGAGCATCCCACACCAGGAGTACCTGCCCCTTTGGAGTCCAGAGACGGAAAAGTGAGGACCCCTCACCAGGATTCATCCAATTCACAGCATCCGATCATGACCAATCGGGATTCTAAGCCTGATAGACTCACTGTCGTATGACATGTGTGTCCAACCCCATTGGTAAGAGTACCCATCTTCTTTCCATTATTGATAAAACTTCAGACAAGCATTTGTTTTTATTGTTCCTGTTGGCCCATACGGTCTCCATTCCTCTTGCAGGAAGACCTCCACCTACACATCTCCACTGTGTATTATATACGGACTGCCTACTGGGAGAAATGTTCTATCCTTTTTAGTACAGAACTCATATACCCAGTTAATTGTGGACTTCACATTCGCACAATTTATATATTTATATATTTTTATTTTCACTCACTTGTGTTCTAGTATCATTGGCATTTTGTATGATCAGCCAGTATTGGCATCTTGTATGTTTAGTCACACCTTTACACACAAAAATCTTTTTTTTACATCAGCGCTACACTCATTTTATTCCATGAATTATAGCGGAGACTGCGAGTCAGACCTTCTCGTCCAACATCAGTGCCTGACCTCATATAGTATCTCACAAAAGTGAGTACACCCCTCATATTTTTGTAAATGTTTTATTATATATTTTCATGCGACAACACTGAAGAAATGCAAAGTAGTGTGTGTAGAGCTTGTATAACAGTGTGTAAGGGAATGTATAAAACAATTATTTTCTTTTTATCTAGCTTGCCCTCTATATTTTGCCAAGTAGATATGTATATATGAGTTTTGCCTTAGCAAAACTCATCTTTGGTTTACATAGAACTAAAGAATCCGTCAGTTATTTGTGGTTTGTTATTTCCTGGAATATATTTCCTGGTTTTATTTTATTTATTTATTTTAAAGAAATGTCCTTATCTGTAGACAATCTGTTTCCCACTGACAGGAAACTATGTTTTAGTATTGTGGTTTAAGACAGAGCCTAATGCCGCGTACACACGATCGGAATTCTCGTCGGAAAAAGCCCTGGCGGTTTTTCCCGACGGAATCCAGACGGAATTCCGCTCAAGCTGTCTTGCCTACACACGGTAACACCAAATTCCGACCGTCGAGAACACGGTGACGTACAACACTACAACGAGCTGAGAAAAAATCAAGTTCAATGCTTCCGAGCGTGCCCCTTGATGACGTCCTATTAGTGACGAAACGTGTAGGGAGGAGGAGCGACGTCCTGACGTCACCGCAATATGTTGAAGTCCCGGAACCACGGGCTGCTTAGCGAGACCGGCCGGCTCGCTTTACTGCCGTTTTTACTTGAAGTTTTGTAAGTGTTCACTTGCTACTTTATATACAATTGAGTGTGAGCAGACACCAGTGATCACAAATATATTTAGGTGACCAAAAAGACACCGCCACCATATAAAAGACCTAATTACCAGATATTCAATTGTTGTGCACATAGATAAGGAAACTCTTCTTTTGAATGTTTCCACTTAAAGGTAAACCGCCACAAGTGAGGTTGGACGCGCTATATCTCCAAATCATAGGTAACCACCGTAAGAAGTGCCTCCTTACCAAGCAGTGAAATGACAATCAGCAATGAGAATCAAACAGCAGGCAATCAGATGCACACTCCTTTTGAGATGTCCCCTTACCGCATAACATAGTTTCAGAAAGCCAGATACAGCAAACACAAATTCATGAGACCACGCACGGATCGATGGCAGCGATTTTCAGCAGATACCCAGGAGTAAAAATATTCATACCATAGCGTTATACTGCATTTTAAAAAATTTTATTCAAATTATAAAAAGTTTGCACTTACAAACTGGCGAAATAAAATAGCAGATTCAAAAGAGTTGTAGAGCCGGCCGGCTACAAACGAACAGACACTCCCGTCCTTCTTAGCGTGGTGACGTCAGCACGTATACCCTCAGACGCGTTTCGTTAGAATTAACATTATCAATGAGGAGCGGGCAGCGTGCTGTGTCACCACCTTATATAGAGCTACCCTTGATCTGAGTCACGGATACGAAGCTCAAAGCGCCATCTTAGTTATGGGCAATCGTTATGTGTTGTCTATGGAGGACCTCTGGCAGATGTCCCATTTAAAACCGGAACAAAAAATTCCATGAATGTTAAGGTCAGTGGTTAACTTCCTAGGTGAATTGAGGCAACTTTATTTAGACTCAATATCTCAGACATTCCTACATGCTACCTATGTGAGACTTCCCCCGATCTTTTTGAATATACCAGGAAGCTCCTATCACAGTGGACGGTGTCCAACTTCCCCAACTAGCCGAGCCAACTTTATTGAAACTCCACATCAGTGACAAGTTGGAAACCGCCCCATGTGTGTATTTAATGATCCTATGGTTAATGCATGTGAATTATAAGCCCGCAATCATGCGGGAAAAAAATATAACAAAGAGAGTGAGGATATTTATTTAAACAATAAAAAGTGAACCCGCGTTACTACAGTGCTGCGGAAAAATAACAAAAAGTGAAAAATCCTTATTTAAAAGGAAATTTTTTGTATAAAAGGTTTTTGTATAAAGGGTTTTATTATTATTCATTCAAGTTAATCCCCTCTGTACTAGTGATTGGATAATACCATGTGATTAAACATATATGTCCACCTTATTGTGTATTAAATTGTGTATAGTGATTATAACAAATATAATAAGTGAAAATATATGTAAAGATTAGAAATTAAAAATATACCGTGTACATATATAATCACATCTCGTGTGTATATACTGTACTCACATAATATTGTAACATATGTGAATATTGTGACCTATGTGATATTGTATGTAAATACTAGGAATCACAAAATCCTGTCAAATATTTCTATATTTTACATTCTGCACTACATAAGCACGTATACATAGTTCTATCCAGTGTATATATGTGTATGCACCCCACAAACACATATCAAGTGTACACACGCAAATGGGGGGTGGTTAATTGTAGTTGTTAATTGTATGAGAGATACGCATACATAGCTCAGATCAAGTTTACAAATCGTAGACAGAAAAAAGCTTTACAGTTTATGTTCTACAAGGAAAACAAATATCTGGTCACTATAAGGTACACATCAGGAGTTGTCAATAAATGCGTTAACATCCACATCAATGTTGAGCCCATAGGGGGCATAAGTCCTGGCCTTATAGATCCATGACATTTCTAACTTGGAGATTTCTCTCACAAGTGAGCTCCCCCTCCAGTTTGGGCTAAATTTATCTATCCCCAAAAAAAGAGTGTTTGTGGGATCTTTTTTGTGGACTAATAAATAATGTTTCGAAACTGAATGGTTTTTAAAACCAGTTAATATATTTGTGATATGTTCATTTAACCTGACTTGTAACGGTCGTTTTGTTCTCCCTATATACTGTAATCCACACGGGCATTGCAGTAAATAAACTACACCGGATGTGGCACAGGTTATAAACGGTTTGATATCGAATTGGATCTGTGTACTGGTAGAACGAAAATTCTGGGTCCGTCTATGGGTGCAGCTATTTAAGGAACAAACTCGACACCTACCACATTTATAGTATCCTGATAGCTGGAAGAAGGTTAAATTACTCCTATTAGGGGGATCCAAGATGTTAGGGGATATTCTATTTCTCAAGGAGGATGCACCCCTAAAGATTACCTGGGGTCTTTCTGGTAGGATGGTACCCAAAATTCGATCATTGCAGATGATATGCCAATGTTTGGCTACCATCTGTTTGATCTTCTTATGTTGCAACGAATAAGTCGTCAAAAAGGGTACCCCCTGTGAAAAAGGATTCAACCTCGGTGCTTCTCTCTCTCTCAAGAGATCTCCCCTATTCAGAGACTTCACACTATCGAGTGTACATGCCAAACTTTCTCTAGAGTATCCCTTTTCCAGAAATCTCTGAGTTAAATTCTCCGCCTGCATCAAAAAATCACTATCTTTAGAGCAATTTCTCTTGAGCCTGATGTACTGGCTCTTTGGAACCGAATCCAACCAGGGTTTGTGATGGCATGAATTTGTGGGTATAAAGGAATTCCTATCAGTAGACTTGAAATATGTACAGGTAGTTAAAGTCCCACCATCAGCCTTTATAGTCAAATCGAGAAAATTAATTTCCGATTGACTGGCCTCATATTTCAGTTCAATGCCCCTCTGGTTGTCATTTAGGGAAGTCATAAATGATTGGAGTGATTGGGTGTCACCTTCCCATAGGAGGAGGATGTCATCAATGAATCTTATCCACAGAACCAGTTGGGGTATGTTCTGTGAATAGATGACATCCTCCTCCCATTTGGCCATAAATAAATTGGCTAGGCTAGGGGCATATTTTGCCCCCATAGCCACGCCTCTGCTTTGGATGTAAAATTGATCCCCAAACCAGAAGTAATTGTGTGTTGCTGCAAATTCAAGCAGGTCCATAATAAATGAAACCTGCTGGAGTTGCAGACCAGAATCTCTGGCTAAAAAGCCAGAAACAGCATCGAGACCCAGATTATGTGGGATAATGCTATAGAGGGATGTGACATCTGCAGTCACAAGCAGGGTGTCCATCTTAATCCTAGTTTCCGACAAAATGCTAATGACATGCCTAGAATCCTTAACATACGAAGGCATTTTGCGCACAAGCGGCTGAAGATAGAAATCAATATACCTGCCCACCCGGGACGTCAGGGAATCAATCCCACTTACAATTGGACGACCCGGGGGGCAGGTAGGATTCTTGTGTATCTTCGGAAGATAATATATTGTAGGGGTCCTTGGGGCCCTGGGTATCAGGAATAAACTTTCCCTTTTACACAAAATCCCTGTTGACAGGCCCCTGGATACGATACGTGAAAGATCCCTTGAATATATACCCTTAGGGTCTGAAGGTAGGGGGGTGTAGGTATTTCTATCATCGAGAATTTTGTACATTTCTTTTAGATAGTCTTTTTTGTCGAGTACTACAATACCACCCCCTTTATCAGCAGGTCTTATTACGAGCTCTTTGTTATTGCACAAAGATTCTAAACCTTCCTGCATCATTTTATTATTCTTGGCTTTTTTAATCTCCATGTTTTCCAAATCCTTAAGGATGACGTCCCTGAAAACTCTCAAAGAAGGAGCTAACATCCCAGGAGGGTTGAACAAGGAGGCGTTTGCCAACCCAGAGTGGAGAAACCCACTCATGGGTCTATTACTGATGCTAGTGATCGGATTAACTGTGAGATACCTTTTAATGTTCAACTTCCTCACAAATTTATGCACATCCATATAAGTCTGGAATTTATCCAGACTTCTTGGGGGTGCATATTTTAGGCCCTTATCTAAAACAATTTGTTCTGATTCTGTGAGAGTTTTACTACTCAGATTAAAAATGCCCATTCCCGTTACTTTTTTGGCTTCTTCGATTGCTCGCAGGCGCCTCCCCCCTCTAGTTCCTCGTTTCTTTCGACTGGCCTTTTGACGCCTTGATTTGGTCGGGAAAAACCCCAACCCCCTGGTCTACTCATAGGTGGACGTCCACGTTTAGGTGTATCCATCCGTGGTGGCAAACTGGAAGAGCCATCCCCATATTGGGCATATTGGGAGCCACTCTGCATATAGTTATCATCAAAAGTATCCTTATCTCTCAAAGGAAAAAAAGCTATTGCTGTTATGGACTGAATTTTCTGGGTCCCACCCCGAACCCTGATACTCCGATCCCCAACCTGGGTCCTGTTGTTCATTTATGTTAGGATTGCGCCACCAATCAGAACCCCCGTTGCGCTGTCCACGATTATAACTGGTTGAGCCCCTCCCTCTATGTGTGGGGGGGCCTCTATACCATGGTGGAGGGACCTGATGTTGCGGTCCATATTCCTGTATGTAGGCAGGCCTGTTGTAACCTGAGGGTCTGATGGGTATTATAACCTAAGGCTTGATGGGTATTATAAGGGGGATTATAGGGGGGATTTTGCCTGAATCCAAACTAGGTCTGTGTGGAGACTGATAAGAATTGTGCCCCCGCCCCTCTGTATGTTTATACTACTATTTTTCTTAGGATTGGGTATGTGTTTTTATTGGGGGCGTGGTGTGTTAACAACCCCACTCTCTACTAATTGAGAGGACACCTCAATTTCCATACTATTTTGACCAGCTTGCTCGGCTAGCAGCTTTCTCTGCTTTTTTGTATGTGTGGGGGGGCCTCTATAACCATGTGGAGGGTACCTGATGTTGCGTCCATATTCCTGTATGTAGGCAGTCCTGTTGTAACCTGAGGCCTGATGGGTATTATAACCTAAGGCTTGATGGGTATTATAAGGGGGATTATAGGGGGGATTTTGCCTGAATCCAATAGGTCTGTGTGGAGACTGATAAGAATTGTGCCCCCCTCCCCTCTGTTGTTTTATACTACTATTTTTCTTAGGATTGGGTATGTGTGTTTTATTGGGGCGTGGTGTGTTAACAACCCCACTCTCTACTAATTGAGAGGACACCTCCAGCCTTATTCAGATAGGCAAACCATTCTTCAAGGTCAGAATCTCCTTTTTGAGGGGAGATCTCCCACCTGAGGCTTCTGGGAACCATGGCGTGTTTTACATAGGTCTCCAAATAAGCTATATCCCACTTAGTGTGGGTTTCCGATATGAGTAGATTTTTTAATCTTACAAATAACCCTCCGAGGTCTCCCTCTTCTTCTCTATATATTTCAAAGACTCCATCTATGTTAACCACCTTAGTGGCTCTAAATTCAAAAATGTCCATTGCTGAATGGATAGATATTGATATCAGCAGCAGTAATAATATCAGAAACTAAAAATAAAGGGAAAAAAAACTGCGCTAATCAAACAATAATAAAAACTCTAACATTAGCTGCAATAATAATGAGATAAACACAAGAAAATATTAAGGGAAAAAAAATAAGTTTTATGGGAAATATTTCTCAAACATTGGTTTCCACAGGTTGCTTATATACTCATGGAGGATATGCTTACCAGAAGTAAGCCATAGATCAGCATATGGCTTTAACCCAGCCTGGGTTGGTGATTCGTTGGTTATGGATTGTAATGAAGCAATACCAAATACCTCCTTCTCTTTCTCAGGTGCACTCACAGGACATGGTTAGCAATCACCGTAAAAAAAAAAAAAATCTCTTTCTTGCTACTTTATATACAATAAAAGTTATAAGGATTTTACGCTATGTGAGCGTTTTATCTCTTTCGGTACTGGTCCGCATTGTGCCCAATTGATCCTGATCCCGAGCTGTCTTTGAGTTGGTGATACTTCCTGGTTTTCAGCAGCCGTTTGAGAGAGGTCCCATCTGCTCCCAAAGGAACCCAAGACTGTGCCAAGCTGTATCCCTGGCTGGGGTTAGAGCCATCTGCGCATAGGGGTCCCCTGTAATAAGGGACCACTTAGCTCTGGTAAGCAGGCAGCGTGTCTCTGTGGTGGCGGTCCATTCACTCTTCAGTGTGCTGTGAATTCACTGTTCATGTTTGCAATAGAAGACTGTGGAGTTATTTTTTATATATTTTTTCTTTTTTTCTTTTAACCTGGGACATTATTTGCTGTGGACTTTGACTTACTAAATGGTCTTCGATTCACCATTTTTTAGCGCCACACATCTGGCAAAGTAGATGTGGTTTTCAATGCACATTTTAAATGTTCATTTTCAGTCATCTTTGGTGTTTTCTCATTAATATATTTGTTCAACACAGATGTACACTATCTACCGGTATATAAGATAATTGTCTATATATGTACATGCACATTTGCTCAATATCATTTTTATTATAAATTTTTATTAATGATCAAATAATAACTTTTTGAACACCTGTATAATTTATATTCAGCATATAGCGCAGCGCAGCTCCCCCTTTATTTCTATTAGTGAGAATATGCATTTACCAGAAAGGAAACAAATGTTTGCTAGAGATTGCTAGAGTCTTTTTCCTGATAACATATGTACGTATTATACAAACTCACTCCTATGCCCCCACTTTATCGTCTTTACAAACTGCATAAATACTGTGAATCTGTGTTTAATAAAATAGAGACCTTTTGGTAACACTCCGCAACTGTTCATGTGTACCATTGGTTTCTCTCTCAGATCTGATGGGTCATTGAAGGTTATCCTACATTACCTAAGAGTACACCTGGGTGGTTATATTACCTGCATTTCCTCTTCACAGTGTAAATTTGCTGTCCTCTCAAAATAACTCAACACGCAGCCATTAATGTCTAAACCGCTGGCAACAAAAGTCAGTACCCCCCTAAGTGAAAATGTCCAAATTGGGCCCAATTAGCCATTTTCCCTCCCTGATGTCATGTAACTAGTTAGTAGTACAAGGTCTCAGGTGTGAATGTGGAGACGGTGTGTTAAACTTGGTGTTATCGCTCTCACTCTGTCATACTGGTCACTGGAGGTTCAACATGGGGACAGCAAATTCACACTGTTATACAAGCTGTACACTCACTACTTTATATTGTAGCAAAGTGTCATTTCTTCAGTTTTGTCACATGAAAAGATAGAATAAAATATTTACAAAAATGTGAAGGTGTACTCATGTACTTTTGTAACATACTTAAAAACTAAACTAATAGTCGAACATTCCCATAGACACGCTCTTAAACCTTGTGGACAGCCTTCCCAGAAGAGTGGAAGCTGTTATAGCTGTGAAGGGTGGGCCAACTCAATATTGAACCTCACGAACTAAGACCGTCACCCGTTACCCATCACCTGATTGGCTGAAATGACAGGTGCTGTGATTGGACGCCAGGCATCCAATCATAGAAGAGGATGGGAAGAGAGGATGGGAGAAGACATCGAGAAGCTGTCCCACTGAGACAGGTAAGTGCAGACGGCGGGCCGGCGGGGGGGACAGTGGCTGCGTTTGAAGGCGGAACAGTGGGAGCAATTGATGGGCATAGTGGCAGCAATTGATGGCACAGTGGGGGCAATTGATGGACAGTTTTCAGTTTGTTTGTGCCCCCCCAAAAACGTTGAGCACCAGCCACCACTGGGACAGAGGATTCAAGGCTGATATCTACATTTCATGTGGAAGGCAAAAAAAATTCATTTTAATCTTGTAAGTGTTTTTAATCTTTACATTAAATTCCCCCCTGTGATACTGCACTTAGTGGCGCTTCCCTTCTCTTTTCCTTCTTGCATTCGACAGAGCTGGCTATACTCTGAGGACAGCAGCCTGAAGTGCTTCACACTCACCCCACAGACCTTCTAACCCCAAGCACTATAATATTATTATAATAGAATTTTTTTCTGAACTGGTCACTGTTGCTGCCATCCAAGTACCGTATTTTCCGCACCATAAGACACACATTTTTCCCCCAGAAATATGGGGGGAAATGTCTCTGCGTCTTATGGAGCCAATGTATGCCAGTCACTGCCCCCCCGCCACCTCCGACACTGCCCCCCCACCGCAGCTGGCAACGCCCCCCACCGCCGGAAGAGAAGCAGGAGAGCGGAGGACAGACATCTGAAGCCCCTGTGAGCGCCGGGCGATCTCCCGGCTGGGCCTGACATTGTTGCTGAGACAGAAGACAGAGCATTCGGCCACTTGGGCTGCTCTGTCTTCTGTCAGGAGGATGGAATGACATGAGGTTAGCCTGCATTTATGTGCAATGGTCATGGCAATGGTCAGGCTGCATTTCATGGGCACTGGTAAATATTTTAGTACACCATTTGGTTCAGAATATTTTTTTTTCTTGTTTTCCTCCTCTAAAACCTCTAGACCTCTTATGGTCAGGTGTGTCTTATGGAGCGAAAAATATGGTACTTTTATTTAATTTCAACTATCTACTGTTGCTGGCATGCACCCCTTGCGCCTAAACTTTTTCCATTGTAAATTGAATGGGTTGTTTTACAAGGTGAGGGTCTACATATACTTTAAGGCCGGCTTCATGTGTTTGTGTTTCTGCGATGTATCACCATTAACCATTTTGGTTGGTAACCCAACATATGTCTGTAGTTGCCCACCACAGTGCACAGATGGGAACCATCTGTTTGTTGCGGTGGTGTTCATGAAAATATAAAAGGCTATTCTACATGTCTATTTTTCATGATAAAAAAGGAAGTGAAGGTCAACTTGCTGGATATGTTTTTAGAAAAAGTTTAGAAAGCAAGTGTTACCCAATAACAGAGGCAACATTTGTTAGTTGACATTTGAAACATCTGCCAATGTTCTAATGACTTACCGTAACATTCCATACCTATAACTACAATTAATACTTCTACTCACCTGTACCCAATTCTGGCAGATCCACACGGTGTGACTTATTTTTTGCGATACGGCGCTGCATGGCGGGGGGGGGGGGGGGGGACCCGCGATCACGGGCACCAGAGACAGAACGGGGATCTGTATGTGTAAACACACAAATCCCGGTTCTGTTAGGAGAGGAGAGACAAATTGTGTGTTCCTATTAGTTAGGAACAGAGATATGTCTCCTCCCCCCACAGTTAGAACACACACATATGGGAACACATTTAACTCCTTGATTGCCCCCTAGTGTAAACCCTTTCCTGCCAGTGACATTTATAAAGTAATCAGTGGATATTTTTAGCTCTGATCACTGTATAAATGTCTCTGGTCCCAAAAAAGTGTCAAAAGCGTCTGATCTGTCCGCCGCAATGTCACAGTGCCAAAAAAAATAAATAAATAAATCGCTGATCGCCGCCATTACTAGTAAAAAAATAAAATAAAATAAAAAAATTACATAAATCTATCCCCTATTTTGTAATTTATGACTATTCCATACATTTCACCTCCCTATACACAAATGTATCCTTTTATATTAATCATGCATATTTTATACAACAATAATCATTTGTTTGAAGGACATGTGTATATAATATTTTGATTGTATTGATTAATTTATTGGTATACGGTTTGTGTATGCATATCTCGCTATTTATATAGACACATTGAGGGTTATTTACGAAAGGCAAATCCACTTTGCACTGCAAGTGTACTTGGAAGTGCAGTCGCTCTAAATGTAAGGGGTAGATCTGAAATGAGGGGAAGCTCTTCTGATTTTATCATCGAATCATGTGCAAGCTAAAATTCTGTTTTTTTTATTTTCCTTGCATGTCCCCCTCGGATCTACAGCGACTGCACTTCCAAGTGCACTTTCAGTGCACTTGCAGTGCAAAGTGGATTTTCCTTTAGTAAATAACCCCCATTGCAAAAAATTGGTTCCAATGTAGAGTTCTCTATTTTTATGTATGGAGAGAAATGCTCACTCTCCCCACTAGATGGCAGCACTCACAAGGCACATAAAAGGCTGTTTTCAGCCGAAAATTCCATTAGCAAGAGAAAGGGGGAGCCTGTGACAAAGTTCCAAGTGACGAAACGCATTGGGGCGTGGCTACATGGCAACGCTGAGATGGTGACTCCATGTGTACGAAGGAAGCTATGAGCAGATTGTAACACTGAGTCACCTGGCATGTTTGGAATTTTAACAAGGCGATTTTGAATCTTTTATGATGCAAGTGCATTACTTTTAATAGTGGAGAGTGTCTTTACTAAATCTGGATGGAGATTGGCGTGTAAAAGCAGCTCTTCAATAACATCTAATAAGGCTATATTTGCCAGACACGAGAGTGGATGGCAACAACATCTGGTGAGCTTTATTCTTAAGGGAGTGAAATTGGCACACATCACTTTAGTGAGGGATTTTGGTGGATCAACGAGATTTTGTTTCACTCTTTTTTCATCACTTTAACTTAGACTGTATTACCATATTGATTTGCATATGTTGTAGCATATATATTTTTTGGATATGCCATATGGACACTCTTCATTATGTATGAGTGTTTTATGTTGATCATTTCACAATGTTAAAGTGTAAGTAAACCCCCCTAACATTTTCAGCCAAGGAAGCTGCCATCTTTGCCTCTATTTAATCTACAACTGCAATGATGCTGCACGTGTGATCAGGTATGACACCAGCCATTGGATGGTTTGACAGTTTGGTTGAGAGCACAACCAATGGGATTGTTACATTTCCGGCACGTGCCTGAAATGAAACAGTTTTATGGATGGGTTTACTTTCGCTTTAATATTAATTTAGTGCGCTACTGTGGAATTTTTTGTGTCTCTCTCTTTTTTACACTTGTTTCACCTCATTTGCATATTTATTGAATATTAAGTGGCAGCACAGATATGCGTTTTTCATTAGCGCGGTGCGCACACATATACATACTCAGAGGCACCTGTGCTTTCTCTCTCTCGCTCTCTATGCATGTTTGGAGTTTGCTTCCACTTCACCTGCAAGGCTTGCCCTGACACAGTGGACTGTCCTCTAATACAGAGCTGGTTAGCTCAAAAGACTTTTAATGGACTTGTGTTATATCCAAAACATCCAATAGGCTGAGCCACTACCCCATGTATTTTTCTCAAAGTTAATAAGGGGGCTGGAGGACCTCAAATACGAAGAACAGACTAGAAGCATTAAACGTATTCTCTATGGAGACGAGACACTTGAGAGGAGATACGATGGCAATATAAAAATAACCTCAATGGTGATTCTGGCAAACGGAATAAACTATTCAGTCTCAGGGAATTTAAGAAGACATGGGGCCACTCAATGAAACTGGAGGAGAAACTGTTTTACCTTAAACTACGTAGGGGGGGTTCACTGTCAGGGCGGTAAGGATGTGGAATTTCCATAAAGTGCAAATATGCTAAGATTACGCTAATTCCTCCTGAAATTATAGCTTAACACACACAGTTAATATACGGAAAATTAAATAATCAAACTGAAAATATCTGAGCAAGTGAAATAAAGTGCAATATAGTCCAGTGAAATAAAGTGCATCAAGATCCAATGATTGCATCCTCCTAATAATCAGTCACTTCAAAGAAAATATTCTCAATAGCTAAAGTGCTTTGGTATACAGTCTGTCGATAATTAAAGTGCAATAATAAACCTTAAATAATTAAAGTGCAATAATAAACAGCCTAAGACGTGCTGCTTCCATCAAAACGTGCACCCAAACAATATTTTGATAGTTCAAGGAGGTATTCAGGCAAATATTCAGTCTCTTCACTCTGTATGTTCAAACGGGGATGAGGGGGGACAGGGTGGGTAAGGGGGTCAGTCCAATCTACAATACTGCTACTCAGAATCCTCCCCCTGTAGTACCAGCCTCTCACCTTCAACAAAGACCCCCACGGGTCGAGTGGTGCATCAATAGACAGCGGTGCGTTCTCTTTCTCCTCCTTGGTGACTCCAGAGCATAGGATCACTGCAGTCCTTCTTTGGTGGCCTTTTATCCTGTAAAAAAGATTGTCTCCAGGTCCGGGGGATCAGAAACAAGAAAGAAGATTCTCCATGGTGTAATATCGTTTTTAAAAATCCTGCATTTATTTATCAGCAATATAATAAAAATAGCCATTGGTGCCGTGACGAGGCCTTGCAGCTTTCACATGTGTTTGCAAATGTGTGCTAACTAAACCCCTACTTTTAACAGATGGTTAGACAGGTAAATTTGGTTGGTCAGCAGGTTGGTGAATTGAGCTATGGAATTGTTTTTGTCTTACATTTATATGCCCTCCATGTGCTCCTAACTGTGAAGGCCAGTTATGGGTGTGGGCGGTGGCCAGTCTTTTTGTTACTGTTCGTATACCTGGGACAGGGACACACTGGGCGCCTTTGCTGCCATTGTGCTCTTGCTGGGTGTCCAGTGTGTGCTCCTGTCCCTTTAAGGGGGCATGGGCAGCCTCCAGGCTCACCTGTCCCACATCTATCCATTCCATGCATGTGCTTCCATTGTGGAGACACTTATAAAT
This sequence comes from Lithobates sylvaticus, assembly GCA_028564925.1. Taxonomy (NCBI): domain Eukaryota; kingdom Metazoa; phylum Chordata; class Amphibia; order Anura; family Ranidae; genus Lithobates; species Lithobates sylvaticus. The sequence continues at coordinate 49,267,575 of CM053029.1, forward strand.
TTGCAGTGTTAGGACTGCAAGCAACACAGGGTTCCGTGACGAGGCCTTGCAGCATTTGCAAATGTGTGCTAACTAAACCCCTGCTTTTAACAGACGGTTAGACAGGTAAATTTGGTTGGTCAGCAGACTGGTTGGTGAGTTGAGATATGGAATTGTTTTTGTCTTACACTTTTAATTCGTGGAAGGGACATTGTCAAGAATTTAAAAATGGCCTCTCCATGTCTGCTTAAGATTCCAAAAAACAACCATAAAAGTGTATTAAATAAAACCAATACATCTAAAGTAAACACAATTTTTGCTAAAAATGTTATTAAAAATACATTTAAAGTAAACACCAGTTTGATAAAAAAAAATGTATTAAAAATCCCCAGAAAATATGTAATTTCATGTTTTTAAAAGTTCCATGTATTACAATCAACATAAATAACATAAACTCAATGCTAATGGAATACTTTATCAAAAGTCAAAATCATTTTATGCTCTGGTAAAAACAAAAAAAAGGAAATCCAAAGCAGATGGTGTTATCAATCTTTTTGTTTTTTAATTCTTGTTATGTATTGGTTGCTGAGTAATTAATGCATGTATGACTGCTCGAATATCCTGATTTCTTATGCTATATATAAAGGGATTAAACAAGGGGGTCACCACTGTGTAAACTACTGATATCATCTTGTTAAGAGTTTGTGAGCTTGATGGAACCATATAAATTATTATTAAGGACCCATAAAACATAATTACTACAGAGAGGTGAGAGCTACAGGTTGAGAAAGCTTTCTTCCTCCCAGTAATAGAGGACATACGTAGAATGGCTATGACCACACAACTGTAGCTCACTAAAATCAAAATAAATGGTATGACCATGATAGGGAATGAGAAGATGAATATTTCCAGCTCAAGAACTGAAGTGTCTGAGCAAGCAAGGTCAACAAAGGGAGCAAGATCACAGAAGTAATGGTCAATGATGTTGGGTCCACAGAATTTAAGCTGAGTTAGAAGACTCATTGTTATCAATGTTGATGTAAAGCCAAGCATCCAGCAAAAGATTACCAGGGAATACTGAAGTTTCTGGCTCATAGTTTTGTTATAGAGCAAAGGCTTACATATGGCCAAGTACCGATCATAGGCCATCGCTGCAAGAAGATAGCATTCTGTACTACCTGATGCACAGTAGAGATAACTCTGAGCAATACAACCAGGAATGGATATGAAGGCTCCTTTCAGCCATATGATCTTGAGCATATTGGGTACAATAAGAGTTCCCACCAACATTTCTGAAAACAAGAAATGTTTGAGAAAAAAGTACATGGGGGAGGTAAGAATTGTTCTGGTTGAGAGCAATACGATAATCAAAACATCAATAAAAAGTGCAGAAGTATAAGCTACAAGTATAAAAATGAAGATAACAATCATTAATCTACCCAAGTCTTGAAAACCCAGAAGGAGAAATTCTGTTATTTCTGTCCCATTCTGTTCACTCATGATTGGCTTTCTGTGATTACAGAATCAGAAATCACATATTAGAATACATTTTCATTTTGTTTATTGTATTGTTAAAAATGTTGCTACAGTACAATTGGAAAACTATTGACTCAAGCTCAAATGAATCAGTGGGCCAAACTGAGCAGAATAAAATGTAAAAAGGGCTGGATTTTGTATACAGAGACAATTTGATAATTGAAATGACAGTAAAAATTGCCACTTACAAGGTTTTATCTCAGAGAAATGGTAAACTGGTTTTAAATGTTATCAATTGGAGGGCAGCAGGGGCTTCATGTAATTTAAATTCTTCAATTACCGCAGGCCAGAAAAAAGGGACAAGAAGGCAGTATGTGGCCCAAAAAACACATGTCTGCTAGGTACAATTTTACAAAAACGTTCTTTTTTTTTTTTTGGTTAATTTAATTCTTTACTAAGATCTGTACATAATTTTTGTATTACGTTTGAGATCTTAGGCAGCAAATAAACATGTCATCCATGAAGTGTTGAAAGCGGAAAAAATAGGAAATTGGTTGTATACAGTATGGGACTGCATAGCTTCAGGGTGCCCACGTTGACCTGTGTCCTAAGCCAAAAGTGCCTACAATAGATATCAGATATCAGAACGTGCCCATGGAACAGTGGAAGAAGGTGGTCTGATGAATCACATCATGTAAACGGCTGGGTGTGTGTGAGTCATTTACCTGGGAAAGAAATGGTATCAGAATTCAATTTTGGAAGAAGGCAAGCCAACAGTGTGATGCATTGGGCAAAGTTCTGCTGGGAAACATTGGGTCCTGCCATTTACGTCAATACTCCTTGATACATACTACCTACCCAAACATTGTTCCCTTCATGGAAACGGTCTTTCCTGATGGCAGGGACCCAAAATGGTCAAAGAATGGTGTGAGGAACACAACAAAGAGTTTGAGGTGTTGACTCCAAATTCTCTAGATCTCAATCCAATGAAGATTCGGTGGCATGTTCTGGAAAAACAAATCCAATCCATGGAGGCACCACCTCACAACTTACAGGACTCTAGGCTGGGTTCACACTGCCGCACGGTGCGGCTCACAGCAGGGGTCCGGTGCATCCCTGTTCACCGTAGCACATGAATTTCATATGTGGGAAAACATTTTAAATTCTTAAATCCTTTAATTTGAAAACACAGGCCAATAGAAGGAGGATTAAGAAATTTGCCATAATACAGTGGACAATAGTGACTGTAAAAAGTCCTTACAAATCTAAAACTGAAAACGGAACATGGTTTATAAGTATCAAGACTTCTAGCTTCTAGCTGCAAGGAATCTCAGCTATTTATTCAGTCTTTATGTGGAAGCTGGATTAAAAAAAAACAAAAAAAACACAAAGAATTATTTTCCCAATGGTCATAATTGTGTTGATTAGAGGCTGTGAAACGTTTATTCCAATAGGATTACATCTGTGTAATTTCTGGATGTATTCATGCTGGCTTTACAACAGCTTTCTCTTTATTTTCCTTTCTCAAGCCACTAAACATAAAACACTGGACTAGGATAGCAAAAAAAAAATGAAAAAAGATGACCTAGAACCCAAATCTGACCATCAGGTGTTTATAATATAAAACGGCTATGGCTGCAGCACTCACCTTCTATTCACTACTGTCCCCCACAATAAATCCTTTCTACCACTAGATGTTCTTAATGTTTTGGGTTTACATACCTGGATCCCAGAAGACTTAGGACATCAGGATGTTGTGGACCTACCCTTGTTCACTTAGAGTAAGGATGCAGAATGTGGCACCAATAGACATAGGTTACATTTCAAAGAGGAGCATCACCACAGGGTGGCACTGTGGATGCAAAAAAGTAATGAACAGTGCCATGTCCTTAATTGGAAGTATACAAGAATGAGTGAACTCAAGGTGGACTTTTTAGGCACCACAGTATGCAAAAAAATGTAAATAAAATAATTTATTGATACAAAGTTTTTAAAAAACAACAATTCAACAGTATAATTAAAATGGCTAGCAACATAAGCTAGACAAACTACCACATACAGACATCCTCACCACTACCCTAGGGCCATATTGTACCTTGACCTAAATAGAAAGGGTGATGTATAGATAATAGGCCTAGTGTGGATTGGTGTCTTGGGTAGCTCAATGCTCTACATGTTTTGCGCTGAACGCGCTTCTTCAGGAGCTTCAGGTAGGTACTATAACAGTAATGGAAGATTCTGGGGAGCACTGCACTGCTCAGGAAGTGTAGGCCAGGGGATATATTATCCACAGCTGCAGTAAGCAACGTGGTATAGCAGTATAAGGTCCAGTTAATACCAGAGCAAAAAGTGATATAGCAGTATAAGGTCCAGTTAATACCAGAGCAAAATTGGAACAAAAAGAACTACACTGTACTGTCAGTTGGACAGCAATATGTCAATATAATGTGGGGTCCTGTGGGATCCCCAGTGTCACTGCAATGCTTTCAACCCCAGCATGTCTCATAGACTCTGCCACTAACACCATTTAACCACTTCAGCCACTTCAGCCCCGGAAGATTTGGTTGCGCAATGACCAGAGCACTTTTTACAATTTGGCACGGCGCTGCTTTAACTGGTAATTGCACAGTCATGCAATGTTGTACCCAAACAAAATGTACGTCCTTTTTTTACTACAAATAGAGCTTACTTTTGATGGTATTTGATTTCCTGTGCGATTCCTATTTTTTGCAATATAAACAGAAAAATACCAAACATTTTGAAAAAAATATATATTTTCTACTTTTTGTTATTAGAAAAATCCAATAAACGAAATTTTAGTCATACATTTAGGCCAAAATGTATTCAGCCACATGTCTTTGGTAAAAAAAAAAATTCAATAAGCGTATATTTATTGGGTTGCGCAAAAGTTATAGCGTCTACAAACTAGGGTACATTTTCTGGAATTTACGCAGCATTGAGTTTATGACTGCCTATCTCATTTCTTGAGGTGCTAAAATGGCAGGGCAGTATAACCCCCCCAATGATCCCATTTTGGAAAGTGGACACCTCAAGGAAATTGCTGAGAGGTATGTTATATTTTTGTCACAAGTGATTGAAAAATGACAACACAAATAATAAAAATTACACAAAGTTGTCACTAAATGATATATTGCTCACACATGCCATTGTTATATTTGGAATTACACCCCAAAATACATTCTGTTGCTTCTCCTGAGTACGGGGACACCACACTTGTAAGACTTTTTGGGACTCTAGCCATGTATAGGACCCCGAAAACCAATCACCACCTTGAACCTGTACCTTGAACAACCACTTGAACCTGTATCTGCCCTTCTGCCCTGTTGTCACCTAAGACAGCCATCTGCAGGAGTTAGTGTGTGTGTGTGTGTGCTGCGTAAGTCTAGCACAGCACATGAAACCACCTGAACCTGTATCTGCCCTTCTGCCCTGATGTCGTCTAAGACAGCCATCTGCAGGATGCCTGTGGCCAATTATAGCTCAGGGGGTTTAGTACACGCCCCACACTATATAAGGCCGCCGCGCCGGTGGCCTCATGTAGTGTGTTCCGGCGTTGAGGGAAAGAGTATTGCTAGGCAGGGACAGTGTACTGTAAATTATATGTGAATCATTTCTGTGTGGGGAAAGTGTAGGGAAAGAGGACAAATAGGCAGGGATAGTGTATTCTTCTCAGACTTTGCGTGTGGGGAAAGAGGAATAATAGGCAGGGATAGTGTGTTCTTCTCAGGCATTTGCGTGTGGGGAAAGTGTTGTTCTCTACCAATCCAGCCATCTGCAGGAGTTAGTGTGTGTGCTGTGTGAGTCTAGCACAGCACACAAAACCACCTGAACCTGTATCTGCCCTTCTGCCCTGTTGTCATCTAAGACAGCCATCTGTAGGAGTTAGTGTGTGTGCTGTGTGAGTCTAGCACAGCACACGAAACCACCTGAACCTGTATCTGCCCTTCTGCCCTGTTGTCGTCTAAGACAGCCATCTGCAGAAGTTAGTGTGTGTGCTGTGTGAGTCTAGCACAGCACACGAAACCACCTGAACCTGTATCTGCCCTTCTGCCCTGTTGTCGTCTAAGACAGCCATCTGCAGGAGTTAGTGTGTGTACTGTGTGAGTCTAGCACAGCACACGAAACCACCTGAACCTGTATCTGCCCTTCTGCCCTGTTGTTACCTAAGACATCCATCTGCAGGAGTTAGTGTGTGTGCTGTGTGAGTCTAGCACAGCACACAAAACCACTTGAACCTGTATCTGCCCTTCTGCCCTGTTGTTACCTAAGACATCCATCTGCAGGAGTTAGTGTGTGTGCTGTGTGAGTCTAGCACAGCACACGAAACCACCTGAACCTGTATCTGCCCTTCTGCCCTGTTGTCGTCTAAGACAGCCATCTGCAGGAGTTAGTGTGTGTGCTGTGTGAGTCTAGCACAGCACACGGAACCACCTGAACCTGTATCTGCCCTTCTGCCCTGTTGTCATCTAAGACAGCCATCTGCAGGAGTTCGTGTGTGTGCTGTGTGAGTCTAGCACAGCACACAAAACCACCTGAACCTGTATCCGCCCTTCTGCCCTGTTGTCATCTAAGACAGCCATCTGCAGGAGTTAGTGTGTGTGCTGTGTGAGTCTAGCACAGCACACGAAACCACCTGAACCTGTATCTGCCCTTCTGCCCTGTTGTCGTCTAAGACAGCCATCTGCAGGAGTTAGTGTGTGTGCTGTGTGAGTCTAGCACAGCACACTAAACCACCTGAACCTGTATCTGCCCTTCTGCCCAGTTGTCATCTAAGACAGCCATTTGCAGGAGTTAGTGTGTGTGCTGTGTGAGTCTAGCACAGCACACAAAACCACTTGAACCTGTATCTGCCCTTCTGCCCTGTTGTCACCTAAGACAGCCATCTGCAGGAGTTAGTGTGTGTGTGTGTGTGCTGCGTAAGTCTAGCACAGCACATGAAACCACCTGAACCTGTATCTGCCCTTCTGCCCTGATGTTGTCTAAGACAGCCATCTGCAGGAGTTAGTGTGTGTGCTGTGTGAGTCTAGCACAGCACACAAAACCACCTGAACCTGTATCTGCCCTTCTGCCCTGGTGTCATCTAATCCAGCCATCTGCAGGAGTTAGTGTGTGTGCTGTGTGACTCCAGCACAATATACACTACCCAATAGCTTTTTTCCCATCTCCCTGCAGGCCATTACAATGTCTGGAAGACCAACAAGGAGAGGCAGACAGTCATGAGCCAAGATAACAGGGCAAGCAGGCTCTGTGTCTAGAGACAACAGTGCTGGTCGTGGACGCGGTGCATCGTCATCAGCACGTGGCCATGGGACACGCTTGTACTTATTTTCGGCAGCTGGACATGTTGAGCCGCATCATGCCAAAGGCTTGGTAGAGTGGATGACCAAGCCCTCCTCATCCTCCTCATCCTCTCTCACCCAGGCTCAGGGTACTGGCAAAGCAGCTGCCAACGCATACTCAATGTCATCAGTCACCCCTTCCCTAGACCCACCATGTCCTCCTGAGGAGTCCCCCGAGCTGTTTGAGCACAGTGTTGGGTACATGCTCCAGGAGGATGAATGAATGAATAACTTGTATAGCACTACAATGCGAACTGAATCGCCTCAAGGCGCTGTATCGGCGTATGGTTATCAAGCTTCTAGAAGAGGTAGGTCTTGAGTTTCTTCCTGAAGGCCTGATGGTTTTCTTCCATGCGAATGTCAGTTGGTAGAGCGTTCCATAGCCGTGGTCCCTGGACAGCGAATCTCCGTTCCCCCTTTGATTTGTAGCGGGATTTAGGAATGAGGAGAAGATTTTGATTAGCCGATCGAAGACTGCGATTTGTTGTGTAGTGTTTTATTTTCTCGCAAAGGTATTGCGAAACGTTTCCATGTGTGCATTTGTGGGTGAGGCAGATGGTCTTGAATGCGACCCGATTCCTTACGTTTAGCCAATGTAGGTTCCTCAGGGAAGGGGAGATGGATTCCCAGGGTTTTTTCCCTGTTATCAGTCTTGCCGCAGTGTTTTGGATAAGTTGTAAGCGCGCAAGTTGATATTGGGGTAATCCTATGTAAAGAGAGTTAGCGTAGTCCAGTCGAGAATTGATGACTGTTCCAACTACCACTGCTTTGTCCTCCTTTGGAATGAAGGGGATAAGTCTGCGGAGCAGGCGGAGCAGATGGTGTGAGCCACTGACCACTGCTCCTATTTGGGCATCCATTGACATTTCTGAGTCAAAAATGACTCTGAGACTCTTGGCCTTGGTCCTAGTGGTAATGGTCCGTCCAAAGATGGTAGGAGGTGTCCAAGGGATCTTGGCTCGGGGGTTATGCTTTGCATGTAGAATAAGAAGTTCTGTCTTTGATTCATTAAGTTTGAGGGAGCTAGTAGTCATCCAGTCGTCTATCATAGAGAGGCATTTTCCTAATTGCTGATGATGGTCTTTTTGTCCGGTGATACGAAAATATAATTGAGTGTCATCGGCGTACGAGTGGAAGCAGAGGTCTGATCTTCTGATGATGTTGAGGAGTGGGCGAATGTAGATGTTGAAGAGCACTGGCGACAAGGGTGATCCTTGAGGGACTCCACAGGAGATTGCCCGGGTTTCAGAGGTGAAAGCTCCTAGTTTCACCGTCTGAGAGCGATTTCCTAAGAAGGATCCGAACCATTGTAGATCTGAGCCGGTGACTCCTGCTACTTCTGTAAGGCGGATGAGTAGAGTATTGTGGTCCACAGTATCAAACGCTGCACTGAGGTCCAACAGTACCAGGAGACATGATTCTCCGTCATCCGCTGCTTCGAGGGCATCATCCCAAATCTTCAGGAGTGCGGTTTCTGTCCCATGGCCTGGGCGGAATCCTGATTGTAACGGATCCAGGAGTGTGTGTGTGTCCAGGTGGCGTTGTATCTGTTGTACTACCGCTTTCTCCATAATCTTGGAAATGTTGTTCAAGCTTGTTATCGGTCTTCGGTGGTTGGGGTCCTGGGGGTCGAGGTTGGGTTTCTTTAGCAGGGGTTTGATGATGCCTTGTTTGAGGGCGCCTGGAACAATCCCTTCTTTGAACGATTGATTTATGAGGTGCGTTATGGCGGGAGCCAGGATGTCGGAGCATTCTTTCAGGAGTTTTGTGGGGATGATGTCAATAGAAGATGTGCTGTCTCTGAGATTTTTGATGATGTTTTTAGTGGTATCTGTGGTGATTGGGATCAGAGAAAACCTTGGTGGTTGTGGGATATTTGTGTCGATATCGACTTTTTGCTCTGGTTGCCTGCCGTCGGATGTCTTTTTCTGATCAATTGTTTTCCTAATGTTGACGATTTTATTGATGAAAAAATATGATAATTCATTGCAGAAATCTTGGGTTTCATTAGCGGGGGGCTCTAAGCATGCTGGGTTCATCGACTGAGCGACTATTTTAAAAAGTTCCCGGGGCCGATTTAAGGCTGCTGAGATGGTATAGCCCAGCGTTTTGAAGGCTCCGATGATGATACCCAGCTAGAGGAAGGCAGTAGCATGAGCGCAGAGAGAGGGGATGCTCAAGGATAGCAATCTGGCAGTCATGTTCCACCAGCTGCAGCATACTGCCAGGTTTGCTCCAGTGGTGAAGAGGGAGGGGATGATGAGGTCACTGACTCCACGTGGGTGCCTGAACAGAGAGAGGAGGAGGAGGAGGAGGCGGCACATCTCCAACGAGGCAGGATGCCCTCCGGGGGCCAGGTTGAGGGCAGCACACCAACTGAATCACACCGCAGAGCTCCGCCTGTGCAGGGCACTGCCTCTGCGCGTTATTACAAAAGTTCTTTGGTGTGGGCCTTTTTTGAGACGAGTGCATCAGATCGCACCGCTGCTATTTGCAACATATGTCTTAAGCGTATCTCGCATGGCCAAAACATCAGCCGCTTGGGCACCACAAGCATGACCAGACATATGTTGACCTGCCATGCAGCTCGTTGGCAAGCGCACCTTAAAGACCCACACCAAAGAACAAAGCAGACCTCTCCTTGCTCCTCATTAGGGATGAGCCGAACACCCCCGGGTTCGGTTCGCACCAGAACCTTCGAACGGACCGAAAGTTCGCAAATTTTCGAACCCTATTCGTTATAATGGACGCGAACGTTCAAAATCAAAATTGCTAATTACAACGGCCAATATGCATGTTAATGTCATAAAACAGGTCCTGCCCCAGGGGACATATATCAATGCAAAAAGAACTTTTAAAAACTAACGTTTTTTCGGGAGCAGTCATTTTAATGATGCATAAAGTGAAAAAAAAAAAGTGAAATTTTCCTTTAAATATGGTACCTGGGGGGTGTCTAAAGTATGCCTGTGAAGTGGCATGTGTTTCCCGTGTTTAGAACTGTCCTTGCACAAAATGACATTTGTAAAGGAAAAAAAGAAGCCATTTAAAACCACTTGCGGCTTTAATGTCATGTCTTGTCCTGGCCGCCATATGGCTGAAAATCCTTGAGAAAAATGGCATGGCTACCCCATCACCCCCCCCCCCCCCCCCCACCCCAGCCCCTTTGGGTCTTGTATGGATATTAAGGGGGACCCCGCACCCAAAATAAAACCCTATACCTACAACCCTATATACTCTGAAAAGCAGTATATAGGTGGTGCAAACAAGACACGGACTGTAGGTTTGTTCTTAAGTAGAATCTGAACAGGTACATTATGAAGTGTAGCTCCATCCCACAAAAATCTATTTTTAAGCTTTTTGGAGAACATAGGGAGGGGTTATCACCCCTGTAACATTTGCTGTCTTTGCACATCTGTTCAGAACATGTCACCTCACTTTCCGTCCCAATGACAAATGTTTTTGGAAAAGTGGGGTTTTAATTGAAACAAGGATTGGTGATAAAGCATCAGTAGAGAGGAGATACCTTTTTCCCAAATTGAATCTAACATGATAGAATTTCCCTTCCTAGGGGTAGATTTCCTCTCACTTCCTGTTTTCTCTTTCCGTTTGCAAGTAGGAGTCGTTTGTAAGTTGGATGTTTGAAAGTAGGGGCCTGCCGTATATACTCTGCAGAAATTTGGCCTATTAGATGTTGGTGTAGCCACAAGACTGGTGGGCACAGGAATGGGCCCTGCTGTGAGTTAATAGATCAAGATTTGTACTTGCATGCACCTGTTGAACCGGGCAGAAAAATTGGGCCTTTGGTGGTGGTGGTGGTGGTGGTGGACGGTGTTGCCACAAGACTGTAAGCCCTCACAGTTACTCTTGGTGGGCGCAGGAATGGGCCCTGCTGTGAGTTATTAGATCAGGATTTGTAATTGCATGCACCTGTTGAACAGGGCAGAAAAATTGGGCCTTTGGCGGTGGTGGTGGTGGACGGTGTTGCCACAAGACTGTAGGCCCTCATAGTTACTCTTGGTGGGCGCAGGAATGGGCCCTGCTGTGAACTATTAGATCAAGATTTGTAATTACACGCCCCTGTTAAACAGGGGCTGAAAAATTGTGCCTTAGGCATTGGTGCTGGTGCCACAACACTGCAACCCCTCACAGACACTGTGCTCTTAGCACAGCAATGAGACCTGTTGCAAAGCATTGCCTAAAAATTGTAATTACACCCCCCAATAGGGGCTGAAAAATTGTGCCTTAGGCGCTGGTGCCACAACACTGCAACCCCTCACAGATACTGTACTTGGAGCACAGCAGTCACACCTGTTGCGAAGCATCTTTTTAAAAAAGTGTAATTACACGCCCCTGTTAATCAGGGGCTGAAAAATTGTGCCTTAGGCATTGGTGCTGGTGCCACAACACTGCAACCCCTCACAGATACTGTACTCTTAGCACAGCAATGAGACCTGTTGCAAAGCATTGCCTAAAAATTTGAATTACATGCCCCAACAGGGGCTTAAAAATTGTGCCTTAGGCACTGGTGCTGGTGCCACAACACTGCAACCCCTCACAGATACTGTACTCTTAGCACAGCAATGAGACCTGTTGCAAAGCATTGCCTAAAAATTGTAATTACACGCCCCAATAGGGGCTGAAAAATTGTGCCTTAGGCACTGGTGCCACAACACTGCAACCCCTCACAGATACTGTACTTGGAGCACAGCAGTCACACCTGTTGCGAAGCATCTTTTTAAAAAAATTGTAATTACACGCCCCTGTTAAACAGGGGCTGAAAAATTGTGCCTTAGGCACTGGTGTGGTGGCATGGATCATTGAGGAGGAGGAAGAGGATAGTCAGTGAACATAACAGGACAGTCACTCAGCATCAGCATAGGCAGTCTTGAAGGGATGTGACATTATAAATTATTCCGTTATATCCGCTTCAGGTGCCTGGTAGCTGGTGGTGATCCAAGACTGATTCATTTTTATGAAGGTCAGTCGATCAACCGAGTCAGTGGACAGGCGCACCCTATGATCGGTGACAAATCCTCCAGCAGCACTGAATGTGCGTTCGGAAAGAACGCTGGAGGCAGGACAGGCCAGTAGCTCAATTTCATACTGTGCAAGCTCTGGCCAGTGATCCATCCTCAGGACCCAGTAAGCCAGAGGATTTTCGGTGGGAAAGGTGTCCAAGTCTGACCTTGCCCCTAGGTATTCCTGCACCATGTATATCAGACGCTGGCGATGGTTGCTGGAACCGATCATACCTTGGGGCTGCGGACTAAAAAATTGTCTGAACGCATCGGTCAGACGTCCACCTTCCCCACCGCTCCTTCTGCTACTGACCGAAGCCTCAGCAACTCGTCATCCAGGACCAGGAGTTTGTAACCTCCCAGTTTCTGGGAACGCGTTGCACAGACCTTTCTGCAAGGCCTCCCTGAGATGTCTCTGTGACAGACCTAGCCGGGATACAGGCTTTTTGAGAGGACTACATGCTAGCCTCCTGCCAGCTGATTACGGGCCCCCCAAAATACACTCTCTGTATATGCATTTGGCATTAGAAATAGACTAGCATCTGACAGCTTGTATCCCATTCAATGTCATGAACTCAAGCCACCTGTCTATTGTGTAAATGAGGCTGGTCTGGCTTGTAAGGTGTATTCCACACAATGTTGTTGTGCTAATTAGCCCTGTGTTACTGTTTATGTTAATGTATGTTGAATAGTCCTTCCAATTAACTAGGAGCCTTAAAGTCTGACCCTGAAAAGCCTTTTCAGGCAGTCAACTAGTCTGGGCAATGATTAAGATAATTAGCTCATGCTAATTAGGTTAGCTTTGAATCATCTGGCTATATATGTGTGTGAAATGTCAAATAAAGCATTCCTGATGTACTCCAAGAAATAGTGCTGTCTAATTCTTGGGGGTTCCTATAACCAGATCCATTGGACTCATGTTCCAGGACTTAGGAAGCATTTACGGCGGACACCTTGAGTACAGGATCCGTCACATTGGTGGCAGCAGTGGGATCGTGCTTCCTGCAGTCTGGGACATCCAAGATCAGGATAGAAGACTTTGGTCACCCCAGCGGAGATATGGATCTGGCATCAGAGTTCCCGGGGCTGCTGCGGATCATCCTTGCAGCATACACCAGGACTGTCTCTGAGGAGGAATACCTGGAGCTCAGGCAGCAGATTCGGGTGGAGCTGTGGATTGGAGCCCTCCAGCTCGCTGGTATAAAACAGGGCAAGTTCTTTCCAACCCAAGAGCAACGGGCCAGTGACCAACGGGCATTGCGGATGGCATTCCTGGGAGAGCAGCCCCAGGAGCAATGGGTGACTGAGTTGGACAGGCTTGTCCAGCAGGAGATAGAGCTGGACAATCATTATTGGGCTCTGCAATGGCACGCAGAGCAGGGATATTTAGGGGAGACAACAGAATGCTCCCCGGAGGGATATGACTTTGGAGGCCCTGGATTGCTGTGGGAGAGCCTTACAGATCGTTTTGTGTTTGGCGATGAAGGGGAACCTACCCTTGAGGACCTGCAAGAATATAGAGAGGCTATGCTCGGTCTTGCAGGTGTCTCAGAGCTTAAACCTGATCTGGACCATTTGTTAAGGAAGGAACAGCATCTGGAAAGGGCATACAGGAAACTGCTAGAACACGTTCAGCAGCATGCCAGAGAATCGGCAGTGGAAACTCCGGAGATTGTCGTCCCCAAAGCGGAAGTGCTGACAATTGGGCAGAACTCTGCTAACTTCTGCCCAGCACCAACAGTGGCTTCGGCCTTCTTGAGGGAAGAGGTAGTTGGCCCTTCTCCCACAACACTGACAGGGACATGTGATTTTCTGCCAGCAGCATCTATGGAGTTACAACAAACTTCTCCAGCTGAAGATCTGGTAACTGAACAGAGGGTCCAAGCCCTTTGCCCGACATCTACAGCAATTCTGGAGGCCCAGGGTGAGGAGGTGGCAGTCCATCACGAGTTGCAGATCAGGGTTCAAGGAGAGAATGCAGTTGTCACTTCACATCTGCAGCTTGATCTGGTGTCGGTGGATGGGCCTGTGGTCTCCACTAACAGAAAACCAGCAGAAGTGCTGGCAACCGGGCAGAGTGCTACCAACCTCTGCCCAGTACCGGTAACAGCTGCGGAGTTCCAGGGAGCTGGGGCAGTCGGCCTCTCTCCCCAACAGTTAGCTGGAGCAGATGATGTAGGGAAGCTCCTACACCCAGCTGAACTGCTGGCAACGGAACAGAGCGCTGCTGGCCTCTGCCCGCAACTAAAACAGGACAGATTTCCTGTAAAGGTGGATGGGAATGCAGTCTCCACCAGTATAACCCAGGGATGCTGGGCGGTCGGCCCAGATCCCCAACAGCATGACAGACTGAGCCCAGTCACCCTGTCTTCTCTCCAGCGGCTGAAAAGACTCCAGGGAGAAGGGCCAGTCCAGGCCTCTCCCCAGCGGCAGATATGTTCTATGAGAGAGGCAGAGGTTGGCTGGGTGAGTAATACTCTGTTTGAAACAATTTGTTTGGGGTACTGTGTGGGTACAGGCATTCGAGGACTGGAACTATGGACTAACTTCGGAGTCAACCCGTCTGGGGTCTCCTCCTATGTTAGTCTCCTGCCGAAAGGGGAGAAATGTGACAGACCTAGCCGGGATACGGGCTTTTTGAGAGGACTACATGCTAGCCTCCTGCCAGCTGATTACGGGCCCCCCAAAATACACTCTCTGTATATGCATTTGGCATTAGAAATAGACTAGCATCTGACAGCTTGTATCCCATTCAATGTCATGAACTCAAGCCACCTGTCTATTGTGTTACTGTTTATGTTAATGTATGTTGAATAGTCCTTCCAATTAACTAGGAGCCTTAAAGTCTGACCCTGAAAAGCCTTTTCAGGCAGTCAACTAGTCTGGGCAATGATTAAGATAATTAGCTCATGCTAATTAGGTTAGCTTTGAATCATCTGGCTATATATGTGTGTGAAATGTCAAATAAAGCATTCCTGATGTACTCCAAGAAATAGTGCTGTCTAATTCTTGGGGGTTCCTATAACCAGATCCATTGGACTCATGTTCCAGGACTTAGGAAGCATTTACGGCGGACACCTTGAGTACAGGATCCGTCACAGTCTCATCCTCTGCTCCCTCTGCGACGGCAAGATAAGGTCTGCAACCTTACCCTTGTACCGTGGATCAAGGAGAGTGGCCAGCCAGTAATGGTCCCTCTCCTCGATCCGAAGAACACGAGGATCCTTCCGCAGGCTTTGCAGAATCAGGGAGGCCATGCAGCGTAGGTTAGCTGAGGCATTCGGTCCGGAGTCTTCTGGGTCACTGAGGATGACATGATGGCCAGCCACCTCCTCCCAGCCACGTACAAGTCCACTGGTTTGTTGGGACTGTACATCATCCCTAAAAGACTGCTGCTGCTGATGCTGAGTGCCAGGCTCCACCTCCATGCTCACACAATCCTCCTCCTCCTCATCCTCTTCCTGTGTGATGGGTGGGACAGAAGGAACACTGTCCGGATAAAGGGGGTCTTGAGAGGCAAGGAAGTCCTCCTCTTCCTGCCTCTGTTCTGCCTCAAGTGCCCTGTCCACCATTCCTGGCTTAAGCTGGCGTGGCGTCAACCACCTCTCGGCCTGCCCCTGCAGAGCTGCCAGAACCTCTGGCCCAGTGTGGCTCCTGTCCCCCAAACACACCAGCGCAAGCACGGCATGGCATCTTTTTGCCTGCGTACTTGCGTAGCCCCTTGTATGCCTACGGAGCACCGCTGGTTCCGAGGACAGAGCACTGGAGGAAGAAGAAGAGGAGGGGGTGGAGGAGAGAGGTGTGTCACAACCAGTAGCAGTAGTAGCATTTTGGAGGCGTGGTGGCGGAACAACCTCCAACACTACTGCACCTTGTCCTGCATCCCTCCCAGCTGCCAATAGAGTGACCCAATGGGCCGTGAAAGAAAGATAACGTCCCTGTCCATGCCTGCTGGACCATGAGTCAGCGGTAATATGCACCTTACCGCTGACTGCCCTGTCAAGCGAGGCATGGACATTGCCTTCCACATGCCGGTAGAGAGACGGAATCGCCTTCCGTGAGAAAAAGTGGCGTTTGGGAACCTGCCACTGAGGAACCGCACATTGAACAAACTCACGGAAGGGGGCCGAGTCTACCAACTGAAAAGGCAGCAGTTGAAGTGCTAGCAATTTAGCCAAGCTAGCATTCAACCGCTGGGCATGTGGATGGCTGGGAGTGTAATTCTTTCGACGGTCCAGCAGCTGGGGCAGGGAAATTTGCCTGCTACAATCGGACGTCGGTGTACTGCAAGTACTTGGTTGTGACACACCTAATTCTACACCTTCAGTCCTCTCAGAGCAGCTTTCAGAGAGGACTGAAGATGTAGTGGGCATGGAGATCCCAGCTGATGAGGAGCAAGGAGAGGTCCGCTTTGTTCTTTGGTGTGGGTCTTTTATGTGTGCTTGCCAACGAGCTGCATGGCAGGTCGACATATGTCTGCTCATGCTTGTGGTGCCCAAGCGGCTGATGTTTTGGCCACGCGAGATACGCTTGAGACAAATATTGCAAATAGCAGTGGTGCGATCTGATGCACTCGTCTCAAAAAAGGCCCACACCAAAGAACTTTTCTGGTAACGTGCAGAGGCAGCGCCCTGCACAGGCGGAGCTCTGCGGTGTGGTACAGTTGCTGTGCTGGCCTCTAGCTGGCCTCCAGGGGGCATCCTGCCTCGTTGGACATGTGACGCCGCATCCTCCTCCTCCTCGTCCTCGTCCTCCTCCTCATCCTCTCTCCCTTCAGGCACCCACGTGGAGTCAGTGACCTCATCATCCCCTCCCTCTTCACCACTAGAGCAAACCTGGCAGTAAGCTGCAGCTGGTGGAACAGTACTGCCAGATTGCTGTCCTTCAGCATCCCCTCTCTCTGCGTGCACACTACTGACTTCCTCAAGCTGGGTATCATCATCCGAGCCTTCGAATCGTTGGGCATCCTCCTGGAGCATGTACCCAACACTGTGCTCAAAGAGTTCGGGGGACTCCTCAGGAGGACATGGTGGGTCTAGGGAAGGGGTGGCTGATGATGCCATTGAGTACGCGTTGGCAGCTGCTCTGCCAGTACCCTGAGCCTGGGTGAGAGAGGATAAGGAGGATGAGGAGGGCTTGGTCATCCATTCTACCAAGCCTTCAGCATGATGCGGCTCCACATGTCCAGCTGACGAAAACAAAGACAAGCGTGTCCCATGGCCACGTGCTGATGACGATGCACGACCACGTCCACGGCCAGCACTGTTGTCTCTAGAAACAGAGCCTGCCTGCCCTGTGTTCTTGCCTCTGCACGCTCTGCCTCTCCTTGGCGGTCTTCCAGCCATTGTAGTCGGTAGTGTATATAGTATAAAAAATAGAGCTCCTATGTGTGCTCACAACACACTGTAGGTCCTATGGGTGCTGACACTAACACACTATAGGTACTATGTGTGCTGCTGACAAGAAAATATAGGAGCTCTGTTTGCTGCCACTAACACACTAGAAGTCCTGTGGGTGCTGCTGAGAAGAAAATATAGGAGCTCTGTGTGATGCCACTAACACACTAGAAGTCCTATGGGTGCTTCTGGGAAGAAAATATAGGAGCTCTGTGTGATGCCATTAACACACTAGAAGTCCTATGGGTGCTGCTGAGAAGAAAATATAGGAGCTCTGTGTGATGCCACTAACACACTAGAAGTCCTATGGGTGCTTCTGCGAAGAAAATATAGGAGCTCTGTGTGATGCCACTAACACACTAGAAGTCCTGTGGGTGCTGCTGAGAAGAAAATATAGGAGCTCTGTGTGATGCCACTAACACACTAGAAGTCCTATGGGTGCTTCTGGGAAGAAAATATAGGAGCTCTGTGTGATGCCACTAACACACTAGAAGTCCTGTGGGTGCTGCTGAGAAGAAAATATAGGAGCTCTGTGTGATGCCACTAACACACTAGAAGTCCTGTGGGTGCTTCTGGGAAGAAAATATAGGAGCTCTGTGTGATGCCACTAACACACTAGAAGTCCTGTGGGTGCTGCTGAGAAGAAAATATAGGAGCTCTGTGTGATGCCACTAACACACTAGAAGTCCTATGGGTGCTTCTGCGAAGAAAATATAGGAGCTCTGTGTGATGCCACTAACACACTAGAAGTCCTGTGGGTGCTGCTGAGAAGAAAATATAGGAGCTCTGTGTGATGCCACTAACACACTAGAAGTCCTATGGGTGCTTCTGCGAAGAAAATATAGGAGCTCTGTGTGATGCCACTAACACACTAGAAGTCCTATGGGTGCTTCTGGGAAGAAAATATGGGAGCTCTGTGTGATGCCACTAACACACTAGAAGTCCTATGGGTGCTTCTGCAAAGAAAATATAGGAGCTCTGTGTGATGCCACTAACACACTAGAAGTCCTGTGGGTGCTGCTGAGAAGAAAATATAGGAGCTCTGTGTGATGCCACTAACACACTAGAAGTCCTATGGGTGCTTCTGCGAAGAAAATATAGGAGCTCTGTGTGATGCCACTAACACACTAGAAGTCCTATGGGTGCTTCTGGGAAGAAAATATGGGAGCTCTGTGTGATGCCACTAACACACTAGAAGTCCTATGGGTGCTTCTGGGAAGAAAATATGGGAGCTCTGTGTGATGCCACTAACACACTAGAAGTCCTATGGGTGCTTCTGGGAAGAAAATATAGGAGCTCTGTGTGATGCCACTAACACACTAGAAGTCCTGTGGGTGCTGCTGAGAAGAAAATATAGGAGATCTGTGTGATGCCACTAACACACTAGAAGTCCTATGGGTGCTTCTGCGAAGAAAATATAGGAGCTCTGTGTGATGCCACTAACACACTAGAAGTCCTGTGGGTGCTGCTGAGAAGAAAATATAGGAGCTCTGTGTGATGCCACTAACACACTAGAAGTCCTATGGGGGCTTCTGCGAAGAAAATTTAGGAGCTCTGTGTGATGCCACTAACACACTAGAAGTCCTGTGGGTGCTGCTGAGAAGAAAATATAGGAGCTCTGTGTGATGCCACTAACACACTAGAAGTCCTATGGGTGCTTCTGGGAAAAAAATATGGGAGCTCTGTGTGATGCCACTAACACACTAGAAGTCCTATGGGTGCTTCTGGGAAGAAAATATAGGAGCTCTGTGTGATGCCACTAACACACAATTGAAGTCCTATGGGTGCTTCTGGGAAGAAAATATAGGAGCTCTGTGTGATGCCACTAACACACAATTGAAGTCCTATGGGTGCTTCTGGGAAGAAAATATAGGAGCTCTGTGTGATGCCACTAACACACTAGAAGTCCTATGGGTGCTTCTGCGAAGAAAATATAGGAGCTCTGTGTGATGCCACTAACACACTAGAAGTCCTGTGGGTGCTTCTGGGAAGAAAATATGGGAGCTCTGTGTGATGCCACTAACACACTAGAAGTCCTATGGGTGCTTCTGGGAAGAAAATATGGGAGCTCTGTGTGATGCCACTAACACACTAGAAGTCCTGTGGGTGCTTCTGGGAAGAAAATATGGGAGCTCTGTGTGATGCCACTAACACACTAGAAGTCCTATGGGTGCTTTTGGGGTGCAATGCTGTGCTAACAGCACTGCGGTTGGTACTACTGAAATACTGTACTAACAGTAAAACACGCACCAGACTAATCCCCAGCAGCAGCTAATAACACACTAACCAGCAGCAATGGACGATCAATGACAGGTAGCAATGGTTTAGCAAATAAATAGCCAATGGTTTAGCAAAGAGCAAATCTTTCTGTAGCAATGAATCAAGCAAAGACACAGAATCAGCCTGATCTCTCCTAAAGCCGGAACTCATGTGACCGGCGCCGACGGCGTGGCGGCCTTTTAAATGGTGGGGCGTGTACTAAAGCCCCTGAGCTTTAATTGGCTACAGGCGTCCTGCCTGTAGCCAATTATTGCTCTCCGAGTTTCCGGCGCTGTGATTGGCCAAGCATGCGGGGTCACAGTGCATGCTTAGCCAATCATCAGCCAGCAATGCACTGCGCCGGCCGAATGTGATGCGAACGGCCCAAATAGTTCTGGGCTCGCCGAGCGAGCGAACGCCCGGTGCTCGATGCGAACGTGGGTTCTCATCGAGCACCGGGCCCATCCCTACTCCTCATCAGCTGGGATCTCCAACCCCACTATACCTTCAGTCCTCTCTGAAAGCTGCACTGAGAGGAATGAAGGTGTAGAATTAGGTGTGTCACAGCTAAGTACTTGCGGGCACTCTGCTAGCCCTACACCGACGTCCGATTGTACCAGGCAAATTTCCCTGCCCCAGCTGCTGGACCGTCAAAAGAAGTTCACCCCCATTCATCCACATGCCCAGCGGTTGAATGCTAGTTTGGCTAAATTGCTAGCACTTCAACTGCTGCCTTTAAAGTTGGTAGACTCGGCCCCCTTCCGTGAGTTTGTGCAATGTGCGGTTCCTCAGTGGCAGGTTCCCAAACGCCACTTTTTCTCACGGAAGGCGATTCTGGCTCTCTACCGGCATGTGGAAGGCAATGTCTTGGCCTCGCTGGACAGGGCGGTCAACGGTAAGGTGCATATTACCGCTGACTCATGGTCCAGCAGGCATGGACAGGGACGTTACCTATCTTTCACGCCCCATTGGGTCACTCTTTTAGCAGCTGGGAAGGATGCAGGACAATGTGCAGTAGTGTTGGAGGTTGTTCCGCCACCACGCCTCCAAAATGCTACTACTGGTTGTGACACACCTCTCTCCTCCACCCCCTCCTCTTCTTCTTCCTCCATGGCCTCTTCGAGTGCTCTGTCCTCGGAACCAGCAGTGCTCCGTAGGCGTCCAAGGGGCTACGCAAGTAGGCAGGCAAAAAGATGCCATGCCGTGCTTGCGCTGGTGTGTTTGGGGGACAGGAGCCACACTGGGGCAGAGGTTCTGTCAGCTCTGCAGGGGCAGGCCGAGAGGTGGTTGACGCCATGCCAGCTTAAGCCAGGAATGGTGGTTTGTGACAATGGCACCAACATCCTCTCCGCGACAGGGACAGCTGACCCATGTGCCCTGTATAGCTCACGTCCTTAACCTGGTGGTGCAGCGGTTCTTGGGCAGGTACCCAGGCTTTCAGGATGTCCTGAGGCAGGCCAGGAAAGTCTGTCTGCATTTCAGCGGATCATATAATGCCAGTCCTCGGCTGGCTGAGCTGCAAAAGGAGTTGAACCTGCCCAAGAACCGCCTTATATGTGACATGCCCACCAGGTGGAACTCAACGTTGGCCATGCTGCAGCGACTGCAGAGGGCCATCAATGAGTACCTGTGCAATTACGGCACCAGGACAGGGTCAGGGGAGCTCGGATTTTTTTCACCACGCCAGTGGAGCATGATCAGGGATGCATGCACTGTCCTCTCACCATTTGAGGAGGCCACGAGGATGGTGAGCAGTGACAGTGCATGCATCAGTGACACTGTACCTCTTGTCCACCTGTTGGAGCATACGCTGCATGGAATAATGGACAGGGCACTTGAGGCAGAACAGATGCAGGAAGAGGAGGACTTCCTTGCCTCTCAAGGCCCCCTTTGTCCAGACAGTATTCCTTCTCTCCCACCCATCACACGGTAAGAGGATGAGGAGGAGGAGGATTGTGTCAGCATGGAGGTGGAGCCTGGCACTCAGCATCAGCAGCAGCAGCAGCAGCAGCAGCAGTCTTTTAGGGATGATTTACAGTCCCAAAAAACCGGTGGACTTGTACGTGGCTGGGAGGAGGTGGCTGCGGAGCATGTCGTCCTTAGTGACCCAGAGGACTCAGGACCGAATGCCTCAGCTAACCTATGCTGCATGGCCTCCCTGATCCTGCAAAACCTGCGGAAAGATCCTCGTATTCTTCGGATCAAGGAGAGGGACCATTACTGGCTGGCCACTCTCCTTGATCCACGGTACAAGGGTAAGGTTGCGGACCTTATCTTGCCGTCGCAGAGGGAGTAGAGGATGAGACATCTCCGGGAGGCCTTGCAGAAAGGTCTGTGCAATGCGTTCCCAGAGACTGGGAGGTTACAAACTTCTGGTCCTGGACAACGAGTTGCTGAGGCTTCAGACAATTTTTTAGTCCGCAGCCCCAAGGTATGATCGGTTCCAGCGTCTGATATACATGGTGCAGGAATACCTAGGGGCAAGGTCAGACTTGGACACCTTTCCCACCGAAAATCCTCTGGCTTAATGGGTCTTGAGGATGGATCACTGGCCAGAGCTTGCACAGTATGCAATTGAGATACTGGTCTGTCCTGCATCCAGCGTTCTTTCGGAAAGCACATTCAGTGCTGCTGGAGGCTTTGTCACCGATCACAGGGTGCGCCTGTCCACCGACTCGGTTGATCGACTGACCTTCATAAAGATGAATCAGTCTTGGATCACCACCAGCTACCAGGCACCTGAAGCTGATATAACAGAATAATTTATTTTGAAATGTCACATCCCTTCAAGACTGCCTATGCTGATGCTGAGTGACTGTCCTGTTATGTTGACTGACTATCCTCTTGCTCCTCAATGATCCTGATGATAGCTTGGAAGAACATTTTTGTTTCTGGGTGCCACCATCAGTGGCTAATGCCCAATTTTTCAGCCCCTGTTCAACAGGGGCGTGTAATTACAATTTTTTATGCAATGCTTTGCAACAGGTCTCATTGCTGTGCTCCAAGTACAGTATCTGTGAGGGGTTGCAGTGTTGTGGCACAAGCACCAGTGCCTAAGGCACAATTTTTCAGCCCCTGTTTAACAGGGGCGTGTAATTACAAATCTTGATCTAATAATTCACAGCAGGGACCATTCCTGCACCCACCAAGAGTAACTGTGATGGCTTACAGTGTTGTGGCAACACCGTCCACTACCACCACCAAAGGCCCAATTTTTCTGCCCCTGTTCAACAGGGGCATGCAATTACAATTCTTGATCTAATAATTCCCAGCAGGGACCATTCCTGCGCCCACCAAGAGTAACTGTGAGGGCTTACAGTGTTGTGGCAACACCGTCCCCCACCAAAGGCCCAATTTTTCTGCCCCTGTTCAACAGGTGCATGCAATTACAATTCTTGATCTAATAATTCACAGCAGGGCCCATTCCTGTGCCCACCAAGTGTAACTGTGAGGGCTTACAGTGTTGTAGCACCAGCACCACCACCACCACCAAAGGCCCAATTTTTCCTAACACTGTTCAACAATGGCATGTAATTACAATTCCTGATATAATAGTTCACAGCAGGGTGTTCCAGCGCCCACCAAGAGTAGCTGTGAGGGCTTATGCCCCATACACACGGTCAGATTTTCAGACGGAAAATGTCCTATCCGACAATGTTGTCGGAAATTCCGACCGTGTGTAGGCTCCATAGGACTTTTTCCGTTGGATTTTCCGACGGACAAAGTTTTATCTCCTGCTCTCAAATTTTCCGACCACAAAGTCCTATCAGACTTTTTCCTGATCGTGTGTAGCGAATTCCGACGGACAAAGTGCCACGCATGCTCAGATCACATTACAATACCAAAGCTATTGGCTACTAGCCTCTACGTAGTCCCGTCTTATGCAACAAACGTCACCACGTTCAGAATGATCGGATTTTCCGACAACTTTGTCCGACCGTGTGTATGCAACACCAATGACGGACAAAATCCGTCGGAAAAAATCCGATGGATTTTGTGGTCGGATTTTCCGACCGTGTGTACGAGGCATTACAGTGTTGTGGCAACACCAACATCTAACGGGGCAAATTTCTGCAGAGTATATACGGCAGGCCCCTACTTTCAAACATCCAACTTACAAACGACTCCTACTTGCAAACGGAAGGAGAAAACAGGAAGTGAGAGGAAATCTACCCCTAGGAAGGAAAATTCGGTCCTGTTAGAATTAATTTGGGAAAAGGGTATCTCTTCTCTACTGATGCTTTATCACCAATCCTTGTTTCAATAAAAAACACACTTTTCCAAAAACATTTGTCATTGGGACGGAAAGTGAGGTGAAATGTTCTGAACAGGTGCACAGACAGCAAAACAAATATTACAGGGGCAAATTTACCTGTTCAAAATTACAAACAGATTCTACTTAAGAACAAACCTACAGTCCCTGTCTTGTTTGCACCGCCTGTATACTGCTGTTTAGAGTTTATAGGGTTGTAGATATAGGTTTTTATTTTGGGTGCGGGGTTCCCCTTAATATCCATAACAGACAAAAAGGGGCAGGTAATGGGCTAGGGTAGGGGGGGGGGGTGATGGGGTAGCCATGCCATTTTTCTCAAAGATTTTCATCCATATTGCCAGAACAAGACATGACATTAAAGCCGCAAGCAGTTTTAAATGGCTTCTTTTTTTCCTTTACAAATGTAATTTTTTGCAGGGACAGTTCTAAACACGGGAAACACATGCCACTTCACAGGCATACTTTAGACACCCCCAGGTACCATATTTAAAGGAATATTTCACTTTTTTTTTTTCATTTTATGCATCATTAAAATGACTGCTCCAGAAAAAATGTCAGTTTTTAAAACTTCTTTTTGCATTGATACATGTCCCCTGCGTTCATGCCCATTGTAACTAATAGGGTTCTAACGTTCACGCAAACTTTCGGTCCGTTCGCAGGTTCTGGTGCAAACCGAACCCGGGGGTGTTCGGCTCATCCCTACCCAACATATGTCTGTAGTTGCCCACCACAGTGCACAGTTGAGAACCATCTGTTTGTTGCGGTGGTGTTCATGAAAATATAAAAGGCTATTCTACATGTCTATTTTTGATGTTAAAACCGGAAGTGAAGGTCAACTTGCTGGATATGTTTTTAGAAAGTTTAGAAAGCAAGTGTTACCCAATAACAGAGGCAACATTTTTTAGTTGACATTTGAAACATCTTCCAATGTTCTAATGGCTTACCGTAACATTCCATATCTATAACTACAATTAATACTTCTACTCACCTGTACCCAATTCTGGCAGATCCATACGGTGTGACTTATTTTTTGCGATGCGGCGTTGCATGGCGGGGGATCGCTGGCACGAGAGACAGAACGGGGATCTGTATGTGTAAACACACAAATCCTGGTTCTGTCAGGAGAGGAGAGACAAATTGTATGTTACTATTAGTTAGGAACAGCAATATGTCTCCTCCTCTAGACACTCCCATCCCCCCACAGTTAGAACACACACATTAACCCCTTGATTGCTCCCTAGTGTTAACCCCTTTCCTGCCAGTGACATTTATACAGTAATCAGTGGCCATTTTTAGCTCTGATCGCTGTATAAATGTCACTGGTCCCAAAAAAGTTTCAAAAGTGTCCAAACTGTCCGCCGCAATGTCGCAGTCCCGAAAAAAAAATCGCTGCCATTACTAGTAAAAAAATATATATATAAAAAGGCCGTAAATCTATCCCCTATTTTGTAATTTATGATTATTCCATACATTTCCCCTCCCTAAACACAAATGTGTCCTTTTATATTAATCATGCATATTTTATCCAACAATATTCACTTGTTTGAAGGACATTTGTATATAATATTTTAATTGTATTGATTAATTTATTGGTATATGATTTGTGTATGCATATCTCGCTATTTATATCGACAATTTGTACAAATTAGTTCCAATGTAGAATTCTCTAGTTTCATATATGGAGAGAAATTCTCACTCTCCCCACTAGATGGCAGAACTTATAAGTCACATAATAGGCTGTTTTCAGACAAAATCCCATTAGCTTGATAAAGGGGTGCCTGTGACGAAGTCCAAAGTGACGAAACGCATCGGTACCTGGATATACGGCAACGCTGAGATGGTCACTCCATGTGTATGAAGGAAGTTATGAGGAGATGTAAATGCAGCTCTTCAATAACATTGAAGACGCGAGAGTGGATGGCAACAACATCTGGTGAGCTTTATTCTTACCGCAGTGGAATTGGCACACATCACTTTGGTGAAGGATTTTGGTGGATCAGCGAGATTTTGTTTCACTATTTTTTTTCATCACTTTAACTTAGACTGCATTACCATATTGATTTGCATATTTTGGAGCATATATATTTTTTGGATATGCCATATGGACACTTTTCATTATGTATGAGTGTTTTATGTTGATCATTTCACAATCTTAATATTTAGGACTTTTCATAGATTAATTTAGTGCGCTACTGTGGAATTATTTGTCTCTCTCTCTTTTTTACACTTGTTTCACCTCATTTGCATATTTGCTGAATATTAAGTGGCAGCACAGATAGGCGTTTTTCATTAGCGCAGTGCGCATACATATACATACTCAGAGGCACCCGTGTTTTCTCTCGGACGCTCTCTCTGCATGTTTGGAGTTTGCTTCCACTTCACCTGCAAGTGGACTGTTCTCTAATACAGAGCTGGTTAGCTCACAGGACTTTTAATGGACTTGTGTTATATCCTAAACATCCAATACGCTGTGCCACTACCCCATGTATTTTTCTTAAAGTTAATGAGGGGGCTGGAGGACCTCAAATATGAAAAAAAAAAACAACTAGAAGCACTAAACATATTCTCTATGGAGAAGAGACGCTTGAGAGGAAATACGATAGTAATATAAAAATCTCCCTTAATGGTGATTCTGGCAAAGGAAATAAACTATTCAGTCTCAGGGAATGTAAGAAGACACTGGGCCACTCAATGAAACTGGAGGAGAAACTGTTTTACCTTAAACTACGTAGGGGGGTTTTCACTGTCAGGGCGGTAAGGATGTGGAATTTATTTCCACAATCGGTGTGTATCAGCAGGAAGTATTGATAGTTTTAAAAAAACTCTTGGATGTGCATCTTAGTGAGCGCAGTATACAGGGATACGGGAAATGATTATGAACAGGCACACCTACACAGGTTGAACTGAGTGAACTGGTGTCTTTATTCAACTTTACCAACTATGGTAACTATATGTTACTATATCACTCTTTACGCCAAACATTTGTGAAAATCATCATACCCATAACAAAGTGTGACCTGACATCATTTCAATTTTCACAATGAATTCCTGAATTATTTTTATTGACAGAACATTATAAAATACTAATAAATTGAGACAGTTTAAGATAATAAAATGATTATTTAATTTTAAAATAATAATCCGTATTTGCATACTTCAAAGCTCTAAGGTGTTGTAAGGCTCTGATGTCACAGAAATTATTCCAGATGTTACATGATATATGGGCATAGTTTATTAAGTGATTAGTTCACATGACCTTTAAAGTTGAGGTTTTAATTCATAGAAGGGACACTGTCAAGAATTCAAAAAGGGTCTCTCCATGTCTGCTTAAGATTCCATAAAACAACCATAAAAGTGTATTAAATAAAACCGAAACATCTAAAGTAAACACAATTTTTGATAAAAATGTTATTAAAAATTCCCAGAAAATATGTCATTTCAGGTTTTTAAAAGTTCCATGTATTAAAATCAACATAAATAGCATAAACTTAATGCTAATTATCAAAATTATCAAAAAAAAAAAAGGAAATCCAAAGCAGATGGTGTTATCAATCTTTTTGTTTTTTTAATTCTTGTTATGTATTGGTTGCAGAGGAAGAGGAATTAATGTACGTATGACTGCTCGAATATCCTGATTTCTTATGCTATATATAAAGGGATTAAACAAGGGGGTCACCACTGTGTAAACTACTGATATCATCTTGTTAAGGGTTTGTGAGCTTGGAACCAGATAAATTATTATTAAGGACCCATAAAACATAATCACTACAGAGAGGTGAGAGCTACAGGTTGAGAAAGCTTTCTTCCTCCCAGTAATAGAGGATATTCGTAGAATGGCTATGACCACACAACTGTAGCTCACTAAAATCAAAATAAATGGTATGACCATGATAGGGAATGAGAGGATGAATATTTCCATCTCAAGAACTGAAGTGTCTGAGCAAGCAAGGTCAACAAAGGGAGCAAGATCACAGAAGTAATGGTCAATGATGTTGGGTCCACAGAATTTAAGCTGAGTTAGAAGACTCATTGTTACCAATGTTGATGTAAAGCCAAGCATCCAGCAAAAGATTACCAGGGAATACTGAAGTTTCTGGCTCATAATTTTGTTATAGAGCAAAGGCTTACATATGGCCAAGTATCGGTCATAGGCCATCGCTGCAAGAAGATAGCTTTCTGTACTACCTGATGCACAGTAGAGATAGCTCTGAGCAATACAACCAGGAATGGATATGAAGGCTCCTTTTAGCCATATGATCTTGAGCATATTGGGTACAACAAGAGTTCCCATCAACATTTCTGAAAACAAGAAATGTCTGAGAAAAAAGTACATGGGGGAGGAAAGAATTGTTCTGGTTGAGAGCAATACGATAATCAAAACATCAATAAAAAGTGTAGAAGTATAAGCTACAAGTATAAAAATTAAGATAACAATCATTAATCTACCCAAGTCTTGAAAACCCAAAAGGAGAAATTCTGTTATTTCTGTCCCATTCTGTTCACTCATGATTGGCTTTCTGTGATTACAGAATCAGAAATCACATTTTAGAATACATTTTCATTTTGTTTATTGTATTATTAAAAATGTTGCTACAGTACAATTGGAAAACTATTGACTCAAGCTCAAATGAATCAGTGGGCCAAACTGAGCAGAATAAAATGTAAAAAGGGCTGGATTTTGTATACAGAGATTCATACCTAATTCATTCCAATAATAAAAAAAAAACTTACAACAATTTGATAATTGAAATTACAGTAAAAATTGCCACTTACAAGGTTTTATCTCAGAGAAATGGTAAACTGGTTTTAAATGTTATCAATTGGACTGCAGCAGGGGCTTCATGTAATTTAAATTCTTCAATTACCGCAGGCCAGAAAAAAGGGACAAGAAGGCTGTATGTGGCCCAAAAAACACATGTCTGCTAGGTTCAAATTACAGTGAAAATGTTTGCCTTCTTTAAAAGATAACCATTCTTTTTTTTTGGTTAATTTATTTCTTTACTAAGATTTGTTCATAATTATTGTATTACGTTTGAGATCTTAGGCAGCAAATAAACATGTTGTCCCTGAAGTTGATGTGTTGAAAGCAGAAAAAAAAGGAAATTTGTTGTATACAGTATATGGAATTGCATAGGTGCCCACGCTGACCTGTGTCCTAAGCCAAAAGTGCCTACAATAGATTTGTGAGCATCAGAACGTGACCATGGAACAGTGGAAGAAGGTGGTCTGATGAATCACATTATGTAAATTGCTGGGTGTGTGTGAATCATTTACCTGGGAAAGAAATGGTATCGGAATGCAATTTTGGAAGAAGGCAAGCCAACAGTTGGGCAAAGTTCTGCTGGGAAAACTTGGGTCCTGCCATTTATGTCAATACTCCTTGATACATACTACCTACCCAAACATTGTTCCCTTCATGGAAACGGTCTTCCCTGATGGCAGGCACCCAAAATGGTCATAGAATGGTGTGAGGAACACAACAACAAGTTTGAGGTGTTGACTCCAAATTCTTTAGATCTCAATCCAATGAAGATTCGGTGGCATGTGCTGGAAAAACAAGTCCAATCCATGGAGGCACCACCTCACTTACAGAACTCTAGGCTGGGTTCACACTGCCGCACGGTGTGGCTCACAGCAGGGGTCCGGTGCATCCCTGTTCACTGTAGCACATGAATTCCATATGTGTGGGAAAAATGTTTAAATTCTCAAATCCTTTAATTTGAAAGCACAGGCCAATAGAAGGAGGATTAGGAAATTTGCTATAATACAGTGGACTATAGTGACTATAAAAAGTCCTTACAAATCTAAAATTGAAAACGGAACATTGTTTATAAGTATCAAGACTTCTAGCTTCTAGCTGCAAGGAATCTCAGCTATTTATTCAGTCTTTATGTGGAAGCTGGATTAAAAAAAACAAAAAAAAAAAAACACAAGGAATTATTTTCCCAATGGTCATAATTGTGTTGATTAGAGGCTGTGAAACGTTTATTCCAATAGGATTACATCTGTGTAATTTCTTTAGGGATGTATTCCTGCTGGTTTTACACAGCTTAATCTTTATTTTCCTTTCTCAAGCCAATAAACATAAAACAGTGGACTAGGATAGAAAAAATTTGAAAACATTAAAAAAGGTGACCTAGAACCCAAACCTGACCATCAGGTGTTTATAATATAAAACGGCTATGGCTGCAGCACTCACCTTCTATTCACTACTGTCCCCCACAAAAAAAATCCTTTCTACCGCTAGATGTTCTTAGTGTTTTGGGTTTACATACCTGGATCCCAGAAGACTTAAGAAAACAGGATGTTGTGGACCTACCCTTGTTCACCTACAGAGTAATGATGCAGAGTGTTGCACCAATAGATATAGGTTAAATTTCAAAGAGGAGCATCACCACAGGGTGGCACTGTGGATGCGAAAAAGTAATGAACAGTGCCATGTCCTTAATTGGAAGTATACAAGAATGTGTGAACTCAAGGTGGACTTTTTAGGCACCACAGTAAACAACATTTTTTAAATAAAATCATTTATTGATACAAAGTTTTTAA
Source organism: Lithobates sylvaticus (assembly GCA_028564925.1). Classification (NCBI taxonomy): domain Eukaryota; kingdom Metazoa; phylum Chordata; class Amphibia; order Anura; family Ranidae; genus Lithobates; species Lithobates sylvaticus. The sequence continues at coordinate 49,297,885 of CM053029.1, forward strand.
AAAACAACAACACAACAGTGCAATTAAAATGGCTAGCAACATAAGCTAGACAAACTACCACATACAGACATCCTCACCACTACCCTAGGGCCATATTGTACCTCAATCTAAATAGAAAGAGTGATGTATAGATAATAGGTCTGGTGTGGATTGGTGTCGTGGATAGAGGAGCTTAAAAGCTCAATGCTCTACATGTTTCGCGCTGAACGCGCTTCTTCAGGAGATTCAGGTAGATACTATAACAGTAATGGCGTATTCTGGGGAGCACTGCACTGCTCAGGAAGTGTAGGCCAGAGTATATAGTATCCACAGCCACAGTAAGCAACGTGGCATAGCAGTATAAGATCCAGTTAATACCATAGCAAAAAAGGGTATAGCAGTGTAAGGTCCAGTTAATGCCAGAGCAAAAAGAGATATAGCAGTATAAGGTCCAGTTAATACCAGAGCAAAATTGGAACAAAAAGAACTACACTGTACTGTTAGTTGGACAGCAATATGTCAATATAATGTGGGGTCCTGTGGGATACCTAAGTGTCACTGCAATGCTTTCCACCCCAGCATGTCTCACAGACTCTGCCACTAACACCATTTAACCACTTCAGCCCCGGAAGATTTGGTTGCTCAATGACCAGAGCACTTTTTACAATTTGGCACTGCGCTGCTTTAACTGGTAATTGCGCAGTCATGCAATGTTGCACCCAAACAAAATGTGCCTCCTTTGTTTCCTACAAATAGAGCTTTCTTTTGATGGTATTTGATTGCCTCTGCGATTTTTATTTTTTGCGATATAAACTGAAAAAAAACGTATTCAGTCACGTGTGACAAAAAGCATATATTTTTTGGTTTGCGCAAAAGTTGCAGCGTCTACAAACTGAAATTTACGCAGCTTTTAGTTTATGAATTTTATTTCTTGAGGTGCTAAAATGTCAGGGCAGTACAACCACCCCACCCCCCAAATGACCCCATTTTGGAAAGTAGACACCCCAAGGAAGTTGCGGAGAGGCATGTTGAGCCCATTGATAATTACATTTTTTTTGTCAAGTGATTGAAAAATTACAAAAAAATGTAATAAAATTACACAAAGTTGTCACAAAATGATATATCGCTCACACATGTCATGGTTACGGTTGAGCGAACCCGAACTGTAAAGTTTGGGTCCGTACCGGACTTTTGGGTGTCCCGGTTCTGGACCCGAACCCGAACTATTGGCTGTATGTTCGGGTTCGGGTCCGGTGTTCGGCAAAGTATTGGTGCCTTTTACAAGCTGCAGGGCAGCCAATCGATGCTAGTTTCACTAGTGTGCCCTTATAAGCCATCACAGCCATGCCTACTAATGGCATGGCTGTGATTGGGCAGTGCAGCATGTGACCCTGCCTCTATATATAGTCCAGACACACAGCACACAGCATCATTCTGCTATAGACAGGTCCCTGTGCTGCTGAGAGGATTTTAGGAGTTAGTGTGATAAAGTCAGTCAGTCAGTCAGTCCACATTCCTTAACTTTTCTTCTAATTAGTTAGATCAGTGAGCGATCTACATAGCTAGAGTAGAGTACAGAGTTTCTTTAGTAAGGAAGAGAAAGAGGCAGAGAGAATTATTCAAGAGATTCCTAAATCAATTGTACCCTGGCTGGGGTGCTGTGCACAGTCTTTTAACAGTGCCATGAGGCCAGTGCCAGACAAAATATAAGTTTTACCTGCAAGCTCAGTGCACCATCACTGCATTTGTTATTTTACTAAGAGATACACCATACTCTATGTGTATTCTGATATTGGAAAAACATTGCAAAAAAATGTAATTTTGCTGTGTTTTTTTTCCCAATAGCATTTTCTGCGTTTTCATAAACGCTTTAGACACTATCCGTGTATTCTGATATTGGAAAAACATTGCATAAAAAAAAAATTTTGCAGTGTTTTTTTTTTTTCCCAATAGCATTTTCTGCGTGTTCATAACGCTTTAGACACTGTACGTGTATTCTGCTATTGACAAAAACACCAATTTAGGGGGAGATCATAAATTTTGAAAATATGAGGAGATCATCAAAAAGGGGACGTGGCCCGAGTCGTGGTGCTGCTGGTGGCGCTCCTGTTGCAGGGAGAGGACGTGGTCGATCTGTGCCAGCTACACGCACTAGTGAAACACCTTCCTCAGGTGCGAGTAGGCGACAGAGCCTGCAGCGGTATTTTGGCGCGCCTAATGAGGCTGTACGAATGTTGAGGCCAGGACAAGTACAGGCGATAGTAGATTGGGTTGCTGACAGTGCCTCCGGTTCCTTCACATTGTCTCCCACCCAGTCTCCTGATGAAAGTTCAGAGTTGGCACCTGCAGCAGATGTCCATCAGTCTTTCACCTCACCCCCTTGCAAATCAGCCAATCAGTCTGAGCCCCAAATCATGCAGCAGTCTCTTCTGCTTTTTGATGACTCTGATAGCAGGGTTTCCCAGGGCCATCCACCTAGCCCTGCCCCAGAAGTGGAAGAGATTGTGTGCACCGATGCCCAACCACTTATGTTTCATGATGAGTACATGGGAGGACCATCGCAGCACGTCTCGGATGATGACTAAACACAGGTGCCAACTGCTGCTGCTTTCGCCATTGTGCAGACCGACAAGGAGGGCAGGGGTGAACACTGGGTGGAAGATGATGTGGAGGATGATGAGGTCCTTGACCCCACATGGAATCAACGTCATGCAGGTGACCAGTGTAGTTCGGAGGAAGAGGCGGTGGTCGCACAGAGCCACCAGCACAGCAGAAGAGGGAGCAGGGTGCAAAAGCGGAGCATCCGTCCCCTAGACAGTACGTCTCCTACTGCCCAATGCAGCAAGGGACTGAGCACACCAAAGCCAGGTCCAAGGAGTTCCCTAGCGTGGCAGTTCTTCAGACAATGTGCTGATGACAAGACACGAGTGGTTTGCACGCTGTGCAATCAGAGCTTGAAGCGAGGCATAAACGTTCTCAACCTGAGCACAGCCTGCATGACCAGGCATCTAAGTGCAAAGCACGAGATGCGGTGGAGTAGACACCTCAAAAACCAAGAAAGGTCTCTGGCTCCTCCTGCTTCCTCTTCTGCTGCAGTCTCGGCCTCTTCATCCACCTCTGTAGTGACAGTGACACCTGCCAACCCGCAAACAGAGGATCTGCCAGCAACACTACCACCTGGGTCACCAACCATCTCCACAATGTCCCATGGAAGCGTTCAGCTCTCTATTTCCCAAACACTGGAGCGGAAGAGGAAGTACCCCCCTAGCCACCCGCGATCCCTGGTCCTGAATGCCAGCATTTCAAAATTCCTCGCCTTTGAAATGCTGTCATTCCATCTGGTGGAGACGCAGAGTTTTAAAAGGCTGATGTCATTGGCTGTCCCACAGTACGTTGTGCCCAGCCGCCACTACTTTTCCAGACGAGCTATCCCTTCCCTGCACAACCAAGTGGGGGACAAAATCAGGTGTGCACTGCGCAACGCCATCTGTGGCAAGGTCCACCTAACTACGGATGCGTGGACCAGTAAGCACGGTCAGAGACGTTATATCTCCCTAACAGCACACTGGGTAAATGTAGTGGCGGCTGGGCCTGAGGCGGATAGCACTTTGGCGCATGTCCTTCCACCACCGAGGGTTGCAGGGCACTTCAGTTTGCCTCCTGTTGCTAACTCCTCCTACCCCGCCTCCTCATCCTCTACCGCCTCCTCATCCAGTCAGCGTAACACCTTCACCACCAACTTCAGCACAGCCAGGGCTAAACGACAGCAGGCAGTTTTAAAACTTTCCTGTTTGGGGGAAAAACCCCACACCGCGCAGGAGTTGTGGAGGGACATGGAACAACAGACCGATGAGGGGTTGGTGGCAGTGAGCCTCAAGCCCGGCCTGGTGGTGTGCGATAATGGGCGAAATCTCGTAGCAGCTCTGGGCCTAGACGGTTTGACGCACATCCCTTGCCTGGCGCATGTGCTGAACTTGGTGGTCCAGAGGTTCCTTAAGAATTACCCCGATATGCCAGAGCTGCTGCAGAAAGTGCGGGCCGTCTGTGCGTACTTTCGGCGTTCTCACCCTGCTGCTGCTCGCCTGTCAGCGCTGCAGCGTAACTTCGGATTTCCCGCTCACTGTCTCATATGTGATGTGCCCACAAGGTGGAACTCCACCTTGCACATGCTTGCCAGACTGTGCGAGCAGCAGCAGGCGATAGTGGAGTGTCAGCTGCAGCACGCACGAGTGAACAGCACCACTTCACCGCCAATAACTGAGCCTCCATGCGAGACCTGTGTGCCTTGTTGCGCTGTTTCGAGTACTCCACCAACATGGCCAGTGCCGATGACGCCGTTCTCATCGTTACTATCCCAGTTCTATGCCTCCTTGAAAAAATGCTTCAGGCGATGATGGAAGAGGATGTGGCACAGGAGGAGGAGGAGGAGGAAGAGGGTTCATTTCCAAGGCTTTCAGGGCAGTCATTTACAAGTGGCTACGAGGGTGGGTTCCTGCACCAACAAGCGCCAGGTACACAATTGTCCGGCAGCAAGGGCACAGTTCTGGAGGATGACGAGGTGGAGGATGAGGAGGAGATGGAGGAGGAGGAACCATGTTCACAGCAGGGTGGCACCCAGACCAGCTCATGTCCATCACTGGTGCGTGGCTGGGGGAATACAGAGGACACAGACGATACACCTCCCACAGAGGACAGCTTTTCGTTGGCACACATGAGCGATTACATGCTGCAGTGTCTCCGCAACGACCGCCGAGTTTCCCACATTTTAACTGGTGCTGATTATTGGGTGGCCACCCTGCTGGAACCCCGTTACAAGGACAACGTGCCACCCTTAATTACCTCACTGGAGCGTGATCGTAAGATGCGTGAGTACAAGTGCACGCTGGTAGACGCGCTGCTGGTGGCATTCCCACTTGGCAGCGGGGGTACGGTGGAAGCACAAGGCGAAGGCAGAGGAGGAGGAAGAGGTCGCCAACGCAGCCGGGGCACCGCCAGCACCTCGGAAGGCAGGGTTAGCATGGCCGAAATGTGGAAAACCTTTGTCAGCACGCCACAACAACCAGCACCACCAGCTGAGATGGAACGTCTTAGCAGGAGGCAGCATTTCACCAACATGGTGGAGCAGTATGTGTGCACACGCCTACACGTACTGAATGACGGGTCTGCCCCCTTCAACTTCTGGGTCTCCAAATTGGGCACATGGCCTGAGCTTGCCCTTTACCCCTTGGAGGTGCTGGCCTGCCCTGCCGCCAGTGTATTATCTGAACGTGTATTTAGCACGGCAGGGGGCGTTATCACAGACAAGCGCAGCCGCCTGTCCAGAGCCAATGTGGACAAGCTCACGTTCATTAAAATGAACTAGGCACGGATCCCACAGGACTTGGCCGTACCTTGTGCAGAATAGACACATATACCGGTGTTCTGACGAAAACTGTCTTGCTATCGGATAGTGTCCGGCCACTTACTGCGCAGTACGGAGGACAAGGAGATTCACAAAATCTCCAAAGATGAACGTGCAGGTTCAAGCCCGACCATCCAAGTGGACATACGGTAGCACATAGTAACAGGGCCCCTCACGGTTAGCTTGGCTAGGCTTCAACCTCGGATGATGTGGCTTGAACCTGGAGTCACCGCGCATCGTCTTCGGAGAGTTTCAAAATCCCCTTGTCCTACGTACTGAGCAAGCGCAGTACAGGGCGGACACTATGCGACGGGGGACAGAATTCGACCACTAGCCTTACCCAGCCATTGTTGTATTTTTGAACCAGTGTTGGCTACCTCGTCCTCCTCCACCGCCGCTTCCACCTACACCGCCACATCCACCGCCACCTCAACCTCCTACTCCATTTGAACCTCGTCCTCCTAGGTCAAGATTATAATTTTTTTAATTTCCAAGTATTTTATTTTCCCACTAGCTTATCCAACAAATTGAATAATTTTTTCCAGAAAGTGCGTATTCTGGCGTATTCCCACCATATGTGCGGCATCGTGTTGTTGAGTTTCTGAGGTTCTTAATGACTTCCTGTACCTCTTCTGCTGAGAAGGGGGCCTCCAGCATTTTATTTTTATTTTTTATTTTTTTATGTTATTTTAAGTTATTTCCCTATCCACATTTGTTTGCAGATCACTTGCCATGCTCTTAACAACATTTTGTTGCTATTTGCAGCACTCTAGCCCTTTCCATGACTTTTTTACAGCCATTTTAGTGTTCAAAAGTTTGGGTCCCCATTGACTTCAATGGGGTTCGGAGTTCGGGGTCAAGTTCGGGTCAAGTTCGGTCCCGAACACGGACTTTTTTCCGAAGTTCGGCCGAACCCGCCGAACCCGAACATCCAGGTGTCCGCTCAACTCTAGTCATGGTTATATGTAGAATTACACCCCAAAATACATTCTGATGCTTCTCCTGAGTACGGGGGCACCACATGTGTGAGACTTTTTGGGAGCCTAGCCGCGTACAGGACCCCAAAAACCAATCACCGGGATTTCTAAGGGCGTAAAATGGTGATTTCACTTCCTCACTACCTATCAAAGTTTCGGAGACCCTGAAATGGCAAGATAGCACAAAGCCCAAAGCACAAATGACCCATTTTGGAAAGAAGAAACTTCAAGCTATTTGCTAAGAGGCATGTTGAGTCCATGGAATATATCATTTAGTGACAACTTTGTGCAAGAAAAATATATATATATTTTCCAGAAACTTGTGGCAAAATATAAAATATTCCATGGACTCAGCATGCCTCTCAGCAAAATGGGGTCATTTGGAGGGGGGGGTTGTGCTATCTGGACATTTCAGGTCATTTTTTATTTGGGGGGGGGGGTTTGAACTGTCCTGGAATTTTATGCACAAAATTAGAAGCTTATGTCACACATCACCCACTCTTCTAACCACATGAAGACAAAGCCCTTTCTGACACTTTTTGTTTACATGAAAAAATAAAAAAAAATGTTGCTAGAAAATTACTTTGAACCCCCAATTATATATCTTTTTTTTTTTTAAGCAAAGGCCCTACAGATTAAAATGGTGGGTGTTGCAATTTTTTTTTTCACACAGTATTTGCACAGCGATTTTTCAAAGCAATTTATTTGGGTTCAAATTTGAATGCACTAAAACACACTATATTGCCAAAATGTTTTATGAAATAAAAAAGATGATCTTATGCTGAGTACATGGATACCAAACACGACATGCTTTAAAATTGCGCACAAACGCGCAGCGACAACAAACTACATACATTTTTAAAAGTCTTTAAAATCCTTTACAGGGTACCACTTTAGATTTACAGAGGAGGTCTACTACTAAAATTACTGCCCTGGATCTGATACCTCACATGCATGGTGCAATTGCTGTTCACATATGACATCAGACCGACACTTGCATACGCCTTTGCACGTGAGCATGGGGAGACAGGGGTGCTTTTTTATTTTTATTTTTATTTTTTTTATACGGTTCCTTTAATTTTTTATTTTTTTTTATCATTTTTATTGTTATCTCAGGAAATGTAAATATCCCCTATGATAGCAATAGGTAGTGACAGGTACTCTTTTTTGAAAAATGGTACCTTATAATACCTAAACCTGCAGGCATCATTCTGGTATAACCACTTAAAGTCCAGCAACATACCAGTATGTTGCTGGTCCTTTTTGGGCATTTATTGTAATGTTCTTTTTTTCATGTAGCCTGTGGGCTGCATGAAAAAAAAAGATTTATCGGTAGGTATGACCACCATTAGAATACCGCCCTTCATCCACACACTTCTAATGATGGGCATACATGCACCATTTTTTTTAAACTGTAGTGGTGAAATGACCTCCTACAGCGTAGGAGTTGCTGATTTTCATATCGTGAGAGCAAACGATGTTGCTGTCAAGATAAATAAATCAGTGCTGCAGCTGAATGGCGTGCCTGAAAAGCAAACAATGGTAACAATAAAACATTAACGCAATAAAACAACTTGATTTTTTCATGCAACCTGTGCCTAAAAAATATATGCCGAAGCATGGGGGTAATCTGCCCCTGATGTTAGGAGCAAATAGCTCCTCCACCCCTGCCCCCATGCTTCAGCATATATGCTATTTTCTTAACTGTGGTGGTGAAATCACCTCCTACAGCGCTGGAGTTACCGATTTATGTATCGCAGGAGAAAAAGCTGTCAGAATAAATAAACCCGTGCTGCAGCTGAATGGTGTATATGCTAAGCAAATTATGGTTAACAATAAAACAAAGTAACATTACAAGACATACCATACCTGCAAAGCAAATACAATAAAACATAGTAAAAATAAAACATTAAAGTTCTAAAATACAGTAACAATAGAGAGAGAACAATAGATATAGAACAATAGAGAGCATACATAAGAGCGGACAATAGAGACAAAACATAAGAGCGAGAACAAAGAGAAGGCTAATTTATTAAATACTTTCTTCAGCTCTGCGTATACAAAGGAGCATGCGGGAGCTCATGTCCATAATGGGGGTGGTATTTACACAGCCCCGAATGATCCACAATGGCTCAAAAGTGATATGGTCCAGAAATATTTAGACAGAATAAAGGTGGATAAAGCACCTGGACCAGATGGCATCCACCCACGGATCTTAAAAGAATTGAGCTCTGCAATTTCAAAGCCATTGTATTTAATTTTTAGGGACTCATTAATGACGGGAATAGTACCACTGGATTGGCGCAGGGCGAACGTGGTGCCTATATTTAAAAAGGGAACAAAGTCTTTACCAAGTAACTATAGACCTGTTAGTTTAACTTCTATAGTTGGGAAGATATTGGAGAGATTATTAAAAGACCACATAGACGAGTTCTTGCGGGAAAAAAAACATTTTAAGCAACAGACAGCATGGATTCATGAAAGACAGAAGTTTTCAGACAAACCTGATTTCTTTTTATGAAGAGGTAAGTAAAACCTTGGACAGAGGCGTAGCTGTGGACGTGGTATACTTGGATTTTGCAAAAGCGTTCGATACAGTTCCTCACACACGGCTCATGTGTAAGGTAAGGTCTACAGACTTGGAAATATCGGTTTGTAAATGGATAGAAAACTGGCTAAAAGACAGAATTCAGAGAGTAGTGGTTAATGATTCTTACTCTGAATGGTCTAAGGTTATCAGTGGTGTACCCCAAGGTTCAGTGCTGGGACCCTTACTTTTTAATATCTTTATAAATGATATTGGGTCTGGGATCAAAAGTAACATTTCTGTCTTTGCAGATGACACCAAGCTATGCAGTGGAATAACGTCCTTACAGGAGGTCTCCAATTTACAAGCCGACCTCAATGCTCTGTCTAATTGGGCGACTATGTGGCAGATGAGGTTTAATGTTGATAAATGTAAAGTTATGCACTTGGGGGCTAAGAATATGCACGCATCATACATGCTAGGGGGAGTACAACTGGGGGAATCCGTAGTGGAGAAGGATCTGGGGGTTTTGGTAGATCATAAGCTCAATAATAGCATGCAATGCCAAGCTGCGGTTTCCAAAGCAAGCAAAGTTCTTTCTTGTATTAAGAGAGGTATGGACTCCAGAGAGAGAGATATAATTTTGCCCCTGTTCAAATCATTAGTAAGACCTCATCTGGAATATGCAGTTCAGTTTTGGGCACCAGTTCTCAAAAAGGATATTGTGGAACTGGAGAAAGTGCAAAGAAAGGGAAACCAAACTGATAAGAGGCATAGAGGAGCTCAGTTATGAGGAAAGATTAGAGGAACTGAATTTATTCACTCCTGAGAAGAGGAGAATAAGGGGGGATATGATCAACATGTACAAATATATAAGGGGTCCATATAGTGAACTTGGTGTTGAGTTATTCACTTTACGGTCAACACAGAGGACAAGGGGGCACTCCTTACGTCTAGAGAAAAAGAGATTTCATCTCCAAATACGGAAAGGTTTCTTCACAGTAAGAGCTGTGAAAATATGAAATAGACTCCCTGCAGAGGTGGTTCTGGCTAACTCAGTAGATTGATTTAAGAAAGGCCTGGATACTTTCCTAAATGTAAATATAACTGGGTACTGACATTTATAGGTAAAGTTGATCCAGGGAAAATCCGATTGCCTCTAGGGGGATCAGGAAGGGATTTTTTTCCCCCTGCTGTAGCAGATTGGAGCATGCTCTTTTGGGGGGTTTTTTGCCTTCCTCTGGATCAACTGTGGGTATAGAATGGGGTTTATTGGATTGTACGATATATTTTATTTTTATTTATTATTTCTTTTATTTTTATGGTTGAACTGGATGGACTTGTGTCTTTTTTTCAGCCTAGCTAACTATGTAACTATGTAACAATAGAGAGAGAAGAAAAATAAAACCACAACTATTTTTGGCTTTTTTATTTTTTCTGTGTGTTTTTTTTTTTTTTTTGCACTTTGAAATAAACTGTAAACCTTGCAGATTAGGGTCTCTTAAAATGTGATGGCCATCTCATCTTTCGAGACCCTGTGTTAGTGTGCCCTAGGACTGTGTAGTGCTGTACCCTATGCTAATACTCCACTAGTGTGTGGTAGCGTTCAAAACATTCACCAATGCAAAGACCAGGTTGGTCAGGACAGAAGGGGCAATAAAAGTTGGTGTCACGCCTATATCTGCTATTTCTTCAGACACAACATCTTCTTTGGGGATTTCTTTGGGTAGGGGTACCAGGGAGGACAGACGCAAAATGCCTCTCATGCAGCCGGCTCACTGCATTTGGATTGGGAAGTCGGGCTACAGCACCATCTGGAAAAAGAAGGTCTGTGATGATCTCTTCCTGAAATTTAAGGGAGGATCCAGTCCGTCCTGAAGCTCTGTATAGCACATAAGCATTCAACAGAGCCAATTGGAATAAATATACAGACACTTTTTTATACCAGCATCTGGCCTTACAGGCAATTAGGTACGGCACCAACAACTGGTCATTGAGGTCCACCCCTCCCATGTTAAGGTTGTATTCGTGGATACTGAGGGGTTTCTCCACATCACCAGTCGCCGTTTGAATTTGGACCGTCATGTCTGTGTGAAGAGAGGACAAAAACATTCTTATCATCCCTCCACTTTACAGCGGGCAAATTATTACATCTCAAGCAGGCTCTCTCCCCCAGCCTAAGACGGGAATCTACAAGCCGCTGGGGAAAGCCCCGGTGATTAGATTGCAAGTGACTAAAGAGTGGCACGCTTGTGTAATAATTGTCCACGTACAAGTGGTACCCCTTTCCAATTAAGGGTGACACCAAGTCCCACACAATCTTGCCCGCGCTCCCTATGTAGTCAGGGCAGTTCTCCGCCTCTATGTAACTATCTCTTCCCTCATAAACCATACAACTATATGTATAGCCTGTTGCCCTGTCACAGAGCTTATACATCTTGACCCCATATCTGGCACGCTTGCTGGGAAGATACTGTTTGAATGACAAGTGGCCAGAAAACGTAAGCAGGGACTCATCAATGCAGACAACTTGATCGGGAGTAAACAAGGCTGCAAACTGCTGGTTCAAGTGGTTTACAAGGGGCCGAATTTTGTAATAACCCCGAGGATGACAGAGTTTATTGTCATTGAAATGCATGAACCACTAGATCTGCTCGTATAGTGTTCTGGTCATGGAGGCAGAGAACAAGGGCATATGGTGAATTGGGTCAGTGGACCAATATGAATGCAACTCACTTTTTTTAGTTATGCCCATGAGGAGGGATAGGCCAAGGAAGGTCTTAAATTTGGAGACCGTAATAGGTCACCAATCTCAGGCAAGGGTCAACTGGGGATTAGTGGCGATGAATTGACCAGCATACAAATTGCTTTGGTCCACAATAGATCTATAGAGATCTTTTGTGAAAACAACGAATAAAAATCAAGTGACGTAAAATCAACTGTTTTCACCTGAATTCCGGGTTGGCCAGTGAATGGGGGAAGTACGGGTGCTGCAGAAGTGTTGGGCTCCCAATTTAGATTGGCTAATGCAGCAGGATGGGCACTATGCGCTCGATGGGCCTGTGTTTCTTCTTCTTGGTGGCTGCGGGACACTAGTTGTGTTAGCCACCTCACCAGCTTGAACTGCACTTATGGAGATCGTCATGTCACTAAGTGTTACTGCAGTGCTGGATGAACGACCAGGATGTACGACCAGGATCTACTAAGCCGCTGGTGCTTGCCAGTTCACCAGAAGGATGAGCGGCACTAGCACTGGCTCTCTGCTCTATACGAGAGCCCTGCTGTTCTTGCACCTCAACAACAGCAGAAGAATGGGGTCATGGCAGGGACCACTACTCCGTCGTCAGAGCTATCTGTCAGGGTGCCGCTGCTTTCTACAGGTTCATCTTCTGAGCCTGAATCTGACAGATGGGTGAGTTCCTCTTCACTCTCATCTGTCATGCTCAGAAACTTGTAGGCCTCTTCACTAGTGTACCTTCGATTGGACATTTTGGCCTCTAAATTTACTGGTACAACTAGTGAGACTCACAGGAAAAAAGAGCACCTGACTGTCAGTGACTGCTTCAAACATTACCAAAAAAACTGTTATGCCGCGTACACACGTGCGGACTTTTGCCGGCAGACTTAGTCCAGCGGACAATCCGCCGGACTTTCCAGCGGGGCTTCGCCGGACTTTCCGAGCGTGTGACTTGACCACACACGCACGGACTTCTCCGCGGGACTTTTGAAAATGAACGGACTTGCCCACACACGGAGCAGTCCGTTCATTTAGAACGTAACTTCAGGTTACGTAGCTAGCGTAGGCAGTAAATGCTGCCGCGCTAGCTCCGTGACCTGGCATGGATTTAAAGGGACTCCCCACACCGAAAAAACGGCGTGGGGGTTCCCCCCAAATCCATGTCAGACCCTCATCCGAGCACGCAGCCTGGCAGGCCAGAAAAGGGGTGGGGACGAACGAGCGCCCCCCCCCCCTCCTGAGCCGTACCAGGCCGCGTGCCCTCAACATGGGGGGTGCCCTGGGGAAAGGGGGGCCGTGCGGCCCCCCCACCCCAAAGCACCTTGTCCCCATGTTGATGAGGACAAGGGCCTCTTCCCGACAACCCTGGCCGTTGGTTGTCAGGGTCTGCGGGCGGGGGCTTATCGGAATCTGGGAGCCCCCTTTAATAAGGGGGCCCTCAGATCCCGGCCCCCCACCCTATGTGAATGAGTATGGGGTACGATGTACCCCTACCCATTCACCTAAGGTGTAAAATGTAAAGTACAAAAACACCCACACTTTTGAAAAAATATTTTATTGCACTGCTCCGGGGGTCTTCTTCCGTCTTGGGGGTCTTCTCGCCGGACTCCTCCGCCATTTACCAAGCTCTTTTACCGAGCGGAGAAGTCCGGCTACCTTCTTCGTCGTCGTCGCCGCCGTCCTCTGGGGGTCTCGATCCGCCTTCGGGGGTCTTCCGGGGTCTTCCGGGGTCTCTTCTGTTCTTGCGGCGGTCGTCGTCTTCCGCGCCGCCGGTGCCTTCTGCTTCTTGTTCTTCTTCTTGTTCTTCTTCTTCTTCCGATGTTGACCCGTCGCTGTCTCTGCCCGGAATGCCAGAACCGCGCTGCGCTGGGACTTATATAGGGACATGGGGACAGGGTCACATGCTCATGTCACATGGTGACCCCGCCCCCTTGCAATGTCACAGTCCCGGAGGATGCTGGGACTGTGACATCACAAGGGTGCGGGGTCACCATGTGACATGAGCATGTGACCCTGGAGTGCCACTGGAGTCCTCTTCCACTTCTCCATGATGACATCACAGAGCTGATGAAGTTAGAAACCTTGTGCTCCTCCTCCGTTATGAGGATGCCCCACAGATGCTCAATAGGGTTTAGGTCTGGAGACATGCTTGGCCAGTCCTTCACCTTTAACCTTAGCTTCTATAACAAGGCAGTGGTCATCTTGGAGGTATATTTGGGGTTGTTATTATGTTGGAATACTGTCTTGTGGCCCAGTCTCCGAAGGAAGAGATCATGCTCTGCTTCAGTATGTCACAGCACATGTTGGCATTTATGGTTCCCTCAATGAACTGTAGCTCCCCAGTGACGGTAGCACTCATGCAGCCCCAGACGATGACACTCCCACCACCATGCTTGACTATAGGCAAGACATAATTGTCTCTGTACTCATCACCTGGTTGCCACCACACACACTTAACACAATCTGAACCAAATAAGTTTATACGTTTATTTTGGTCTCGTCAGACCACAGGACATGATTCCAGTAATCCATGTCCTTAGTCTGCTTGTCTTCAGCAAACTGTTTGAGGGCTTTCTTGTGCATCATCTTTAGAAGAGGCTTCCTTCAGGGACGACAGCCCTGAGGTCTTGGGAGGAACAAAGAGAATGATTAGGGTTGGTATTTTGAGACTAGGCTAGTGATGTAACTGGGAGCAGAGTTGTGGATGGCTTTGTAAGTTATTGTTAGTAATGTGAACTTAATTTGTTGCGTGAGTTGAAGCCATTGGCAGGATTGGCAGAGAGGGGTAGCAGTCAGTGAGCAGTTTGTACGGTGGATGAGTCTGGCAGCAGCATTCATGATGGACTGAAGGGGGATATCCTATATAAAGGTAAGCCAATGAGAAGGGAGTTGCAGCAGTTAAGGCGAAAAATTACTAGGGAGTGAATTAGAACCTTTGTGGTGTCATTGGTTACGAAGGGTGTATTTTGGAGGTGTTGCAGAGCTTTGGACAGTGATTGGATGTGGGGCTAAAAGGTTAGCCCAGAGTCCAGCATTACACCTTGGCATGCGAGGATGGGCTTATAGTTGTGCCATCGATCTTGACAGAGAGATCAGGGGAAGGGGCATGTGGGGGAGGAAAGATGATGAGAATGTAAGTTTTCTGGAAGATCTGAAATATATTTACTCCACCATAGGGCTACACAACGCTAATGCATCATTACCATAGAGCTACACGTTTCGCTCCCACAAGGAAATTATTAATAGGGTCATAAGGCTCTCTTAGGCGAAATTCAGTCTAGGTTATGTAGCCCTATGGTGGTGTAATTATGCTTCAGATCTTTCAATAAATAAGCTTTTACTATGGTGAGCAGCCCCCCTTGTTTTGTGAAAGACTGGTATGAACAGCAGGTGAGGGATAGGCAGGAAGAAAAAAAAAAAAGAAAAGAAAGAAAGTCGGAGAGAGCTGGACCCCCCTGCCTTTCCCTTCTCTCAATTCATTTCCTTCTTTCTCATACTTTTCTTCTTCTCCCCACAACCCATTCCCTTTCCATTCTTTTTTTTTTTCTCTCTCTTTTTTCTCTTCTCCCCTTTCTTTTCTGTTTCTTCATTTACTTTGTAGACCTTTACTGGTTTATTGTTAAAAAAAGACCTCAACAGGATGAAGACCCAAATACTATGGTAAGCCTGTATTAGAGATGACCCCACGGTTCGAGTCAAGCTCGAACATCGGGTATTCGCCCGTTCACCGAATTCCAAACATTATGGGGCGTTTGCGGGAAATTCGGGCACCTGCGGAACCCCCTATAATGCACTGCGAGATAGCAGTGCATTGACGGCTGCTAATTGGCCAAAGCATGCACTTGACCTGTATGCTTTGGCCAATCACAGCGCACTCTGCTGTGAGAGCCATGATTGGCCAAGGGCAGGGTGCCTTTGGCCAAATCGTGGCTCAGGGGACTAAGTGCACGCCCCACACTATGTAAGGCTGCATACATAGCAGCCGTATATAGTGTAATGAATGAGAGCCGAAAAATTACATTTCTAAAGGAAAAAAATTCATTTAAAACAGCTTGCGGCTGTAATGTATTGCCTTATCCCGGCAATATACATGAGTTCTCCTTCCCCACCAGTCCACTACCTGGCCCTTCAGGTCTGGAATGTATTTTAAGGGGAACCCCACGCCAAAATGAAAAAAAATGGCATGGCCCCCCCCCAAAAAACCATACCAGACCCTTATCAGAGCATGCAACCTGGCAGGCCACAGGAAAAGGAGGGGGGATGTGAGAGCGCCCCCCCTCCTGAACCATACCAAGCCACATGCCCTCAACATGGGGAGGGTGCTTTGGTGTCATGTGACATCACATGATGTCAGAAGGGGACGGGGTCTTCAGCTTTATAACAGCTGCCATCGCGAAAAGACTGCAGTTGTAGGACGCCTCCCATGGGAGACAGAGTTTTTCATTGTGTTCAATTTTTTTGGGTCATCGACGCTGTGACTGAAGATGGATTTACATTGCGAGATACTTTTTTTTTTTTTTTTTTTACTAGAGAACTTGTCAAAAACTGTCTCCTGTCACTTTTACTTTTTTGACACTTTTTTTGGTGAATGAGTAGGGGTACAATGTACCCGATACCCATTCACATAGGAGTGGGTGGGATCTGGAGGCCCCCTTGTTAAAGGGAGCTTTCAGATTCTGATAATCCCCCCGCCCGCAGACTCCCACAACCACCGGGCAAGGGTTTTGAGGAAGAGGCCCTTGTCGCCATCAACATGGGGACAAGGTGTTGTGGGGAGCACCCCAAAGCATCCCCGATGTTGAGGGCATGCAGCCTGGTACGGTTAAGGAGAGGGGGGGCGCTCTCTTGCCCCCCTTTTCCTGCAGCCTGCCAGGTTGCGTGCTCGGATAAGGGTCAGGTATGGATTTTGGGGGGACCCCACGACATTTATTTTTTATTTTGGCGTGGGGTTCCCCTTAAAAATCCATACCTGACCTGAAGGGCCTGGTATAGATTTTGTGGGGGGGGGGGGCACGCCATTTTTTTTTTTACATTTTGGCATGGGGTTCCCCTTAATATTCATAACAGACCAAAAGGGCCTGGTAATGGACTGGGGGGAACCCACGCTGTTTTTTTCAATGATTTTTACCTATATTGCTGGGATCCGGCAATACATTACATCTGCAAGCAATGTTAAATTACATTCTTTCCTTTAGAAATTTAATTTTGCTGCGGGACTGTTATGAACATGGGAAAGATGCACTACTTTACAGGCAAACTAAGGAGATCCCCAGGCACGATATTTAAAGGAATATTTCATTTTTATTGTTTCACTTTAAGCATTATTAAAATTACTGCTCCTGAAAAAACTGCAGTTTTTAAAACTTTAACCACTTCCCGACCGGCGCACGCAGATGTACGTCGGCAGAATGGCATGGACAGGCATAATGGCGTACAGGTATGTCCCTTTGAATATGCCCCTGGGCCATCGCGCACGTGCCGGTCGGGCCCCCTGTGAGTCCGGTCGCGGGTCACGCGGACTCAATCGCTGCAGGGATACCCACGATCGTCTCACGGGAGGACGAACAGGGAGATGCGGAAGTAAACAGCATCTCCCCGTTCTGCCTAGCAACAAGTGACACTGATCTCTGCTCCCTGTGATTGGAGCAGAGATCAGTGATCACTAACACACAGCCACGCCCTCCACAGTTAGTAACACGCCCCTAGGAACACTTAACCCCTACACTGCCACCACCTGGTTAACGCCTTCACTGCCAGTGTCATTTACACAGGAGACAGTGCATTTGTATAGCACTGATTGCTGTATAAATGACAATGGTCCCAAAAATGTGTTAAAAATGTCCGATGTGTCCTCTAAAATGTCGCAGTCACAATAAAAATTTGCTGATCGCCACCATTACTAGTAAAAAAACATATTAATAAAAATTCCATAAAACTATCCCCTATTTTGTAAACGCTATAACTTTTGCGCAAACCAATTTAATAATCGCTTATGGCGATTTTTTTTTACCAAAAATATGTAGAAGAATACGTATCGGCCTAAACTGAGGAAAAAAAATATGTTATATATTTATATATATATATATTTATTATAGCAAAAAGGTAAAAATAATGTTTTTTTTTTTCAAAATTGTCGCTCTTTTTTTGTTTATAGCGCAAAAAAAAAAAACCGCAGAGGTGATCAAATACCACCAAAAAGAAAAGCTCTATTTGTAGGGACGACCGCGCAATTGTCAGTTAAAGCGACGCAGTGCCTAATCGCAAAAAGTGCTCTGGTCTTAAGGCAGCAAAATGGTCCGGTCTGAAAGTGGTTAACAGTGTTTGCACAATTTTTTTGCCTGTTTGCATGTTCTGCTGCGAACCGAACCGGGGGGGGGGGGGCCTTGTTCGGCTCATCCCTAGTCAGTATATACATGATTACATATCCAATAAATTCTTCTTCTTTTTTTTGCAGATTATATGTTTTTGGTTTCAAATTGTGGTGATGGTAGTTGTCTAGTTAAAAAATAGAAAGTGACCTTCGCGCTTTACTAATGGATAATGGATTAAATAAATCCACACGTGTGAGTGAATAAATGAATAAAATAAGTGCACATGTGCAAAGGACACTTATAAATATAAATCAAATAAATAGTGACAAGTGTGATTCAGTGTAGATAAATTATCTTACATGAATAAATTACTAGCAGCCAAACCTAAATGTGTTCACAATACACAACAACAAATTGATAGTAAAAGTGATTCAGCGCTAAAAATAAAATAAAAACACACAGTAAAAATATCACATCTAATAAAACCCAGTAAAGGATCAATAATTGGTAAAAATAAATATAAGCACGTAATAAACACCACAAATAAACTGGTTAATAAAGAAGGTGGTCTGTGAGTCTAATGTAACTAAAAAAGTCTGATGAATAAAGGAGTTAAAAAAGTTCAAATCGGGGGATAGCTCTTGTTGACATCACTGGGAGATAAGTCTTGATAGCATCAGTAGTATAAGTGGTTAAAAGACAACTATTTAGAATTCATCCACACATATATATGCTGAATGCTTTTCCAAAAAGCGAGGTGTTTCACAACTGTCAGCAGGGTAGGTTGGTACAATCCTTAAACGGTTCCCCTAACCTCCCACCTGGTATCCAAAGAGTAAGGTGTTTCACAACTGTCAGCAGGGTAGGTTGGTGCAATCCTTAAACAGTTTCCCTAACCTCTCACCTCATATACTCTTTGGTAGCGCGTGTGATAAGGAACGTTGTAGCCCTTCTCTACCATCCGAGCGCTTCTCCTCCCTTTCAGCGGTTATTCACCGCGCACTGGAAACAGGGATGTGCCTTCGCGTTGGGACCACTGTCCTTTCCACGCCGTTAGGCCAGCATATGTCTAAATGCGGGTCAATAGCCAAGTCTCCGATCCAATATAATCACCGGGGGAAAAGGGGGGGAAAAATGCTTCCAATGGTGAAGTATATCAAAACATGGGGACTTTATTCAAAACAAAAATAAAAATTGGACTCTTACAAGATAAAAAAATTTCAAGTAGGCAAACATTAAAATGGCGTCCAAAGTGATGTGAGATTGGCGTTTGGACGCCATTTTAATGTTTGCCTACTTGAAAAATGTTTATCTTGTAAGAGTCCAATTTTTATTTTTGTTTTGAATAAAGTCCCCATGTTTTGATATACTTCACCATTGGAAGCATTTAGACATATGCTGGCCTAACGGCGTGGAAAGGACAGTGGTCCCAACGCGAAGGCACATCCCTGTTTCCAGTGCGCGGTGAATAACCGCTGAAAGGGAGGAGAAGCGCTCGGATGGTAGAGAAGGGCTACAACGTTCCTTATCACACGCGCTACCAAAGAGTATATGAGGTGAGAGGTTAGGGAAACTGTTTAAGGATTGCACCAACCTACCCTGCTGACAGTTGTGAAACACCTTACTCTTTGGATACCAGGTGGGAGGTTAGGGGAACCGTTTAAGGATTGTACCAACCTACCCTGCTGACAGTTGTGAAACACCTCGCTTTTTGGAAAAGCATTCAGCATATATATGTGTGGATGAATTCTAAATAGTTGTCTTTTAACCACTTATACTACTGATGCTATCAAGACTTATCTCCCAGTGATGTCAACAAGAGCTATCCCCCGATTTGAACTTTTTTAACTCCTTTATTCATCGGACTTTTTTAGTTATATTAGACTCACAGACCACCTTCTTTATTAAACAGTTTATTTGTGGTGTTTATTACGCGCTTATATTTATTTTTACCAATTATTGATCCTTTACTGGGTTTTATTAGATGTGATATTTTTACTGTGTGTTTTTATTTTATTTTTAGCGCTGAATCACTTTTACTATCAATTTGCGGTAGTTGTCTAGTGACCTAATGGGAGCTGGACTAAATACCTGATTGCCATAAAATGTATTATTTACCCTGTATATGGTTGGATTAAATTAAGTATTTAAAACAAAAGCAAAGAAAGACGTAAGGAAAAGGTATAAATTTCCTGACTTAACAGGGGCAGCAGAAGTTTTACTATAATCTGCTTTAGTGATTATAACACTAAATATCACCATGTGTTTGTCCATTACCATATATACTCGAGTATAAGCCGACCCGAATATAAGCAGAGGCACCTAATTTTACCACAAGCAACTGGGAAAATGTATTGACCCCAAAGAGTCCCGAAATTACATTGCTGCAGATGGACACAGTTGACCGAGTTTGGGGCCCTGTATCTCTGGGTTACTTGGTGCTAGGAACCCCATCTTTGGATATGTTGTAGTGCCAGTTCCTAGCACCAAGTGGGGTTCCTAGCACCAAGTGTCCCCGAGATATGGGGCCCCAAAGTCAGGTCGGAAAATGTCAAGCACTTTTCTGCAGCAGAGAATGCCATTTTCCGAACCGAATTTGGGGCCCTGTATCTCGGGGTCACTTGGTGCTAGGAACCCCATCTTTGGATATGTTGTAGTGCTAGGTCCACTGGGTTGGCATACCAAAGTTCCTAGCACCAAGTGGCCCCGAGATACGGAGTATATACGAGTATATATGGTACTTTTTTGTTTTTCTAGTTCTTGTTTTGTATCCACATTATAATTCTTAGCATACTTATGGAATCTCGAATTTCCTTATTTCTTATACTGTATATGAAGGGATTGAACAAGGGTGTTACCACGGTATACATAATTGAAATGACCTTGTTAACGGATTGTAAGTGTCCTTTTGATGGGACCACATAAATCATCACTAGGGTTCCATAAAACATACCTACCACAGAGAGGTGTGAGCTGCATGTTGAGAAGGCTTTTTTCCTACTAGTAATAGACGACATACTAAGAATGGCTATCAAAACATAGATGTAGCTTGTTACAACTGAAATAAAAGGTGTCACTATTATAGGGATGGCTAGGATTACTATTTCTCTCTGAAGAACCGAGGTGTCTGAGCAAGCAAGATCCACAAGTGGTGCAAGATCACAGAAGTAATGGTTGATGGTATTGGGTCCACAGAATTCAAGTTTGCTCAGAAGATACAATGTGATCAACTGCGATAAAAACCCAAACACCCAGCAAAAGACAGTCAAATTATGCTGAAAATTCCGGCCCATAATTCTGTTGTAGAGCAAAGGCTTACATATGGCCAAGTACCGGTCATAAGCCATCACTGCAAGAAGATAGCACTCTGTACTAGCGGAGGCACAATAGAGATAACTCTGAGCAATGCAGTCAGAGATAGAAATGGTGGCCCCATTTAGTCATATGACCCGTAACATGTTGGGGACAACGAGGGTCACAACCAAAATTTCTGAATATAAGAAGTTTTTCAGGAAAAAGTACATGGGAGAGCTAAAACATTTTCTAGTGGACACTAGTTGGATTATAAAGACATCAAGGATAATTGTCATGGTGTAAGACGCAAGTATTACAATAAATAGAACAGTGTTAAATTCACCAACACTTTGGAATCCCAGGAGGAAAAGCTTCATTGCTACTGTTTCATTTTTTTCACTCATGTTTAGTTTTCTGAAAAAAAATGATATAATTTTACATTATTAACCACTTGCGCTGTCTGTTTTAATTTTTCATACATATATTAAAAACAGCATTTTTTTTGCTAGAAAATTTCTCTGAACCCCCAAACATTATAGAAAAATCAAAAACAAACCACCACTCCAGTGCTCAAAGGACAGTAACCAGACAAAGATAGAGTGTAGGGTCTGTGTTTCCTCCAGAGAAATGCTTCAATGGTGTAGCCATGGGCGTCCGCAGGTAGGGGCAAGGCTGGTCAAGTGCCCCCCCTGGAATCAGGGATCAGATCTTAAAATCAGGACAGCTGCTTTGCTATTGGGGTGTGGGCAGCCCAAACCCGGGTGCCACCCACCAGTGGTGTGACACCATCAAGGTGCTGTCAAGCCCCCCATCAGTGTAGTGTGACTTTGGGCTCTTTTCCCTGCTCACTCCAGCAGAGAACTAGGCAGCGCTGTAACAGGAGAAAGGCGAGCTGCGGACTATCAGGTTTCCCCCACTCGCCCCCCCTCTCCTGTCAGGGAAAAGAGACGGCGGCTCTCACCAGGTTCCCTACCCAGCTTCCTGCCAGCACCGTTCCTTCCCTAAAAAACAAAATAAAAAAGGAAGCAGCGCCAGAACAAACAAAGAATTACTATATAACAGACAGGGATAATTCAACAAAGTCACTATGTCCAGTCCTAAGTTTATGAGTCCAAATATAGCTGGAGTGTTATAAGCATAAAAAATAGAGCATATGTTGAAGAAAATGTCCACATCAGGGGTAATCACAATATCAGCACCGCAGTGAAGTAATATATTAGGTGATATAGGATCCCTCCACCAGTATTGCTATGCTCTTACCAGAGGGCTGAGCATATAGAGCTCTGTAGTAATGGCTATGGATATCCTAGCGATGAAGTCCTGCGATCACCAAGTATATAATATGGATCAGACGTCCCTTGTTCCTCCCGGTACTCAAGTCATACACTCAGCAGTGCATTGTAGTATAAAAGAAGAGAGGGGGTACCCATAGCGTAAAACAATATTGAATATTTTATTTTAAAAACAAAGATAAACTCACATTCAAATTCAAATTGGAGCATAAGACACATCCGCCGGCCGGTCGGATCCTGTAGCCCGTCCTCCTGAGTGTGGTGGCGTCACTGCGCGCCTTCCCAGACTAGTTTCGGTACAATTACCGTCATCAATGGGGAACGGGCGACGTAGCGACGCACCACCATTAAATAACCAAGCCTCATTCTGGAATGCGGTCATGTGACTCAAACTCAGACCGCCATTTTAGAGATGGGCATTCACACTAATCTGTATGGGCAGATGTCTGTAAGGACAACCGTCATATATAGAGATTTATATCCTAAAAGCCAGAACGAGTCCATAAATTGATTTTTGCAATATCAATAAAAGGACTTAAATAAAGAATATGAAAATTAGAAATAAAAATAGAAATAAATACTACATCGTGAACGACATTATATTAAAATGTGTGTCGAACGGGGGATAACCAGTCTTAAGCATGAATATACTAGGACCGAAAATATCTCCCCCTATCGGTGATCTAGTGCTATTGTTAGTGAGCACAGATACAATAACTCCCAAATAAAGCCATATATGTGACCAAATGTGGAATAATCAAATAAATGATATAATAATGTAAAAATGGGGAATTAATCCCATAAAACATAAAATGTAGGATTTTAAGTGTATGAACATTTATAAGACGTGATGTAATATAAATATATAGTGATATGATAAAAAATAAAAAATAAAAAATAAAAATAAGTGAAATATAAAGTGAAAATAAGTACAAAACCACTAAAAGTGAATTTAAAAAAGGGTGTCAAAGTGAGATGACCGCATAAAGAATGTGTAATAATGTGAATTCAATACATTAAAATTTCGTCCCACGGATCGTCACACTGGCCCGCATCCCAGAATGGGCCACAGATAGCAACAATAATACACAATAATAAAACCATATATTAAAATCTTATATTTAGAAACAAGTGGGAACCTTCAAGAGTTATCTATAAAAGCATTAACATCGGTGTCAATGTTCAGCCCAAAGGGGGTGTAGCACTTGAGCCGATGTATCCACCCCATTTCTGATCTAGAGATCTCCCTAACCAGGGAACTACCCCGCCAATGTGGCTTGAATTTATCGATCCCTAAAAATAACGTATTCGCAGGTTTTTTTTTGTGGTGAAGTAAGTAGTGTTTCGAAACCGAATGTTTCGGAAACCCAGTTAGAATATTGGTTATGTGCTCATTGAGGCGTACTTGCAGGGGCCGTTTGGTACGTCCCACATATTGTAGGCCACAAGGGCACTGCAACATGTAGACCACCCCTGTAGTGGCACAAGTGATGAAGGGTTTGATGGTGTGTATTGCCCCTGTGGCAGTACACCCAAAGGTCGTGGTGCGTCTACCAGATGCAGTATTCAATGAGCAAACACGACATTTCCCACATTTATAGTACCCCGTTAATTGATCAAAAAATCCTCTCGTAGAAGTAGGGGGATTGATGACATTTGGGGCAAGTTTATGTCTCAGGGATGGCGCCCCTCTAAAGACAACCCTAGGTCTCTCTGGAACCACTTCTCTAAGAATAGAATCATTAGATACTATGTGCCAATGTTTATTAACCAGCTTCCTTATATTGTTATGTTGCACGGAATAGGTGGTCAGGAAGGGAACTCCACCCTGGAAGTCATTCCGTGCACGGGGGCCCTTCTCTAATAGGAGACTGTCCCTTTCCAAATTTTCCACGGAATTCAGGGTTTCGACAAGAAATTCTTCGCCGTACCCCTTTTCCAAGAATCTTTGTGTTAGTACTTTGGCCTGATCTTGGAATACAACAGGATCTGAACAATTGCGCCTAAGCCGTAGATACTGGCTTTTGGGCACAGACTTAAGCCACGGAGCGTGATGACAGCTATCAGTAGGTATAAAAGAATTCCTATCCGTGGCTTTAAAATAGGTCGCAGTGACAATTTTGTCATCCTGTATCCTGACGTTGAGATCTAGGAAATGTATAAGAGTCTGACTCTTCTCGTACTTAAGTTCGATGCCCCTCGAATTTTGGTTCAAGGACTCCATGAAAGAGTCCAGATCACCGGAGTCGCCATCCCATAGGAGGAGGATGTCATCAATGTACCTAGCCCAGAAGGTCAATTGAGGCACATTCTGGGCATAGATGACATCCTCCTCCCACCTGGCCATAAATAGATTGGCCAGACTGGGGGCATATTTAGCCCCCATGGCAACTCCAGTGGTCTGACGAAAAAATTGGTTGTCAAACCAAAAATAATTTCGTGTAGCAACGAATCTAAGTAATACCATCAGGAATTTAATTTGCTCCTCTGGCAATCCAGAGTCACGCTGGAGATAACCCTGCACCGCCTCCAGACCTAATTCGTGAGGGATAATGGTATACAGGGAGGTGACATCGGCAGTCACCATCCATGTATTCTCAGTAACCCTCAAATTATTTAAAAGATTTATCACATGTCTGGAGTCCTTAACGAAAGAGGGCATTTTTCCAACGAGAGGTTGTAGGTACACATCGATATATTTGCCCACCCGGGACGTAATGGAATCTATTCCACTTACTATAGGACGTCCCGGGGGGCAAACAGGATCTTTGTGCACCTTAGGTAGATAATAGAGGACAGGGGTCCGTGGAGCCCTAGGGACAAGATAAAAGGCCTCCTTGGAATCGAGGATCCCTGAGGAGAGTCCACCAGCTATCAGCTCCTCAAGCTCCCTAGTATAATGAACCTTAGGGTCTGAGGGCAATTGACTGTAAGTGGTGGTATCTCCGACAATACGATGCATCTCGGTCATGTACATCTCTCTATCCAAAACTACAATACCCCCCCCCTTATCCGCAGGCCTGATAACCAAATCCTTTCTCCTGCAAAGTGAGTCCAACCCATCCTGTAGGGATTTTGTCATCCTAACTTTTTTCACCTCCATATGGTCGAGGTCCCTCAACATGACGTCTCTAAAGACCTTTAAAGATGGAGCCAATGTTCCAGGCGGGTTGAACAGTGAAGCGTTACGCAAGCCTGAATGAACAACAGGTTCCGCATCAGTATTAATAGCATTGGTCTCTCTGTCATAAGTGTTCACAGTCATGTGTCTTTTAATGTTCAATTTGCGAACAAACTTATGGATATCCATGAAAGTATGGAATTTATTCAGCCCCCTAGGGGGTGCGAATTTTAAACCCTTATCTAAAATAGCTTGTTCTGACTCTGAAAGTGACTTAGTGCTTAAATTAAAAATACCCTGTCCCTTTAGACCCTTGGCCGCTTTAGCTGCTCTGGACCGCCTCCCCCCTCTGGTTCCTCTCCCCTTTCTCCTTGCCTTTTGACCCCTTGTGAGGGTTTGTGAAAACCCCATTGGTTCGTTCCTACCCCTTGTGGGGGGCCCCTAGGTTCACCCATGGATCCTCGGGGGGGGGCAATTAGAAATCGGATTGATTGGATATAGGTAAGGCTGGGAACGGGGAGCAAAATCCCCTTCGGGCCCGTTCATATCATTGAGCGGAAAAAAGTTGTTTCTTATCGGGACATTGTAGTCCCATTCAGAATGGTTGTATCTATTCCCATATGAGGGGGTTTGTACATTTGTGTCCCTATTATGTGGACCTCCGTTCCTTCCCTATTGGCCATAACTGAGGGCCAATCAAAGGAGACTAGGAGAGGAGAGCATCATGGGACATGTAGTCCCAAAGATTTGCGGCCCCATTTTCCACAGGGAGGAGGCTAGAGCTTGATCAAGAGAGAGATTGAGAGACTGCAGCCTGAAAAAAAGCTGAGGGTGAGAGTGCTACAGGGCAAAGAAAGAGGAGTGTGCTGGGCGGAAGCCAGAGAGAGAGCTACGATACCCAGCTCCACCAGAGAGAGAGCCACACTGTCCAGCGCCACCAGAGAGAGAGACTGAGCCACTACCAGGGTACAGACATGCTACACTGTACGACGCCGCAATCGTACATTTCCGGTCGAATGTTCCGCCTACAAGCTATAGTAGAATTCTAATGCACTAGTAATAATTATATTTATTAATTATTATTACTAGTCAACCAACATTAGAATTCTTCTATAGCCTATGGGCAGAGCATTTGACCATAAATGTCCGCTTGCGCCGACTGCTTTGTCGAATCTTCATGTTGAATCTTTTCTCTCTGTCGAATAATCTTGGACTAATAGAGTTAGGTTAGGCACGTTCGACCTTTTTTGCTATTGTCTCTATAATGTCGAATTTTTTCTCTCTATGTCGAATAATCTTGGACTAATAGAGTTAGGTTAGGCACCTTCAACCTTTTTTGCTATTGTCTCTATAATGTTGAATCTTTTCTCTCTATGTCAAATCTTTTCTCTCTATGTAGAATAATCTTGGACTAATAGAGTTAGGTTAGGCACATTCGACCTTTTTTGCTATTGTCTCTATAATGTCGAATTTTTTCTCTCTATGTCGAATAATCTTGGACTAATAGAGTTAGGTTAGGCACCTTCAACCTTTTTTGCTATTGTCTCTATAATGTTGAATCTTTTCTCTCTATGTCAAATCTTTTCTCTCTATGTAGAATAATCTTGAACTAATAGAGCTAAGGTTAGGCACATTCGACCACAGGTTTGATGGACACAGATCGCTATTGTCAGCATCATGTTGAATCTCCTATCTATATCGAACTGTTGTCACAACGAAAACAAAAATAAAGCATTTGTTTATGTTGGATCTTTCGGTTTTCAGATTCTGCACGTTCGTTATCGTTTGTTAAAACGATAACGAAAATACCCAAAATTCGGGCGAAAACGAATGCACATGTCTAAAGGAAACCAAATAGCCAATAAAATACTCACGAAGGACAGAAGTAACATGCATAACAACTACTCTACTAGGGGTTGATTCTCCCAAGATGGATACCCTGTGGGGAAAATGGCACGAAGATATCCCGGATTTGGATAGGGAATTATGGGAAGAGTGCTTCGAGGACGGGGCAAAGTTAGTCATATCCTCTAGAGATAGGCTAATACACACTAAATGCATGCACAGAGTGTACTATACCCCCCCAGAGACTGCACAAGATCTATCCGCACAGGTCGTCCAGTTGCCCCAAATGTCGGGCCCCAGAGGGTATGTTTATACACATGTTTTGGCAGTGCCCTCTGATAGAGAGGTTCTGGACAGAAGTCTTTGAATGCATCAACATACGACTACAGCTGGATGTGCCAGCGACACCTGAACTGGCGCTGCTGGGCATTCACGATGACGAGCAGAGGCCTAGGTACACTAGATTACTGATTTCCCTTCTGCTGTTTTATGCCAGAAAAGAGATCCTCAGGACTTGGATTTCTCCCTCCCCACCCACGCTGGCCTCATGCGACTCTGCAGTCAATGCAGTGCTCCCCTTGTATAAACTGACGTACATCAACAGAGGATGTCCACAAAAATTTGACCGGCTTTGGTTACCATGGGTGGAACAATTCTAACAAGAGATGCTTAGAACACATGGGCAAGCTCGAAGGGTAGGCTGAAGGAGCGGCGGGGGCCCTGGTCCCCCCCCTCCCCCCCCCCCACTTTGGGGTGGGGCTGAACGTGAGACTATGCTTACTCCTGAGTCAGCCTTATAGGATAAACGTTTTAGTTATACCGAACTATATCTCTGACCGATGAAGTAACTTGTTTTACCTGAATTTGATGTCATTGTCTGTACTAACTTGTCCTCCCTTCCGACAGTTGTCACTGATTGATAAGATATTGTTTGTTGTATACTACCTTGTTCTGTAACGCTTTACTTAATAAAGACCAACCTTGTTATTAAAAAAACATGCATAACAACAGACTTTGATGGTAAACCAGTGTGACAATAAAGGACCAGATTATGGCGATGTTGGCAAGCTGATGCGTTTCAGGGATGCATCCCCTTCCTCAGAGCTCAAGCCAACTAATGTTTGCCTCCTAATAAATGCACCAGGTACCCTACAGCTCCACCTTTCAATTGGGCGGAGTGTCGCGGCATCAGACAGGGTCAAAAAGGTCATCATAATAATCCTAAATAACGTGTTAAATACATGTAAATACATATTCAGTATATACAGTATATATATATATATATATATATATATATATATATATATATATATATATATATATATATATATATTGTCAAAAGTATTGAGACACCTGCCTTTACACGCACATGAACTTTAATGACATCCCAGTCTCAGTCCGTAGGGTTCAATATTGAGTTGGCCCACCCTTTGCAGCTATAACAGCTTCAACTCTTCTGGGAAGGCTGTCCACAAGGTTTAGGAGTGTGTCTATGGGAATGTTTGACCATTCTTTCAGAAGCGCATTTGTTGAAGTCAGACACTGATGTTGGTAGAGAAGGCCTGGCTCATAGTCTCAGCTCAAATTCATCCCAAAGGTGTTCTATTGGGTTGAGGTCAGGACTCAGGCAAGTCAAGTTCCTCCACCCCAAACTCACTCATTCATGTCTTTATGGACCTAGCTTTGTGCACTGGTCCAAATCATTTGGTGGAGGGGGGATTATGGTGTGAGGTTGTTTTTTCAGGGGTTGGGCTTGGCCCCTTAATTCCAGTGAAGGGAACTCTTAAGGCATCAGCATACCAAGACTTTTGGGGCAATTTCATGCTCCTAACTTTGTGGGAACAGTTTGGGGATGGCCCCTTTCTGTTCCAACATGACGGCACACCAGTGCACAAAGCAAGGTCCATAAAGGCATGGATGAGTGAGTTTGGGGTGGAGGAACTTGACTGGCCTGCACAGAGTCCTGACCTCAACCCAATAGAACACTTAGGGATTAATTAGAATCCAGACTGTGAGCCAGGCCTTCTCGTCCAACATCAGTGCCTGACCACACAAATGTGCTTCTGGAAGAATCATTAAACATTCCCATAGACACACTCCTAAACCTTGAAAATTCCCCAGCATCAGTGGAAGGAAAAAAATTACATAGTTAACAGTGCATATGGTTATTAATAGACATGTGCAGAATGAAAAAAATAGTTTTGATTCGTTATTTACACAAATGTGTTTAGTTTGATAGTTAAAAAGTAGGTGAGGTTGAAAAAAGACACAATTCCACCTATGTGTGTGATTATATGTCAGATTTACATTGTATATCCCTGTATGTTGCAGACTAGGGATGAGCCGAACACCCCCCTGTTCGGTTCGCACCAGAACCTGCGAACAGACCTAAAATTTGCGCAAACTTTAGAACCCCATTAAAGTCTATGGGACTCGAACGTTCAAAATCAAAAGTGCTAATTTTAAAGGCTAAAATGCAAGTTATTGTCATAAAAAGGGTTTGGGGACCCGGGTCCTGCCCCAGGGGACATGTATCAATGCAAAAAAACTTTTAAAAACAACAGTTTTTTCGGGAGCAGTGATTTTAATAATGCTTAAAGTGAAACAATAAAAGTGTAATATTCCTTTAAATTTCATACCTGGGGTGTGTATAGTATGCCTGTAAAGGGGCGCATGTTTCCTGTGCCTAGAACTGTCCCTGCACAAAGTGTCATTTCCGAAGGAAAAAAAGTAATTTAAAAGCACTTCTGGCTATAATGAATTGTCGGCTCCCGTAATACAGAGATCAGTCATTGAAAGTCATTGATAAAAAAAAAAAAATGGTAGGGGTACAATATACCCGTTACCATTTCAAACAGGGGGGGCAGGATCTGGGGGTTAAAGGGGGCTTCCATATTCCGATAAGCCCCCCACCCGCAGACCCCCACAACCACCGGGCAAGGGTTGTGGGGATGAGGCCCTTGTCCCCATCAACATGGGGACAAGGTGCTTTGGGGGGCTACCCCCAAAGCACCCTCCCAACGTTGAGGGCATGTTGCCTGGTAAGGTTCATAAAGGCTCTGGTATGGATATTTGGGGTGAACCCAAATGCCTTTACAGGCATACTATACACACACCCCTCAGGTATGAAATCTAAAGGAATATTACACTTTTATTGTTTCACTGTAAGCATTATTAAAATCACTGCTCCCGAAAAAACAGCCGTTTTAAAAAAAAATTTGCATTGATACAAGACCCCATGGGGCATGTTGAGGGCATGTGGCCTGGTATGGTTCGGGGGGGCGCTCTCTCTTTTCCTGCGGCCTGCCAGTTTGCGTGCTCGGATAAGGATCTGGTATGGATTTTAGGGTGACCCCCACGCATTTTTTTAAAAAAATTCCCGTTAATATTCTTAATATTTATACCAGACCCAAAGGGCCTGGTAATGGATTTTTTTCAATAAGTTTTATCTATATTGCCGAGACCCGACAATTCATTATAGCGGCGATCAGTTTTAAATGACGAGATGACTTTTCCTTTAGAAATGTCATTTTGCTGTGGTACTGTTCTAAACACAGGAAAACTGCGCCACTTTGCAGTCATACTATAGACACCCCCCAGGCACAATATTTAAAGGAATATTTCATTTTTATTGTTTCACTTTAAGCATTAAAAAAAATCACTGCTCCCGAAAAAATTTCATTAAAAAAAAAAAAAAAAAATGCATTGATACATGTCCCCTGGGGCAGGACCCGGGTCCCCAAAAACTTGTTATGACAATAACTTGCATATAAGCCTTTAAAATGAGCACCCATTGATTTTTCATGTTCGTGTCCCATAGACTTTAACGGTGTTCGTGTGTTCGAACACATTTTTTGCCTGTTTAGTATGTTCTGCTTCAAACCGAAACGGGGGGTGTTCGGGTCATCCCTACCTGCCAGCCAGGACACCATTTGGACCCAAGAACTGTCCCTCTCACACAAAGTTTAACTGATCATTGATGCCATCGATTTACCTTCCTTCTACCTTTGTTCAGCATCACTCTTCACTGTGTAAAAGAGACCACTGACCAGATCAAAGCATGCTCTCATCATGCTTTGTTTAAATGCAGGTATAACACATGATTTTAGGCAAACAGGCAGGCTGGCATCACTTACTTTTTTAGCTGTCCTGTCCAGGCCCTGGAGACACTTTTCCGACATCAGGCAGAAGGGGACTTCTCCAGGCAGCTCCTCCCCCTTCATGATCACCTGACCCATTAATTTCCGCCCCCTGAGCTCAATAGTCGGCCGGACGGCCGCGGAGCTGGCTCCAGCCCACAGAGCAGCCCAGCTGCCTTGGAAGTGGGGACCCGGCCAGAAGGACATGGATGCAGTCCTCTCCGTGGAGTTGGCCCCGGAGAGGTCAGCAGAAGGTCAGCAGGGCCGGCCCAAGGAGCTGCCCAGGAAGTCAGAATCAGGCCCGAAATTAAAATGCGGCCCGACTGGGCATATGCCGGGTGAGCTATATGGCCAGTTCGGGCCTGTTGGTGACAGCAGAAGGAATGGTGCATCATTGTGGGTGTCAGTGCAAGGAATTAATGTTCCATTGTTGGTGTCAGTGGGAGTAATACTGCCTCACTGTTGGTGTCAGTGATAGGAGTGGTGTCTTATCCTTGGCATCAGTCATAGGAACAGTGCATTGTATGAGTGGGAAGAACAGTGTCCCAAGGGACAGATAATGGCAAGCAAAGGGCAGCACCTGGCCCGCAGGCCACAGTTTGGAAACCACTAATTTAAAGCATTGTAACTTTGTAGCATATCACAAGGTCAAGGGCTGCAATAGGGGGCTGATCTGCGTCAGATATTTCGGAACACAGCCAAAAACTGGACAAGCATCGGGATTCACATGTTTGGGTCATCTCTGAGCTGGGATCTCAGCCTAGGAAGTAGATGGTCACCCTGGGTCATACCTGAACATAGATGGTGCCATCCTTCTAGAAAGAAAAGCAGATGAAGGCAATGTCCGGGGGAGTCCTGTGATCAGAATACATACCAGAAAGTGTTACACATTTGTTTGCATGCATGCAATAAGAAAAATATATCTCACACTAGATCCAATTTAACACAAGCCAAGAGACAGGGAATACAAACACAATGTTATAATAATATATCTAAATAGTCCCAAAAAAATCTTTTTAGAATAAAATGTAGAGAGAAGCAGTGTTTCTACTCTGAGGCTATCAGTTTTACTGTTCCTATATTTATACAGTCTTGATATATACATAGAATTTGATAAAAACAATTAAATGACAATTTTTTTTCCCACCGGTTGTAATTATTGTGACTTTCAGAGGCTTTGAGGTTTAAATGTTGATAGGCTTACATTTTCCCGATTGGAAAGCACTCTTGTGAATAATAATATAGCACAAATTATTTTTAAACTTGCAAAAAAAAAAATAAGGCAAATAAATAATTAGAAAAATTTTTTAATCATAAAAAATGGAAACCTAATAATAATTCCTTTGGTTTCAATGATGTAATAAAATATTCAGAACTGCTTAAAAGACCTTTTTTTCCCATTCATGAAAAAGTGTTCTAAAGCAGCAATGTTTTCATAAAGAATGCCATGAATAATTTATATTTTAATAGTTTTATAAATAGAAAAATCTGTAAATAAAAAAAAAATATATAGATTTATATATTTTTAAAAAATATTTGTTTATTAAAGGTTTTAAGGAAAAGTAAAGTGACCTATGGTGGCACGACCCACACAGGGGTGTACCTACCAACTAAAACAAAACCATGATTTGGAGTGATTACCTTTAATCTAAAAAGCAAAATCCCATAGCTATATTTGCATGCAGTTTCTGAAGGTACTTACATGGTAAGTTCCCCCAAGCATCCTAGAGAAACTACCACAGTCCAACCACCGACATTACGGAGCTGAGAACATTAAATGATAAGTAATACAGCAGGCAAGTCAGCTCTGAGGAAGAGGGTATATCCCTTGAAACGTGTTAGCATTGTGTTGTGTGATCTTCCATATTGGTTATCCAGGTCCTGGAGGTCCAGGAGATCCTGCTATAGGAATTCCAACATGTCTATGTACATGTATAGTCTTTAAGAATTTGTCAGGAACCATGATTAAGGCTTAATGTAAACGGGACGTTTTTACAACCTCTCCTGAACGATTTCATAT
The DNA here is from genome assembly GCA_028564925.1 of Lithobates sylvaticus. Lineage (NCBI taxonomy): Eukaryota > Metazoa > Chordata > Amphibia > Anura > Ranidae > Lithobates > Lithobates sylvaticus. The sequence continues at coordinate 49,331,528 of CM053029.1, forward strand.
AGTAACTCACGTTTAAACGTCCATTTTTGCTGCGTTTACATGCCGCGTTTAGCCGCCATTAGTTTGCGTTTCACAATAGCCAAAAATGAAAAATGCCTGTAAACGAAATGTGGCTAAATGCGAGTTACCGTGTTTAGCCGCGTTTGGAAGCATGTAGCACTTGAAATGCCTCTAAACTCAGCATCTGAACTCATTTTTTTTGCTTTACAAAAAAGGCCTCTAAACTCAACTGCCTAAAAACGACATTAAACAGACCTGTGTACACGTACCGATAAGATAACATTGGATGAGTTCAGGGGCAGCTGAAAAAAGCAGCCAACTGTCTCTGAACTTCCGTTTACCAGCAACAGTGTATATGAGGCCTAAGCCCCCATACACACGGTCGGAAATTCTGCCCACAAAATCCGTCGTATTTTGTCCGAAACTGGTGTTGCATACACACGGTCGGACAAAGTTGACGTGGTGACGTTCGTTGCGTACGACGGAACCACGTAGCTTTTGGTCTCGTAATTTGATCTGAGCATGCGTCCGTCGGAATTCTCTACACGCGATCGAAAAAAGTCTGATTGGATTTTGTTGTCGGAAAATTTGAGATCCTGCAAATTTCCGACGGAAAAAGCCCACTAGAGCCCACACACGATCGGATTTTCCGACAACATAATCCGATCGAACTTTTTCCATCGGAATATCCGACCGTGTGTACAGGGCATAAGACTGAGACAGAAGTGGAGTAAAAATCACACATTTTAATAATGCCATACCATACCATAATAAATGGTACAAACAGAGAAAACGTAGTCAAAACATAGCCAGGGTTCGGTAACCAGAGTGGGTAGTCGGAACAAGCCAGTGAAACAGGAATCCAGAGATCAGCGTAGAAGACGCAGTAAACAGGATCAGGAACCAGAAGGGAAGTCAGCCAGGCAAAAGTCTTTCAACAGGAAAACACAGCAGAGAGTATCCGGATATGTTGACCAGGCGAAGGCACAGGAGATCTGATCAAGGCAGGGCTAGCTGATGAGCAGGAAATGAAGACCAGGTGACCAGGTGAGGGATGAAGAGTGTTGGCAATTAACTGACAGCTGAGCACAGAGCTCTGAGAAGGAAGGGCTGATCCCAGCCCTGACAGAATTCCATACACTTGGTAACTGATTCCTCTGAAGGAGAACAAAATATGCATCTGGAAGTGACATCAAACGTGCACAGGAAGTGCCATGTCAGTCATCTTCGATGTTGGTTTGCATGTGTTTATTTACCCTTCTTTGTTTGTAAGTGTATGGGGAAAAAATAAATGTCCTTTTTTTTTGAACAAACTGCACTATGGGCATTTAATAATCTCTTGCATGGACATCTTGGTTAACATCCCTGTGGATGAGGGGGGAAACTATTAAAGGAGCAGAGCGAGGATTGTGTTACAAGTGCCTGGATTCTGGAGCTAAGTAAGGTACAGTGCCTTGAAAAAGTATTCATACCCCTTGAAATTTTCCACATTTTGTCACGTTACAACCCAAAACATAAATGTATTTTATTGGGATTTTATGTGATAGACCAACAAATAAATATCTGAAAAGTGTGGCGTGTATTTGTATTCAGCCCCTTTACTCTGATAACCCTAACTAAAATTTAGTGGAACCAATTGGGTTCAGAAGTCACCTAATTAGTAAATAGAGTCCACCTGTGTGTAATTTAATCTCAGTATAAATACAGCTGTTCTGTGAAGTCCTCAGAGGTTTGTTAGAGAACCTTAGTGAACAAACAGCATCATGAAGGCCAAGGAACACACCAGACAGGTCAGGGATAAAGTTGTGGAGAAGTTTAAAGTAGTGTTACATTATAAAAAAATATCCCAAGCTTTGAACATCTCACGGCGCACTGGTGCGCAGTCATGTTGGAACAGGAAGGGGCCATCCCCAAATTGTTCCCACAAAGTTGGGAGCATGAAATTGTCCAAAATGTCTTGGTATGCTGACACCTTAAGAATTCCATTCACTGGAACTAAGGGGCCAAACCCAACCCCTGAAAAACAACCCCACACCTTAATCCCCCCTCCACCAAATGATTTGGACCAGTGCACAAAGGAAGGTCCATAAAGATATGGATGAACGAGTTTGGGGTAGAGGAACTTGACTGGCCTGCACAGAGTCCTGACCTCAACCGATAGAAGACCTTTGGGATAAACTAGAGCGGAGACTGCGAGTTAGACCTTCTCATCCAACATCAGTGCCTGAGCTCACAAATGCGCTTCTGGAAGAATGGTCAAACATTCCATTAGAGACACTCCTAAACTTTGTGGACGGCCTTCCCAGAAGAGTAGAAGTGGTTATAGCTGCAAAGGGTGGGCCAACTCAATATTGAACCCTACGGACGAAGACTGGGATGTCATTAAAGTTCATGTGCGTGTAAAGGCAGGTGTCCCAATACTTTTGACAATATAATGTATATATTTACAGTTGTGCTCATAAGTTTACATACCCTGGCAGAATTTATGATTTCTTGGCCATTTTTCAGAGAATATGAATGATAACACAAAAACATTTCTTTCACTCATGGTTAGTGTTTGGCTGAAACCATTTATTATCAACCAACTGTGTTTACTCTTTTTAAAATCATAATGACAACAGAAACTACCCAAATGACCCTGATCAAAAGTTTACATACCCTGGTGATTTTGGCCTGATAACATACACACAAGTTGACACAAAGGGGTTTGAATGGCTATTAAAGGTAACCATCCTCACCTGTGATCTGTTTGCTTGTAATTAGTGTGTGTGTATAAAAGGTCTATTGCCCCGAACACACAGTCGGATTTTCCGACGGAAAATGTTCGATGGGAGCTTTTTTTTGGAAATTGTGACCGTGTGTATGCTCCATCGGACATTTTCCATTGGAATTTCCATTGCACAAAATTTGAGATCTGGTGCTCAAATTTTCCCGACAACAAAATCCGTTGTCGGAAATTCCGATCGTGTGTACACAATTCCAACGCACAAAGTTCCATGCATGCTCGGAATCAAGCAGAAGAGCCGCACTGGCTATTGAACTTAATTTTTCTTGGCTCGTACGTCACCACGTTCTTGACGTTCGGAATTTCCGACAACATTGTGTGACCGTGTGTATGCAAGACAAGTTTGAGCCAACATCCGTAGGAAAAAATCCCATGGATTTTGTTGTTGGAATGTCTGTTCGTGTGTACGCGATATATTCTGGACTCCTGACAGACCCTTGCATCTTTCATCCAGTGCTGCACTGACGTTTCTGGATTCTGACCAGTGTTGGTCATCTTACTTTAAAAAAGTATTTAGTTAAGTTACAAATTACTTCTCCCAAAAAGTAATTGTGTTAGTAACTCAGTTACTACATTGGAAAAGTAATTAGTTACGCAGCAAAGTAACTGACTTTTTTTTTTAAATATTCTATACGTGTAACTAAGGGGCGGGTCTAGTATTACTGTAACCAAGGGGCAGATCTGTTATAGCGTGTAAGCAAGGGGCGGGTCTATTATATCGTGTAAGGGGCGGATGGCTACAGAAGAGGGCGAATGTTAAATTAATGGGCAGAGCTCGATATATAACAATAATAATAAATGCGCCCCTTGGTTACAGTAATACTAGACCCACCCCTTGCAGAGTAGCACGAGCTTCAGGAGCGTGCGGCATCGCCTCGTACAATTACATGTTAACTGCGCCTGCGCGGTGTAGAGTTCACTCAGAGCTGTTTAGGTTCGGCAATTTTCGGAAGCTCCGTAGTTCTTCGTACTACGCAAGCTCTGCGCCTGCGCAGTACAGGGGGTCCTTATCCGGCGGGGGAACTTTTTCCGGCAGGACACCCGAATTACACTACTGCCATCTAGTGGCGGTAGATGTAATTGGGGTAACTAAGCCAAAGTAATGGGAACTGAGTTACCATGAGGGGAAAAGTAATCAGTTAGATTACTCGTTACCCTCTAAAGTAACTGCGTTAGGTAACTCAGTTTATTTTAACTCAGTTACTTACATCACTGATTCTGAGTCATGGGGAAAGCAAAAGAATTGTCAAAGGATCTGCGGGAAAAGGTAGTTGAACTGTATAAAACAGGAAAGGGATATATAAAGATATCCAAGGAATTGAGAATGCCAATCAGCAGTGTTCAAACTCTAATCAAGAAGTGGAAAATGAGGGGTTCTGTTGAAACCAAACCGAGGTCAGGTAGACCAACTAAAATTTCAGCCACAACTGCCAGCAAAATTGTTTAGGCTGCAAAGAAAAACCCACAAATAACTTCAGGTAAAATACAGGACTCTCTGAAAACATGTGGTGTGGCTGTTTCAAGATGCACAATAAGGAGGCACTTGAAGAAAGATGGGCTGCATGGTCGAGTCGCCAGAAGAAAGCCATTACTACACAAATGCCACAAAGTATCTCGCTTACAATACGCCAAACAGCACAGACAAGCCTCAAACCTTCTGACACAAAGTCATTTGGAGTGACCAAAATGTTGCTTTTTGGCCACAACCATAAACGCTACATTTGGAGTCATGAAATGAATGATGAAATGTACACCATTCCTATTGTGAAACACGGAGGTGGATCACTGATGTTTTGGGGCTGTGTGAGCTACAAAGGCACAGGAAATTTGGTCAAAATAGTTTTCAAGATGAATGCAGTATGTTATCAAAAAATACTGGAGGAACATTTGCATTCATCAGCCAGGAAGCTGCGCATGGAACGTACTTGGACATTCCAACATGACAATGATCGAAAACACAAGGCCAAGTCGACCTGTCATTAGCTACAGCAGAATAAAGTGAAGGTTTGGGAGTGGCCATCTCAGTCTCCTGACCTCAATATCATTTAGCCACTCTGGGGAGATCCCAAACGTGCTGTTCATGCAAGACAGCCCAAGAATTTACAGGAACTGGAGGCTTTTTGCCAAGAGGAATGGGCAGCTTTACAATCTGAGAAGATAAAGAGCCTCATCCACAAATACCACTAGACATGTGCACTGCCAAAAAATTTGTTCATTTTCATTTCATTCGTTTTTTGTTTTTTTCGTTTTTTGGGTCATTCGTTTTGATCGCAATTAGTAAATTCGTTCATTTGCCCATTCGTAAATTTGTAAATTCGTACATTCATAAATTCGTACATTCGCACATTCACACATTCGTAAATGCATACATTTGTAAATTCGTTCATTCATACATTCGTAAATTAGAAAATTTGGAAATTCGAAAACCCAAAAATTTGAAAATCAGAAATAGTAACTAACTATTAAATTATAGGTATTTTAATTTCCTTTCACATTTGGCTGTTAGTGAACATGAATTTATCTGAAGTTACGAATCATCCGAAATAACGAATGCTGCATCTAAACAAAATGGAACGGAACAAATTAATAATAAATAATAATAATAATACGTTTTTATTATTATTATTGTTATTTATTATTATTAATTCATTATATTCCATTTGTTTGGATGCGGCATTCGTTATTTCGGATAATTTGTAACTTAAGATAAATTTGGATTTGTTACGTTCACTAACAGCCCAATTAAAAAAGAAAATTACAATACCTATAATTTAATAGTTAGTAATAGTTAAGTTATTATTAGTTAATTATAAATTCAGATTTCCGAATTTCCGAATTTATGAATGTACGAATTTGCGAATGTACGAATTTACAAATGTGCGAATATACGAATTTACGAATGTGCAAATGTACGAATTTATGAATGTACGAATGTGCAAATGTACGAATTTAGGAATGTAAGAATGTGCAAATGTACGAATTTACGAATGTACGAATGTGCGAATGTACAAATGTGCAAATGTACGAATGTACGAATTTACAGATTTTCAAATATTTAAATTTACGAATATTCGGAAAAATTTGTTAAACGGATAAACGTTAATTCGGATATTTCCGAATTAATGAATTTGTCAAAATTTGTTAAAAAAACGAATTCGGAACAAAACGAATTGCACATGTCTACAAAAGACTTCAAGCTGTCATTGATGTTAAAGGGGGCAATACAAGGTATTAAGAACTGGGGTATGTAATTTGGGTAGTTTGGGTAGTTTCTGTTGTCATTCTGATTTAAAAAGAGTAAACACAGTTTACTAACCATGAGTGAAAGAAAAGTTTTTGTGTTATCATTCATATTCTCTGAAAAATTGCCAAGAAATCATAAATTCTGCCAGGGTATATAAAACTATGAGCACAACTGTGTGTACATGGGATTTTTTTTATATATACAGTATATATATATATATATATATATATATATATATATATTAAAGAACATACAAAGATATGTATTTCTCATGATGCTGCTATAATCTCATACTTCACTGTTAATGTAAAGTTTTGCACTTATGGGCTAAGAATATGCATGCATTATACATACTAGTAACTAGGAGAACAACTGGGGGAATCAATGGTGGAGAATGATTTGGGTGTTCTGGTAGATCATCAGCTTAACCACTTGACCACTGGTCACTTAACCGCTTAAGGACCGCCTCCTGCCCATATACGTCGGCAAAATGGCACGGCTGGGCATAACCACGTAACTGTACGTGGTCCTTTAAGAGCTCAGCCGTGGGTCGCACGCGTGCCGCCGGTGGCACGCTCGCGACCTGGTCCTGAGCTCCGTGACCGCGGCCGCGGGACCAGCGGACCTGATCGCCGCTGGTGTCCCGCGATCGGGTCACAGAGCTGAAGAACGGGGAGAGGTCTGTGTAAACAAACCTCTCCCGTGCTTCCTACACTGCCTGTCACTGATCGGCTGTTCCCTGTCATCGGGAAAGCCGAGCAGTGACGTCAGACATAAAGCCACGCCCCCTACTTAAAAAAAAAACACACACGTCACAGACTTAACCCCTCCCCGCCCCCTAGTGGTTAACTCCTTCACTACCATTGACATTTACATAGGAATCAGTGCATTTAAATAGCATTGATTTCTGTATAAATGACAATAGTCCCAAAAAATGTGTCAAAAATGTACGATGTGTCCACCATAATGTCGCAGTCACAATAAAAATCGCTGATCGCCGCCATTACTAGTAAAAAAAAAAATATTAATAAAAATGCTATTACATACCTATTTTGTAAACGCTATAACTTTTGCGCAAACCAATCAATAATCGCTAATTGCGATTTTTTTTTTACCAAAAATATGTAGAAGAATACGTATCGGCCTAAACTGAGGAAAAACATTTTTTTTTAGATATTTTTTGGGGATATTTATTATAGCAAAAAGTAAAAAATATTGAATTTTTTTCAAAATTGTTGCTTTATTTTTGTTTATAGCGCAAAAAATAAAAACCCCAGGGACGATCAAATACCACCAAAAGAAAGCTCTTTTTGTGGGAAAAAAAGGACGCCAATTTTGTTTGGGAGCCATGTCGCATGACCGCGCAATTGTCAGTTAAAGCGACGCAGTGCCGAATCGCAAAAAGAGGCCTGGTCCTTTGGCTGCAAATTGGTCCGGGGCTTAAGTGGTTAATCCCCCTTCCTAACCAGAATGACAATTACTCAGTCATGCAACACTTTACCCATATGAAATTTTTGTCCTTTTTTCACACAAATAGATATTTATTTTGGTGATATTTAATCACCACTGGATTTTTTTTTTTTTTGCGCTATGAAAGACAAGACTAAAAATTCAGTAAAATAAAAATAAAATTTTCTTAGTTTGTATTCTAAAATTTTACAAATTAGTAATTTTTCTTCATAAATTTTGGCCAAAATTTATACTGCTACATATCTTTGGTAAAAATAACCCAAATCGGTGTATATTATTTGGTCTTTGTGAAAGTTATAGGGTCCACAAGCTATGGTGCCAATCTCTGAAAATTGATCAGACCTGATGTACTGATGGCCTATCTCATTTCTTGTCAGCGGCCATTTACCGCAATCCGTGATGCGCCGGTCCAGAGGATACTCCCATGTGCGTGCCCCAGGGGGCGCGTGGGAGCGCGATTCTGGGAGGACGTCAATGTACGCCCTCCTAGAGTTATCGAGCCTCGCTGTAGCCGCCATTCGGCTATTGCGCAGTGGTTAAGTAGTTAATAATAACATGCAATGCCAAGCTGTGGTTTCTAAAGCGAGCAAAGTCCTTTCTTGTATTAACCACTAGCCGACCAGCCGCCGCAGTTATACTGCGACAGATTGGCACAGATGCGAAAATCATACATCACTCCTTTAACCACTTAAGCTCCGGACCATTTGGCTGCCCAAAGACTAGAGCACTTTTTGCGATTCGTCAGCGCGCTAACTGCTTCTTAAAAAGGGCAACGTACAGGTATGTTAATCTGCCTGTACATGCCCTTCTGTCGACGTATATTGACCAGGCCCCTTTTTGCGATTCGGCACTACGTCGCTTTAACTGACAATTGCGCGGTTGTGCAACGTGGCTCCCAAACAAAATTGGCGTCCTTTTTTTACCACAAATAGAGCTTTCTTTTGGTGGTATTTGATCGCCTATGTGTTTTTTTTTTTTTTGCGCTATAAACAAAAATAGAGCGACAATTTTGAAAAAAATGCTATATTTTTTACTATTTTTGTTTATAGCGCAAAAAATAAAAACCGCATAGGCGATCAAATACCACCAAAAGAAAGCTCTATTTGTGGAAAAAAAGGACGCCAATTTTGTTTGGGAGCCACGTTGCACGACCGCGCAATTGTCAGTTAAAGCGACGCAGTGCCGAATCGCAAAAAGGGGCCTGGTCCTTTGGCTGCAAATTGGTCCGGGGCTTAAGTGGTTAAAAAAGAGATAAAAAATAAAAAAAATGAAAAAATATTAAAAAATTATTTTTTCACACTGTCACCAGTCAGTGTCTCTGATAGCTGCCACACCTGTTATATGATGATGCTGCACTGGTTACAGTATGTTTAAAAGTTTTCTTAGTTTTCCCAAAAATTATAACAAAACATTACAACTTCAAAAAACCCACCATGCATGCCTCTTACTTAATAAGGAAAGGGAAGGTTGGCACTCAGGATGACACCCAAAATGGTATTTATTTATTAAATACATGTACAAAGCTGTAAAACAGCCCACGCGTTTCGGACGTTAGTCCTTAGTCACGGCCATCCTGAGTGCCGACCATCCCTTTCCTTATTCTGGTACATTGCAGGTGTCAGCAGCCTCAAGCACAGGGCAGAGCTTTTATGTGGGAATATTGCAGCGCCTATACACCTGTTTTTCTTGGATGCCTCTTACTAAATACCTTGAACTGTCTACATTCAAAAAAAGGGTAATTTGGGGGATATTTATACTGCCCTGACATTCTAGGGCCTTTAAGAAATGAGATAGGCGGTCAGTACATCAGGACTGATCAATTTTCAGATATATACCATAGTTTGTGGACTCTATAACTTTCCTTCAGATTAAGTAATATACACTGATTGGGTTATTTTCACCAAAGAAATGTGGAGAATTTTTGTCTAAATTTATGAAGAAAGATTATTTATTTGCAAAATTTTATACGAGAAACAAAGAAAAACTTTTAGTTTTTTTTAAATGTTTAGTCTTTTTTCATTTATTTAGAAACGTGTTGATTAAATACCACCAAAAGAAAGTTCTAGTTGTGTGAACAAAATTATAAAAATGTAGTTTGGGCACAGTCTTGCATGACCGGGCAATGGATTTCGGAGTGGCTAATGGTAACAATAACATTCAATTTTTTGCATAAGGGGTAGATTAGTTTATGAAATACAAATTCTTTTTCCTTCAAGTAGGCATTACTTTTATTCTTGACACAAAAATCAGATGCAAATCAGACAAATGAATCTGTCTCTTATATATTAGGTCACTTCTCCCTGCAACCATTAAAAAATACCAATATGATGACAACATAGTACATACCTAGACTGAAAGGGTTTGTTTGCCACATTCGTTCTCTTCAGATGCAAGTCTAGTTTAGAAATATGATTAACCGGTTATTAAATGGTTATTGTGCACAGATAGGTAGAGGAGCCGGGAAGGAGGGTCACCACTGCGGGAGCTGCACTGATCTGAGGACTGTAGTACGTTTACTATGAGTGGAGAGGTACAGGGGAGAGAGATAGTCACGGGGGTTTGCGGGGGTGTGGGGGCAGGTAAAAAAGGGCATACACATGGAGGAGATTTGGGATGTTGAGGGTAAGAGTATATTAACTGGGGGGGGTACTTTTGAAGGGGACATGACTTGTGCTAGAAGGAGGAGTGAATTTAAATCCCCCCACCCCACCTTTAAGAACAAGTCCTCTAATCCCAGAGCACCCCCCAGCATATATCTGACTCCTACCTCCAACCCACCCTCTGTTACAAGTCCTCTCACCTCCCAAATCACCCCCCAGTACATATCAGCTCCCCCACCTCAGCTTGTAACACTAGTCCTCTCCCCTCCCAGAGCACCCCCCAGAACATACTCAACCCCACACCCCTAAGCCACCTTCCAGCACAAGTCCTCTTCCCTCCCAGAGCACCCCCGTCACATAATCAGGACCAGTGGTGTAGTGGGTAGCACTCTTGCCTAGCAGTAAAAAGGATCGCTGGTTTGAATCCCAACCACAACATGACCTGCCTGGAGTTTGCATGTTCTCCCTGTACCTACGTGGGTTTCCTCCGTGTTCTCCGGTTTCCTTCCACACTCCAAAGACATGCTGGTAGGTTAATTGGCTTCTGTCCAAAATTGGCCCTAGTATATGAATGTGAGTTGAGGACCTTGGATTGTGGGCTCCTTGAGGGTAGGGAGAGGTAGAGTAGAGTGTGCGATGAATGTGTGGAGTGCTAACTAAATTGACAGCGCTATATGGATACCTTAAATAAATAATAATAGATCAGCATCTTTATGAGACACAATGTATGGGGATAGGGACAATTGTAGACAAGCACCATCACTCAGGTTGGACTGGTGTCTTCATTCAACCTTACTAACTAACTATATTCAACCCCCCCCCCCCCCAATCCACTTCCAGCACAAGTCCTCTCCCATCCCAAAGTAACCCCCAGCACATGTCAAAAACCTGGATTTTGTTTAACCATGCCCCTTAAGCCCCTCCCAATGTAAAGTTTGACCACATCCAATGTTTTTCCACTGAGTGAGCAGATTACGGCTCCAGAATGTTTGTCAGCGTGGCCTGTATTCTCAACCAGGGGACATCACAGCGCAGTTCAGTAGATGGTGATAACAATAAACAGGACAAATAGGGGGGGGGGGGGGGTATCCTTAATAGGGGCAAAGATAGCCATACAAATTGACAGGTGTTCTAATCCCTCTCAATGCTATCCAAAATTTGAAAAAGTATTGTCCACTTTAACTGTGGCCTTTGACATCCCTAGTGTGCTGCATATAATATACCGAAGACTGACAGAGACTGTGGACAGTTACATGAAATGGCTAGAGTTTACCACCATTATGATTACTTTACATATCAATGGTTCCACTCCCAGTACTAGAAAATGTACCTGAGAACTGCACAATAAACACCAAAATTGGGCTACCAGGCCCCAGGTTGAGCACAAGTTCTCTTGGGTCAATGCATACAGAAACTACTTAACCTACCAGTTGGTCTTTGGCCTGTGAAAGCACACCAGCAAGAACTCCCTAAAATAGGGATAAAGCATACAAATCCATTGGTTCTGATGGTATGTGAACCCTATGGCCTTAGTGTTGCACTGCTAGACACCTAAACTGTTGTGCTCAGTCTCAAACATTTCCATAAGACAAGACGAAGTTCTTCATTTCTTAAGCTGTAGATTAATGGATTAAACAATGGGGTCAGTACAGTATACAGAATTGATAAGAACTTGTTGTTATTAATGGAGTTTCTTTGGTAAGGTACCATATATATTACAATCAGAGGACCATAATATGAACATACTGAAGCCAAGTGTGAGCTGCAAGTGGAGAAGGCCTTTTGCCTCCCAGCAGAAGAGGAGATCCTGAAGATGGTGATAAAAATATACATGTACGTCCAGATGATGAACGAAAATGAGGAGGCTACAACAGGGACGGAGAGTATGACAACTTCTGTTCTCACCATGAAGGTGTCTGAACAAGAAAGGTCCACAAGAGGATCAAAGTCACAAAAGAAATGGTCAATGGTGTTGGACCCACAAAATTCCAGCTGACATAGAAGAATTACGGTTGTTAAGACAACTGTAAAACAAAGAAACCAGGTGACAGAAACAAGGGTTCTGCATAACTGGAGGTTCATTATATCTGCATATCTCAAAGGGTTACAGATGGCCATGTACCGATCATAAGACATTATTGTAAGGAGAACAGACTCTACACTGCCCGAGGCAATATAGACATAGAACTGAATAATGCATCCCGCAAGAGACATGATGCTACCGTTTTTCAATAAGACGTGAAGCATGTTTGGGGTAATATTAGTGGTAAACAAAATCTCAGAGATGGAAAGATGTTTGAGAAAGTAAAACATGGGGTATTGCAGCCGTTGGCTTGTAGAGACAAGTGTAATAATGAGGAAATCACCGGTTAAAGTTATTAAATATGCCATGAGAAACAAAGCAAAAAATATGGGATTGCAAGGTCCACAACTCCTAAAACCAAGTAGAGAAATTTCTGTGATGGTCTTGTTACCAAACATTCTATATTAAATACGGATATACAGAGCCGTCTGTTGGGATATTTTTGGAAGTTTCTGGTTCCTCAGAGGATTCTGTAAAAAAATAAAAAAAATGTTGCATAAATATTTATTTAAAGCGGTGTTCCGGCCGAAATTATACTTTTTAAATAAAAATACCCCTATAATACACAAGCTTAATGTATTCTAGTAAAGTTACTCTGTAAACGAAGGTCTGTTTTGTTAGTTTTTAGCAGTAGTTTGTTATTTTATAAACTTGCAGCAGGCCGTGGTCATCTTAAGTGTGGGCATCTGAAGCCAGACTGTATTTCTTCCTGGATCTCATCCTTGCAGATCTCGTACATGCTCAGTGCAGCATAAGCAGTGTAATAGGTTTCAGGTCAGGTTTCCATAGCAACAGCAGTGTCAGAGGAAGTTGCTGCCCCTTCCCAGGAGGCATTGCAAACAGAAAATGATGCGATGGGCCGGGGCCAGGGGGGAGGAAGTGAAAAATGAATACAGCAGATATACGGTCTGTGCTGAAAAAAAATAAAAAAAATATCCAATTTGTTTACAGTGCACAGTTTAGTGAGGGATGCTGAAGAGTTGTAAAAGTGGGTGGAACTCCACTTTAAAAAATTCCTAAGGCTCACACTTGGCCTCAACTAAAGCAAGACTGCTGCATCAAATAGTACCTGATTACTGGGCCACACAAATTCTACAAAAAATATTAATGGTGCGCTATTTCAAATAATGAAATGTGACTATAGAAATCCGAAATTGTTTAACGTTTTTTGTACTTTACTAGTATCCCATGCAGATATGCTGCCATTAACAAAAGTGTAAGTATTAGAAATGAAAAGGCAAAGTACCTTTTCTGACACTGCAGCCGTGTGGTGACGTGATCCCCCTGTGCTGGCCGGCCCTGATGGAGAGAAACGGGAGGGGCCGAGATTGACTGTGACATCAGCCAGCCAGCAGAGGAGAATTTCAGCCCCTCCCGCTTTTCTCCATAGAGCAGTTCCGGCCAGCACAGGGGGATCGCCTGACCACACGGCTGCGGTGTCAGAAAAGGTATTTTGCCTTTTCATTTCTAACAAACACTTATGCCTTGTACACACGGTCGGACATTCCGACCACAAAATTCGTCAGATTTTTTCAGACGGATTTTGTCCGAAACTTGAGTTGCATACACACGGCCGACAAAGTTGTCGGAAAATCCGATCATTCCGAACGAGGTGACGTACAAAACGTACGACGGGACTACGTAGAGGCCAGTAGCCAATAGCTTTTGTCTCCAAATTTCTTCTGAGCATGCGTGGCGTGGAAAAAGTCTGATCGGATTTTGTTATCCGAAAATGTTAGATCCTGCTCTTAAATTTTTTTCGTCTGAGATTCCAACGGAAAAAGTCTGCTAGAGGCCACACACGATCGGATTTTCCGACAACATAATCCGATCGGACTTTTTCCATCGGAATATCCGACCGTGTGTACGGGGTATAACACTTTCATTAATGGCAGCATATCTGCATGGGATACATTGATATGTGCTGCATTATGCAGCTGAATAGCAGCGTGAGGGGCAGGGAGAAAAGCGCTCTCATGCTGACAGGGAGGGAGAGGGGAGAGACTGTCAGAGGAGAGAGGAGAGCTGCGGATGATGGAGGCATGTAGACTGAACACGGTAGTCAGGGCTCAGCAGCCATGATTATTGTGGTGAGCAGAGGCAGGTGAACACAGAAACTGGCAGGATCAACCAGGTTTATTACCATTTAGACCCCTTTCACACATAGCCGCCACCGGCGTCAGGGGTAAAGCGGCAATATTTTTAGGCGTTTTGCTGGCGGTATTGCAGCGCTGCCCCATTGATTTCAATGGGGAGCAATGGTGGAGGAGTAGTGAGTTCACCGCTCTTTCACTGCTCCAAAGAAGCTGCTGGCAGGACTTTTTTGATGCCCTGCCAGCGCACCGCTCCAGTGTGAAAGCCCTCAGGCTTTCACACTGGAGTGAATTGAGCAGCTGTTTAAGGGCGTTTTGCAGGTGCTATTTTTAATGCTATAGTGCCTGCAAAACACTCCAGTGTGGAAGGGGTCTTATGAAGAGAAGATATGCACAGCACAAGTACTGTGCTGTTGTTATTTATGCCTTATGGAACAATATCTTAGGATGTTTTTTTGGTTTTCAATGTTTTTTTTTTTTTTGGAAGCACATGATTAGAGCCTGAGGCTCTAATTGGCTTAAAAAAGGGTGTGCTCGGGGCGCAGAGTACTGCGCCCTGAGCCCATCCAGTTGTGTGACAATAGCGAATTAATACTCATTGTCTGTCTGATTCTCTTCCAATTCTCCAATTCTCCGCCAATCAGGAAGCGGGCCCTGAGACACAATTGGCCCGGGAGTCTTAGGACTCCCGGCCAATCGGGTCTCAGGCCCCATTTCTGTTGGGCCGGAAGGAGAAGCAACATCTGCTGGGCCGGGAGGAGAAGCCCCGGCTCTTCCCTCGGCTGGAGCGAAGAGCAGCAGCCCTAACCCTCGTCCTCGATACTCATCATCTCCTAAGGTAAGGCCGCCTTCCTATCCGTATCCCGTGAGAGTGGGGTGGCAGGGGCAGCGGTGTTGCGAGTGAGGGGGGGTTTGTTTCGCCCCCACAAAAATATTGAGCACCGGTCGCCACTGCTAGAAGGTCATTTGTCTCTGGTGAGTCATACAAACCACTGGCGTGTGAGCACTGGAGCACTTTATTTGTTACTGACTGAAGCACTGTGGCACTTTGCAAAATAGGAAATCACAGAAAATAAAAGAAAAGGACTCACATACAGTATATTTTCTAAGAGCACTTTTATTTTTAACACAAGTGTTTGAAGGGACACTATTGATTACTTTTAGGCTGCTTTGATGGATGTACTTTCAATATTTCCAGTTACAGCATGCAATACATTCCCAGTTTACAACCCTTCAAGCTTCAAGCTTCAAGCTGACCTGATAGAGGAGCTCTTAGCACAGGAATCTTTTGCGCGTACACACGGTCGGAATTTCCAATGGAAACAGTCTGATGGGAGCTTTTCAACAGATTTTCCGACCGTGTGTATGCCCATCAGTCTTTTTCTGTCGGAATTTCCGACGGACTTAGGATTGAGAACCTGTTCTTAATTTTTCCGACGGAAAACCTTTTGATTTTCCGATCGTGTGTATGCAATTCCGACACGCAAAATTCCGACGCATGCTCGGAAACAATTTGACGCATGCTCAGAAGCATTAAACTTCCCTTTTATAGTGATGTCGAACGTGTTTTATGCCGCTGTGTTACAGACCGTCGGAATTTGGTGTGACCGTGTGTAGGCAAGACAGTTTGAGCGAAATTCCGTCGGAATTCCGACGGGAAAACCATCAGAGCTTTTTCCGACGAGAATTCCGACCGTGTGTACGCAGCATTAGAGTAAACCCTTGTCCGCACTCTATATGGCTCTTCTTACTGTGCAGTCACCTAAGAGCTTGTCCAGCTTTGGGAACAATGGCTTGTAGATATTCCTACATTAGATAGGGAGGAATGGGAGGAATGTTTTGAGGATAGCTCCAGGTTGATGATAGCCTCCAGGAACATATTTACCCAGACAAAATTTCTCCATAGAGTATACTTTACGCTGCAGAGGATGCACAGAATTTATCCGCAGCGTTCCTCTATCTGTACCAGATGCCAGACGGCTGAAGGTTCTTTTTTTTTATGTGTTTTGCACATTTCTACGGGTGGCACGGTTTTGGGCAGAAGTTTTCGATTTGATTAACTCCCGTCTGCAGCTGTCCCTCCCTTGTACACCTGAATTGGCACTGCTGGGTATACATTGATTGATCATTATAACGTTGATGAGCAGACACCTAGGTATACCAAACTGCTGATCTCATACCTGCTGTACTATGCTAAAAAATAAATACTTTTAAGTGGGCTTCCTCCTCTATCCTCCTGGGAATCGACCATCAACGGGGTTCTACCAATGTATAAACTGACTTATATCAATAGAAACTGCCCCCAGAAATATGCCAAAATATGGCAGCCATGGGTGGATTTTACATAATCTTGTCACTAGGGGACGACTTCATTTTTTCTTTTTCCTTTTTTTGGGATGGTAATCATTTATTATGAGTTTCATTTGGTTGCTAGTGCACTGCCAAAAAAATTTTTCTTTTTTCGTAAATTTTTTCGGGTCATTCAATGATCGCAATTCATAAATTTGTAAATTCGTAAATTTGGAAATTCATAAATTTGTACATTCGGACATTAGAAAATTAGTATATTCATACATTCGTACATTCGTAGATTAGAAAATTTGTATATTCATAAACTTCGTACATTCGTAAATTAGAAAATTTGGAAATTCGAAAATCCGAAATAGTAACTGACTATTAAATTAGGTATAGGTATTGTAATTTCCTTTCAAATTTGGCTGTTAGTGAATGTAACGAATACGAATTTATCCGAAGTTACGAATTATCCGAAATAACGAATGCCGCATCTAAACAAATGGAACGTAACTAATTAATAATAAATAATAATAAAAAAAGGTTTTTATTATTGTTATTTATTATTATTATTTCATTATGTTCCATTCATTTAGATAATTCTTAACTTGGGACAAATTTGTATTTGTTACGTTCACTAACAGCCAAATTTGAAAGGAAATTACAATACCTATAATTTAATAGTTAGTAATAGTTAAGTAATTATTAGGTAATTATTATTTCAGATTTCTGAATTTACAAATTTACAAATGTACGAATTTACTAATGTACGAATTTACGAATATACGAATTTATGAATATACAAACTTACTAACATACAAATGTACGAATGTGCGAATATACAAATTTATGAATATACAAATTTACGAATATACAAATGTACGAATGTACGAATTTACGAATGTAGGAATTTACGAATGTGCGAATATACAAATTTACGAATGTACGAATTTACAAATTTTCGAATATTCAAATTTACGAATACTTGTAAAAATTTGTTAAATGGGTTTTCATTAATTTGGGTATTTCCAAATTAACTAATTTATCGAAATTTGTGAAAAAAACTATTCGGAACGAAACAAATTGCACATGTCTAGTTGCTAAGCAATGTATTGTTCTATATCACTTGTTGGAAAGTCTCCTGCTATATTTTAATTAGCATAACCTTGTATACCTGCTGTTTATGTTTTATAATTTTTTTTTCAATAAAGAGCAATTCTGTTTGTAAAAAAAATAAATACATTTTGTAAACCTAAAAAAAAACGTAAGTAATAAACATGTCGTACTTGCCTTCTCTGTGCAATGTTCTTGCACTGAGCAGTGCCGATACACTTCCCGGGTTTCCCACTGGCACTCCTGGCTCCTCCTCCTCTTCATCCAGTGTCCCCACAGGAAGCTGTTTCTTATGGGGCCACTCATGAGGGCTTGCTCCTGAGCCCCGCTGCCTGCATCCATAGACTCAGACAGTGGGGCATGGCCCTGCCCCCCAGCTCACACGTCAAAGAGTTTACGGGCTCAATCTTGTGCCCCACTGCCTGCATCTAAAGACTCAGCCCTGCCCCTTGCTCCCTCATCACAGGATTTGATTGACAGCAGTAGGAGCCAATGGCTCTCACTGCTATCAATCTGCACTGTGAGGAGGTACAGAGCTGCTGTTGTCATGCACGGCGCTGGATCGCGATGGGGTTCAGGTAAGTATAAGGAGGGGCTGGGGGGTGGGGGGAACCAGGCACAGAAGGTTTGTTACTTTAATCCATAGTATGCATTAAAATAAAAATAAAAAGGCTTTACAACCACTTTAAGCTTTCCAAGCACATTGATTGTTACAGAGACTTGCTTCAAATTATATGCACAATTCTTTTTAGCACATTGATTGTTTTTGATATTACACTTTTATTTCCTGTTTTCTTATGATATTATGATTTTTTTTTTTGTGTACTTAAAGCGGAGCTGCACCCGCACAAAAAATATTAAAAGTCAGCAGCTACAAATAGTGCAGCTGCTGACTTTTAATAAATGGGCACTTACCTGTTCCAGGTTCCAGCGGTGTAGGCAGAATGTGACGAGAGACCGCTTGTCTCTCGCTGCCCTGCCGTCAGGGAATCAGGAAGTGAAGACGCAACGTCCCTACTGCGCATGCGCGAGTCGCGCTGCGCGCCCCTATTGGTCCCGCTGTGTCCTGGGAACTGTGTTTCCCAAGACACAACGGGGCAGCTTCGGATAAGGGGCGGGGCAGCTCCGGATAGGGGCAGGGCAGCTATCTGGAAGTGGGTGCAGATACCTGTATTATACAGGTATCTGCACCCCCCCTCCCCCTGAAAGGTGCCAATTGTGGCACCAGAGGGGGGGAGGAATCCGATAAGCGGAGGTTCCACTTTAGGGTGGAGCTCCGCTTTAAGTGCTGCCAATTTAAACTTTCAATCTGATCTTGGGGCGTTTTATCGGGGAACACCTATTTTGGCAGCTGCTGGGAAGCTTCTTGAGATACACTTACCAGTTTAATTAGGCACAGCTGTTTCTACTTTATAATAAAAATAAAATAAATGTTATTGAATTCAATACATCAGATTAAAAGACAACTTTCTTATATAAAAAAAGATTATTTCAGTATAGATGTAATATCACAGTATATGTTTTCCAATGACAAAGTTATTGGTGGAATGGTGTGCTGGCTCAACGCATTTCACCGACTTCGCTTCTTCAGGGTGGAACAGTAGTATTACACTAAGCATATGCCATAAAGAGAAAAATCGATTGAAAATTTATGCCAACATGTACAGTAAAATCTTTATACAGTAATTTTTCCTTTGTATTTTGGCTATATCATATATATATATATATATATATATATATATATATATATATATATATATATATAATATATGTGTGTGTATATATATATATATATATACATACATATATAGTAAATATATATATAGTAAATATAGTAAGTAGTAAGTATAGTATAGTATAGTAAGTAATATAGTATAGTAAGTATAGTATAGTATAGTAAGTAAATATATATATAGTAAAAGTGATTTCGCGCATACGGTAAAAGCACACACATACACGTGATAAAAACACGTGATAAACCATAAATATAATAAAACACATGATATATAAATAAATAAATAATTAATGTGACAAAATCTGCAAATAGGTGCCAAAACGAGTAAAGGCTAAAGGGCACTGATTAAAAATGTGAATGGAATGAGTCCATAACGAAATAAATAAATAAATGTGCAACAGTCCAAGCAAAATGATAGATGTAGTGTAATATAGACCCTTTCTTGCTATATGTAAATATTTCCTATAGTCATGGCTTTTTTTCAGTGGGAACGTGGGGGAACGCAGTTCCGGCACCTTCACCACTGACAGCAAGTGGTGCTGGGGTGTGCTGCAGGGTCTATTGATACCCACTGCTAGGGGATCTATTCTAGCTGGAGGGTATCTATTTTTGGATCTTTTGTTTCTGAGGAAGTCTATTGTTGCTGGTGGAAGACCTACTGTTGCTGGGGGTGGTTCTTATATTGCTGGGGGATCAGTTGTTGCTGGGAGAGATCTAGGGGTCTATTGTTGCTGGTGGAAGACCTACTGTTGCTGGGGGTGGTTCTTATATTGCTGGGGGGTCAGTTGTTGCTGGGAGAGATCTAGGGGTCTATTGTTGCTGGTGGAAGACCTACTGTTGCTGGGGGTGGTTCTTATATTGCTGGCGGGTCAGTTGTTGCTGGGAGAGATCTAGGGGTCTATTGTTGCTGGCTGCCAGAGAATCTATTGATGCTGGCTGTGAGGAGATCTGCTGTTGCTGCTGGGAGTCTATTGTTGCTGGGGGGATTTTTTGTGGTGGGTGGTCTATTGTTGCTGGCGGGGGCTCTATTGTTACTGGCTGCAGGGGTTCTATTTTACTGTTTTTCTTGTTATAATTACCAAATTCCTTATGGATTACTTAGCACCACAAATTGATACTTGGTTCTGTATTGTCTAAAAGGGCAGTAATGGGAGGTGGGTAGGGGATGGAACCAAGGAACGGTGCTCGGAGGTGGGTAGGGGTGGAGAAAAGGGGTGGCTCAGAAAGGGGGAATTCCTGCACCTATTCTCTGAGAAAAAAAAGTCCTGCTTATAGTCAATGCCTATCGCAAATCATACACTATATTACCAAAAGTATTGAGACACCTGCCTTTACACACACATGAACTTTAATGGCATCCCAGTCTTATTGGGATGAATAAATATAAAACCTTGTGAGCTGCCACACTAGACCTAAAATAACCTAAATCACCATAAAAATAATAAATTAAACTATAATCAGCTGCCCGCACTTTCCACACTTCCCCAAAATGTGACGATAACAATCTATATGACACAATGTGCAGCGCTAATAAATTAAACATTTGATGCTATACATAGGTTTTTATACATTTGCATTTAGTATTTGTTTGTTTTATTAGCGCTGCACATTGTGTCATATCAATATTGGGATGGCCTACCCTTTGCAGCTATAACAACAAAGCAAGGTCCATAAAGACATGGATGAGTGAGTTTGGGGGTGGGCGAACTTGACTGGCCTGAACAGAGTCCTGACCTCAACCTGACAGAACACCTTTGGGATGAATTAGAGCGGAGACTGCGAGCCAGGCCTTCAAACATTCCCATAGACACACTCCTAAACCTTGTGGACAGCCTTCCCAGAAGAGTTGAAGCTGTTATAGCTGCAAATGGTGGGCCAACTCAATATTGACCCCTATGGACTAATGCGGCGTACGCGCGGTCGGAATTTCCGATGGAAACAGTCCGATGGGAGCTTTTCATCGGATTTTCCGACCATGTGTATGCCCATCGGTCTTTTTCCGTCGGACTTTGGATTGAGAACCTGTTTTCAATTTTTCCGACGGAAAACCTTTCTATCGGATTTTCCGATCGCGTGTATGCAATTCCGACACGCAAAATTCCTACGCATGCTCGGAAAACGACGCATGCTCGGAAGCATTAAACTTCCCTTTTATAGTGCAGTCGAACGTGTTTTATGCCGCTGTGTTACTGACCGTCGGAATTTGGTGTGACCGTGTGTAGGCAACACAGCTTGAGCGGAATTCCGTCGGAAAAACCGTCAGAGTTTTTTCCGACGAGAATTCCGATCGTGTGTACGCGGCATAAGACTAGGATGCCATTAAACTTCATGTGTGTGTAAAGGGGTGCGTCCCAATACTTTTAGTAATATAGTGCATTTCTTATAGTCAATCCCTATAACAAAACATATGTGAAATGTAAATGCTCATCACTCTTATATTCTTAGCTCTGTTGTACAGGGGCTGCAATAAACTAATACAAAATTAAAGTTTAGCATGTATACTCTTTAAATAAAATAAAAAAATATTTGAATGTAAAGTGCTGAGTAAATTGACCGTGCTATAAAAGTACTTAATAATAAATAGTAATAAATAATGAAATAAATACAAAATCAAAGAGGCACGTTGTGCAATGACATAATGAAGCACTTTTGACTATAACCGCTTCCCCTCTCACCCCTGTACACCCTTCTATGGACCTGAGCAGTTTCTAAATTTCTACTATAGACCTGTTTATTCCGCAATAACTTTGCCATTACTTAAAATAACAAAATAATACAACCATAATACATATTGTCCTGCAAAAATTCCCTTTTTTTAATAAAATCCTTAGACGAAACAAAAAAATTATTTTTTGACCAGTGTTAATTTAAAAAAAATAGTGTTACTGTAGAATTAAAGTATATATTTTATTATATAATTTATCCTGTTAAAAATAGATCTGGTACAAAGTGTTGTAAAGTTATTTACAAATTAAATAAAGGTGATTTTTGGTTTTAATTTTGCACTTTTTTAGACAAGAAAAATAAACAAAACAAATAAAATGATTTTTTTTTTAAATATTAATGATTAAAAAAATAGAAATAGAAAACAGCAGGTAAGCAATAGTTGAAGGGAGTGTGGACAGTTACTGTACATGAAATGGCTAGATATCACCACCATTATGATTGTGGTACAAAGCATTGCAACGTTATTTATGCATAGAAATACGTTTAAACATTGCTGGTAAATAAGATAGAAATAAAAAAAAAAACAGCAGGAAAGCAATAGTTGAAGGGAGTGTGGACAGTTACATCACCAACCATTACAAATGTTGTACAAAGCATTGCATTGTACAAGGAGTTATTTACATAGAAAATAAAGGTTTTCTTATTTTTTTTTTGCATTTTTTTAGATGTGACACAAAATAATTAACAAACAAAACAAATAAAAAAGTAAAAAAAAAAGTTTAAATATTAATGGTTAATAAAATAGAAATAAAAACAGCAGGAAAGAAATATTTGAAGGGGGTGTAGACAGTTAGATTAAATGGCTAGAGATCACCACCACTATGATTGGGGTAAATAGCATTGCAAAGTTATTTTCACATAAAATAAAAGTATTTTTCTTTTTTGTTTTTATTTTTTAGATGTGACACAAAAACAGCAGCAAAACAATAGTCTATAATATATCCTGTTTAAAATGACACCAATATTATGATTCTGGTACAAGGCATTGCAAAGTTATTTAGAAATAAATAAATATAAATAAATATATATATATATATATATATATATATATATATATATATATATATATATATATATATATATATATATATATATATATATATATCTTAAATTTGTGTTTTTTTAGATGTGACACAAAAAAATTAACAAACAAAACATATTAAAAAAAGTTTTAAAAAAAAGTTTAAATACTAATGGTTAACAAAGTATAAATAAAAAGCAGCAGGAAAGCAATAGTTGAAGGAATTGTGGACAGTTAGAGGAAATAGCTAGAAATTACCACCATTATGATTGTGGTGCAAAGCATTGCAAAGTTATTTATAAATAAAATAAAAGTTTTTTTTTTTTTTTTTTAATGTTGCACTTTTTTAGATGTGACACAAAAAAATTACTAAACAAAACAAATAATAATGAAATTGTTTTTAAATATTAACGGTTAATGAAATAGAGATAAAAAAAACTGCAGAAAGGTAATTTTTAAGGGGAGAAGGGGAATAAGGGGTTAGTTGGGACTGATGTGTTTTTTGTTTTTTTTTTCTTTCAGCATCTGCAGATCAAAGTTCATATTTTGGTCTGCAGATTAATGAAATAGGGCAGATACAAAACTAACAATATTATGTTTTATCTCAATTTCATGCCTGCGCTACGTTGATAAAGACAAAATCAGACAGTTCTTTATTTGATAGCTGCAGGCCCTAGAGCTGCGGTATGTACACAGCAACTCCCTGCTTCATTTCAGAGAGCACAGTTTTGCCGGCAAGTGGTGGTGGTGGTGATTGTGATGGTTGTGGTGGTTGTTGTGGTGGTGGTGATAGTTGCCGTGGTGATGGTGGTGGTTGTGATGGTTGTGGTGGTTATTGTGGTGGTGGTGGTGATAGTTGCCGTGGTGGTGATGGTTGTGGTGGTGGTAGTGGTGGTGATGGTTGTGGTGGTTATTCTGGGGGTGGTGGTGATGAAGGTTGAGGTGGTGATGGTTGCGGTGGTTGTTGTGGTGGTGATGGTTGCAGTGGTTGTTGTGGTGGTGGTGGTGATGGTGGTGGTGGTGGTAGTGGTGGTGGTGGTTGTGGTGGTGGTAGTGGTGGTGATGGTTGTGGTGGTTGTTCTGGGGGTGGTGGTGGTGATGGTTGTGGTGGTGGTGGTGGCGGTGGTGGTGTTGTGGTGGTGATGGTTGCAGTGGTTGTTGTGGTGGTGGGTGGTGGTTGGTGGTGGTGGTAGTGGTGGTGATGGTTGTGGTGGTTGTTCTGGGGGTGGTGGTGATAAAGGTTGAGGTGGTGATGGTTGTGGTGGTGATGGTTGCAGTGGTTGTTGTGGTGGTGGTGATGGTGGTGATGGTTGTGGTTGTGGTGGGGAGAGAGGGCAGAAGGAGTTGATGTGCTACACAAAAACTTTGTACATTGATGATTTTTGGGGGGGCATGTGTAGCACATCCACTGTCCTCAACTGGTTAATAATACATGATTATAAGCAAATATCACCCTCAAAAACAAAAGTATAAGAGACACATCACACGCATATGAAAGTGTCTATCCTCAACATCCTGCTGAATTGTAAATTCAATGGGGGAGGAAGAGAGATTGATATTTAACATATTTATAAGTTAATAACTTGCTCTTTGCTTTTTCTCCCATTTACAAAGATACCAGACAAAATAAAATATAATATTACTTTACAAATCTTTCTGTTGCTTGTATATGAGGGGGTTAAGAAAAGGGAAGATCGGGAGAAAAGTATTTGGACCAGGTAGAAAGATGCACTTTAAAAGGTCTTCTCCATGTCTACATCACTCATTGACCAAAGATAACTCACCTTCCAGTAACAATGTAGTAAATTGCAGATAATGCATGAATCTTACAATACCGCAATGAGATACAAATGCTATGCCATTAGCTCTGCTCATATTTATAGATCTGTCACATGTAATTAAATAGAATTTTAATTGGGTAGGGAGGTTGTTTATACGCTAAGGAGGAATCCCAATGGTGCTGCATCTGTGTATCTCTTATTTATTTATTTATGTATTTATCTTAATTGGAGATGCCTCCTAAGAACATAGGTGACAGGTGTTGAAGAACACTAATATATTTTGAGTGCACCCATGTCCATGGAAATCTCAATAAAAAAATGAATTTTTTCAAAGTAAAATGGTTTAGCAATAGGGATGAGCTTGGGTTTGGTTCACCAAGAGTTTGGTAAGTCTTGTATCGGCGCTCCATCGACACACTTGCCCAGACCTGTGAGGACTTCGGGAAAGCTTCATGGGCAAAGGTCAACTGCGGGAAGTCAGATGTCATGCTCTTCGGAAAGTCGTGCCTGGCTTCTTCTGCACCCATTCCTTTCAGCATCAAAATAGATTTCATTGGTTTCATTGATTTCAAAATTCTTGGGGTCTGGTTTGGAGCTGAGGGCGCAGCCCTGAAGTCCTTGGGAGGAGACACTTCCAAGATGAGACAGAAGTTTTGACTTTGGAGCCTCAAAGAGCTCACCATCGAAGGGAACACACTGGTACTCCACAGCGAGATTCTCCGTGTTGCAGTACCTCGCCCAGGCCTGGCCCCTCCCCACCCCCTTCCCGAGTTAACACCTGAAAGGCCATCACCAGGGCAGTGTTTCACTTAATCTGGGGCTCCAAAATGGACAGAGTGAAGTGGGTGGTTATGTTTAAGGAACCTCTGAAGGTGGGTAAGGGCATGCCCGACATTGCCACACTTCGGAGGGTGTTCTTTGCTTGTAGACAGAACTTTGGACTCTGGTGGCTACTCCATGTCCCATTTTTTCATCCTGCCTTTTTGGAGGTCCCTTAAATGGGACAAATGGGACAGTTCCATCCCCTACAACTTGGACACTCCTTGGTATTACTTGGATACTTTTAAGTTTATCTAGGAGCTGAGGCTGCATGGAGTTAAACCTGACCTGTGGAAGCCAAAAACTATCCACAAGTTGATCAGAGCTATGGACATTGTTGAGACTGTTCCAGGCCTCCCTTCAGCCACCTGCAAAGGAGAAATTTTTCTTCAAAGGGACTCACTAACAGGCACAAAGATCTGGCATGGATGGCAATCCAAGGGGGGTTGCCACTCAGGACATTCATGCATGCCAGAAACCCGTGCAGATACAGGAACTGCCCATTTTGCTTCATCCATGAGGAAACTATTTTGCATGTTTCCTGGAAGTGCCCCTCTGCACGTGGCCTGTTGAGGCCCTTGGAACCTGAACTTAAGGCCATCACACACTTCGGTCTGTTGAACTGACTCTTTTGTAGAAACTCATTCCCAGGTGGACATTGACAGCGCCTGGCGGGTGCTGTGTTGCTTTAAGGATGCTTCATGATGCTCCAGAAATTGCCTCATCCACCAGTGGGAGAGGATGTCCATTGAGGACTGTCACAGACTGGTTCCCCACCTGCTCAGAGACTATAACTTGATGGACTTTTAGGAGAAGGAGGAGGCCTGCAGATTTCCCCTTCCCCCACTCTCCCCTGTGTGTCTCTGGCTTTTCAATAAAGCTTCAGGCCTGTGAAAAGTGTGGGGTGCATACCCCCCCCCCTCCCGATTCAATACTTTGTAGAACCACCTTTCACTGCAATTACAGCTGCAAGTCTTTTTGGGGATGTCTCTACCAGCTTTGCACATCTAGAGAGTGAAATTTTTGCCCATTCTTCTTTGCAAAATATCTCAAGCTCTGTCATATTGGATGGAGAGCGTCTGTGAACAGAAATGTTCAAGTATTGTCACAGATTCTTAATTAGATTTAGTTCTGGACTTTGACTGGGCCATTCTAACACATGAATATGCTTTGATCTAAACATTTCATTGTAGCTCTGGCTGTATGTTTAGGGTCGTTATCCTGCTGGAAGGTGACCCTCCGCCCCAGTCTCAAGTCTTTTGCAGATTCTAACAGGTTTTTTTCTAAGATTGTCCTGTATTTGGCTCCATCCATCTTCCCATTAACTCTGACCAGCTTCCCTGTCCCTGCTGAAAAAAAGCATCCCCACAACATAATGCTGCCACCACCATGTTTCACGGTGGTGTGTTCAGGTTAATGTGCAGTGTTAGTTTTCCGCCACACATAGCGTTTTTCTTTTAGGCCAAAAAGTTCAATTTTGGTCTCATCTGACCAGAACACCTTCTTCCACATGTTTGCTGTGTCCCCCACATGGCTTCTCACAAACTACAAATGGGACTTCTCATGGCTTTCTTTCAACAATGTCTTTCTTCTTGCCACTCTTCCATAAAGTCCAGATTTGTGGAGTGCACGACTAATAGTTGTCCTGTGGACAGATTCTCCCACCTGAGCTGTGGATCTCTGCAGCTCCTCCAGAGTTACCATGGGCCTCTTGGCTGCTTCTCTGATGAATGCTCTCCTTGCTAGGCCTGTCAGTTTAGGTGGACGGCCATGTCTTGGTAGGTTTGCAGTTGTGCCATACTCTTTCCATTTTCGGGTGATGGATTGAACAGAGCTCCGTGAGATGTTCAAAGCTTGGGATATTTTTTTTATAACCTAACCCTGTTTTATACTTCTCCACAACTTGCTCCCTGACCTGTCTGCTGTGTTCCCTGGCCTTCATGATGCTGTTTGTTCACTAAGTCTCTCTAACAAACCTATGAGGGCTGTAATTGTACTGACATTAAATTACACGCAGGTGGACTCTATTTACTAATTAGGTGACTTCTGAACCCAATTGGTTCCATTAGATTTTAGTTAGGGGTATCAGTGTGAAGGGGGCTGAATACAAATGCACACCACACTTTTCACATTTTTATTTGTAAAAAATGTTGAAAACCATTTATAATTTTCCTTCCATTACACAATTGTGTGCCATTTTGTGCTGGTCTATCACATAAAAAATCCCCAAAAAATACATTTACGTTTGTGGTTGTAACATGACAAAATGTGGAAAATTTCAAGGGGTATGAATACTTTTTCAAGCCACTGTATGATCCAGGAGGAAAAAGTCACTGCTGACAATCAAAAAATACAACATTTTGGTATCTGTGCTTGAACAATGGTCACTGCAACCTCACCTTCCTTTACTCTCATCCCTGACCCTCATTGTCAGCAAGGCCCACAAAGAGAAGATTGCATTAGGTGTCTAAGGCAGCACCTTTTAATCACTGACCCCTTAACCCCCTCACTTACTTCCTTAACCCTCCACCCAACCACTCACCAACCCACTGCTTGCATGAACAACACCCAAATCCAATAGCTAAAGCGGGTCTGCAGGTTAGGCCTTTTTCCTTTGCCTGCCTCTTCAATTCTCCCCCTTATGTTTTTTTTTCTCCATACTTCTCACCTACATATGTCAGCCAATACCTTTCTAACCCTCAATATTTAGGAATTGGGGGTGGGGGTTCCCACTTTAAGTTAAGCAATAAAAATGAAAAAAATCCTTTAACTATAATGCCTGGGGGGTCCCCTTAGTCTGCCTGTAAAGTGACGCATCTGTGTCATGTATAGAACCTGCTGCTGCGAAATTTCAACAACAAAAAAAAAATTGTCAAATCACATTTAAATGTGATGCAATTGCAATTGAAAATTACATTTCTAAAGAAAAAAATGCATGTAATGACATTTAAATTTCCGGCAATACAATACCATTGCCGGCAATAGAAAAATGTTTTCAAAAACACTTTGGGGTCCCCCCCTTTCGGGTCTGGTATGGATTATAAGGGAAACCCTGCATGAAAATGTAAAAAAAAAATGCGTGAGGGTCCCCCCAAAATGCATACCAGACCCTTATCCGGGCATGCAGCCTGGCAGGTCAGGAAAAGAAGGGGGACGCGCAAGCACCCCGCCTTAACCATACCAGGTCACATGACCTCATGCATGGGGGGGTGCTATGGGGGCAGGGGGGCTCAGCAGACCTTTTTCAGTCATGCCCCTTTGACAGATGTTTATGGCCCCTTGCCCCCAAAGCACCCCGTCCCCATGTTAATGGAGACAAGGACCCCTCCCAACAATACTGGGCGGTGGTTGTTGGGGTATGTGGGCCCTCAGATCCCACCCCCCCCCCATGTGAATGGGTATCAGGTACATAGTAATAAACACAAGAGACAAGTTTTTGACAAATTCTTTATTAAAAAATAAAAAAATAGTGTCCCTCGATGTAAATCCATCGTCAATCACGCCACTCGCCGGACCCGAAAAAGAAAAAAAAAAGAAAAACGCTCTCGCCTCCTGGGAGGCCTCAGAAGGGGGCAGTGTCACCGGGTGATGTAGCCAGGTGGCCCCGCCCCTTGCCTATATAAGAAAATTCAAAGCACAGAGTGGGCATATGGCGGAAGGCCTCCCAGGAAGCGAGAGCGGTTTTAATTTTTTTATTTTTCAGGTCCGGCGGGCGGCGTGATTGATGATGAATTTACCCAGAGGGACACTATTTTTAATGTTTTTTAATAAAGGAATTGTCAAAAAACTGTCGCTTGTGTTTATTACTTTTTGACACTTTTTTGGTGAATGGGTAGGGGTACCATATACCCAATACTCATTCACATGGGGAGGCAGGATCAGGGGGGGCAAAGTTTGCTGACAGAAGATGACTCATTGTTAAAGTGGATGTAAACCCAATGTCATCCTTTCTAAACTACTGCCATGGGGGTTATCTATAAGGATATACATGCCTCCTGCATGTATATTTACCTGTCAAATGTCTCCCCTCTGTCTGTTATGAGACCTGAAAAACTGCAGATTCTGTGGATGGGTCTGTTGTCTGGAGCTTGGTGGGTGGAGTCGTGATGTCAGTAGACTCCTCACCCACCTCTACACTCCCCTTGTCAATATCCATTTTCTCCTGTGTATTTCTTACACTGAACTTCTGCTATGATCTCTAACATCCAGTAAAAAGACAGGAAAGTAACCACATGACTTAAGCATGCCCAATTATGCTGGTGTGTAGAACATACAATCCTGGCAGAGCAGCAGAAGAAAGGAGTGGGAGAGAATTAAAAAATAATGCATGTCTCTTAGACCAGTACACAAGATATGTAAATATCACTCATAGCAAGGGGGAGGATTTGACAAAGTTTTTCTCTGTTTGTCAAAATTTATCTCACTGAACAATAAAAGAGGATTGTTCGGAGCTGGATTAACTCTTTGTGGCAAGACTGGGCTCAAATGATAGGAAATCTTATACTCTACATTATGACATCAAAAAAAAAAAAAAAAAAAAAATTGGGTTTACATCCACTTTAACCACCTGATTACTTTGCACTTAAACCCCCCTCGTGACCAGACCAATTTTCAGCTTTCGGCGCTGACGCACTTGGAATGACAATTGCGCGGTCATACAACACTATACCCAAATGAAATTTTTACAAATTTTTCCCCACAAATAGAGCTTTCTTTTGGTGGTATTTAATCACAGCTGGGGTTTTTATTTTTTGCTAAACAAATAAAAAAAGATGGAAAATTAAAAAATAAAATAAGATCATGTTTAATAGTTTGTTATAACATTTTGCAAACAGGTAATTTTTCTGCTTCATTGATATGCGCTGATGAGGCGGCACTGGTGGGCACTGATAGGCTGCACTGGTGGGCACTGATAGGCTGCACTGGTGGGGACAGATAAGTCGGTACTGATGGGCACAGCAAAGATGGCACTGATGGGCACGGATGGGTGGCATGGATTGGTTGGCACGGATGGGTGGCACAGATGGGTGGCACGGATGGGCACTGATGGATGGCACTGATAGATGGCACTGATGGGCACTGATAGATGGCACTGATGGGCACTGATAGGTGGCACTGGGCACTGGTAGGGGACACTGATGATCACTGGTAGGGGACACTGATGAGCACTGGTAGGTGACACTGATGTGCAGCACTGGCACTGTGGGCACTGACATATGGCACTGTGGGCACTGAAAGATGGCACTGGGGGTACTGACAGATGGCACTGGGGGCACTTTTATTAGCAAAGGTGGGCACCATGGACCCTGGGCATATTGCAGTGAGAGGGACTGATGTCCCTCTCACTGCCGCCGGTGATCGGCTTTTTTTTTTCTCCTCGCGCTGTCAACGCGAGCAGGAAAAAAAGCCGATTACCGGCTCGGTTATTATCACATGATCAGCTGTCATTGGCTGACAGCTGATCACGTGGTAAGGGGTCGGGATCGACCCCTTACTCGGATCTTCAGGGGGCGCGCAGGCAGCTCGTTGCCGGGACAACGTCAATAGACGTCGTCCCGGCACATCAGATCCGCGCTGTAGCCGTCATTTGGCTATAGCGCGGATCTCAGCTGGTTAAGGACGCGGGCGACCAGCTTCCCTGCTCGCTGCTTACCAACCAGCTATTTCTTCACACAGAATTCAAATTGGTCGATCGTTTTTCAACCGATCCAAATTCTAGTTGTTCTGAAAAGCTGGAATTCATTAGAAAACAAATAAACTAAACAAATTTTAAGGGATTTCAAGGTAATTTATTACTATTCGTTACTATTTCATATGGAGATTCAGAAACATGCAAATCTCCAAATAACCACAAATTTGTCCAAATTTATATTCGAATCAAAACAAATTGCACATGTCTAGTGGACATATATGTATAGTTATCAATAGAGATACCTCTAGATCAGGGGTCTCAAACTGGTGGCCCTCCAGCTGTTGCGGAACTACAAGTCCCATGAGGCATTGCAAGGCTGACAGTTACAGGCATGACTCCCATAGGCAGAGGCATGGTGGGACTTGTAGTTCCGCAACATCTGGAGGGCCGCTAGTTTGAGACCCCTGCTCTAGATGAATTTTGCAGCAAAGTCCAGTTGCAAGGGCCCCTGAGGATGATGCAGTGTCTGTGTTTGACCCAAAGATAAGCCTGGGGGTCAACGCCAAGGGCTGCTGTGGGAGTCAGGATGAAGACACTCAGGCCTGGCCTGAAGAAGGAGGCTTCACCCTTGGAAACTAGTTGCAGTATCTACAGCATTTGGAGTACACGGACTTGTGTTCCATGACCCCATTGGCACATTGGACCGGCGTCCACAGCCACCCTAGGTTCCTCACCGCACCACCATAGACTTCAGTGACTGAGTTTCTCTGTCCCAACACCCACAGTAGCCCTTGGCTCAGAGCCATAGGCTGCAGACATGAATGAATGAATGAATGATTTGTATTGCGCTACAATGCGAACTGAATCGCCTCAAGTACATCAAGGCAGAAGTACATCCTGGAGCAGTCATTCAGCTTAGTGGATGGAATAGATCACTCTGGCTTTTTTTAAACTGCGACAGGAGTGTTGTTTCACTGGAACCATGTGAGTGCATCTTAAACAATATTTTTTATAATGTCAAAATAAAAAGAGGTTTTACACTAGGGGAGCGCTTCCCTTGGTTTTTTTCCTTCTTATCTACCAAATATTACCAGACTACCCACTTAACTAACTAACTAAATACAATGCTTTATAGGAAATCTGCATTATTATCCTCCTATGGCTTCATCCCAAAGATAGGATAAACACTGTATTTGGAATCCAATACAGTGGAACCTCGGATTGCGAGTAACGCGGTTAACAAGCGTTTCGCAATACGAGCACTGTATTTTTAAAAATCGTAACTCGTTTTCCAGATCTCAAATTTTGTGTGATGGAAAATCTGATGGAAAATGTCCGATGGAGCCTACACACGGTCGGAAGTTTCCGACAAAAAGCTCCCATCGAACATTTTAGAGTATGGGACATAAAAAATTCAGGCAATCTTCTTTCCGTGCACAAATCTTTTATGTTGCTCCTTCCAGGTATGGAAAGCATTCCCACCCAGGTTATGGAAAACCATGCTACCTTCAAAGAATTGTTCCAACAAGGTGGCATTTGAATGTATCATTTAATATATAGAAATGGGGTAAAACCTTTCCCAATGTTCACAATTTTACTTCCAAATAAAAAATGTAATTCATTCATTCCAAATGTGCTTTTACCAGAGAACACTCCAACCTTATCACTGTTTGAACACAAATGTTTGCAGGGCCCATACTCACCGGGTATGATTTCACTTCTATATAGTGTCAGCAGAAAACTCGCCCCCTTCTTATTCCCCTAAATGACACCCTGGGGAAACTTTAGAGAATGCAGACTGGACAAAATTCTGATCACAGCAAAGGCTTGCCCACGCAGTGCACTAGCAGCAAAATTGGCCTATAAGGTCCTCACCAGGTGGTATCTCATGCCCACTATAGCTTTAATCTATGTTCCAAGCTATACCTCTATGTTTCCGAGGTTGCATGCAGAATGTAGACAAGGGATTGCAGCGCTCTCCCCAGTGTTGGTCATCTTACTTTAAAAAAGTAATTAGTTAAGTTACAAATTACTTCTCCCAAAAAGTAATTGCGTTAGTAACTCAGTTACTACATTGGAAAAGTAATTAGTTACGCAGCAAAGTAACTGTGACTTTTTTTTTAATATTCTATAAGTGTAACTAAGGGGCGGGTCTAGTATTACTGTAAGCAAGGGGCGCATTTATTATTATTGTTATATATTGTGTAACCAAGGGGCTGCTCTATTAGTACTCTAACCAAGGGGCAGAACTGTTATAGCGTGTAAGCAAGGGGCGGGTCTATTATTATTATATCGTGTAGGGGGCGGATGGCTACAGAAGAGGGCGAATGTTAAATTAATGGGCAGAGCTCGATATATAACAATAATAATAAAGGAAAATAATTGGGCAGGGTTTGGTAGAGGTACAAGCGGTCTATCGCATCCCATATGTTGAATATATTAGATTTTTTAGGCCCTGTGTGCATGAACACGGGCCAATACCCCTAGGGGATGCTTAGGGTAAAGATAGACACTAATAGGGTATATGCATTTCAAAAAAAGTGTAAATTTATTGAAAAGGACGCATGTCAATGCATATGAAACACAGAGATGTTCAGTTTTTTACAGAATATAGGGAAGCATATACAGTTTTTTGAACAAGTCAACAGCATGAACATACAAAAATGTTGTGACAGAAAAAAACTTGCTTGATACATATATAATCAGGGAAATGCCAACATGTTTCGGACTTTAGTCCTTTTTCAAGGCAGTTAAATATCCTTTTGTTCACATCTATAATGTGTGAAAATCAGAAATTAGTACATATAATAAATGACAATAAATACAGTATTTATACCATTGCCAAATAGACCAGTGTGGTACGGTATATTGTAGATATGGTACTCACATGTAATGCTAGTTTCGCAAATTGCCACAGATGTAGACCCAAATCAATTGGTATAGAAAATATGCATTGAAAGCATCTTTATGCAAAATAAAAACAAAGTAGGTATTGCCATAAAAATGGACGGCTGGCTGCGACAGGTTCAGGCGGTTGCAAGGTCCTATGCAAGAAGGGGGCTATAGGCCCATATCTTGTAATAAACTGGCCAAGCAGTATGTAACACTGTACTGAAATGAGAAGATAGTGGGGTGTAAGTATGGGAGGGCAAAGCAAGATAGCTATAGTTTAAAGACACTAGCTTAGGAGTCTTGTTACCTGAGAATTAGGATGCCTAGTATAAGATGTCAGTAGACGCCAGGGAGCAGCATGTGTGAGCCTATTCTGGCGCGTGGTTTAAGAATGGTCAAGTAATTGCCGTCAGCTGAATTAGAAGCGCCTGTGTTGTGCATTAACAGCTGATTGAAGTTAGGCAGTGTATGAGGGGGAAGCGCCATATCGCGCTGTATGTAATCCCCAAAGGACCTCTGACGAGGCGGCGCTGGGCGCGAGCCGGCCCATGGAGGGAGGGGTCGCGTGCAGCGTCGTGACGTCACCGGCGCGGGCGTAGACTGCCGATCGTCATGCTGCGCTCCAGGTGGAGCGCAAACAGGAAGGCAGAGGGATGGAGATTATCTGTCAAGAGCGGGAGGAGGCGCATGCGCACTGGAGAATTGGCGCATGCGAACCAGGTCTTACCCGCGCCGGGCAACAAGCCAAGTTTATTACAAGATATGGGCCTATAGCCCCCCTTCTTGCATAGGACCTTGCAACCGCCTGAACCTGTCGCAGCCAGCCGTCCATTTTTATGGCAATACCTAATTTGTTTTTATTTTGCACAAAGATGCTTTCAATGCATATTTTCTATACCAATTGATTTGGGTCTACATCTGTGGCAATTTGCAAAACTAGTATTACATGTGAGTACCATATCTACAATATACCGTACCACACTGGTCTATTTGGCAATGGTATAAATACTGTATTTATTGTCATTTATTATATGTACTAATTTCTGATTTTCACACATTATAGATGTGAACAAAAGGATATCTAACTGCCTTGAAAAAGGACTAAAGTCCGAAACATGTTGGCATTTCCCTGATTATATATGTATCAAGCAAGTTTTTTCTGTCACAACATTTTTGTATGTTCATGCTGTTGACTTGTTCAAAAAACTGTATATGCTTCCCTATATTCTGTAAAAAACTGAACGTCTCTGTGTTTCATATGCATTGACATGCGTCCTTTTCAATAAATTTACACTTTTTTTGAAATGCATATACCCTATTAGTGTCTATCTTTACCCTAAGCATCCCCTAGGGGTATTGGCCCGTGTTCATGCACACAAGGCCTACAAAATCTAATACAATAATAATAAATGCGCCCCTTGGTTACAGTAATACTAGACCCGCCCCTTAGTTACACGATAGACGCCCCTTGCAGAGTAGCACAAGCAACGGGAGCATGCGGCATCGCCTCGTACAATTACATGTTAACTGCGCCTGTGTGGTGTAGAGTTCACTCAGAGCTGTTTAGGTTCGGCAATTTTCGTAAGCTCCGTAGTCCTTCGTACTGCGCAAGCGCTGCGCCTGCGCAGTACAGGAGGTCCTTATCCGGCGGGGGAACTTTTTCGCCAGGACACCGGAATTACACTACTGCCATCTAGTGGCGGTAGATGTAATTGTGGTAACGCCACCCAAGTAATGGGAACTGCGTTACCATGAGGGGAAAAGTAATCAGTTAGGTTACTCGTTACCCTCTAAAGTAACTGCGTTAAGTTCATTTTAACTCAGTTACTTACATCACTGGCTCTCACAAAGAAAACCTCCTGGATGTAAAGTAAAGTCCACTATAGGGTGCTCTGGTTGCTGCGTTGTCCAAACAACACTTAGACAATAGTAGAAGAGAGAAGGGCTGGCAACTCCATGTCCATATCAAATGTAAATACTTTTATTGGCACATGTTAAAAAATACAAAAGCAGATGCGTTTCAACACACCGCCTTGATCACTGCAGTGACCTTGTCATGACAGATGGTGTGTCTCACGGACCCCCCAAAATACAGGTATCTACTGGGTTATCTACTGTTGTGTGGTCGACAACCCTACACAGAGTCTTTATCTGTGGATTAGAATAAGCATTTTAAATGATGCGATTAGAATCTCCTTTTCCTATTTTTCAGTCGCGACATTTGACATGGGATCTCCTATTGCAGCTATACTATGAATAGAGGATTTTGACTTGAATCCTGAATCTATTGATACTGCAAGATCTTTTGTTCATGACTGGAAGGTAAATAATGACTGGTGCATGGGGACTACTGGGAGTGGGGGGGGGGGGGGAATTGGGGCATTTAAAATGAGCTCACTTTGCGAATATATACATTTTTTCTCTCCCAACTTCCCACAGTCTGATAGTTATACTCACCTAAAACCATTATTCGGAGGGCCTAGGACTATATACCCACCCTGTGGGGGGGGATTAATATTTGAATCATCCAGGTTTAATCCAAACCTTTTCAGGGACCATCCTCTGACAGTACCATCAGTCACTTTAGCTGCAATATCGATACTTTTGCTTGAATGTGATGCCACTCACCCCACTTTCGGTAGGTTGTTTGCTCTTTATCTCCTTTCTCCCTCTTTTCTCTTCTCTTTTTTCCTTTCTCCTATAGATTAATCCCCTGGTAAAATATTGTCCCTCCGTTCTTTCCCTCTCTTGAAATGTAATAGCACAATGTTCACTATGCCTATTAAACTGTGGTCTTGCATTATAAACTATACTATATTTTTTTGTTTGTCAGAATACAAATCCTCCTATATAAATTACCCCTGATGAAAGGATTTTTAAAACCTGAAATGTGTTGGGTACCGATAGAACTTATCCCGGATGTCGGGCACCGGAAAGTACTAACAAGCAATGGAGTGATATATAATATATATATATATATATATATATATATATATATGAACCATACATGTTTTTATTCATAGTAATCATGTCGTTGTTAATGTCTGTTTCTATAATCATCATGCACAGATGATTTTTTATATAATTTACATGTTATTTGTATAATAAATTCAGATTTTTAATCACATTTCTAGTGTCTTTGCCAATTTAAAGTCCCAATTCCCTTTTTTTTTGGGGGGGGGGGGGTACAGACCACTTTTCTGCATTTGGGCTGCAAACTGTCCTATAAATGATAAACCTATGCAATGCGATTATGCTTATGTGAAAAGATGCATATGTCTTTTTGCACAGGTCGCATGTACTGCATCATGTCGCATTGAAAAACAAATGTGTGTTATTTCAGTGGATGGAAAGCCACTTGCAGCCCTACTAGACTCTGGTAGTGTGGTGACCCTAGTCAGAAATGATTGTGTAAACCCCACAAAACTATACCCTAGTACTATCGGGGTCATTTTTATCCGTGGGGACACTCAGGACTACCAGACGGCGGTGGTTGAGGTCGATATCCCGTCGGGCAGTGTAAAACATTCAGTGGGGGTGGTAGCTTCACTGCTTCATGAAGCTTTAGTGGGAAGAGATTTTCCCAATTTTTGGAATTTATGGGAGAGCAAAGGGAGGCTGGTAGATAGAGCTCCCTCGCTAGGAAACACAGGAACTCCTACCAGACCCTTTTTGCCAAAGGGAAGGGGACACTGTTGGGGGGGATCGAGGAAGCCGAAGATCCTCTTCCTTTCCCTGTCATGGCTGGGGAGCCGGAGGACCTGGAAGCTAGCTCCCAGCACGAGGGTAACGAACAGGAGAACATCTCTGACCCTGACAATGAGAGTAGCCAGAATGCGGTACCCGACTTAGAGGTCAGGAGAGAGGATTTCTGTACTAAGCAACTGCAAGATTTCACCCTCATGAGAGCCAGAGAAAATGTTAAGATGGTGGATAGGAAAGTGGATCTTAACTGGGGGTGTCTTTTCCCTACATAGCCCTTAAAATCTATTTACTGATTCCCAAATCCTTCCATAGGGTGGTGCTAGATCTGGCCCATGGTCATGTAATCGGGGGACATCTCGGTATCGAAAAAAACAAGGAGAGAATCACCCAGAGATTTTTCTGGCCTGGGTTATATGCAGATGCCAAGAAGTACTGTGAATCATGCCCCGAGTGCCAAATGGCAGCACCGTCACCCCATTTTCCTAGTCCCGTTGTCCCTCTACCAATAATCAAGGTCCCTTTTGAGAGGATTTGCAGCATGGACCTGGTGGGGCCAGTAGTGAATAATAAATACAATTAGAATGCAAAAAAATCAGTAAAAGGAATGCATATCGAATTGTGATATTCTTTTAAAAAATACATTCACTGTTTTTCTGATTATCTGGTTTCTCAAAGTGTATATAACTGGACTGAACAATGGGGTAACCAGCGTATATAAAAGAGATATGACTTTATTTGTATTGAGAGAGTTTCCTTTGGAAGGACTAAAATAAATGCTGATTAATGAACCATAAAACACACACACAACAGAGAGATGAGAGCTACAAGTAGAGAATGCTTTCTGCTTCCCGATGTTGGAGGTGACACCAAGAATGGTGGTAAAGATGTACACATAGGTCACAATGACAAACACAAAAGGAAAAATTACAATAATGGTGGTAAGAATTGATGCCCCTATTTTAGCCACAAAAGTATCTGAACAGGAAAGTTCTAATATAGGACTAAGGTCACAATAAAAGTGATCTATAATGTTGGGGCCATAAAAATTCAAACTGTAGATCATAAAGAGAGAAATAAAGGAAATAAAAAATGCAGCAAGCCAAGAACTTGCAGCAAGATAAAGGCAAATATTGAAGTTCATGATCAAGATATAACTCAGGGGGTGGCAGATGGCCACATAACGGTCGTAGGACATTGCCGTCAGGAGATAGCATTCTGTCGAGAGACAAGATCCAAAAATGTAAAATTGAATGAAACAGGCCAAGAAAGGTATACTGCTCCCCCCATGTATTATAACATTTAAGGTTTTTAGGATAACGCTTGAGCATAGAACAAAATCACATAGAGACAAATGGCAAAGGAAGAAATACATGGGAGACCTCAGAAGATGACTGGTTGACATCAGCGCAACAATGAGAAGATTTGCACTTATAGCCATGATGTACGTAATAAGAAGAAGAAGGAAGAGTGGGATTTTGAAGGAGTTAAGATTCTGAAACCCAACGAGAAAAAACTCAGTTAAAGAATAGTTGCTTTGTAACAATGACATTTTTGGCACGATTAAGAATTAGAAGGTGGATATAATGACATATCCATATATCAGTGATAGGTTTTCACTAGTTCCTTTTATTAAAAATGTAAAAT
The DNA here is from genome assembly GCA_028564925.1 of Lithobates sylvaticus. Lineage (NCBI taxonomy): Eukaryota > Metazoa > Chordata > Amphibia > Anura > Ranidae > Lithobates > Lithobates sylvaticus. The sequence continues at coordinate 49,371,164 of CM053029.1, forward strand.
ATTGAAGAAGAAACTTCTATATGTACATGCAGTCTCTTCTATATAAAAAAAATGGTTTATTCCGTAATGCTGAATGAGATTTATTTATACTTGTATACCTAAAGGAATGCAAACCCTTGAGGAATTTAACTGGCTGAAATCTTTAACAGCCCACATGGGAAATAACTGACTGCCTGAGGTTATTACGATGATAAAAATAATTTATGATTATATTATATAAAAAATATAATTATAATGAAAATGAAAAAAATATTTTAGGCACGCTCAATGTTAAACAAATAAAACATATTGATGTTGCTATAAATCTAAATACTCAGATTTTTTTTTTAAATGCATTAAAGTGGTATTAAACCCAAAATCAAAAATGTAATTTCCTGATGGCACCATACATATGGGTTTAGCCTTGCCTCGTCTCCTACCCTATAGGACTCCACTCCCATAACTTTTGTCTCAAAGCCAGAGGCCACGTTCCTTTTTTGTCTTCCTCCTAGTACCCTGTGTGTTTGGAATTTTACCTTTGCTCGGGTGATAATGTCTGCGGCCAAGGCCTGGTGGCTCAACGTGCAAGCCATATCCGGAGGATGGTGAGGAGATGCGTCTCTTGTCAGTTCCAGCAATCCCCAGCTATCAGTGGGCTGGAAAATGGCAGAAGGATGCGTTGCTGATGAAGAGCTAAGACCCTGCTATTGGCGGCCATTTGGTAGGTTGGTTGGGTAGCCCTGCAATCAGCGGGTAGCCATGTAACGCCCTAATATATGCAGCAGTCTCCTCACACCAGGCTGGTACTGTGAGTGCCGACATTGTGATGATGTCTATACCTCCTCTGGGCTCCATGGCAGTCGGTTTTGTCTGTATTTGTGTTCATGCCTTTTTTTTCCTTCTCTTCCCTGGCTCTAGTGGTTTGTGTCCTCTCATGGCAGTTGGAGCACATCTACGTTTTAAGCCGCCACTCTCTGTTTTGACTGCTGCCTCTGGCTTGCCACACACATCCGTGGGCCTCGGGCAACATATAGGCTTAGTTTCGTGTGGGCGACTCCAGAGGCTTGGCGAATGCGTGCTGCGGCATCGGTGGCATCAGCACAGGCTGGGATTTAAACAGCTGTCAAAGCTGTTCATATTGGGATTCCCTGTGGGCTATGTGCAGCAGCTTCCCTAGGTGCAGTGGTTCTCTGGCACAGGTATGTGCCTAGTATATACCCCCTGTGTGCTGCCTGTTGTGTTCTGGGGCATCCAAACTGTGCTTTTGGCTCTCTTCCCCTGCAGCTTGGTTTGACTGTGCAGTTGACCTCTCTATGGAGGTGTCATTGGCCCTCTGTGGCCAGCCCCTGCGTAGCAGATATGATAGGGTGTTTTTAACCCTTTACCTTTCTCGCTTGCCTGGGCTCTTTTTCATAGGTGTTAACTTTTTCCTTTGTACTTTATTTGTTCTCATTGTTTCTTCCAGGTCTGATCAGCAACAAGCGGCACAAGAATACAGAGATCTTCCTAGATCGCAACACCATAACACCTCTTCCAGATCCAGACACCGTAGGTCACCATCTAGATCCAGGCATCACAGAAGAAGTTCTGAATCCTCCTCCAGGCACCACACTCACTGCCATGTCAGCCTCTCTAAACAAAAAGCCTGCTAAGGATGTGGTATTTAGCTGCTTTATGAGCTATGCTATGACTGGGCAGTTGGAGAAAGAGAGAGCAGCAAACAGCAGATGGAGTCCCTGGTTAGAGTTGTGGTACAAGAGCCCCTTAAAGGGATTGTAAAGCTTTGCTAGCACTCCTGGCTCCTTCTCTTCTCGAGTGCCCCCACAAAGAGCCGCTCTCCCTTGGAGTACTCGTGCTAGCATGCTCCCGAGTCCTGCTGTTGCGTCCATTGACACAGACAGCAGGACTCTTTGACACGCCCCGGCTGCTGTGTCACTGGATTTTAGCAGGAGACCAATCTATCCAATGAGGACCCGAGACATCGACTGGAGCTGCTGTGCTCTCCCAGTCAATGTTTTCCACCTTAATGCATATTGCAATCCCTAAGAATTAGGTACTATTCACACCCGCAGTCCATCAGCCGGTTTGGCATGTTCCCCTGCAAAGGCCAGCCATGTTGAGCTGGAGCCTTCCCAGCCAAGCCATCCATCGGTGAGGATCTCAGACCTGAAGGGCCTGGTATTGGACTGGGGGGGGGGGGGGACTCACGCCATTTTTTTCAATGATTGTTATCTATATTGCCGGGATCCGACAAAAAATTACAGCCGCAAGCAGTTTTAAAAGACATTTTATTCCTTTAGAAATGTAACTTTGCTGTGGTACTGTTCTAAACATGGGAAAGATGGGCTACTTTACAGGCATACTAAGGACATTTTCCGGGACTGCAGGATCATTTATTGGCACTATAGTGAATGACCCCCACAGTGTCTATGGCATCTGTGGTGAACCATTACAGAGATATCGATAATAGATAACAATGTATCAATAGGTGTAAACACAGGATAGTGCAACAGGTGCACAGGAGGTGATCAAGGAAGAAAAGAATTTCCTAAAAAAAAAATTAAAATATAAAAGATATAAATGTATTATATTCCTGAATTCCTGAATGGTTATCCCACTCCATGATTATATTTAGCAGTATATTAAATATCTCCTAAACGGTGCCAGTTTAGGATATATTGACAGTACCTTATTAAAGGCTTATCTTTAGGAACAATTAAAGAGGAATACTTTACTTCCTCTTTAATTTACCCATATACTCCAACATGGAACAGTGCGGCTTCCACATATATTTGCAAATATTGTGCAACTATAGTTCCTCACCTAGGCATTGAGCTATGCATTGCATTGTTTAAAGGCAACCTTTATTGATAGCAACATCTTCTAAATATTTACTTGAAAGAATTTCTACAGCTCTAAACAGCTTTATCCATTCATGTTCCTCAACTTTTCAGTGTTTTGTTTCCTAAGCCTATTTTTGCCCAATTTCACATATGTGCAACTCTGGTCACATGAGAAGTTGAGTAGCACATGTCCCTGTGTTCTATGTAGACATGTGCGGTTCGTTTCTTTCCAAATTAAAATTCAGACAAATTTTCATTAATCGGAAATTCGGATGTATCTGAATTTCTAAATTAGAATAGTACAGAATTTAAAAAATTTGAAATAACAAAATTCGAATTCGGACGAAATTTGAATTTGAATAGTTTACAAATACTTTTCGAATTTGAATACTTTTCAAATTCGAACACTTTTCAAATTCAAATAATTTTCCAATTTTCAAAGAGAATAAAATAGATTAGAAAATAAAAGAATAGAATACGAAAAATTTTCAAATTGAAAACTATTCAAAATTGATTCAAATTCTTTTTGAATTCGAAAACTATTCAAAAAAAAAAAAAACGTTTCGAATCGATTCGAAAACGAATAAACGTCACGAATCCTGAAAATGAATTAAATGAATGAAACAAATTTAACTAAACAAATTTATGTAAATAATGAATCAAAACAAAACTTTTGAAATGAACAGACTTGCCGACACAAGTCGTAAAGTCCGCTCATTTTGAACATGACTCCAGGTAGATGGGACTAGCGAAGGAAGTCAATGCCGCCGCCTCAATCGGCGACATTGACACCTTGCTAGCCCCGTCACCTGGTATGGATTTAAAGGGGAATCCCTACCCTGAAAAAACGGCGTGGGGGTTCCCCCCAGATCCATATCAGACCCTTATCCGAGCACGCAGCCCCGCCGGTCAGGAAAGGGGGTGGGGACGAGCGAGCGCCCCCCCCCTCCTGAGCCGTACCAGGCCGTGTGCCCTCAACATGGGGGGTGCCCTGGGGAAAGGGGGGCCCTGCGGCCCCCCACCCCAAAGCACCTTGTCCCCATGTTGATGAGGACAAGGGCCTTTTCCCGACAACCCTGGTCGTTGGTTGTCGGGGTCTGCGGGCAGGGGGGCTTATCGGAATCTAATTTAATAAGGGGGCCCCCAGATCCCGGCCTCCCACCCTATGGGAATGAGTATGGGATACGATGTACCCCTACCCATTCACCTAAGGGAAAAAATACTTTATTGCACAGCTCTGGGGGTCTTCTTCCGTCTTGGGGGGTCTTCTCGCCGGACTCCTTCGCTATATTCTGCTAGCTCTTTTACTAGCGGAGGAGCCCGGCTTTCTTCTTCGTCGCCGCCACCGTCTGGGGGTCTTGTTCCGACTTTGGTGTTCTTGTCCCGCTCTTCTGTTCTTCTTTCCGGGCCTCTGCTTAATTCTTCCAGCTCTTTTACTAGCGGTGGCCCGGGCTTCTATAGCCGTCACCGCCTTCTGCATCTGTTTTTGCTTCTGCTACTGTTTCTTCCTCTTCTTTCTTCTTCTTTTTTCATCCAATGTTGACACGTCGCTGTCTCCTCTTCTAATGGCCCAGACGTGTTGCACTGCCAGTTATATAGGGACAAGGGGCTGGGCCACCGTCACATGTCTGGGCAGCGTGGGGGTTCCCGTCACATGTCACATGGTGACCCCGCCCCCTTATGATATCACAGTCCCAGCATCCTCCGGGACTGTGGCATCATAGCGGGGCGGTGTCACCATGTGACATGAGACGGTGGCCCGCCCCTTGTCCCTATATAACTGGCAGCGCAACACGTCTGGGCCATTAGAAGAGGAGACAGCGACGTGTCAACATCGGATAAAAAAAGAAGAAGAAGAGGAAGAAGCAGAAACAGAAGGCGGCGACAGCGACGGCGACAGAAGCCCGGCCACCGCTAGTAAAAGAGCTGGAAGAAGAAAGCGGAGGCCCGGCAAAAAGAACAGAAGAGCGGGACAAGACCCCCGAAGTCGGAACAAGACCCCCAGACGGCGGCGACGAAGGAGAAAGCCAGGCTCCTCCGCTAGTAAAATAGCTAGCAGAAGATAGCGGAGGAGTCCGGCGAGAAGACCCCCCAAGACAGAAGAAGACCCCCGGAGCTGTGCAATAAAGTATTTTAAAAAATGGTGTTGTTTTTTATTTACACTTTTTTCCCTTAGGTGAATGGGTAGGAGTACATCGTACCCCATACTCATTCACATAGGTTGGGGGGCCGGGTTCTGGGGGCCCCCTTATTAAAGGGAGCTCCCGGATTCCGATAAGCTCCCCGCCCGCAGACCCCGACAACCAACAGCCAGGGTTGTCGGGAAGAGGCCCTGTCCTCATCAACATGGGGACAAGGTGCTTTGGGGTGGGGGGCCATAGGGCCCCCTTTCCCCAGGGCACCCCCCATGTTGAGGGCACGCAGCCTGGTATGGCTCAGGAGGGGGAGGCGCTCGCTCGTCCCCACCCCCTTTCCTGATCGGCCGGGCTTCGTGCTCGGATAAGGGTCTGATATGGATTTTGGGGGAACCCCCACGCTGTTTTTTCGGCGTAGGGATTCCCCTTTAAATCCATAACAGGTGACGGGGCTAGCGAGGTGTCAATGTTGCCGATCAAGACGGCGGCATTGACTTCCTTTGCTAGTCCCGTCTACCTGGAGTCACGTTCTAAATGAACGGACTTTACTCCGCGTGTGGGGCAAGTCTGTTCATTTCAAAAGTCCTGCGGACTTCCGCCAAAACTCCGGCGGACTTCCACCAAAACTCCGGCGGACTTCCACCAAAAGTTTGGGCGTGTGTGGGCAAGTCCACACGTTCGGCAAGTCCGGCAGACCTCTGCTGGAAAGTCCGGCCGAAAAGTCCGATCGTGTGTACGTGGCATTAGGGTTCATGTACACTACAGCTTCTAAACTTGAGTTTAGGAGCTTTTGTAATTTTTGTGCTAAAGCTCCTAAACTCAACTCCATAAAAGCCTATTTGTCAATGCACACATAGGCTTTTAAAAGAGTTTAGAAGCTGCTGCTTCCTCCTCTCTTGGATTGGCTCTCTGCTTCTTACACTCTCCTGAATGCAGAAGGAACATGTTCAGGATAGGAAGTTTTGACCGCCAGCCGCCAAATGTGGTAAAACCGCTGTAAAATCACAGTGTGATTTTGCTGCGTTTCGTGTTTTCACGTGGCCGGCGGTCAACCTAGTCTGTGTGTACAAGAAGCCTTAGAGCAGTGGTTCTTAACTTTTGTCCTCAGGACCCACTAACAGGCCAGATTTTAACATATGTGGGGTTTTTTTTTTTTTTTTTTATTTGGGGACATGTGTATTTATTTGGGGACATGTGTGTTTTTGGGACATGTATGTTTTGGGGACATGTGTGGGGACATGTGTGTTTACTGTGTTGGTGACACTACACTGGTGATCAGTGAGTATAAAGCTGTAAAAAAAAACAGCTAATACTCACTGATCATCAGCCGGCTGCATCGATCCGCTCTCCTCTCCTCACCGACGACTTCCGTGTGAGGAGAGGAGAGCCGATTGCCTAGCAACCGGCTGTTTGCTTACATCACATGGCGGCTGTGATTGGACACGGCCATCATGTGATCAGGAGGGCCAATCACAGAGCCCTCCTGCTGATCCGAGATGCGCCGTGTCCGGGTGACACGAGCGCATCGGGATCCCGCCGCTGCGCGGGCACGCGTGCGCGCGATCCCGCTACTTCTGAAGGACGTTCCGGAACGTCCGATCAGAAGTAGACATCTCCCACCCGGCCGTATATATACAGTGGCCGGGTGGAAAGTAGTTAAATAGAAAAATGTCAATTTGACATCTGTGCGGGTGGGTGTGAACTCACACTGTCTGTGTTTGGACTGTGCACACAAATCCACACAGATGCCAACATAGAACACTTGTGTACCCCTTGCACACATGTATACAACTTTAGTACACCTCATGTGAACAAGGCCTTAGTATGAATTTAACAGGAATTTTGTAAGTTATGTTGTGTTTATGTGTACTATCAATGATTTTATTGTATTTTTAGTGAACACAGTGATTTGATAAACATTTGAGCAACTATTGTGGAGTCTAAAAAATCAACTATTCCAACATTTCTAATGTGGGCAGACCACCCTGGGAGGGATTATGCTGGAGGATAGACTGACCTGGGTGGTATTATACTGGGGGACAGGTTGTCCTCGGGGGGAAGGATTGTATTGGAGGAAAGACTGACTTGGGGGTATTATACTGGGGGACCAATTAACCTGGGGGACCAATTAACCTCGGGGGAGGTTGCAGGATTATACTTGGGGACAGATTGACCTGGGAGGGAAGTATTATACTGGGGACAGAATGACCTGAGGGGGATTTTACTGGGGTACAGACTGACCTGAGGGGGATTATACTGGGGGACAGACTAACCTGGAGGGGGGAAGGGGCAGGATTATACTGGGGGATAGATTGACCTGGCGGGTGAAGGATTATACTGGGGGGCAGTATGACCTTGGGGAAAGGATTATACTGGGGGACAGAATGACCTGGGGGGATTATACTGGGAAACAGATTGACCTGGAGGGGAATTGGATTGTTGTGTGGAAGAACCTACTGTCTGGAACCTACTATCAGAGAAAAAATTAATTTATGGACAGCTTAACAGACTCTTGCACTATATACGCTATATTGCAAATTACACACTTCTGTACCCTATACACTATACTGTACATTACATATATATGACCAAAGTGTTCATTGTCTCAACAGTTGCTGGTAGGTAACCAGTCCCTGACTGTATTAATGAAGTCTACTTTCAGTGTACACACAATAATATGTAATGGAAGAGTTTTTTTTTTTTTATTATTATTGTGCTGAGGTTTATACATGTCTGTGACTTGTGGCACAGAAATCTAAGCAAATTTGATCGGTACAGGAAGGCTTTCTTTTTATTTAACTACACCCCTTAACCCCCTCCCACCATTAACACAATTTGACTACACTTACTACTCGCTGCTGCATGCTACATGCGCCACATTACTTTTCCACTTGGTGTGCCCAAAGGTACCCCATGTATTTTACAATTCTAGCAATGCCCCGGGCACAATGAAAACCCTGCCCATTCTTAACTGTGGCGTACTAAACACACCACATTTGTTTTTTTTTTATCAAGCAATAATCTTTACACACAGGCCCACTAATTTCACAAAACACTTATATCATCCTATTTAGTTTGTTATAATAATAGTATGAAGTGGCACATAGAAAAAAAAATGAAAACAGGTAATTAACCTATTTAACGAATGGCTATTATTCGTTTATTTGACTCTCGAGGCCTAATTAAAGAAAGGCTTCATGCTTTGCTTTCCACTGCAGAAACGTATATAATTGAGGATTAAATAATGCACAACAAGCAATTCCCATCACAGTGTTTTTACATCTATGAACATTGATTTTATCATTTAAATAATTTTTCATACCGTCCTATATGCAATCAATGTTTTTAAGTATTCTGTTTGAATAGGTATTTTATAATATATCTGGGATTTTCTTGGTATTTGAAGCATTTTAAATTCTTTGCTGAGCATAAGACAATAAAAGACCTATTATAATTTCCACTGGTACAAGAGTGGGTTTACAAGTTGAAAAATATTCTATAAAGAAAAATAGCTACCGTAATCTTATATCAATCAGTCAGCTTTCATCTGTCTACAATACATTGTTAATGACATAAGGGTTTTGACTGATTACTATGTTCAACAGTGTCCATGCATAGGTTCCCTACTATACACTCAATTTCATGCAAGCCATCTTCTGTGAAGGGGGTTTTATAATATACGTTGCAGAAGAGCGTCCTTTAACATTTATCACCGACAGAGAAACGGTAAATTTCATGAACAGTTTCCAGTTGTGAACAGTTCTGTAGACACAAGGACAACAGGTAGGATTACCCTTTCAATAGCTTGCTGTTTATTTTGTACATTAATGATAAGCCAAGTGTATCTACCTGGCTTTCTGGAGCAAAAGTTTAATCCAGCTACAGGAAAAAAAGTGAGTAGCATTCTTTTCTATGAGCAATTTTCTATTGTATTCAGAAGAAAAAATTACAATTTGGCACACTACAACTTCAAGTGCCAGAAGCAAAGAGGTAGCTTGTTCCTCTATTGGTCAAACATTTTTATTTTTCAAATGACAAATAGTAATTTCATATAATGTCCCGTACACACGGTCGGATTTTCCGACGGAAAATGTCCTATCGGACAAAGTGGTCGGAAATTCCGACCGTGTGTAGGCTCCATCTGACAAAGTTTTATCTCCTGCTCTCAAATTTTCCGACAACAAAGTCCTATCGGACTTTTTCCGATCGTGTGTAGCGAATTCCGACGGACAAAGTGCCACGCATGCTCAGATTACATTACAAGACCAAAGCTATTGGCTACTAGCCTCTACGTAGTCCCGTCGTATGCAACGAAGGTCACCACGTTCAGAATGATCAGATTTTCCGACAACTTTGTCCGACCGTGTGTATGCAACACCAGTGTCGGACAAAATCCGTCGGAAAAATTTTGACGGATTTTGTGGTCGGACTTTCCGACCGTGTGTACGGGGCATAACACCTAATATAACAAATAATAATCACAATATGTTAAGCCAGGTTTGAACAGGACAACAAGGAAATTGAGTGTTGGGGTGCCAAAAGGTTACAGACTTAGGTGGTGAAAATCATCAAAGCTTACAGACTTAGATGATGAAAATGATCAAAGCCTACAGACTAATGCCCCGTGCACACTGTCGGAAATTCCGACGGAAAATGTCTGATCGAACCATGTTGGAAAAAATTTGAGATCCTGCTCTCAAATTTTCCGACAACAAAATCCGAGCTGACTTTTTCCGATCGTGTGTAGAGAATTCCGACGGACAAAGTGCCCACGCATGTTCAGATCAAATTACGAGACCAAAGCTATTGGCTACTAGCCTCTACGTAGTTCTGTCACCACGTTCAGAATGATTGTATTTTCCGACAACTTTGTCCGACCGTGTGTATGCAACACCAGTGTCGGACAAAATCCGTCGGAAAATTTTGTGGTCGGAATTTCAGGGCATTATGATGTGTACACACGATCGGAAATTCCGCTAGCAAAATTCCGATGAGAGCTTTTGGTCAGAAAATACGACCGTGTGTATGCTTCATCGGAATTTTGCTGGAGGAATTCCAGTCAGCAAAAGATTGAGATCAGGTTCTCAATTTTTCGGTCGGAACAGTTTCGATTGGAAATTCCGATCGTCTGTACGAATTCCGATGCGCAAAATTCCTACGCATGCAACAATTTGATGCATGCTCGGAAGCATTGAACTTAATTTTCTCGGCTCGTAGTAGTGTTGTACGTCACCGCATTCTTGACAGTCGAATGTTCAGCAAACTTTTGTGTGACCGTGTGTATGCAAGCCAAGCTTGGGCGGAATTCCGTCGGAAAAACCATCCAAGATTTTTCAGACGGAAAATCCACTCGTGTGTAAGCAGCATTAGGTGATGAAAATCATCAAAGCTTACAGACTGACAAGGTGAAAATGATCAAAGCCTACAGACTTAGGTGGTGGAATCATCAAAACGTAAAGACTTATGTGATGGGAATCTTGCTCTAATTCTAATCATTATTAACCACCAAAATGTATTAAACGTCGAATAAGTTTTGCTATGTTATAGGGGACATCTGGAAATGTTAATGTTAAACAGTATTGTGAAAAATGTGTCTTCTGTGTAGAATTTTCCCCAAAAACTAGAAGTACACATCCTGGTAACTGAGCATGCCTACAGCCTCATAGCTCTATATTTGCAGTGTGAGAGGTCACCACTGGGCTGCTTACTGGAGGGTAATGTGTACTGCATGCGTCTCCCTTCATTCACTCTGTTAACCTGTGATTCCAGAACATCTCTGGTTGCTTTTTGATCTTGATTGCTTAACCAGTCATTAAAGTCATCAGCAGGGAAGCAAAGCCCTGCCACTAAAAGGTGGCCATCTCTACACAGAGATATAGTGCAGAGAAAGATGTGGTAAGTGATTAATAGAAAAAGATCAGCTGCAGAGAGACCACAGGCAGTACTGGTGACTAGTCCTTTGCCCTACGCTTACCTTTTTTGGCCACAGGTTTCAAAGTTCAGGTCCATTTTAAGATCTGAGCCCCATATAACATCCATATCCCCCAAAATGACCTCAAATTGTAATACTGATTGGACTCTCCAACAGACCTTGCAAAGCTTTCATCTGATTTACCCTTGTCTTTAGTAGGGTAGCAATGTTTTAAACTGAAAACTTTGAGTCGGTCCCCACAAATGGGACCAGGCACCCATAATGCACCTTTTTCCAAATTTACTGCTGCTTAGCTGTACTCACAATCAATAAGAGCACACCAGATGGAGACTTTTACAGGAAGGTTGTAAAGGTGAAACAACACAGGGAAATATCTGTTGACCCTGCACAATGATTTCACATATCACATCCCTGATCGCTCAGAACATATAGGTCACAACATCTTCCTTGAAAGGTCTTCTTTTTATAACATGTTCCCACCCAGCATGCTTTGCTTAATAGTGATTGCCACTTAAAGTGGAACTTGAGGCCAAAATTGAAGATGGGCGAGCAGGAATTGCTTAGTCTCTTCTTCATTAAAGTTACTTACCTGCCACTCTACCCTTGCCAAATATGACTGAGCTCCCGCACATGCACTGGAGTAATGTCATCCCCACCTGGCCAATACCAGCATCTGGAAATCGAGACCCGGAAGTCGGCCATCCGAAAATGTCAGCGGCCGGGAGGAGAGCTCATGGATGGCACATCACTGGAGCCGAGGTGAGTTTACATCCACTTTAAAGTAGCTATAAACCCAATCATTTAGTCTACCTTTGTATATTAAAGAGCCTTTATTATCTGATAGTGTGGTTGCCCCTTCAATAATATTATAATGTATAATGTAGGCACCAGAAAATATATTATTGGCCTGTGCTCCATGGGTTACTTCAGCAAGGATCACATCAATCTTGTAAGGGAGCATGCAGATTATGAGGCACCTCAAGTAGACTTGCTTTGACAATGCTGCGCAGTGATAAAAGAAAAACGGGGCACACCAATCCTGTGCATTAATATTGCCAACCATCTTTAGCACCCCTCCATGAACACTGACAAGGTTACTTATGTGAGCTGGAAACTGGATGCTAGCAGAGAATGGTCCAGTTGAGAAGTGGAAGGTATCTGCATCCTCCGGCTTCTGGGCAACACTTCTGGGTTAGGTTCCATCCTATGGCAATGTATTTCAAGGAATTCCTCCCTTTTCTAAAGTCTAGTGTGTGGACAAAGAGGACTTGCTTAAATACCAAAGTCAAGCTATGAGAGCCTAGCAACACTTTGGGTGCCGACTCTGGGTACTCAGAATTGGGTATAGGCTCAAGTGTGTTCAGATGCTCTTCCGAACCAGCATGGCCAAGCCCAGCAAGAAGCAGTCAACTGTAAAAGTCCAATCTTCTGCAGAGTGATAGGGGGGAATTCATCTGCTACAGATAATTGGCCCATTACAGGTGACAATTTCCTTCTAGACTGGGCCACATGGGTTTAGAAAAGTATCCAAAACACATCTCAGCTCTCTACTCAGAATAAAACAAAGACTAGGTAACATAAGACCAAAATGTGTGAAAACATTTTCATAAATTCATAAAAATATATTAACATAGTTAAATTATTATTATTATTTTTTATTATTCTCTCCATCTCATTAACTATTGTTTATGAAAAACAGGGATTGATTTACAAAAACTATAGTGCAAAATTAATTAGCACGATTGTGCCAGTGCTTGCTGGGTGGGTGGAGTTTTCTGCACACTATATATACTTTGTATATCATTTTAATTTTTGTGCTGTGACCAAGGCGGTTTGCCGAAACGTGTTATCCCTTTTGTATACTCTTTAACATGTAACCTATAAACCTTTTATATGAACTTGGAGTTGCCGGCTCTCTTATGGGATTCTATAGTGCAAAATGTTACAGTTTCTGATATTTTTCCTTTTTTTTTTCTAGGCAAGTAATCTAATACTTAAATTCAAAGTTCTGAATGATTCATGAATAATTAGTCCCGTGTTATTTGACTTATTCTTTAAATGAGTTGGAAAAATGAAACGTCAGCCACAGAATTTTGGCTCCTTGGCTTTCAGAATTTTCACAACCTCAAAATTCCCCTTTTTATTCTTTTCTTAGCAATCTACGTTTCCATATTATCCGGCAACCTGTTGATCCTAGCTTTAGTGTTGGTGTCCAGAAACTTGAACACTCCTATGTACTTTTTCTTGTCTAACCTCTCATCATCAGATATCATTCTCACTACTGTTGTCTTTCCAACCATGTTATCGGTCTTGTTGAAAAATGGGGAATCCATTACTTTTTCTGGCTGCATAACTCAACTTTACCTGTTTGGTTCTTCTGCGATTACTGAGTGCTTTTTACTTACTATGATGTCCTATGACCGATACCTTGCCATCTGTAACCCTCTTCACTACCTACTCATAATGGACCAGAAGCTCCAGGTTCTTCTGGTAGCTTTGTCCTGGGTGTTTGCTTTTCTTCTGACTAGGGATGAGCCGAACACCCCCGGGTTCGGTTCGAACCAGAACCTTCGAACGGACCGAAAGTTTGCGCGAATTTTCGAACCCTATACGTTATAATGGACGCGAACGTTCGAAATCAAAAGTGCTAATTACAACGGCCAATATGCATGTTAATGTCATAAAACAGGTTTGGGGACCCGGGTCCTGCCCCAGGGGACATATATCAATGCAAAAAGAACTTTTAAAAACTAACGTTTTTTCGGGAGCAGTCATTTTAATGATGCATAAAGTGAAAAAAAAAAAGTGACATTTTCCTTTAAATATGGTACCTGGGGGGTGTCCAAAGTATGCCTGTGAAGTGGCATGTGTTTCCCGTGTTTAGAACTGTCCTTGCACAAAATGACATTTGTAAAGGAAAAAAAAAGAAGCCATTTAAAACCACTTGCGGCTTTAGGTTTGATCTTAAGTAGAATCTGAACAGGTACATTATGAAGTGTAGCTCCATCCCAAAAAAATCTATTTTTAAGCTTTTTGGAGAACATAGGGAGGGGTTATCACCCCTGTAACATTTGCTGTCTTTGCACATCTGTTCAGAACATGTCACCTCACTTTCCGTCCCAATGACAAATGTTTTTGGAAAAAGTGGGGTTTTAATTGAAACAAGGATTGGTGATAAAGTATCAGTAGAGAGGAGATACCTTTTTCCCAAATTAAATCTAACAGGATAGAATTTCCCTTCCTAGGGGTAGATTTCCTCTCACTTCCTGTTTTCTCTTTCCATTTTCAAGTAGGAGTCGTTTGTAAGTTGGATGTTTGAAAGTAGGGGCCTGGCGTATATACTCTGCAGAAATTTGCCCTATTAGATGTTGGTGTAGCCACAAGACTGGTGGGCACAGGAATGGGCCCTGCTGTGAGTTAATAGATCAAGATTTGTAATTGCATGCACCTGTTGAACAGGGCAGAAAAATTGGGCCTTTGGCGGTGGTGGTGGACGGTGTTGCCACAAGACTGTAGGCCCTCATAGTTACTCTTGGTGGGCGCAGGAATGGGCCCTGCTGTGAGTTATTAGATCAAGATTTGTAATTGCAAGCACCTGATGAACAGGGCAGAAAAATTGGGCCTTTGGCGGTGGTGGTGGACGGTGTTGCCACAAGACTGCAGGCCCTCATAGTTACTCTTGGTGGGCGCAGGAATGGGCCCTGCTGTGAACTATTAGATCAAGATTTGTAATTACCCGCCCCTGTTAAACAGGGGCTGAAAAATTGTGCCTTAGGCACTGGTGCTGGTGCCACAACACTGCAACCCCTCACAGAGACTGTACTTGGAGCACAGCAGTCACACGTGTTGCGAAGCATTTTTTTAAAAAATTGTAAGTACACGCCCCTGTTAAACAGGGGCTGAAAAATTGTGCCTTAGGCACTGGTGCCACAACACTGCAACACGGCCCTCACAGAGACTGTACTTGGAGCACAGCAGTCACACGTGTTGCGAAGCATTTTTTTAAAAAATTGTAAGTACACGCCCCTGTTAAACAGGGGCTGAAAAATTGTGCCTTAGGCACTGGTGCCACAACACTGCAACACGGCCCTCACAGAGACTGTACTTGGAGCACAGCAGTCACACGTGTTGCGAAGCATTTTTTTAAAAAATTGTAAGTACACGCCCCTGTTAAACAGGGGCTGAAAAATTGTGCCTTAGGCACTGGTGCCACAACACTGCAACACGGCCCTCACAGAGACTGTACTTGGAGCACAGCAGTCACACGTGTTGCGAAGCATTTTTTTAAAAAATTGTAAGTACACGCCCCTGTTAAACAGGGGCTGAAAAATTGTGCCTTAGGCACTGGTGCTGGTGCCACAACACTGCAACACGGCCCTCACAGAGACTGTACTTGGAGCACAGCAGTCACACGTGTTGCGAAGCATTTTTTTTAAAAATTGTAAGTACACGCCCCTGTTAAACAGGGGCTGAAAAATTGTGCCTTAGGCACTGGTGCTGGTGCCACAACACTGCAACACGGCCCTCACAGAGACTGTACTTGGAGCACAGCAGTCACACGTGTTGCGAAGCATTTTTTTTAAAAATTGTAAGTACACGCCCCTGTTAAACAGGGGCTGAAAAAAATTGTGCCTTAGGCACTGGTGTGGTGGCATGGATCATTGAGGAGGAGGAAGAGGATAGTCAGTGAACATAAGAGGACAGTCACTCAGCATCAGCATAGGCATTCTTGAAGGGATGTGACATTAAAAATTATTCGGTTATATCCGCCTCAGGTGCCTGGTAGCTGGTGGTGATCCAAGACTGATTCATTTTGATGAAGGTCAGTCGATCAACCGAGGCGGTGGACAGGCGCACCCTATGATCAGTCACAAATCCTCCAGCAGCACTGAATGTGCGTTCGGAAAGAACGCTGGAGGCAGGACAGGCCAGTAGCTCAATTGCATACTGTGCAAGCTCTGGCCAGTGATCCATCCTCAGGACCCAGTAAGCCAGAGGATTTTCGGTGGGAAAGGTGTCCAAGTCTGACCTTGCCCCAAGGTATTCCTGCACCATGTATATCAGACGCTGGCGATGGTTGCTGGAACCGATCATACCTTGGGGCTGCGGACTAAAAAATTGTCTGAACGCATCGGTCAGACGTCCACCTTCCCACCGCTCCTTCTGCCACTGACCGAAGCCTCAGCAACTCGTCGCCCAGGACCAGGAGTTTGTAGCCTCCCAGTTTCTGGGAACGCGTTGCACAGACCTTTCTGCAAGGCCTCCCTGAGATGTCTCATCCTCTGCTCCCTCTGCGACGGCAAGATAAGGTCCGCAACCTTACCCTTGTACCGCGGATCAAGGAGAGTGGCCAGCCAGTAATGGTCCCTCTCCTTGATCCGAAGAACACGAGGATCCTTCCGCAGGCTTTGCAGGATCAGGGAGGCCATGCAGCGTAGGTTAGCTGAGGCATTCGGTCCGGAGTCTTCTGGGTCACTGAGGATGACATGATCGCCAGCCACCTCCTCCCAGCCACGTACAAGTCCACTGGCTTGTTGGGACTGTACATCATCCCTAAAAGACTGCTGCTGCTGATGCTGAGTGCCAGGCTCCACCTCCATGCTCACACAATCCTCCTCCTCCTCCTCCTCCTCCTCCTCCTCATCCTCTTCCTGTGTGATGGGTGGGACAGAAGGAACACTGTCCGGATAAAGGGGGCCTTGAGAGGCAAGGAAGTCCTCCTCTTCCTGCCTCTGTTTCTGCCTCAAGTGCCCTGTCCATGATCCCACGCAGCGTATGCTCCAACAGGTGGACAAGAGGGACAGTGTCACTGATGCATGCACTGTCACTGCTCACCATCCTCGTGGCCTCCTCAAATGGTGAGAGGACAGTGCATGCATCCCTGATCATGCTCCACTGACGTGGGGAAAAAAAACCAAGCTCCCCTGACCCTGTCCTGGTGCCGTAGTCGCAAAGGTACTCATTGATGGCCCTCTGCTGCGTGTGCAGTCGCTGCAGCATGGCCAACGTTGAGTTCCACCTGGTGGGCATGTCAGATATTAGGCGGTTCTTGGGCAGGTTCAGCTCCTTTTGCAGCTCAGTCAGCCGAGCACTGGCATTATAAGATCGGCGGAAATGCACACAGACTTTCCTGGCCTGCCTCAGGACATCCTGTAAGCCTGGGAACCTGCCCAAGAACCGCTGCACCACCAGGTTGAGGACGTGAGCCATGCAGGGCACATGGGTGAGCTGCCCCTGTCGCAGGGCGGAGAGGAGGTTGGTGCCATTGTCAGAAACGACCATTCCTGGCTTAAGCTGACGTGGCGTCAACCACCTCTCGGCCTGCCCCTGCAGAGCTGCCAGAACCTCTGGCCCAGTGTGGCTCCTGTCCCCCAAACACACCAGCGCAAGCACGGCATGGCATCTTTTTGCCTGCGTACTTGCGTAGCCCCTTGTACGCCTACGGAGCACCGCTGGTTCCAAGGACAGAGCACTGGAGGAAGAAGAAGAGGAGGGGGTGGAGGAGAGAGGTGTGTCACAACCAGTAGCAGTAGTCGCGTTTTGGAGGCGTGGTGGCGGAACAACCTCCAACACTACTGCACCTTGTCCTGCATCCCTCCCAGCTGCCAATAGAGTGACCCAATGGGCCGTGAAAGAAAGGTACCGTCCCTGTCCATGCCTGCTGGACCATGAGTCAGCGGTAATATGCACCTTACCGCTGACCGCCCTGTCCAGCGAGGCATGGACATTGCCCTCCACATGCCGGTAGAGAGAGACGGAATCGCCTTCCGCGAGAAAAAGTGGCGTTTGGGAACCTGCCACTGAGGAACCGCACATTGAACAAACTCACGGAAGGGGGCCGAGTCTACCAACTGAAAAGGCAGCAGTTGAAGTGCTAGCAATTTAGCAAGGCTAGCATTCAACCGCTGGGCATGTGGATGGCTGGGAGTGTACTTCTTTCTACGGTCCAGCAGCTGGGGCAGGGAAATTTGCCTGCTGCATTCGGACGTCGGTGTACTGCAAGTACTTGGTTGTGACACACCGAATTCTACACCTTCAGTCCTCTCAGAGCAGCTTTCAGAGAGGACTGAAGGTGTAGTGGGGATGGAGATCCCAGCTGAGGAGGAGCAAGGAGAGGTCCGCTTAGTTCTTTGGTGTGGGTCTTTTATGTGTGCCTGCCAACGAGCTGCATGGCAGGTCGCCATATGTCTGGTCATGCTTGTGGTGCCCAAGCGGCTGATGTTTTGGCCACGCGAGATACGCTTGAGACAAATATTGCAAATAGCAGTGGTGCGATCTGCTGCACTCGTCTCAAAAAAGGCCCACACCAAAGAACTTTTCTGATAACGTGCAGAGGCAGCGCCCTGCACAGGCGGAGCTCTGCGGTGTTGTACAGTTGCTGTGCTGGCCTCTACCTGGCCTCCAGGGGGCATCCTGCCTCGTTGGACATGTGACGCCGCATCCTCCTCCTCCTCGTCCTCCTCCTCATCCTCTCTCCCTTGAGGCACCCACGTGGAGTCAGTGACCTCATCATCCCCCTCCCTCTTCACCACTAGAGCAAACCTGGCAGTAAGCTGCAGCTGGTGGAACTGTACTGCCAGATTCCTCAAGCTGGGTATCGTCATCCGAGCCTTCGAATCGTTGGGCATCCTCCTGGAGCATGTACCCAACACTGTGCTCAAAGAGTTCGGGGGACTCCTCAGGAGGACATGGTGGGTCTAGGGAAGGGGTGGCTGATGATGCTCTGTCAGTACCCTGAGCCTGGGTGAGAGAGGATGAGGAGGATGAGGAGGGCTTGGTCATCCATTCTACCAAGCCTTCAGCATGATGCGGCTCCACATGTCCAGCTGCCGAAAACAAAGACGCGCGTGTCCCATGGCCACGTGCTGATGACGATGCACGACCACGTCCACGTCCACGGCCACGTCCACTAGAAACAGAGCCTGCCTGCCCTGTGTTCTTGGCTCTGCACGCTCTGCCTCCCCTTGGCGGTCTTCCAGCCATTGTAGTCGGTAGTCCTGTGGGTGCTGCTGAGAAGAAAATATAGGAGCTCTGTGTGATGCCACTAACACACTAGAAGTCCTATGGGTGCTTCTGCAAAGAAAATAGAGGAGCTCTGTGTGATGCCACTAACACACTAGAAGTCCTGTGGGTGCTGCTGAGAAGAATATATAGGAGCTCTGTGTGATGCCACTAACACACTAGAATTCCTATGGGTGCCTCTGCAAAGAAAAATAGAGGAGCTCTGTGTGATGCCACTAACACACTAGAAGTCCTGTGGGTGCTTATGCAAAGAAAATAGAGGAGCTCTGTGTGATGCCACTAACACACTAGAAGTCCTGTGGGTGCTTCTGCAAAGAAAATAGAGGAGCTCTGTGTGATGCCACTAACACACTAGAAGTCCTGTGGGTGCTTATGCAAAGAAAATAGAGGAGCTCTGTGTGATGCCACTAACACACTAGAAGTCCTGTGGGTGCTTATGCAAAGAAAATAGAGGAGCTCTGTGTGATGCCACTAACACACTAGAAGTCCTGTGGGTGCTTCTGCAAAGAAAATAGAGGAGCTCTGTGTGATGCCACTAACACACTAGAAGTCCTATGGGTGCTTCTGCAAAGAAAATAGAGGAGCTCTGTGTGATGCCACTAACACACTAGAAGTCCTGTGGGTGCTGCTGAGAAGAATATATAGGAGCTCTGTGTGATGCCACTAACACACTAGAATTCCTATGGGTGCCTCTGCAAAGAAAATAGAGGAGCTCTGTGTGATGCCACTAACACACTAGAAGTCCTGTGGGTGCTTATGCAAAGAAAATAGAGGAGCTCTGTGTGATGCCACTAACACACTAGAAGTCCTGTGGGTGCTTCTGCAAAGAAAATAGAGGAGCTCTGTGTGATGCCACTAACACACTAGAAGTCCTGTGGGTGCTTATGCAAAGAAAATAGAGGAGCTCTGTGTGATGCCACTAACACACTAGAAGTCCTGTGGGTGCTTATGCAAAGAAAATAGAGGAGCTCTGTGTGATGCCACTAACACACTAGAAGTCCTGTGGGTGCTTATGCAAAGAAAATAGAGGAGCTCTGTGTGATGCCACTAACACACTAGAAGTCCTGTGGGTGCTTATGCAAAGAAAATAGAGGAGCTCTGTGTGATGCCACTAACACACTAGAAGTCCTGTGGGTGCTTCTGCAAAGAAAATAGAGGAGCTCTGTGTGGTGCCACTAACACACTAGAAGTCCTGTGGGTGCTTATGCAAAGAAAATAGAGGAGCTCTGTGTGATGCCACTAACACACTAGAAGTCCTGTGGGTGCTTATGCAAAGAAAATAGAGGAGCTCTGTGTGATGCCACTAACACACTAGAAGTCCTGTGGGTGCTTCTGCAAAGAAAATAGAGGAGCTCTGTGTGATGCCACTAACACACTAGAAGTCCTATGGGTGCTTCTGCAAAGAAAATAGAGGAGCTCTGTGTGATGCCACTAACACACTAGAAGTCCTGTGGGTGCTTCTGCAAAGAAAATAGAGGAGCTCTGTGTGGTGCCACTAACACACTAGAAGTCCTGTGGGTGCTTATGCAAAGAATATATAGGAGCTCTGTGTGATGCCACTAACACACTAGAAGTCCTATGGGTGCTTCTGCAAAGAAAATAGAGGAGCTCTGTGTGATGCCACTAACACACTAGAAGTCCTGTGGGTGCTTCTGCAAAGAAAATAGAGGAGCTCTGTGTGGTGCCACTAACACACTAGAAGTCCTGTGGGTGCTTATGCAAAGAATATATAGGAGCTCTGTGTGATGCCACTAACACACTAGAAGTCCTATGGGTGCTTCTGCAAAGAAATAGAGGAGCTCTGTGTGATGCCACTAACACACTAGAAGTCCTGTGCGTGCTGCTGAGAAGAATATATAGGAGCTCTGTGTGATGCCACTAACACACTAGAAGTCCTATGGTGCCTCTGCAAAGAAAATAGAGGAGCTCTGTGTGATGCCACTAACACACTAGAAGTCCTGTGGGTGCTTCTGCAAAGAAAATAGAGGAGCTCTGTGTGGTGCCACTAACACACTAGAAGTCCTGTGGGTGCTTATGCAAAGAAAATAGAGGAGCTCTGTGTGATGGGACTAACACACTTCAAGTCCTATAGGTGCTTCTGGGAACAAAATATAGCTCTGTGTGTGTAATGGGACTAACACACTTCAAGTCCTATAGGTGCCTCTGGGAACAAAATATAGCTCTTTGTGTGTAATGGGACTAACACACTTCAAGTCCTATAGGTGCTTCTGGGAACAAAGTATAGCTCTTTGTGTGTAATGGGACTAACACACTTCAAGTCCTATAGGTGCTTTCTGGGAACAAAATATAGCTCTGTGTGTGTAATGGGACTAACACACTTCAAGTCCTATAGGTGCTTCTGGGAACAAAATATAGCTCTGTGTGTGTAATGGGACTAACACACTTCAAGTCCTATAGGTGCTTCTGGGAACAAAGTATAGCTCTTTGTGTGTAATGGGACTAACACACTTCAAGTCCTATAGGTGCTTCTGGGAACAAAATATAGCTCTGTGTGTGTAATGGGACTAACACACTTCAAGTCCTATAGGTGCTTCTGGGAACAAAGTATAGCTCTTTGTGTGTAATGGGACTAACACACTTCAAGTCCTATAGGTGCTTCTGGGAAGAAAATATAGCTCTGTGTGTGTAATGGGACTAACACACTTCAAGTCCTATAGGTGCTTCTGGGAACAAAATATAGGAGCTCTGCCTGCCTGCCACGAACACACTACAAGTCCTATAGGTGCTTCTGGTAACAAAATATAGGAGCTCTGCCTGCCTGCCACTAACACACTACAAGTCCTATAGGTGCTTCTGGTAACAAAATATAGGAGCTCTGCCTGCCTGCCACTAACACACTACAAGTCCTATAGGTGCTTCTGGTAACAAAATATAGGAGCTCTGCCTGCCTGCCACTAACACACTACAAGTCCTATAGGTGCTTCTGGTAACAAAATATAGGAGCTCTGCCTGCCTGCCACGAACACACTACAAGTCCTATAGGTGCTTCTGGGAACAAAGTATAGCTCTTTGTGTGTAATGGGACTAACACACTTCAAGTCCTATAGGTGCTTCTGGGAACAAAATATAGCTCTGTGTGTGTAATGGGACTAACACACTTCAAGTCCTATAGGTGCTTCTGGGAACAAAGTATAGCTCTTTGTGTGTAATGGGACTAACACACTTCAAGTCCTATAGGTGCTTCTGGGAACAAAATATAGCTCTGTGTGTGTAATGGGACTAACACACTTCAAGTCCTATAGGTGCTTCTGGGAACAAAGTATAGCTCTTTGTGTGTAATGGGACTAACACACTTCAAGTCCTATAGGTGCTTCTGGGAACAAAATATAGCTCTGTGTGTGTAATGGGACTAACACACTTCAAGTCCTATAGGTGCTTCTGGGAACAAAATATAGCTCTGTGTGTGTAATGGGACTAACACACTTCAAGTCCTATAGGTGCTTCTGGGAACAAAATATAGCTCTGTGTGTGTAATGGGACTAACACACTTCAAGTCCTATAGGTGCTTCTGGGAACAAAATATAGCTCTTTGTGTGTAATGGGACTAACACACTTCAAGTCCTATAGGTGCTTCTGGGAACAAAATATAGCTCTGTGTGTGTAATGGGACTAACACACTTCAAGTCCTATAGGTGCTTCTGGGAACAAAGTATAGCTCTTTGTGTGTAATGGGACTAACACACTTCAAGTCCTATAGGTGCTTCTGGGAAGAAAATATAGCTCTGTGTGTGTAATGGGACTAACACACTTCAAGTCCTATAGGTGCTTCTGGTAACAAAATATAGGAGCTCTGCCTGCCTGCCACTAACACACTACAAGTCCTATAGGTGCTTCTGGTAACAAAATATAGGAGCTCTGCCTGCCTGCCACTAACACACTACAAGTCCTATAGGTGCTTCTGGTAACAAAATATAGGAGCTCTGCCTGCCTGCCACTAACACACTACAAGTCCTATAGGTGCTTCTGGTAACAAAATATAGGAGCTCTGCCTGCCTGCCACGAACACACTACAAGTCCTATAGGTGCTTCTGGTAACAAAATATAGGAGCTCTGCCTGCCTGCCACTAACACACTACAAGTCCTATAGGTGCTTCTGGTAACAAAATATAGGAGCTCTGCCTGCCTGCCACGAACACACTACAAGTCCTATAGGTGCTTCTGGTAACAAAATATAGGAGCTCTGCCTGCCTGCCACTAACACACTACAAGTCCTATAGGTGCTTCTGGTAACAAAATATAGGAGCTCTGCCTGCCTGCCACGAACACACTACAAGTCCTATAGGTGCTTCTGGTAACAAAATATAGGAGCTCTGCCTGCCTGCCACGAGCACACTACAAGCCCCTCTTTGTCAATCAATCTTTGTAACTGAATCTATCTAACTCAATCTCTGTAAGTGAATCTATCTAACTATCTCAATGCAGCAGAGTGTCACAGAATCTGCCTGCTCAATCTGCGCCGGAACAGCATGTGACCGGCGCAGACGGCGTGGCGGCGTTTTATAGGGGGGGGCGTGTACTACAGCCCCTGAGCTGTAATTGGCTACAGGCGTCCTGCCTGTAGCCAATTATGGCTCTTCGATTTTCCGGGGCTGTGATTGGCCAAGCATGCGGGGTCACAGTGCATGCTTGGCCAATCATCAGCCAGCAATGCACTGCGTCGGCCGCGCCGGCCGCAATGCATTGCGGGGCCGCTCGCAACACACCAACGTGATGCGAGCGGCCAAAATAGTTCTGGGCTCGCAGAGCGAGCGAACGCCCGGTGCTCGATGCGAACGTGGGTTCGCATCGAGCACCGGGCCCATCCTTACTTCTGACCATGATAACAGTCAGCCAAATGTGCCAACTCCAATTCTGTGGTCCCAATGTCATTGATCATTTCTTCTGTGATCCCACCCCACTGCTGGAACTTTCCTGCTCAGATACTTCAGTGATTGAACTTGAGAACCTAATCTTGGGTCTACCTGTTACACTTTTTCCTCTTGGTTTCATAACTGTGACTTATGCCTACATACTTATTACCATCCTGAAGATCACATCTTCTGCAGGTAGAAAAAAAGCCTTCTCCACCTGTAGTTCCCATCTGGCAGTGGTTTGCATCTATTATGGGACTTTAATAATGCTTTATGTTATTCCATCTAAAGGTCTGTCAGTTAATCTGACCAAAGTACAGTCCCTTCTGTATACTGTGGTGACCCCACTTTTCAATCCCATAATATATAGTTTAAGAAATCATGAGATCCAAATGGCGATTAAACGGATAATGTACCGTACATAAGGTAATTATGTGGAGTTAATTCTAGGTTCCTGTATTATGACTCTATAATAAATAATAAATAAAGTTTAAATAAAGTTTAATTTTTATAAAAAAAACTTCTGAATGTTCACTCATCAGTTTTCACTAGGGATGAGTAAAATTAGGATTATTCATTTCCCCCAAATTTCTGCTAAAATTGGGAAATTTAGGCAAAATTTTAGCATTTTGATAATATGCATTGGGATCAGTAGGGTAAAAAAAGTTAAAAGTGTATTATCTGTGCCCAGATACGTAGATATCTCCTGATCTAGTAGACGCAACAGAAAGCAAGGAAATAAAGGGAATTTCTGTCTTAGACATTGGGGGATTTACAGGTGGAAATTTTTGAATTTCCCTTTGCTTATACTCTTGGTGACTTTCTAACCAGGACATAATCAGCAAGAAAAACTTAATAGTGGTTTCAACCCTTCCACATTTTATTGAAAGCTAAAAAAAGTTTTGCTTTACATATGCTTTAAATCGCAAGGCCTGCTTAATACATTAGATCTTCTCCCCTCGTCTCATATAGCAGCTGTACAGGTAAAAAAAAAACTATATGGAAAGAAAAAATAGTACATATTTGTGTATCTTTCCTGGCTTCCATACTACGGGGGGTGATGCCATGCTTCAACCAGCAAAAATGCTAAGTACCCAATATGCTGCACAACAGTGCAGAATCACGATCTTGTGAGATCTTGGATACTCAGCATTCCCCAGGATCTCGTCAGAAGGAGGATGATGTCACCCTCACCCAGGCACTGTGTGTTGAAGCAAGGGATAAGGTAAGTCTATTGAAAGCAAAAGAAATCCAAACTGCCACACTCCAAGAAAGCCCAAGTGTCAGATAAATGAAAGCAGCTTCAGCTTGGCTCCATCCAAGCAATGCCTGAATGGAGTGAGACTGAAGCTGCTTTTATTATGCTGACACATGGGTTTTCTTGGATTGCAACAGTTTGGATTTCTTTTGCATTCAGTGTGTACATACAGTAGAGCCAGGACAGACTCTCCCCATGCCAGCACCCTGTTTAGCGTGAGTCAACGGAGTTTGAGATGAAGACCTGGAGCGGCACCCAAAGCTTTCTTCTTTTAATAGGAAGTAAAGTCTTCCTGTTTAATTGTACCTACAGGTAAGCCTATAATAAGGCTTACCTGTAGGTACTGTAAATATCTCCTAAACTTGCACCATATAGGAGATATCTACTATATACGCCACTGCCGAAATTATCAGCGCATGCACATTGAAGAAGCAGCCAATTGTGCCGTTTCTTTAGGGCCCTGTGCTGTGACGGGCGGTACCCGTGTCCATGCGCAGGAGTGACGTTATCACGGCTCCGGTCAATCACAGCGAGCCCGGGAAGAAACCCTGGGGAAAATGTCAGCCATCTCAGCGATGTGCGGGCTCCGCTGCAACAGCTTCATACTAAGGTAATTGTTTCCTAATGAGCTAGTATGCAATGCATACTAGCTCATTATGCCTTTGTCCTTCAGTTTTTTTTAGGGTTTACAACCTCTTTGAAGGCTGGAAGAGATGATGTGAATGCTGCCGACCACAGCAGGACTATCACGTACCTGGTGATGACTGTAATGTTGTGGAGGCCTCTCTTGCACCTCCTGCCCAACACTAATGAAGGTGGAGACAGATAGTGTGAGGGCACAAAATGGCACAAGTGCTGGGGTAGCTTGCTCGTGAAGTCCGCTCTTTAGGTGGATGAAGCTGGGGGTCGCAGTTCTAAGAACAGGATATCAAAGTAGCTTAGCACCAGAGAAGGAAATAGTAGCAGAGCCAGTATGCAGGCAGTGACCAGAAGCAGCCAGGTAACAAGGGACTGACTCAGCAGGCAGAGCACATCCAGGAAGCAGGACAAGGTCATCAGGAAAGGCAAAGTCTAATGTCCCGTACACACGATCGGATTTTCCGACAACAAATGTTGGATGTGAGCTTGTTGGCGGAAAGTCTGACCGATTGTATGCTCCATCAAACATTTGTTGTCTGGACTTTCCGATCGTGTGTACACAAGTCTGTCGGACAAAAGTCCACGCATGCTCGGAATCAAGTACGAGCCGGAAGAGCTCGGTCTTGTAAAAATAGCGTTCATAATGGAGATATCACGTACGTCTTGTACGTCACTACGTTCGGAATTGTTGGCCAACATTTGAGTGACCGTGTGTATTCAAGACAAGTTGGAGCCAACATCCTTCGAACAAAAATCCACGGTTTTGTTGACGAAAAGTCCGATCATGTGTATGGGGCATAAGAGTAAGTTGGGTTATACACAGGTAAGAAGGTTCAATGGATCAGGTCACAGGAATACAGCTACAAGCTGAAGACCATTCAGCAACTGCTCATGGTGAAAAGCCAGTTTAAAGCGTAACTCCACTTTTGTTGAGAAAAACATTCCCCTCTGGGTGATCTATGTACATTGTAAGGATTATAAAACCTTTGTTGCAGATTCCTACCTTTTGTTATGCTGAAGAAATCACTGTTTGTTCCTCTGTTCCCCTGTGCTGAGTGGGTGTAACGGGAGTGATTTCATACCTATCAATCAGATGTGTCACCTGCAGAGCACTAATGAGGAAATCTGCTGGGCCTGCATTCCCTTTAGACGTGTTCCTTTTGGAAATATCTCACCAAAAATTACTATTTTGTTCCAGGGGATGCCTGAAATCTGACTTTTATCTTAGACAGACTTCTGGGAAAATCAGTGAGCCAATCACACAAGCAGGAAATTATGTTTCTGGGGGGGGGGGGGGGTCAGTACACACTCTGTGTTCAGAACAACTCCAGGTAGCCATATTAAATTGAATTTTCAGAAAACTACAGCTCTGCAGATTGAAAAGGAAAGGTCATTTTTAATAACATTCTTTTAATAACATGCGATATTCTTTTTTTATTTATTTGCTTTTTTTTTTCCCCACGAAATTGGAGTTACCCTTTAAATAGGTAAATAGGCAAGTGCTAATTTGTATGTATAGCGTGAGTGTGCGAGCAAGAATGCAAGCACGATGAACTGGATTATACATCTATTGCCACTGAAAGTAGTAGCATGTGAGCAATGCACATGCGCAGCAATATGAGCATACGTCTCCACTGGTTTTCTGGTACTGGGAATCTGCTTTACCTTATAGGACAGTACCTGGATGCCTGGTGCTATCAATGCTACTGCCCACTGCCCTCCCCCACACATTACATCAGCTGTGTCCCAGCCATGGGAGAAGGAGTGACTTCTAAAAGGGATTTATGCTTAGGGGGTAAGTGTGCAGATTCATGCTCAAATGTTTTTTAGGGAGGGAGGATATTTTTTACATCTTGGGGGGGGGGGGGGTTATTTGGCATCTTCACCCTGGGTGCTAGCTGGCCTTGTCCCGGCATTGACTGCACATGCTAACATGTGGTTTAGATAGAAGCTTCAGCAGCCCAACCATCCACCCAGGGCCCATGAGACATGGGGGCCCAGGCCACCTGCTGCATGATATATGAGGGGTTGTCTGTCCTTTTCCTCTATCACGACTTACTCCAGAGCCAACCAGGCTTGCCCCATTAAAGCACACTGTTCTTCAGTCCAGGCATTGACTGCACTTGACTCCTATTAGAACACCACATAGAGGCCTAGTTTGTTTTCTTATTAAGCATAAGCAGACAGTCCATAATGATGGCAATAGCTTTCCAAATTATGGTGGTGTAGAACATTTCAGTCTATTGCAGTATTACATCTTGTAAGGCAGTAGAATAACGAGGTTGTACTCACACCCTAATGACAGTCCACACTTCATTCCTGAAAACTATGGGCAAAGTTCTTCACAGCCCCTCCCCTGAGGGGAAGAGCATATCAGCAACCCCTCAGCTCGCAACTCCTTTTGATGGCACCAGGATGTCTCCCTCCTCAAGCTTCCACTACCTATTAAAATGTACACCCCACATTGCTACTCCACCTATGAGAATAACAACCCTTAAATAGGAACCCTACCTGCCTACAAGAGGATCAGGAATGGATTTTAAACCCTTTGGAAGATTGAATTAGAAAACATATACTGCGTGTATTTTAACTTTAACTAGAGATGTACAGATCAGTTACATAATTAGACAAATTGAAAAAAGACATGTCCATTGAGTTGAAATGACAAAGAATGAAATGAAAACTCACATCCACAGAACCTTAACCTTACATTTGAGCCAGAGGAAGGCAAAAAAAAACTATAAAATTTGGTCCAAAGGGCTGCAACAGGGATAAAAGTTCTTACCGTTCCTAGGATCGTTATTTGACTTGTATGGCTATGCTGGACATTTTGGTAATGGTTCTCTTCTTGGGTCAAGAGTAATTTTCTTAATTAGGTTCTCTAATTAAAAGGTTTAAGCACCCCTACCCTAAGGCAGTTAGATACACCCTGGACCAACAATATAAAGTGTCTAGTATAGTCAGCTATATTTTGTGCATTTAGAAATACATCCAGCCTTCCAGGAGTGTCAGAAATCATGAAATCAGACTGAGACAGAAGTACAGTTAAATCACACTTGTTTAATAATAAAAGTAAAAATAACAAACATAGTC
This sequence comes from Lithobates sylvaticus, assembly GCA_028564925.1. Classification (NCBI taxonomy): domain Eukaryota; kingdom Metazoa; phylum Chordata; class Amphibia; order Anura; family Ranidae; genus Lithobates; species Lithobates sylvaticus. The sequence goes on from CM053029.1 coordinate 49,399,936, forward strand.
AAAACATAGCCAAAGTTCAGTAACCGGAACAGATAGTCAGCCAAGCCAGAAGTCAGGGATCAAAGTAGTGCAACAGCAAGCAGGATCTGGAGTAGGCATGAGCCGAACACCCCCCTGTTCGGTTTGCACCAGAACCTGCGAACAGACCTAAAGCTTGTGTGAACTTTAGAACCCTATTAAAGTCTATGGGACTCGAACGTTCAAAATCAAAAGTGCTAATTTTACAGGCTAATATGCAAGTTATTGTCATAAAAAGTGTTTGGGGACCTGGGTCCTGCCCCAGGGGACATGTATCAATGCAAAAGAAAGTTTTAAAAACGGACGTTTTTTTGGGAGCAGTGATTTTAATAATGCTTAAAGTGAAACAATAAAAGTGTAATATTCCTTTAAATGTCGTACCTGAAGGGTGTGTATAGTATGCCTGTAAAGGGGCGCATGTTTCCCGTGCTTAGAACTGTCCCTGCACAAAGTGTCATTTTTGCAGGAAAAAAAGCTATTTAAAATCACTCGTGGCTATAATGAATTGCCGGCTCCCGTAATACAGAGAACAGTCATTGAAAGTCATTGATAAAAAAAAAAAAAAAAAGCGTGGGGGGTCCCCCCAAATTCAATTACCAGGCCCTTCAGGTCTGGTATGGATATTAAGGGGAACCCCGGGTCAAATAAAAAAAAAAAAATGATGTGGGATTCCCCCTAAATATCCATACCAGACCCTTCAGGTCTGGCATGGATTTTAAGGGGAACTCCACGCCAAATTTTAAAAAAAAAATGGCGTGGGGGTCCCCCTCAAAATCCATACCAGACCCTTATCTGAGCACACAACCTGGCAGGCTGCAGGAAAAGAGGGGGGACGAGAGAGTGTCCCCCCTCCTGAACCGTACGTCAAACCCAGGCTTCCCCAGTGATGTAAGGGTGACCCCGTCCCCTTTGATGTAACACAGGTCTCCGTTACATTAGAGGGGGCGGGGTCACCCGTACATCACAGGGGAATACCGGCTTCCCCCTTGCGTTGCGTCAGAGGGGAGCAGGGTCAGGTGACGGAGTGGCCGGTCCTCCTCTGCAGACGGAATTCCCTCAGTGTCTCCGTGGAGACAGGACGTGCAGCGCTGGACATCGGAAGAGATCAGCCATCGCTGGACCCCGGAGCAGAGACCACCCGTCGCTGGATAGCAAGAGTGGATTACCACCGCTGGAATCTTTTTTTTAAATTTTTTTTTTTTAATAAAGGACTTTTCCCAACGGTGTCTGTGTGTTTTTTAACTATTTTTTACACTTTCTTTGTGAAATGGTAGGGGTACTTTTGTACCCCCTTACCATTTCTAACAGGGGGGGGCTGGGATCTGGGGGTCCCCTTGTTAAAGGGGCTTCCAGATTCAGATAAACCCCCCGCCCGCAGACCCCCACAACCACCGGCAAGGGTTGTGGGGAAGAGACCCTTCTCCTCCTCAACATGGGGACATGGTGCTTTGAGGGGTCACAGACCCCCAAAGCATCCTCCCAATTTTGAGGGCATGTGGCCTGGTACGGTTCATGAGGGGGGCGCCCCCTCTTTTCCTGCGGCCTGCCAGGTTGCGTGCTCGGATAAGGGTCTGGTATGGATTTTGAGAGGGCCCCCACGCCATTTTTTTTAAAATTTGGCGTGGAGTTCCCCTTAAAATCCATGCCAGACCTGAAGGGTCTGGTATTGATATTTAGGGGGAACCCCACATAATTTTTTTTTTTTATTTGACCCAGGGTCCCCCTTAATATCCATACCAGACCTAAAGGGCCTGGTAATTGAATTGGGGGGGACCCCCACGCTTTTTTCTTTTTTTACCAATGACTTTCAATGACTGTTCTCTGTATTACGGGAGTCGGCAATTCATTATAGCCGCAAGTGATTTCAAATAGCTTTTTTTCCTGCAAAAATGACACTTTGTGCAGTGACAGTTCTAAGCACGGGAACATGCTCCCCTTTACATGCATACTATACACACCCCCAGGTATGAAATTTAAAGGAATATTACACTTTTATTGTTTCACTTTAAGCATTATTAAAATCACTGCTCCTGAAAAAAAAACGGCCGTTTTAAAAAAAAATGTTGCATTGATACATGTCCCCTGGGGCAGGACCCAGGTCCCCAAACACTTTTTTATGACAATAACTTGCATATAGGCTTTTAAAATTAGCACTTGAGATTTTTCCCATAGACTTCTACAGGGCGCTCGCGGCTTTTCGAATTTCCCACGAACACCCCAAATTGTTCGCTGTTCACTGAATAGGCGAACAGGCAATGTTTGAGTCGAACATGAGTTTGACTCGAACTCAGAGCTCATCCCTAATCTGGAGCCAGAAGTGACGTCAGCAAAGCCAGTCTTTAACTACTTCCCACCCGGCCACTGTATATATACGGCCGGGTGGGAGCCGCCTACTTCTGATCGGAAGTTCCTGAACGTCCATCAGAAGTAGGGGGATCGCGCGCGCGCGTGCCCGCGCAGCAGTGCGATCCCGATGCGCTCGTGTCACCCGGACACGGCGCATCTCGGATCGGCAGGAGGGCTCTGTGATTGGCCCTCCTGATCACATGACGGCCGTGTCCAACCACAGACGTCATGTGATGTAAGCAAACAGCCGGTTGCTAGGCAATCGGCTCTCCTCACACAGAAGTCGTCGCTGAGAAGAGGAGAGCGGATCGCTGCAGCCGGCTGGTGATCAGTGAGTCTTAGCAGTTTTTTTACTCACTGATCACCAGTCTAGTGTCACCAACACACATGTCCCCACACATGTCCCCAAAACACACATGTCCCCAAATAAAAACACATGTCCCCAAATTAAAACACATGTCCCCAAATAATAAAAACACATGTCCCCCACATATGTCCCAGTAAAATAACATGTGCCAATGATTATCTGCACACATATGTCCGTGATCACCTGCACACATCTGTACATGATCATTTGCGTACATATGTCCGTGATTACACGAACCAATTATTATACACTTAACTGGAATTTTTACTGAAAACATGTAGCAGAATACATTTAGGCTTAAATTTATGACAAAATTTGATTTTATTGGATTTCGTTTAAAAAAGAAAGGAGAAAATATTGTTTTTTTTCAAAATTTCCGCTATTTTTTCGCTTATATCGCAAAAAATAAAAAAACGGAGTCGTGAATAAATACCACCAAACTAAAGCTCTATTTGTGCGAACAAAAATGATAAAAATTTCATTTGGGTACAGCATTGCATGACCGCGCAATTGTCATTGAAAGTGCGAGAGCGCTGAAAGCTGAAAATTGGTCTGGGAAGGAAGGGGGCGAAAGTGCCCAGTATTGTAGTGGTTAAACAGGAACCCAGGAGATAGTTTCTTGTGATGTGACCAAGGCAAAGACAGAGCTCCTCTGGACTGGATGGCTTAACTAGGCAGGATCATCAACAGCTGAGTAACTGTGGAGAGAGATGGGAGCTGGCAATTAGCCGACAGCTGAGCAGCTAGCTCAGAGAAGGAAGGGCTGAGCCCAGCCCTGACAAGGAGTTACTATCCTGCTAACTACATCACATATGTAAGTGATGCTGACTTTGCTAAAGAACACTTTAAGGACATTTCATTAACGTTAGAGCTGAGAAACTAGGTTCCTCCAGGGCCACACAGGACAGTGTGCCCAAGCTCATATGCAATACTCAGGGTCAGAGGCGTAACTAGAGCCTTCAGGGCACTGATGCAAGAAACTATGACTAACCCACTGGTCCTGGGGCCTTTTCTATCGGTCCTGGGGGCCCTTTCCTCTGGTCCCGGGGCAGCTATTTAAAGTTTAGTATGATGTTCCCATTCATCAAAGCAAGCTATGGATCCTTTATATAATGACTATAGTAAATGGGATCCTTGGTTTTGCATGTGCATGGAATGCAGAAACCTGTGGCTCAAATGCCCAGTCATTGACTAGTCATATACTGACCTGAGGCTACTATATAAGAATGTGAATGTAGAATTGGCATACAGGCAGCCCTCTGAATGGCAGTATTACCCTCAACACCGGAACCGACAGACACCTGAGCACTGGTGGATAGTCTCCGGATGAGGCCAAAGATGGCGGGTCTGGCGATGCGGGAAAACATGATGGATGACACAGCCTTGCAGTGACTCCAAAAACCTCCACCAGCAAAGACAGAGCCAATGCCAGGGGGCGGGGATCTGTGGGGAGGGGGACAATTACAAGAACCATTGTCCCGAATGGCTCTGTATGCAGCAGCTAAAAGCCACAGGAGGGAGAGGAGGTGAAGCAACTTTCAGCTGCTGCATGGAAAGCCATTCAGGGCATCGGTTCTTGCAATTGCCCCATGCACCACTGATTGCCTCCTCGTGTCTATGGATGGGCCCGACTGGCACATGTGCCAATTCACAATTGTGACCTTTGTGACCCTGGTAGTTTCACCATTGTTTAGAGTCTCTCTGAGTGGGGGTGCCAAAGCTTCAGCTCTTTAATCTCCAGGCCAGGAGGTCATTCATCCTCTTTCATGTGTCTAGTCCTCTCTAGTAACAAAATGTCTCTTTACCTGCAAAAGAAAGAACTGAATACTTACCTTTGCCACTGCCCATGCCAACAGAGAATGCTCTGAAGTTTCCTGAGAAACTGACACTTCTGAGTGTCAGACTTTTTCTTCCCCATGCAGCTCTCACTGGCTTATCCTACCAAAAGGACACAGTAAAGACACTGATTTGTGGAATGAACAAGTGAGCTCTTGGTTTGTTGTATTCCCTGCAATCTTCTGCACAGGATATCTCTTGAATGGAGCTGTGTTCTGGCAGTTCAAGGGACAAAAAAGGTAAGTATTTAGCTTGTTTTGCAGGTATGCCCGTTTATATTTTAATAAAACACAGGGTTTCTTTAAAGGGCAAAACCTTCTTTGCATAGGAGAAATAACAAGAAACAGAAATGGGAGTTTTAAGGTGCAAAAAATCTAATCAAATTGATAATACAAATTTCATAATTTTATTAAACAGAGATGATTAAAATAGATAAAGTTTAAAGCCAGAACATGAAAATCATGTGGTCACAATACAAAAGTTGGTTGCCTCCAAGTTATGTTTCACCATAATCATGGCTTCTTCTGGAGCTTATGTACAATGTCACCCAAGCATGAACAAGATTCCAAAGGACCCTCAAGGCCCCCCAGGTGGTCCAGCAGAGTATCAGTGTGCCATAGAGGCATTTCCGATCCTGACCTCCCTGGGGCCCTAAGCAAAATTCTGCTAAGGGGCCCTCTGCCTGACCCGTGATGCCGTGAGCTATGGAAACCATTTGCCATTGCCACACAGTCACACCTGACACTTCAGTGCTCCCAATACAATCCTCCCTCCTTTAAACAAAACAGTCAAAGAATAAGTACAACAATATAGAACAGACATGTATATAATATATATATATATATATATATATATATCTGTACATATCTGAGTGCGGATCCCCCACTTACATCAGGGTCCCCAGAGATTCCCCACTTACATCAGGGTCCCCAGAGAGCCCCTCCTTACATCAGGGTCCCCAGAGAGCCTCCCCTTACATCAGGGTCCCCAGAGAGCACCACCCTTATATCAGGGTCCCCAGAGAGCACCCCCTTACATCAGGGTCCCCAGAGAGCATCCCCCTTACATCAGGGTCCCCAGAGAGCCTCCCTATAAAGCCCCTCCTTACATCAGGGTCCCCAGAGAGCCCCCCATAGATCAGTGTCCTCAGAGAGCCTCCCTACTTACATCAGGATCTGCAGCATTGCCCTTTAAATCAGAGTTCCCCCTTGCACTGTAAGGTGGAATCCTGCAAACTATGATGTTACATAGTTACATAGTTAGTTAGGTTGAAAAAAGACACAAGTCCATCCAGTTCAACCACAAATAAAAATAAAAAATATATATACACACACATATATATATATATATATATATATATATATATATATATATATATATATATATATATATATATATATATATATATATATATATATATATATATATATATCATACAATCCCATAAACCCCATTCTATACCCACAGTTGATCCAGAGGAAGGCAAAAAAAAACCAGCAGAGCATTCTCCAATTTGCTAAAGCAGGGGAAAAAATTCCTTCCTGATCCGCCGAGAGGCAATCGGATTTTCCCTGGATCAACTTTACCTATAAATGTCAGTACCCAGTTATATTATGTACATTTAGGAAAGTATCCAGGCCTTTCTTAAAGCAATCTACTGAGCTGGCCAGAACCACCTCTGCAGGGAGTCTATTCCACATTTTCACAGCTCTTACTGTGAAGAAACCTTTCCGTATTTGGAGATGAAATCTCTTTTCCTCTAGACGTAAAGAGTGCCCCCTTGTCCTCTTTGTTGACCGTAAAGTGAATAACTCAACACCAAGTTCACTTGTTGTAAAGGGGAACTCTGGGAATGTGGGGAGGACTCTGATGCACGGGGACGTCATGGGGAATTCCCTATGGCTTTCCCCATGACGTCAGAGGGGGGCAGGGTCACCAGGTGCCCTCCGTTATAAAAGACCTGTCAGACGGAACGAAGCCTCACACAGCGGAAGCCTCCCATTGCGAGGAGCGGCCCGACAGAAGAACAGACGCCGATGCCATGGAAGAAGATGCCGGACGAGAAGGACGAGAAGACCAGCGCAAGAAGAAGCGGATCGGAGGAAGAAGAAGATGGAAGAAGATGACGGAAGGAGAAGATGAAGAAACCGAAGGATGAAGAAAGAAGAAAAAAGATTTTAATAAAGGAATTGTCAAAGACCGTCTCCTGTCATTTTTACCATTTTTGACACTTTTTTGGTGAAATGGTAGGGTACCCCCTTACCATTTCACACTGGGGGAGGCCGGGATCTGGGGGTCCCCTTGTTAAAGGGGGCTTCCAGATTCCGATAAGCCCCCCACCCGCAGACCCCCACAACCACCGGCCAGGGTTGTGGGGAAGAGGCCCTTGTCCTCCCAGTGTTGAGGGCATGTGGCCTGGTACGGTTCAGGCGGGAGGGGGGGCCGCTCTCGTCCCCCCCCTCTTTTCCTGTGGCCTGCCAGGTTGCGTGCTCGGATAAGGGTCTGGTATGGATTTTGAAGGGGACCCCACGCCATTTTTTTGGGCTGGGGTTCCCCTTAAAATCCATCCCAGACCTCAAGGGTCTGGTAGGGATTTTGAGGGGGGCCCTACGCCATTTTTTTTTTTGGCTGGGGTCCCCCTTAATATCCATCTCAGACCTGAAGGGCCTGGTTATTGAACTTGGGGGGACCCCCATGCTTTTTTATTTTAATTTTTTTTATTTTTTATCAATGACTTTTTTTTTTATGAATGACTTTCAATGAATGACTGTTCTCTGTGCTACGGGAGCCGTCAATTCACATTAGCCGCAATTGATTTTAAATAGCTTTTTTTCCTGCAAAAATTACACTTTTTGCAGGGACAGTTCTAAGCACAGGAAACAAGCACCCCTTCACAGGCATACTATAGCCCCCAGGTATGAAATTTAATGGAATATTACACTTTTATTGTTTCAATTTAAGCATTATTAAAATCACTGCTCCTGAAAAAACGGCCGTTTTTAAAAAAAAAATTTGCATTGATACATGTCCCCTGGGGCAGGACCCAGGTCCCCAAACACTTTTTATGACAATAACATGCATATTAGCCTTTAAAATTAGCACTTTTGATTTTGAATGTTCGCATCCATTATAACTAATAGGGTTCTAAATCTCGCACGGACTTTAGATCCGTTCGTGGGTTCTGGTGCAAGCCGAACGGGGGGGTGTTCGGCTCATCCCTAGTCATGAGGTCTTGAAAAACAAATTCCAAAGATTCAGATTTTTTCTGTTTTTTCCCATCATTCCACTCTCGGATAGGTGGAGAAACCAGAAGGGGGATGGAGGGGAGAAATAGAGAGGGTTTTTTCTTTCTTAAGGTTCCAATAGGTCAATAACCACCTTTTAAGTCAAAAACAGATAGCCAAATCAGCACATTTATATCTCCATCCACTAAGGAAAGAGTAAATAAATAATGCCTCCAACGTAGATTAATTACCTGAAAAGAGAAATCCCACAGTATCTTTATCCCCCTCCTATGCTGGACCATCAAGAGTGGGTTGACTAGTTTGGTGTGGAGGGACTCCAGGTCTTCTCATCCAACACCAGACCTCACAAATATTCTTTTGGCTTAATGGGCACAACAGACACACTACAAAATCTTTTAGAAAGACTTCCCAGAAGAGTGGAAAGAGCTGTAGGCACAAACAAGAGCAAACTCCATATTAATGCCCACGATTTTGGAATGGGATGTCCAACAAACACATAAAGATCACTTTTATCCTTATTTAGATCTATTTTATTTTTTTGAAAGGTGGGCTGTATTTTTTGCATAGGCTTTCTGTACTATGTTCTAAGTAATGCATTGATAAGGAGTCAAAGTTTTTGTTTATCAGTTAAAAAATATGAGTGGATCTGTACATTAGTTAATTGTTCCATACCTACTTAGATTGGTCAGGAACACTTATGCCTCGTACACACGATCGGACTTTCCGACAACAAAACCGTGGAAATTTGTTCGAAGGGTGTTGGCTCAAACTTGTCTTGCATACACACGGTCACACAAATGTTGTCCAACAATTACGAACGTAGTGACGTACTAGACGTACTACGTGTTTTTTCAGCTCTTTAGCGCCACACTTTGACTAATTTCATGTTAGTAGAAGTATGGTGAGGGTTGATTCGTGCTTTTCAGTTCGTTTCTGAACTGCCTTTCATCAACCAGACATGTTGTGGAATCGGAGGAAATAACGTGTTATTTATTATTGGCCTTGGAGTTATTGCTTTGACATTATTTCTTTGGTTGAATAATGATTTGATTTGGTATATTTTCTATATTTTTGGATGCATAGAATCCACTTTTTGGTTAAGTTCTAATGGCAGATAGCATGTCTAATTAAAAAAAAAAAAAATGTTTGTTTCACTTCAAATGACAGTTTGGGAGTAGGCAGTTGCATTTTAAAAAAACAATGTAAAATTGACAAGGGACACCAACATGTTGTATCTTTGTTCTTAAAAAATACGGGATAATGGTGTTGTGGTAACTAATAATATTATTCTTGATATCACTAGAAAAAAAAAAGCCTTTAAAAATTTGTTTGCAATAAATCCATCAGTATCACCAACAAAGCAGCTTCATTATTATTTCATTAACTAGTAGCCGACTGCCCACTGTCAAAAGACGGCGGAGCGGTGCGGCTCTTGTGGCGGGCCGCCGTCATATGACGGCGCTACCATTTTGGCCACTAGGGGGCGCGCGTGCCCACCGCTTCGCAGGGGACCCGATGCGCGCGCCCGGCGGCCGCGATGGCCGCCGGGCACCCGCGGTTGCCCAGTAACTGAGAAGGACGTGGATCTGTGTATGTAAACACACAGATCCACGTCCTGTCACTGGAGAGGAGACCGATGGTGTGTCCCTTGTACATAGGGACACCGATCGGTCCCCTCCCCCAGTCAGTCCCCTCCCCCCACAGTTAGAATCACTAACATAGGGAACATAATAACCCCTGCAGCGCCCCTAGTGTTAACCCCTTCCCTGCCAGTCACATTTATACAGTAATCAATGCATTTTTATAGCACGGATCGCTGTATAAATGTGAATGGTCCCAAAAATGTGTCAAAAGTGTCCGATATGTCCGCCGCAATGTCACAGTCATGATAAAAATCGCAGATCGCGGCCATTACTAGTAAAAAAATAATAATAATAAAAATGTCATAAATCTATCCCCTATTTTGTAGACGCTATTGCTTTTGCGCAAACCAATCAATATACGCTTATTGCGAGTTTTTTTCTACCAAAAATATGTAGAAGAATACGTATCGGCCTAAACTGAGGAAAAATGTGTTAAAAAGAAATAAAAAAATTGGATATTTATTATAATAACAAGTAAAAAATATTAAGTTTTTTCAAACTTGTCCATCTTCTTTTGTTTATAGCGCAAGAAATAAAAACCGCAGAGGTGATCAAATACCACCAAAATAAAGCTCTATCTGTGGGAAAAAAATTATAAAAAATGTATTTGGGTACAGCGTTGCATGACCGCGCAATTGTCATTCAAAATGCAACAGCGCTGAAAGCTGAAAAATGGCTTGGTCAGGAAGGAGGTGTTCGTGCCTGGTAGGCAAGTGGTTAAAGAAGAAGAGAATTGTGCACTGCATTTGGAGATTTCATAATTTGCAATGAACACTAGTTTACATGTTAATTCTTCATTACGAACGCTAGTTTACAAGACCGCTTCTACTTCCGAGCATGCGTGTTTATACTTTGGACTTTTATCCATGCTGCACAGTGCATTCTGAGCCCTGATTGGGCAAAGCTTTGCCCAATCAGGGCTCAGTAAAAGCTGGTTGTAGCGGGGTCGGGAAGCCACCTGTGGCGTCCTTAACAACCCTCGAGTCATCAGCTGTCATTGGGCTTCCCCGCTGACATCTTAATTTAAAAAACATTTGCCGGTAAAAAAAATTGTAAAAAAAAATTGTGTGGGGGTCCCCCCCAGTCCATAGCAGACAATGTATCTGGTATGGATTTTAGCGGGAACCTCACACCAAAATAAAAAAAAAAAAAACAGCATGGGGTCCCCCCAAAATCCACGCTAGACTCTTATCCGAGTATGCAGCTTGACAGGTCAGGAAAGGGGGGAGCGAGCAGAAGGGTGGGTGGTGCCACCAGGTGACGTCACTAGGTGGCCTCGCTCTTACCTACAGTATATAAAAACTGTCAAATGGTAGATGCAGCATTTGGTGGTCGGCCGACAATGAGTGCAGAGCGGGTTTTTTTCGGGTGCGGTGGGCGCCATGATTGATGGTGGATTTACATTGGGGGACATTGTTTTTTTATTTTTTAATGAAAGAATTGTCAAAAACTGTCTCTGTGTTTTTATTATTTTTTTACACTTTTTTGGTGAATGGGTAGGGGTACTATGTATCCCAAACTAATTCACATGGGGAGGGCGGTGTCTGGGGACCCCTTGTTAAAGGGGGCTTCCATTTTCTGATAAGCCCTCTGCCCACAGACCCCGACAACCACAGTCCAGGGTTGTGGGGAAGAGATCCATCAATATACAAAGCCCCCCTGCCCCAAAGCACCTCCCCATGTTGAGGGCATGTGGTCTGGTATGGTTCAGGTGGCTCAGGTGCTCGCTCGTCTCTTTCCTGATCTGCCAGGCTGCATGCTCGGATAAGACTCTGGTATGGGGGGTCCCCCACACCGTTTTTTTTTTTAATATTATTTTTAATAACCGGGTACCGGCAATTGTAACTGTGAGTCAATGTAAATGTGATTTGACTTGTTTTTTTCTTTTTTTTGAAATTTCATTATTGCTGCGGCATGTTCCATGCATGCTACAGAAGCGCCACTTTACAGGCAGACTAAGGGGACCCCCCCCCCCCCCGGCACTATATTTAAAGGAATTTTTAATTTCTATTGCTGCACTTTAAGTGTCATTAAAATCACTGCTCCTGAAAAAACAATTGTTTTTAAATACAAAATTTGCATTGATACATGTCCCCCAGGGCAGTACCCAGACCCCCATAGCCCTTTTATGGCCAATAACTTGCATATAAGCTTTCAAGATAGGGACTTTTGTTTTTTCCTGTTTGGTTTCTTATAGACTTAAATGGGGTTTACCGTTCAGGTTAGAACTTTTCCTCTGTTCAGGAGTTCTGCAGAGAACCGAACAGGGGGGGTGTTCGGCCCATGTCTATTCTAAAGCTGAAGCTTTCGTACTGAGAGTGGGGCAACACGATTCAATAAAAAAGTTTAAATTTCACATACACAATAAAAGATAGATAATGGGATCTTACAGAACCACCCCAATATGGTTACAATCAGTATAATACATACCATATTAAAAGCATTTTATGTAAATATAATAGTGACATAATAGATGCTGATAGATCCCGCTGGTCTATACCGACGCATTTCGCAATCAACACTCTCTGCTCCTGTAATGCCCCGTACACACGGTCGGATTTTCCGACGGAAAATGTCCTATCGGACAATGTTGTCGGAAATTCCGACCGTCTGTAGGCTCCATCGGACTTTTTCCGTCGGATTTTCCGATGGACAAAGTTTTATCTCCTGCTCTCAAATTTTCCGACAACAAAGTCCTATCGGACTTTTTCCGATCGTGTGTAGCGAATTCCGACGGACAAAGTGCCACGCATGCTCAGATCACATTACAAGACCAAAGCTATTGGCTACTAGCCTCTATGTAGTACCGTCGTACGCAACAAACTTCACCACGCTCAGAATGATCGGATTTTCCGACAACTTTGTCCGACCGTGTGTATGCAACACCAGTGTCGGACTAAATCCGTCGGAAAAAATCAGATGGATTTTGTGGTCGGATTTTCCGACCGTGTGTACGGGGCATTAGATGTCACGCCGAACATGTGGTCTTGTGCTGTGACGGTTTGGCTGGCTGAGGCCTCTGTCCCCCTTCTGGGTGGTCCAGTGCCCTCCGCATATTTGTTGGGGGTCGGCTGAATGGCCTTGTGTGTGAAGTTCCCTTTAAGTCCACCCCATGCTAACTCCATAGGCAGTAATCTTATTTTCAAATGAGGACTATACAGGTGATGATAAAGGTGATCCTGATGGGCCCCCGCCAAATATCATGGACAGTGAATACAACATTAACACATATTTATTTATTTATTTACATTGTACCAACAATTTACTAAGCAATTTACATATTGTCCATTCACATCAGTCCCTGTCCTCAAGGAGCTTATGATCTAGGGTCCCTAACTTACACATAAAGACATGGATGAGCAAGTTTGGGGTGGATGAACTTGACTGGAGTGCACAGAGTCCTGACCTCAAGCCAATAGAACACCTTTGGAATGAATTAGAGTGAAAACGAGCCAGTCCTTCTTATCCAACATCAGTGCCTGATCTGTTATAGCTGCAGTGTGTGGGCCAACTCAATATTTAACCCTATAGACCAAGACTGGGATTCCATTAAAGTTCTTGTAAAGGCAGGTGTCACAATACTTTTGACAATTATTAGGTACACCTCGCTAGTACTGGGTTGGACCCCCTTTTGCCCTTAGAACTGCCTTAATTCTTCATGGCATATATACAACAAGGTTTTGGAAACATTCCTCAGAGATTTTGGTCCATAGTGACATGATAGCATCACACAGTTGCTGCAGATTTTTTGGCTGCACATCCATGATGCATATCTCCTGTTCCACCACATCCCAAAGGTGCTCTATTGGATGAGATCTGGTGAGTGTGGAGCTCTATTGTATTGAGATCTGGTGAGTGTGGAGGCCATTGGAGTACAGTGACCCAATTGTCCAGTGATGAGATGATTTGATCTTTGTGACATGGTGGATTATCCTGCTGGAAGGAGCCATCAGAAGATGAGTACAATGTAGTCATAAAGGGATGGACATGGTCAGCAACAATACTCAGGTAGGTCGTGGCATTTAAATGATGCTCAATTGGTACTAAGGGGTCCAAAGTGTGCCAAGAAAATATCCCCCACACCATTACACCACAACCACCAGCCTGAACTGTTGATACAAGGCAAGATGGATCCATGGCCTTTATGTTGTGTGGGCCAAATTCTGACCCAACCATCTGAATGTTGCAGTTGAAATTGAGACTCATCAGACAGGGCAATGTTTTCCAATCCTCTATTGTCCAAATTTGGTGAGCCTGTGTGAATTGTAGCCTCAGTTTCCTTTTCTTAGCTGACAGGAGTGGCACCCGGTGTGGTCTTCTGCTGGTGTAACCCGTCTGCTTCAAGGTTTGATGTGTTGTGCGTTCAGAGATGGTATTCTGTATACCTTGGTTGTAACGAGTGGTTATTTGAGTTACTGTTGTCTTTCTATCATCTCAAACCTGATGTCTGCCCATTCTTCTCTGACCTCTGACCTCAACAACGCATTTTCCTCCACACAACAGCCACTCACTGGATAGTTTCTCTTTTTCAAACCATTCTCTGGTTGTGCGTGAAAATTCCAGTAGATCAGCAGTTTATAAAATACTCAAACCAGCCCGTCTGGCACCAAAAACCATGCCATGTTCAAAGTCACTTAAATCCCCTTTCTTCCCTATTCTGATGTTAGGTTTGAACTTCAGCAAGTCATCTTCCCCCCATCTAGATGCTTAAATGCATTGAGTTGCTGCCATGTGATTGGCTGATTAGCAATTTGTGTTACCAAGCAAATGAACAGGTGTTCCTAATAAAGTGGCTGGTGAGCATACTGTATATACACACTATGTAGTGGGGTTGATTTACTAAAACTGAAGAGTGCAGCTCTGCATAGAAACCAAACACCTTTCGTTTTTTTTTTTGTCAAAGCTTAATTGAATAAGCTGAAATTAGACGCTGATTGGCTACCATGCACAGTTGCACCAGATTGTTCACTCTCCGGGTTTAGTAAATCTTGCCAAGTGTCTTCCCATGGATAAATCTCCACATGAACAATGGGTCCTCAGATTGTTGGAATCAAGTCTCCTGTTGCATACAACCATATGCACCGTACACTGTTACAAGGCTGTAAGGAATCCAATGAAATGGTAAAGAACTTAGAGCCCATTAGACATGGGAGCCGTCAAAAAAATAGTTTTGTTTCGTTCCATTTCATATTTTTAAAAAATCGTAATTCGTGTCCGAAATTCAATTCGGGTTCGTACGAAATATGAATTTTCGTTAGATTCGTAAACTTTTCGTTACAATAACGAAAGTTCGTTATGATGAATTTATCATTGTGAGGGCCTCCCACCATCCCTGTGCTGTGCTGACTTCCTGGGGTTTTAACTTTTAGTTTTGTTAACTTTTCGTAAAAATAACGAATGTTCGTTATGATGAATTTATCATTATGAGGGGTTCCCACCATTCCTGTGCTGTGCTGACTTCCTGGGGTTTTAACTTTTAGTTTTGTTAACTTTTCATAAAAATAACGAATGTTCGTTATGATGAATTTATCATTATGAGGGGTTCCCACCATTCCTGTGCTGAGTTCCCCGGTCTGAGTGTACACCCGCTGTGCCCATTATGAGGGGTTCCCACCATCCCTGTGCTGTGCTGTGCTGACTTCCTCTGATTGGTGAACAAAACACCAGTCACGTTTCCGTTGTAACGGAATTTGGATCCTAATTTCCGAAATTCGTGAGCATAGAAATTCCCATAGGGTTCCCACCATCCCTGTGCTGAGTTCCCAGGTCTGTACACCTGCTGTGTGCCCATTATGAGGGGTTCCTACCATCCCTGTGCTGAGTTCCCGGGTCTCAGTTTACACCCAATGTGCTCATTATGAGGGGTTCCCACCATCCCTGTGCTGAGTTCCCGGGTCTGAGTGTACACCCGATGTGCCCATTATGAGGGGTTCCCACCAGCCCTGTGCTGACTTCCTGGGGTTTTAACTTTTAGGTTCGTTAACTTTTCGTAACAATTACGAATGTTCGGTCTGAACTTGGATCCGAAATTCGTAAACAAAATTTCGTATTTCGTACAGAATTCGTATGCATAAAAATTCGTATTTCGGATTCGTACGAATGTACGAATTTACGTAAATTCGTACGAATTTTCGATTTGTACGAAATGAATTGCACATGTTTAGAGCCCATGGCTGAGAGAGGGGAACACAGCCGTCACACCAAGGCCAGTATCCGCCAGTATGTGTCCTTCTGTATTTAGATCCCCATTACTGTGTGTCCAAATTCCAAAATAATTAGTTCTTCCAGCACCATCCGCCTCCCTTTATTTAGGAGCTCTTCACACTGCTCCATTTAATAGTATTGAATTCTTCAAAAAGGTGTATGATTCAAACACAAAATAAAAAAATAATACTTCCATAATTAAAATGGGATTTGATTTTGGTTGGAATAGTTTTCATGACATTATATAGATCTCTATATAATATCAGGAAGAGATTGATCCCTGCAGGGCCATCTTTAATATTGATTGGACCCTGGGCAAACATTTTCTTGGGCCCCCCTACATGCAATTTCGCTCTTCACATGCTTTGAGACATACAATGAATAGCAGCTAGACTCAAAATCAGTTTACTGAATGAGATCAGGCAACGATTGCGATTGGTTACCAGAGGTTACAGTGTATCATTACCGCTCACTGACTGACTCACTGACTCACTGAGAAGTTACGGCACACACTATGGGTCACTGTTTATTTTCTAGAGGTTGCAGCACATGACTTCTGCTTGTTGATTGGTTGCTAGAGATTACTGTACATCGATACTGCTCACTGATTGGTTGCTAGAGGTTACTGGACATCTATACCACTTACTGATTGGTTTCTGGAGGTTACTAGACATATATACCACTCACTAATTGGTTGCTAGAGGTTACTGCACATTATTACTGCTCATTGATTGGTTTCTAGAGGTTACTGCATATCCTTACCGCTCAATTATTGGTTGCTAGAGGTTACAGCACATCATAGTTTCATAGTTAGTAAGGTTGAATAAAGACATCAGTCCATCCAGTTCAACCTGAGTGAGTGTCTATAATTGTCCCTATCCCTGTACATTGCACACTCACATCAGTCCCTACCCTCAAGAAGCCCACAATCCAAGGTCCCCATTCATATACTAGGGCCAATTTTTAGACAGAAGCCAATTAACCTACCTGCATGTCTTTGGATTGTGGGAGGAAACCAGAGTACCCTGAGGAAACCCACGCAGGCACAGGGAGAACATGCAAACTCCAGGCAGGTAGTGTCATGGTTGGGATTCGAACCAGCAACCCTTCTTACTGCTAGGTGAGAGTACTAACCACTACACCACTGTGCCACCCCTATCTATCCCCATCATCTCCTCGCTGCCTGCACACCATGGACTGGGGAGGTGAGGGGGCCCATCAATTGACAAAAAACAGTGGCAGTGCTGGGGGAGGGGGGTTGGGATCAGTTAGGAGGCAGTACACTGTGGCAAATTCTGAATCAAGTAGAGCAAAGCTGGGCAGCATTAGTAACATAACTTCACACTGAGATATCGGGGAAACAGCACGGGACTAAAACTTCAAGGGATAAGGGAATTTAAACCAGGATAGTTGGCAAGTATGAGGCAGCTGCTTTGGACCTCACAATAATGATGGGGCCCAGGGCAGCTGCCCCTTTTGCCCTGCCTAAAAAAACGGTCCTGGATCCCTGTATGGTCAGCTTTGGTTGATTAAAATGTCTTTAATCTTTAGGCTTCCGATTTCCATAAATCCTCTTTACCGCCAGAAAACACCTGAGACCTAATCTCCACAGCGCCTCTTTCATTTCTGTATTTCTCAGGCTGTATATTATGGGGTTAAGCAGTGGCGTGCCCATGGTATTAAGAAGGGATAAAGCTTTATTTACATTCAAAGAATAATTTTTGGCTGATGACAAATAGACAACAGTGAGAGACCCATAGAAGAGACAGACAATGGAGAGGTGGGAACTACACGTGGAGAAGGCTTTCTGCCTCCCGGAGACTGAGGAGATCTTCAGAATAGAGAGAATGATACAAACATAAGTCACACAAATGAAGAAAAATGGAATGGACACCAAAATAAAAGAAAAAACATTGGACTGTATCTCCAAAACCAAGACTTCAGAACAGGAGAGATCCAACAAGGGGTAAAAATCGCAAAAGTAATAGTCAATGACATAGGAACCGCAGAATATTAGCTGGGAAATTTTGATGGAAAAATTCAATGTTATGATAAAGCCTGAAAACCAAGAGAAAAGGGCCAATTGATACTGAAGTCGGAGGTTCATAATCATGGAATAGTGCAATGGCTTGCAAATAGCAATGTATCGGTCGTAGGACATCATCCCTAACAGGATAGCACTTACTGCCAATGATTCTCCATAGATCTGAAATTGGGTGAGGCAAGCGACCAGAGTTATGGAACCGCCATTCTTCAAGACCACGGACAACATGTTGGGCACTATTCCTGTACAGTACAAAATATCTGACACTGACAAGTTACAAAGGAAAAAGTACATTGACGAACGAAGACTTGGAGTGATTGACACTAAGACGATGGTCAACATATTTCCTGCTAGTATCAGAATGTAGAGCACAAGGAAAACACTGAAAAGCAAAAATCTGAAATTCGTCAAACCCCTGAAGCCAAGAAGAATAAAACTGGCAACTGAAGTTGAATTTTGTTTGAGCATCCTTGCCTACAATACTAAAAAAAAGTTAAATTAGGAGCTTTTTTCCTCTAGTATTTTAAATGTTTTTTTTTTTAATTTTCAGGTGTGTTTTTGCACCCACATGTGGCACTTCCTAATCTTCTGAAAGCAATATCCTTCCTTCTGCAAGCACTGAGAATTCTGTGTTCAGATTATAAAAGTGCTGTAAAGGTCAGCTACCCTTGAACCTGATATTTTTGGTTCTGGTTGGAATTGTTACTGGCAAATTGAACCAATGTAGAAAGTGTGGTGTATGATAGACATGTGCACAACAAAAAAATTTGTTTATTTTCGTTTCGTTTTTTCCGTTTCGGAAAAAAAATTGTTTATTTTCGTTTCGTTTTTTTCGTTTCCGTTGATTCGTAACGATTCGTAAATTCGTAAGCCGTCGGTGTTCGTATTCGTAACGATTCGTACATTCGTAAGAGTTATTTTTTCGTTGATTCGTTTTTCGGTTAGTTTAATTTTCGTTCATTCGTTTATTCGAAATTCGGACGCATTCGTAGTTATTCGTACATTCGTAACATTCGTAGATTCGTAATCGGAGCATAATTCATAATTTTATGTAATGTGTATGCTATTATTACATTTTAAGAGACACGGAAAATTACGAATCGAAAAAAAAGTTACGAATGTACGAATTTTTTCCATTCGAAGCACGTTAACCAGTTCAATACCCGCCCATAGTCATATGACGCCCACAAGGTGGATCTACCATCCTGGGTGGGCGTCATATGACGTCCTCGGGTTCCCGGCCGCCTGGGGGGCGCGCGCGCGCGCCGCCAGCGGCGCGCGCGCGCGCCCGCGGCATCGCTCGGGACCCGGTGCGAGTGCCGGCGGCCGCGATGTCCGCCGGGCACCCGCGATTGCCCGTTAAAACAACGGGACCGGGCGGGACCGTGGAGCTGTGTGTGTAAACACACAGCTCCACGTCTTGTCAGCGGGGAGGAGACCGATCATGTGATCCCAGTACAGAGGATCACATGATCGGTCTCCTCCCCTTAAGTCCCCTCCCCCTACAGTTAGAATCACTCCTATTAGGGACACACATTAACCCCTCTAGTGTTAACCCCTTCCCTGACAGTCACATTTACACAGTAATCATTGCAATTTTATAGCAACGATCGCAGTGTAAATGTGAATGGTTCCAAAAATGTGTCAAAAGTGTCCGAAGTGTCCGCCGCAATGTCGCAGTCACGAAAAAAAAAAAAAACGCAAATCGCCGCCATTACTAGTAAAAAAAAAAAAAAAAAAAATTCAATAAATCTATCCCCTATTTTGTAGACGCTATAACTTTTGCGCAAACCGATCAATATACGCTTATTGCGATTTTTTTTACCAAAAATATGTAGAAGAATACGTATCGGCCTAAACTGAGGAAAAAAATTGTTTTTTTTTTTTTTTTAAAAAATGGGATATTTATTATAGCAAAAAGTAAAAAATATTGTGTTTTTTTTCAAAATTGTCGCTCTTCTTTTGTTTATAGCGCAAAAAATAAAAACCGCAGGGGCGATCAAATACCACCAAAAGAAAGCTCTATTTGTGGGAAAAAAAAGGACGTCAATTTTGTTTGGGTGTAACGTCGCACGACCGCGCAATTGTTAGTTAAAGCGACGCAGTGCCGAATCGCAAAAAATGCTCTGGTAAGGAAGGGTGTTTAAAAGCCCTGTATTGAAGCGGTTAAGCAACGCCATTGTAAGAGACACGGAAAATTACCAATTGAAAAAAAAAAGTTACGAATGTACAAATTTTTTCATTCAATCAATTCGAAGCACGTTAAGCAGCACCATTGTAAGAGACACGGAAAATTACCAATTCAACAAAAAAAAAGTTACGAATGTACAAATTTTTTCCATTCGAAGCACGTTAAGCAACGCCATTGTAAGAGACACGGAAAATTACCAATTGAAAAAAAAAAGTTACGAATGTACAAATTTTTTCATTCAATCTATTCGAAGCACGTTAAGCAGCACCATTGTAAGAGACAAGGAAAATTACCAATTCAACAAAAAAAAAAAGTTACGAATGTACGAATTTTTTCGTTCATTTTCATTTTTCCTGTTTTCGTTTTTCGGATTTTTTTCATTCGTACATTCGTTGTTTCTAGTTTGATTTTTTCAGATTTTCATTATTTTCGTATTCGTTCGATTCGAACGATTCGTTATTCGTTAAAATTTTTAGCGTATCGTTTGTTCATTCGTACGAAAACGAACGAAAATAACAAAAAAAAAACAAAAAACTAAAAAAAACGAATTGCACATGTCTAGTGTATGACACAAGTGACCAAAATATAGACAAAAGGTCACTTGCTTTATTCTTCAGCCAGGCAATACATGAACTGAACCACAATGTGGGCAAACTGAAATGAGTTATGCAAATTTGACAATATGCGCTACTCGCAATTTAACATATTGTTAATCAAAGAATTCTAAAGATTTGCTGACTTTGAATAATTTATTTATATAACTTTTAATAACTTTTGTACATTTTTAGTAAGGCTTTATATAAACCTTTATAATAAATACATTAAGTGCAATATATATATATATATATATATATATATACACACACAGTATCTCACAAAAGTGAGAACACCCCTCACATTTTTGTAAATATTTTATTATACCTTTTCATGTGACAACACTGAAGAAATTACACTTTTCTACAGTATAAAGTAGTGAGTGTACAGCTTGTATAACAGTGTAAATTTGCTGTCCTCTCAAAATAGCTCAACACACAGCCATTAATGTGTAAACCGCTGGCAACAAAAGTGAGTGAAAATGTCCAAATTGGGCCCAAAATGTCAATATTTTGTGTGACCACCATTATTTTCCAGCACTACCTTAACCCTCTTATGCCCCTTACACACGGTCGGAAATTCCCAAGGAAAATGTCCGATCGGACCATGTTGTCGGAAAATCTGCCCCTGTGTGGGCTCCATCTGACTTTTTCCGTCGAAAAAAAATTGAGATCCTGCTCTCAAATTTTCCGACAACAAAATCCGATCAGACTTTTTCCGATCGCGTGTAGAGAATTCCGACAGACAAAGTGCAACGCATTCTCAGATCAAATTACGACGTAGTTCCGTCGTACGCAACTAACGTCACCACGTTCAGAATGATCGGATCTTCCGACAACTTTGTCCGAACGTGTGTATGCAACACCAGTGTCGGACAAAATCCAACGGATTTTGTGGTCGGAAATTTTGACCGTGTGTACGGGGGCTTAGGCATGGAGTTCACCAGAGCTTCACAGGTTGCCACTGGAGTACTCTTCCACATTTCCATGACGACATCACAAAGCTGGTGGATGTTAGAGACCTTGCGCTCCTCCACCTTCCATTTGAGGATGTTCCACAGATGCTCAATAGGGTATAGGTCTGAAGACATGCTTGACCAGTCCATCACCTTTACCCTCAGCTTCTTTAACAAGGCAGTGGTCATCTTGGAGGTGTGTTTTGAGATTGTTATAATGTTGGAATACTGCCCTGTGGCCCAGTCTCCGAAGGGAGGGGATCATTCTCTGCTTCAGTATGTCACAGTACATGTTGGCATTCATGGTTCCCTCAATGAACTGTAGCTCCCCAGTGCTGGCAACACTCATGCAGCCCCAGACCATGACACTCCCACCACCATGCTTGACTGTAGGCAAGACACACTTGTCTTTGTACTCCTCACCTGGTTGCCGCCACACACGCTTGTCACCATCTGAACCAAATATGTTTATCTTGGTCTCATCGGACCACAGGACATGGTTCCAGTAATCCATGTCCGTAGTCTGCTTGTTTTCAGCAAACTGTTTGCGGCCTTTCTTGTGCATCATCTTTAGAAGAGGCTTCCTTCTGGGACGACAGCCATGCAGACCAATTTTATGTGTGTGGCTTATGATCTGAGCACTGACAGGCTGACCCCCCACCCCTTCAACCTCTACAGCAATGCTGGCAGCCCTCATACGTCTATTTCCCAAAGACAACCTCTGGATATGACACTGAGCATGTGTACTCAACTTTTTTGGTCGACCATGGCGAGGCCTGTTCTGAGTTTTAGGGTCTTGGCAATCTTCTTTTAGCCTAGGCCATCTTTATGTAGAGCAACATTTTTTTTTTTCAGATTCTCAGAGAGTTCTTTGCCATGGGGTGCCATGTTGAACTTCCAGTGGCCAGTATGAGAGAGTGATAACATCAAATTTAACACACCTGCTCACAATTCACACCTGAGACCTTGTAACACTAATGAGTCACATGACACCGGGGAGGGAAAATGGCTAATTGGGCCCAATTTGGACATTTTCACTTAGGGGTGTACTCACTTTTGTTGCCAGCGGTTTAGACATTAATGGCTGTGTGTTGAGTTATTTTGAGGGGACAGCAAATTTACACTGTTATACAAGCTGTACACTCACTACTTTACATTGTAACAAAGTGTCATTTCTTCAGTGTTGTCACATGAAAAGTATAATAAAATATTTACAAAAATGTGAGGGGTGTACTCACTTCTGTGAGAAAATGCATATATATATATATATATATATATATATATATATAATTTATATATATATATATAGGATATATATATATATATATATATATACAGTATATATATGTATATATGTGTATATATATATATAAGTGTATGTATATATATTTGTATATACAATATATATATATATATATATATATATATATATATATATATATATATATACATTTTTATAAAGAATACAGAAAAACAAAAGTGTCAAGTCAAGTCAAATGAACCAAATAAAATTCAATAATACAGACCAAATATTGTATTTGGGGAATCCAGCTGTCCAAATAAAAGAACCCTATAATTCAAGGATCAGTCCTGCAAGAATAATATTTTAGTAATATTTGCAACCCGGCGAGCTGAATACAACATATTCATGACTTATTATAAGGCTTGGATACTCCAAATAAAATTCCACTCAAAGGTCATTCTTACCTGCAAAAGAAAATAACAGCAGTTCATAAATTTCCCGATTTGTCTTTTGTCTTTAACCCATTCACCCCCCATGTATAAATATTCTCTGCCCTTAGATCTTCAGCTTCTGTACCAGGTATTTAAAAAAAAAAAAGTGCACCATTTGCAAAATTCAAATACCATTTGCATTTCCAACATCCACGTCTTGCTTTTCATTTTTTGCATGGCCTCTCCTTCTACCCTAGTCAACTGGCTTGCCTTAATATTACACTAATAAGATTGTCTTCCCTTAAAATCACATTATTACCATTGGCTTGCCTTAATATTACACTGATAAGACTAGATATCATGTCTAAACAATGCAAGTTGAGGTTGATTCAGTAACTGAAGAACTGGCAAATCGTCACTCTACTAGATTTTCGGGGATACAATAGATGCCTAAAAGCATGTGGGCAACCCTTAAAATAACTGAGTTTAGGTGTTTCCAGGAAAGTATACTGTTAACACTACAGCATTTAAAGACATATTGGACAGTTGTATTCAGTAGTCATTGGTCACATTCAGCTGGATTTGTTCTTCAATGTTGAAGACATTTCATAGTTTACCAAGCCACTTTTTCAGTTACAGTATATAAGAATTTAGGAAGTGGCTTGATAAGTTACGAACATATAACAAGCCCAGTTTTATATAAGCAACTGTACTAAATTTGGGGGTACTTATATCAGAAGATTTCAAAATGAGCAGTCTTGCCATGCAGTAGAAAAAGTGAACAGAATTCAAGGATGCATAACTAAAGGGGTCACCAGCAGGAGGAAGGAGAGCGTGATTCCTCTATATATATCTATCACTAGAGGGTTTACCAGCAGGAGGAAATGTGTCCTGGTTCCTCTATATAGATCTTTAGTTATGGCTAGAGGGGTCACCAGCAGAAGGAAATAGGTTCTGATTCCTCTATATAGATATTTCCTTATCACTAGAGGGTCACCAGCAGGAGGACGGAGGTACTGATTACTCTATATAGATCATTAGTTATCACTGGAGGGATCACCAGCAAGAGGAAGGAGGTCATGGTTCCTCTATATAGATCTTTAGTTATCACTAGCAGCAGCAATAGGGTCCTGGTTACTATATATAGATCTTTAGTTATCACTAGAGGGATCACTAGCAGCAGCAATAGGGTCCTGGTTACTATATATAGATCTTTAGTTATCACTAGAGGGATCACTAGCAGGAGGAAGGGGGTACTGGTTCCCCTATATACGTAGATCTTTAGTTATCATTAGCGGTATCACCAGCAGGAGGAAAAGGGTACTGGTTCCTCTATATATATCTTTAGTTATCATTAGAGGGATCACCAGCAGCAGCAATGGGGTCCTGGTTCCTATATATAGATCTTTAGTTATCACTAGAGGGATCACCAGCAGGAGGATGGAGGTCCCGATTCCTTTATATAGATACATGGTTAGACCTAAATTAGAATGTTGTGCCCAGCAGTTCTGGAGAATTCACTTACAGAAAGTTATTGATAAGACAGAACGGGCAGCAAAAATTATTAAAGATCTGATAGCTAAAATATTTCAAGAGAGACGTCAGGAACATAAGATATACCGTGTGAAGGAAAGACGGGAAAGGGAAGATGTGATTGAAACTTTAAATACATCAAGGGTGTGAATAAGGTTCCTTTTTGTATGCACAGCAATATGTTACTGACAGTCAGCACCATGGCAGTCCTGGTGCCCATTGCTGGCTACACATAAACCCGGCCTGAGTTGGAATTACCCATCTGTAGGAGAGCAGCTCTGCATGTTATCAGCCCCACTCAGGTTCAGAAAAACGTGAGTTATATATTTTTTTGGAAACCAGAAACAGCTTTCTAGAGGTTTTAGTGGAAAACGATGAGGAAGGGTCCATCTATAGAGGAGAAGGCTGCAAATGACCAACATGGGAGAGGTTTAGAGAAAAGGGTTTTGGAGTTGCTCCATGGAAGCTCCAAAAGAATGAAGACTTTTCGACAAAAGCCCCCCCCCCCCCCCCCATTAAAATAAAACTATTTATTTCAGAAATCTATTTGAAAAAAAACATACCTGTACATTTAGTATAGCACATGTCTCCAAATTGTGTCACGTAACTGTATAACAACACACTATATTTATATAAGATGGTAAGAGAAATAACAATACATTTCACAAAGGACTATTTTTATCTGTCCCATGAGCCAAGCAGCATTGGGAGTGATAAATCTTCAGAGCTAATTAGTATTTTACATTCATAGATGGTTTTGACCTCCAGAGTAAAGGCTAATCAGCACGAAACCAAATCATCTTTTTTTTTTTAACCTTTGCAATCAATGTTTGTCAGTTTAATGCCACGTACACACGATCGGAATTCTCTTTGGAAAAGCCTTGGATGGTTTTTCCAACGGAATTCCGCTCAAGCTTGTGTTGCCTATACATGTTTACACCAAATTCCGGCTGTCAAGAACATGGTGACGTACAACACTACGACAAGCCGCAAAAATTAAGTTCAATGCTTCCGAGCATGCGTTGAATTGTTTCCGAGCATGCGTCGGAATTTTGCGCATCGGAATTGCCACAGACGATCAGAATTTCCGTCGGAAAAATTGAGGACATACTCTCAATCTTTTGCTGGCTGAAATTCCGCCAGCAAAAGTCAGATGAAGCCTACACACGGTCGCATTTTCCGACCAAAAGTTCTCATCTGACTTTTGCTGGCAGAATTTCCGATCGTGTGTATGCGGCATTAGGGGATGTATAGTGGTTTGTATAGAGTTTTTTTTAGGTGACGTCACCGCCGGGCGACCGCGCTGTTTGTTTGCTCCCCAGGCCTCGTTTTCGCCTCCCCTGTACACGGCCGTGTCTCTCGACATTTTAGAGGTGAGACCGACGGCTTTCTGGACACATTACAGTGCTTTCCCGGCATTGGCGCCCCCTTACCCTTCTCAGCCCCACCACCGGAACCCCTGCTCTGAAAAACGGGCCTTGTGCCCCCATCTACAGACTGGACTTTTTACTACCTGCACCTGGACCTCCTGGAAGAAAATATCAGCACCACACTCTGCCATACCAACATCCCCTGATGAGAGGCAAGCCTAAGTGAAGTAGCTGTAACCTGGACTTGCTGAGATCTGCAGTTCCACCATCTTCCCAGCCCAGCATGCAGGACCTGAACGTGACATCGTATACCCCCATGTGAGTGGATAATGTTGCTGTAATAAATTGAATTTTGATACATACTCAGAGGCGCCCCCCCTTTCCTTGTTTTTCTTTAAAGTTTATTGAAAGCTTACACAACAAGTAATAGACATATGGCTTTTAACATAAAAAGCAACAGTGTGATAAATGTTAGTTTACATTTTAGAAGAGTATGATATACTATTGGAATTAAATCATTGTTATAATGAATACAGGTAATTCGGCTGTGGGAAAAAAGGTAGAGGTGGGGGGGGTAGGGGAGGTTAAAGGGGGTGGGTTAGAAAATTCAAAGTTGGAATAAAAGGAATAGGGTGGGAATATAGATGAACATTGTCGTATCCATTCGATTTGTATCATTACTCATTACAGGTTATTCATTATTTGCAGGTTTGGGTAGAGTGTGCGGTTTAGTAATATTATGGTATCATTAATCCAGACTAATGCCCCGTACACACGGTCGGATTTTCCGTTGGAAAATGTTCGATGGGAGCTTTTTGTCGGAAATTCCGACCGTGTGTAGGCTCCAGCCGACATTTTCTATCAGAATTTCCAAACAAAATTTGAGAGCTGGTTCTCAAATTTTCCAACAACAAAATTTGTTTTCGTAAATTCCGATCGTGTGTACACAAAGTTCCACACATGCTCGGAATCATGCAGAAGAGCCACACTGGCTCTTGAACTTAATTTTTCTCGGCTCGTCGTACGTGTTGTACGTCACCGCGTTCTTGACGTTCGGAATTTCCAACAAGATTTGTGTGACCGTGTGTATGCAAGACAAGTTTGAGCCAACATCCGTCAGAAAAAATCCTAAAAAATTCCTACTTTTCATTTCCTAAACCACCCCCATGATTTTGTTGTAGGAATGCCCGAACATGTGTACAGGGCAAAGGAGTGTCAGGTAAGTATAGCGTTTATGTAGTCGCAATTGCAAACTTATCTGATTGTGTGAAAAGCCACCATGGTTGCCACAACTTATTGAATGCGGCGTTGTTTTCTCTTTTCATAGCTGATAACTCTTCCATTTCGTATATATTGTACTTTGTCCAGCCAATCCTTGACCTTCGGTGTTTATACAAGTATAGGCGCAAAATCTAAGACAATATATATCCTATGACTATGTTGTGCTGGAGGACATTTCACAAAGTCCACAGTCACTGTAGTAGTTAGAGGAGAAAGCCCACAGGTATCTTCAAAAGAACTAATTAGTTTGTTTTTGGGAGAAGGGAGAGGAAGGAGAAAGGTGGGGATAATCGACTCTCAGGGCTGCCATCGCTGGGGAACAGAGACCATGTTCCCAAAAACTGGAAAGAAAAGAGAGGGAGATGAGGCGCCTCTGGGTGCAGATTTTTAACAAGTTTTAATATGCAGTAAAGTTTTCTTATAATGAACTCACATTTCTGTAGTTAAAAGAAGGCATTGAATAATATCCCAAAGATTTGGGGCTGTCCTTAGTGGAGTCGATCCCTTGAGCCCGTCTGTATGCCTCCTGTGGTGTTTCTCATGTGCAGCTGGATGATATTAGATGATATTAGTGGAGTCTTTTAGCTATGCAAGCGTCCTTTGCTTCAGGCACCGCTGGAGGGTGCTCGGCCGACCGCTGTGGAATCTATTCTCAACACGAGGCTTGGGACACAAGGAAGTGTCCAGGCAGGGGGGTGACATCACTCTATCGCGACCTGTTTCACGAGCGTGCAGGCTGTGGATGATTTACACAGCCGCGCTCCTTTCTCAAGCTATCCTTGACCTTCGGTGTGTTGGTGGATTTCCAGTGTAATGGAATTAAGGATTTTGCTGCATTTAATAAATGCCTTGTAAGAGTTTTCTTATATTTACTCAGAGAGTAAGAGTTGATATGAATTAGGCAGACAGCAGCGTTTAGGTTTAGTTTAGTTTCTGTAATGTGTTTAATCCAGTATATTATTTTGTTCCAAAGGTCAAGAATTGGGGGACATGACCACCAGATATGTAGGAAAGTACCTACTTCTGTGCCACATCTCCAGCATAAATCCGTGGTGTTAGGGAACCATCTTCTGGTCTTTTGTGGTCTTACATACCATTGTGTTAGGATTGTATATGATGTTTCTTGTAATTTTGTGCTTAGTGAGCATTTATGGGCTAGAGTACAGGCCTTTTCCCATTGTACGGCGCTAATTTTAATTCCCAGGTCTAGTTGCCATTTTTCTCTGTGCTTATTACTTTTGTAACGCCGACACTTTTTCTAAGTGTGCGCTATTCTGTAAATTTAGCTTTTTCCAGAACTGAAACTGAGTTCTGGTGTTAATTGTTCTAGGTCTTTACTTTGGCATCAGTTTTGCTGGGCTGTATTAGAGTTCTGCCTGGTCATAGGTGAGGTGAGCACCTGTGACCGGCTGAGAACGCAGTCTGGTTGGACGCATTAGGTACCAATCTTTCTCGGAGCCAATCAGTGGGCGCATCTAGCCCAGCTGTGTATTCCCAGAAGGGGTATTTAAGATGCTGAAGTCACGTGTTCAGGGTTCGGCTTGCTCTTTGATTCCTGGTTCCGGTCCAGACCAACCCTGCGAGGGGTCCCGGGCCCAGGAGTGTCTGCTGCCCCCGTAATCCTGGTCACCCTGACCAGCCCCAGAGGCCCTCATGGTCTGGGGTGGGGATCCATCCGTTTCCGAGCCTCGGAACTGGCTTGTTCGAGACACAGTAACTGAAGGAGGATTCTGAGGTGTCCCGTGTGCTCTCAGGATTGGAAAGGCCCAGCAACTCGTACAAGCGACCAGGGGAGGACTCTTCGGAGGAGGGCCATGAAGCTGGCTGCTCGGTAGGATGGAGATGTATGGACTAGTTGAATCCGCATTTCCTATGGTATCGCCGAAACAGCTGAAAGATACAGGTACCATAGGAAAAGTAAACATAGTCTGTGGCAGAGACTTTTACATTGTTCACTTGAAGTTTTCACAACCTAGTCTGTGGCAGAGACTTTGCTAGTTCCGAATGTTGGCTGCTAGATTTACAAACAAGGGTTTATCCAACAGTGAAGAGTCCAGTTGTGAGTGGCTACTCCCTGGATCATCTAAAGAGACATTTATTTGATGTCAGCAGTTCTGAAGTGCCTGAGCTTTATCACCCATACCATCTATTCCCAACTGAGAGACTGTGTTATGTTTAAACGTTTTTTGCAAATAAAAATTCTTAAAAGGACTTTGAGTGTCAGTCTCAACAATTACTGGGTACTAACCCTGGAAACCTCTGGACAACAAACGACGAGCTACAGGGAGGAGGTAGTCCGTAAGCCCAGAAATCCATAGCTGCCCTGCACAGGGTTATTGGCACTACTCTTTCTTTGTGTGGCGTCTGGTTTAGCCATGAGTATGCAAGAGAGGTTGTTTTTAGAACCGGGGATCTTTTGAAGCATAAGTATTCTAAGGCCGTCATGGGTAGGCAGTATGAAGCCTTGTGTTTTTTATTTTGTAAGAAATCTTTCAATTGCATGTGAAACCAAAAGCCAGGAAAATATTCTCCAAACTCTTCTTGAAGAGATTCTAGTGTTCTTTTTTTTTTTTTTGCGCCTCAGAGGAATCTTTGGAGTAGGACTATGTCAGTGAGGTCTTAACCTCTGTCCCATCAAGACTTATCATCATAGGGGCTTAATCTTTTTAAGTATTTAAACATTCTCTTATTCCTACTTCCCATTTTTATTCGACCAGCTATTATTAAGCAAACTTTTTTTTTTTTTTTTTTTTTTAATTTATTTATTTTTTATTTTTCCCCCCTCCCGTCCTCCCCCCCCCCTCCCCCCCCGCCCACATCCCCCCCCCAAATCCCTACCTCTCATCGCTGCCCTTCCCTATTTTTTTTTTTTTTTGTGTGTTGTTTTCTATACTCCGTGTTTATATTCCCTATGTCTGTAACAACTCCGCGTAACTCCACGTTCTTTTGAATTTTTCCCAGCATTCCCACTTCCCCTTTGGCTGGGTGTCCTCCTCGAGATTCTCTTTCAAGCATTCCAGCCTATAAATCGCCTCGACTTCAACTATCCATTCCCCTATAGAGGGGCTTTCCTGTTCTTGCCACTTCCTTGGGATTAGTCTTTTTGCGGCATTAAGCAGATGTGGGACCAATGTGCTCCTATATTGCCTCACTCCCTCTTCTGTTGCGTGCATCAAGACCTCCCATGGATTTTTTTTTACTTCTATTTGGGTGATTTCTTTGATGTACTTCAGGACCTCCTCCCAGTATTTTTGTATTTTCTGACATTCCCACCATAGATGGCTCATATTTCCCCTCATATTGCATCCTCTCCAACAGTTGGGGGACCTCCCCTCCTGAAATTTGTTTGTTATGTCGGGGGTTGTGTACCACCTAACTAAACATTTATAGTTCATTTCGGCTGTTCGCATATCTACTGACGTGCTGTGTGTAAGCTTCAATATTTTTTTAACCATCCCCGTGTTAATCTGTGTCCCTAATTCTCTCTCCCATTTTTCAATGAAAGGGGGGACCTCCAGCCTGTCCGTCTCGATCAACAACTTATAAATTTTTGATATAGACTTTTTGGTGTTTTCTGCTGTGCATATTTGTTCTATCTTCGTCAGGTCTCCACGTGACCTGATTGGTTGTGGAAGTTTTTTCACGAACTGACTTATCTGGAGGTACCGCCACTCATCGATTTTAAATAAATCCGCTTTTTTTTTTAGTTCATTTAGTGCCAATGGTTGACCCGCAAATATTACATCCCCTAATTGTGTTTCCTCTTTGATTATCCAGTTCCCTCCTATCTCTTTTTTCCCAGGGGGGAAATAATCATTCTCCTTGAGTGCTAATAAGGGTGAGTTATAATTACCGTTCAGCTGCTTGTGTACTTTGTCCCAAATTTTAAACGTGTGACGTGTGATAGTGTGTGTGTAGTCATCTAGTGCTCTAAACCCTGGGGGGTTCCAAATGATCCTTCCCAAGTGAGCCTTACTCAGTGCCCTTTCCAAGTGGACCCATCTTTTATTTGAGTTTATTTTCCCCCACTCTGGAATTCTAATTAGTGCAATTGCGTGATAATAACTGATTATGTCGGGGACCGCCAGTCCCCCCTGATTCCTGCCCTGTTTCAAAAGTTTCAACGACGTGCGGTGTTTCTTATTTTTCCACACAAAATTCATCAGTATTGAGTTAAGCTTCCTTAAGTATTGGTGAGGTAAGGGGAGAGGGAGCATCTGAAGCTTGTACGTTATTACAGGAAGTATCATCATTTTTACTGTATTTATTCGTCCAATCCAGGTCAAGGGCCTATTAATGTATTCATTGCATTTTTTTTTCACTTCATCTAACAAGGGGAGGTAATTAATTCTATAGAGTTTTCCAGTTGAGTTGGCTAAGTCTATCCCAAGATATTTTATTTGCTTCTTCCACTCAAATTTATGTACTTTCTTTATGATCTGCTGCTCGTTTTTATTTACATTGATATTTAGTATATGAGATTTTGCTGGATTGACACGGAAATTTGAAAGGGCTCCATATGATTTAAGGGTCTCCATGAGAATGGGCATCGTCTTCCGAGGGTTACTTACATAAAACAAAATGTCGTCTGCGAAAGCAGCCAGCTTATGTGGCTCCCCCTCCTCTTTACATCCCTCTATGTCTGGGTTTTTTCTTATTGATGACAATAAGGGCTCTAGGGTCAGGACGAAAAGCAGAGGAGACAGGGGGCAACCCTGCCTCGTCCCGTTCCTCATTTCAAAAGGTGCAGATAGGACTCCATTTACTTTGATATTTGCCTTTGGGCGCCCATATAGGGCTTTGATACGACTGAGGAATCTCGGACCAAACCCCATGTACTCTAGGGTACTAAACATGAACCCCCAGTCCACCCTGTCAAATGCTTTTTCTGCATCTATAGACAGGAGCAGACTGGGGGTCCGCGAATCCTTCATCTTCTAGAGGGCCAATAGAGTCCTGACTCCATTGTCCCTCCCTTCCCTCCCTGGGACGAAGCCTACTTGATCCGGATGGATCAATGCCTCAAGATGCCCTTTCACTCTCTCAGCCAAGATTTTTGCATACAGTTTAGTGTCTGCATTCAGCAGAGAGATAGGCCTGTAATTAGAACACTTAGATCGATCCTTCCCCTCTTTAGGAAGTACCGTTATAGTTGCTAACAGAGAGGCTTCTCCCATGGCATATTCTATTCCCAGCCCATTCATGTATTGTTGTAGTCTAGGGATCAGAATCTCCTTAAAGGTTTTGTAGTAAAAGATGGAGAACCCATCTGGGCCCGGGCTTTTCCCTATAGATGAGTTCTTCAGGGCCCACAATATTTCTGCTTCCGAAATTGGTTGTTCAAGTGCCTCTCTATCCTCCTGACCCAGAGATTCCAGCCCAGCTCTACTAAGGAAGTCTGAAGTTTTTTTATTTTTTTTTAATTGGTCCCCCTTTTTCGCCTCCTTGTGATCTACAGAATATAGCTCTTCATAATACTCCCTAAAGGATGAAGCAATGTCCTGGGAGACATATTTAAGCTCCCCGTTTTTGGCTTGGATTTTTTCTATATAGTTTTTTGTTTTTTGTTTTTGGACTATTCTCGCCAGGTGTTTGCTGGATTTATTCCCCCAGATTTAACGTTCTTTTATTGTCCTGTTATAGATCTGCTTTGCTTCGTGTTCTATACAGTCTTTTAGTTCTTCCCTCTTTGCTATTAAGTCTTGGAATAATTCCCTATTATAGGCCGAGGCTGCCTTGTGTTTTTGTTCCAAGTTATATAAGTCATTCATCAGTTCCTGAGCTTTCCTCCTCCTCTCTTTCTCAGACCACGCGGCTTTCCCTATCAATATCCCTCTAATAAAAGCTTTGTGTGCTTCCCATAGATTGGCTCCATTTACTTCCCCGTTATCGTTGTTAGTAAAAAAACCTTCCAATTCTCTTTTTACGCACTCCACCACTTCCCCGTCTCGCAGTAACTCCTCGTTTAGTTTCCACCCACATGATGGGGGTTTATATTCTGGGACTGCGAGGGTCACAGAGACAGGGGCGTGATCGGAGAGCGTAATTGTCTCTATTTTTGTTTGTGAAACCCTATCTAAGATTCCGTGTTCTACAAATATATAATCCAGTCTGGTGTACGTCCCGTGGACAGGGGAGAAAAACGTATAGTCCCTCGTTTGGGGATGTTGGACCCTCCACACGTCCATCAATTGCTTATTATATAATTCGTTTTTTAACGAGGATAACTGTTCGTTTCTTGTCCCCTGGCCACCGGACGTACTATCTAAGCTGGGATCCATGATAAAATTAAAATCTCCCATAAGAATTACGTATCCCTTTCTGAAGGCCCCCAACTTTCGCAATATCCCCTTCATGAACTTGATGGGACTATTGTTTGGCGCGTAAACATTAGCCAACGTGTATGTTGTTCCAAATAGGGTTCCCCTCAGGAACAAATACCTCCCCTCTGGATCTACCCTTCTGTCTTCCAGCTTAAAATGCATATCTCCTGAAAAGCCAATAGCCACCCCTCTTGATCTACTTGAAGAAGTATCGGCATAAAACCAGGTAGGGTATGTTCTTGAAAACAGTTTCACGTTTGTGTTGTGGGCAAGATGTGTTTCTTGAAGGAAAACCACATTGGCCCCATATCTCCCTATCTCTTCGAGAATTATATGCCGTTTGCTAGGAGAGTTCAATCCTTTAACGTTATAAGTTAGGAATTTTAAATCGGGAGTCATTATTCAATTGACACTAAAGTTACCAAAGTATAGGGCAGCGATGAGAGTCTCCCTCCCCGAACCCCTTCCCTCCCTCCTGACCCCCTCCCCACCTCCCCCCTCCTCCTCCCCCTCCCCCCTCCCCCTCCCCGACCCCCTCTCGGGTCTCTATTCCGATGGTGACCCATTTCTTAGAGTCCCTCGGAACAGCTAAGGTGAGGTGGGGTTCTTTCCCCGTCCCCTCCCACTTTCTTTTTCCCAGTTGGACTCGGGATATAGTGGGCCAGGTGGATGTTGATTGAAATTTCATCTATTTTCTAAGTTTAGCTCCCCCCGTGCTCCACCCGCCCCCCCCCCCCGCCACCCCCCCCGACCCGCCCCAAAATCGCTCTCCCAACTCTCTGTCCATCCAGGAAGAACGGGAATAGGGATATCAAGGTTGTTACAAAAGTCCTGCAGCTCCTCTGGCACCCTAAGTCTGGCTGATCGTCCTTCTCTTATACCGATAAGGCACGATGGAAACCCCCATCTATATTTTATGTTTTCTTTGCGCATCGCTTCCAACAGCGGTCTCTGATGCCGTCTTCTTTCCAATGTTCGTGCCGAGAGGTCCGCATAGAGCTGTATCTCAGTGCCCTCGTACTGTAAAGGGGGGTTACCTCGTGCCTTCTGCCAGATGTTTTCTTTGTCCCTAAAATTCCGGAACCTAACTATTACATCCCTTGCTCTTCCGTGCTCTGGTCGGTCCCTCATTCCAATGCGATGAGCTCTTTCAATCGCCGGGAATTGCCCCTCTTCTAGCCCAATTATGGGGCAAAAAAGTGATCTGATTATTTTTTCTAGGTCCTCCCCTTTTTGTTCTGGGATCGCCCTAAGGCGGACATTTTGTCTTCTGTCTCTGTTCTCCTGATCTTCTATTTTCTGTAGCATTTCTCTCTGGTTCAGTTGGCTCCTTTTGAGTGAGGTCTTTATGTTGTTGATTTCCTTGGCCATTTCCTCTACTCTCTCCTCTACCACCTCGACTCTGATCAATATATGGCCCAAATCCTCTCTCAAAGTATTTAATTCCATTTTTATCACATTTTCCACTTTTAATAACATTGCCTCTTTTTGTTGGAAGTTGGTCGCCCCGATCATGATCTTCAACTCTACTAATCTCCACTTCACTCTCATTTTATGTAATCGTCTCTAGATTGATCATGAGCCCCTTCCGTTTTCCTAGAAGTACCTTTTATTTTTCTCCATAGTAGCCTTGGGCTGATGGTTAGTCTCCGGGGTTTTTGGGATCCCTCCTTGTTTTAAATATTGTTGAATAGTACTCGTATCTTCTTTCGGTGTTTTAGGAGCCCCTTTTTTGGGCGCTTTGGTTGTGGTTTTACTCATGATTTCTCACTTCACCCCTCTTGTTCTCCTCCTCAGCCCTAGTTCTTCTTCTCTACCCACACTTTTCTACTACCCCTAGGGTATGCTTAATTTTATTATATCCCTGGAATAGTTACTATGTTCTGTTGCAGTCAGCAACCAATGTAGGCATGCGTGGGGAGAAGCCTTAGGAAAATGATGGTCCTAGGGGGAAGGGATGACCGGGTTAGAAATCTATGTCTCAGAGAGTTGACCTCACAAAGGGAAGGGGATAGTGGCCAGGTTCCCCTGATGAGCTTACTCCCTCGGGCTCTATCAGGGTATGAAGTGGTGGGGCAGTGGGAAATCTACTCATGCCTATTTCGATTCTAAATTTTAAATGCCTGTACCCCGTGTGATGTTTCCTGTGGTGAGGATCTAATATATCTGTAGTCCTGTAAACACCTCTTCGGGAGGAGGGTAACAAAAAAAAAAAAAGGAGGAAAAACCAAAGAGGCAGAAAAATATGCTGAAAAGAAGGTCACAAAGTCTTTCTCCCCCCCTTCTTCCTCCTCTCCTTCCCTCTCCCACTCTCTCTCCTGTTCTTGACCATAAAACTATGGCATTTTCACAGTCTTTAAGCGATGTTGTCACTTCTAGGGCATATATGTCCCACAGCCAGCTTGCTTTTATACTCCCCTTACCCCCGCCAATGATTTGCAGATGGCTCTCAAGAGGTTTTGGGGGGAAAGGGGGGAGGGGGTCTATTCCCGCACCTCAGAACAAAGCCAGAACAAGAAGCCAAAAGAAAAAAAAATAATAAGACAAAAGTCCAGGAGAAATCCAACGCATGGCACTTATTGACCATGGAGAGTGTTACGCTGTGTGAACATGCCGGTGTCAAACCATGGAAATGTTATAGGGGGGAGATTTTTTTTTTTTTTGTTTTTCTCTTTTTTTTTTTTTTTCCCCTATCAACCGACAGGGAGCATATAGTGCTTTATCTTCTTAGAATGCTGTCTTGGCTCTCGGGGGGTTTAGGGGAGGGGGGGGTGGTCAGTTCACGCTCCTCCAGTCGGGAGCCAATACAGCAAGCCAAAAAGGGGGGAAAATAGTGAAACCAAGGTCCAGGAGGGTACCAACACAGGGCACTTTGACCGTGGGGAATGCTTCACTGTATAAACCTGCAAGTGTGATACCCAAGAGCTGTTATGTGAGAAGTGCTTTTTTTTTTTTTTTCCCCCCAACAACCGACCAGGAATATAAAAGAGCTTTACTGGACCTTTTGCTGAGCTTTTCCAGGCATTACCCACCATTTATCTTCTTCCTTTAAAATGTTATTATAAGCAGCCATGGCTTACCTCCGGTTGTTGAGGGTACTTCCGACCAAAGTGCCTGTAGTATACTCACAAATTAAGCTTCACGTCCACTTGGTTTTTTCCGCCTATGCTGGGCTTTGGGCTCACCTAGAGTGTGTCGTCAAAGGGTAGTAGAGTAGTCGTTCATTGTTTTGAGCAATTTCTAAATGAACCCAATCTTTGTTATTTCCATGACAATGCCAGTCTATGAGTCTGGTAATTTGGGTGGCTTGATAATACTTTCTGAAGTCTGGGAGTCCTATGCCTCCTTTATTTTTGGGAAGAGTAAGAAGGTGGAAGTTTACTCTGGGATTCTTATCTGACCACAAGCTTGGTGAAAAAGGAGTTGGGGATTTTTATAGGTAGAGCCTTGAAGAAGTATAGTAACGTTGGGAGAATCATCATTTTTAGTATTGATAGTTTTGGGGACCATTTTTTGAGATCTTTTGTTATCCAATTATTAATTACTTACTGTATCACTGCCCTCCACAGCCAGAGATTTGGTATAACCAAACACCTTAGGCCATTCACTGAACCTCCAAACAAGCAACATTCGGTTACGAGCACAGGTTTAGACTGCGCCAACAGCTCATCCTTACTTAAGGTTTCTTTAGAATAAAATTGTCTACTTTACAAAATGTTAACATCTTTTTTTGTCAGTCTTTTGGTCTATACACCCCTGCCAGACAGCACAGCCATATCACTGACCTCACTTTTCATCACTGTGGTTAGGTGTCAGAAACTAAGGATGTTACTGTATATGGATAAGCTGTATTCACCATTATGGATAAGTCTTCAACATTAAAATCAGTTGAATGTTACTAACTACTATTAGATATACCATGACCTGGAAAAATAAAAGGAAACTACACAGCTGATGCCAACAATAAAAGTTTAATATTTATAAACTGATATCACAATAATTACATTGTACTACAGTATAGAGTGGCTTCAAAGTGATATTACATTTATTATAATAAACATAGAACCAAACTGGGCAAGAAATGTTACATCAATAGTCATCACAACCCCCAGAGTGTCCTCCCCCTCCACAATCTCCTCCGCCAACATCTCCTCCCCCACAGGCTCCTCCTCCAGAGTATCCTCCCCCACAGGCTCCTCCCCCACAATCCCCTCCACCTCCAAAATCACCTCCTCCGCCAATGTCCCCATCCAATTCAGAACCTCCTCCATCGTTTCCTCCCCTCCTGTATCCACCACCGCTGAACCTGCCTCTTCCTCCATGATTCCCAGAAGAAGTGGTCTTGG
This sequence comes from Lithobates sylvaticus, assembly GCA_028564925.1. NCBI lineage: Eukaryota > Metazoa > Chordata > Amphibia > Anura > Ranidae > Lithobates > Lithobates sylvaticus. The sequence goes on from CM053029.1 coordinate 49,437,906, forward strand.
TCCTTGAAACATCACCATGTAGTTCGTTACTGTAGTCTCTAAAAAGATTTTTGCTGATCATAAGGAAGTCCTTGGGGAATAAATAAAAATAATAAATAACCAGTACATTTAGTAAACTGAAAGAGAGAAAGTACATGAGAAAGCAGTGGGAGCAGAAAAAATACGATATTTACTTCAAATAGCCAGTGATAGGCAGGAGAATATATACTGTACACACACACACATACACTCTCTTGGATGTTTAACCACTTTCTGCCGGGTGTAAATCCATGGACGTTATTGGCTTTCTGTAGTTATACCGGGATGATGCCGGCAGATTTTTTTCAGACAGCGATTCCCTCTAATATAAAAGCGATCCTAGTGGCCCACTGGCGCCTCTCTGCCAAGCGACCAGATGGTCCACGACTATCTCAATGATCATGGGAGGCTGGAAGTGATGTCATGACGTCACTTTAAGTTTTGGAAAATGTAACCACTGCCATTTTTTTTGTTCTGGAGATAAGATCAATGTTTTTTTTATCTCATGCTTTCCAATGCAGAAGAGAGATCAGGTGTTTCCATAAAGAGGACCTGTCATGCCTTATTTCTATCACAAGGGATGTGTTTATGTTTTTTTGGGAATCGGATTTAAAAGTGATAAAAAAAATTATAGGGACTGTGTAAAAAAAATAAAAAAAATAATTTTAAAGCGCTCTGAAAAGATTGCACACATGGGTCCTGTACATATATAATTCTGAGGTGAGGTATCGCCGTGAACTTTATAGCAAGAACAATAATTCTAGCGCTAGACCTCCTGTGCAGCTCTAAACTGGTAACCTGTAAAAATTTGTGGCCTATGGAGATTTTTAGGTATCAGAGTTTGTTGCCATCTCACAAGTGTGCGCAATTTTAAAGCGTGTCATGTTAGGTATCAATTTACTTGACGTAAGCTCACCTTTTGTATATTACATTAAATTGGGTTATATATTGTGTTTTGTTTTAAAATAAAATTCATTAAAGTGTATTTCTTTTAACCACAAAATTACTTTTGAAAATTCCCTACGCAAATACTGTTACATAAAAAATTGCAACACCCACCATTTTATTCTCTAGGGCCACAAACATAAAGAATCATGAATCCCTAAGGCGCTCATGGACTTCCTATTATGTCATCTGCTGGGCTCTGTTGAGAGGTCTGGTGGGCTGAGTCAGAGATGCAGCATGGGCTGATCTTGAATACCTGTTACCTAGCCAATTACTGATGTTCTTTTCGTTGGTTTGCTGGGCCAATCTTTGGCACACATCCTAAACAGACCTCTGAAAGAGTCTTTTGCTTATAGGCTGTTGAATGAGTTTGGAGTTCTGCACTGAAGCCCACACCTGAGGGTCTCAGTCCTTTGGGGCCACCATGTGCCACCTGAATAGGAAGACATTACCCATGCTGATCTGGCTTCTAAATGGCTATCAGTGGATATACTGGAGCCACATTAGACTATCCACTGGTCTCGGACCTCACCCATGTTGATCCAGTAGCTGAAATTTTATCGATTGGGGCAATGGAGTAAAACCTGAATCTCTACTGGTCTGATGTTCTAGTCACCCAATCACCTACCTGGTACCTCTGTTGTATTGGGGGGAACTACTGTCTACTGTATACAGAAGACATCTTGAGTTCCATCCAGGGTCAGCTTTGAGAAGATGTACTACTCTGAGTATTCCGCCTATCCCTGTTCTCCCTTTTTGTGCAGAAAACCTTAAGGCTGGTTTCACATCTCCGTGCGGAGCGGCTCACAGCAGGGGTCTTGTACGTCCCTGTTCTCCGTTTCAGGTCCGATTTTGGTCCGAATTTTGGGCTCAAAAATGGACCAGAAGACGCACAGGACTCTTGTGCAATTCGCTCCGCAGCTGTCCCAGAGCTGTGTGAACTGGCTCCATTGAGAGCCGGGCGCAGGCTCCTGACATGTGAATTGGATGCGGGGAAACATCCAATTTGCAATAGTGTGAACCCAGCCTTAAAAGACATCCACAGACTGGACTGCGGGCAGTACAAGGGAGTGAGTATGCTTGGTAACAACTTAGGGTTCAAACAAATTGACTGTACTATGACCCAAGCTCCCACTTTGCAGAGGTTCAGCCTTAAGTTAACTATACAGGTGAATAGTAATTTAGTAGTATAAAACAGAGAAACATCTAAAGCCTCATACACATGATCAGACTTTGTACAAACTTTCCTGTGGATTTTTGTACAAAGGGCGTCGGCCGTGAACTTGTATTGCATACACACAGCAGGACTTTTTCAGCCAACTTTCACCAAATCACATGGTTTTTCTGCTCTTTACAGCCACCTTTGGTCAACTTCTGTATTGTTGTCTGATGTTTTGCATTGGTTCTGAGCATGCGTGTTTGTACTTTGTACAAAAGTCCTATGGTTATCTGTACACACGATCGGACTTTGCTCCATTGGATTTTTGTTGCCGGAAAGTTTGTCTGTTCGCACAGCCAACAAAAGTCGGATGAAAAACGAAAAAGTTTGTCTGATGGAGCGTACACACAGTCGGATGTTGCCTTAGAAAAGCTAATTTGCATGTTTGTAGTCAAAAAGTCTGATCGTGTGTATGAGGCTTAATGCCGCGTACACACGACCAGACTTTCCGACAGCAAAGGTCGGACGGTTTTTCCGACTGACTTTTTGGCGGACTTCCGACAGACTTTCCAAACGAACGGACTTGGACACACACAATCACACCAAAGTCCGACGGAATAGAACATGATGACGTACGACTGGACTAGAATAAGGAAGTTCATAGCCAGTAGCCAATAGCTGCCCTAGTGTCGGTTTTCGTACGTCGGACTAGCATACAGACGAGCGGATTTCTCGATAGGAACTGGGCCTGGCGGAGTTCTGGCGGAAACATTTTAAAGTCAGTCTGATTTTTGGACAGCAAATGTCTGATGAACCCCACACACAATTGAATTGTCCGGCGGATCCGTTTTGTCTGACCTTTGCTGTCAGAAAGTCCGGTCGTGTGTACACGGCATAAGAGTTTAACAACAGGGCTACACAAATATGGTATTAAAATACACTAACAGTATCATGAGGTTTATGTTGAGATCTATCCTCATCTTGGTACTACCATACACCAATGTAATAGTAGACTTCATTGCACTGTTTGTGACTTTACAAATATCCTTCTGTTGTACTTGATTGTTCTTTTCTTTTCTTTTCAAACTCAATAAAGATATATAGTAATAAAAAAAAGAAGAAAGGCACCTATCTGCAAACTAAAACCCAGTATCCTCAACCAGTTGTGGATAGAACATTTTTTAGGCCCCCGTTAAAATACCCGCCAAGTAAAAACCCTTGTTTACTGTATATCTTGTAGATCAGTGATGGCGAACCTTGGCACCCCAGATGTTTTGGAACTACATTTCCCATGATGCTCATGCACTCTGCAGTGTAGCTGAGCATCATGGGAAATGTAGTTCCAAAACATCTGGAGTGCCAAGGTTCGCCATCACTATTGTAGATCATTTCCAGGTCCGAGCACCCTTGTGCATCTAGTGTAAATGGGTTCCCAGGTCCAAGCAGACCCTTGTGCAGTGCACAGTTTGCACAAATAATATGTTCACCCCCCCTCCACAGCCTATGTATTAACGTACCCTTAGCACTGCTAACCAGTTTACAATCATTACTGCCACGAACTGGTCACTGGCAGATACTGTTAGCAAGTGCACAGTGTTTGACAAAACCTCTGCTTACCTTCGTCTTTCCATGTGACAAAGCTTGGGCCTGGAATTGTGGTTGTCGGTGAAACTGCTGAAGGTAATTTTAAGCATCGGATGGTGTTCTGTCAAAACTGGGGAAGGGGAGCTGGGTTTAGGTTTTTAAACCCAGTTAGCTTGAAAAGACTAGAAGTGTAAATACTTGTGTTATTTGTACTGCTACTCATGACCCCCTTTGGTGAGATTTCAGTTAATTTCCTGCCCCTGTGAAATAAGGGGTACAATTGTTATCAGGGCATTACCGGCAGTAGGAAAATCAGGAAGAACTCCGGACAGCCGCACACCGGGAAAGTAAAATTCAAACTGGTTTATTTAAAAGCAAAAAAAACACTTCAATCCAGACACGGCAAAAAGGGGGGGTACAGAGCTGACGCGTTTCGCACTACAACTAGTGCTTACTCATAGCTGTGCTCAGTACTCAGCTATGAGTAAGCACTAGTTGTAGTGCGAAACGCGTCTGTACCCCCCCTTTTTGCCGTGTCTGGATTGGAGTGTTTTTTTGCTTTTAAATAAACCAGTTTGGATTTTACTTTCCCGGTGTGCGGCTGTCCGGAGTTCTTCCTGATTTTCCAATTGCTGTGCTAATAGCCACACAGGAGCAGGAGCATTCGCTTGAAAGGAGAGTCTTGGAGCGGTGGTTATCTGTTTCATTACCGGCAGTAATAAGAACTGAACAGAGGCCCTAATCTCTCCCAGTTCTACTCGTGTAGGGTATTTTGTTGAAAGGTGTGGTGAGGATATTTTTGTCTCGGTAGAAATGAAAGGAAAATTTCCCCATGGGTACACAGACAGCAATGAAATGCCTGAGAAAATTGAAAGGGCAGCTCTGGAACCCTAGGATTGTATTATTGGTAATTTTAGTGGTATGTAGACAAAGTAGCTGAATTTTTGGTTGGCAGCCTCTTCATACCAAGGACTTTCCACAGATTCTATGGATTCATTGGATTATAACTAAATGGATCTGAGTGTGAAGTACTACACCGAGGGTTAATCATGCAGATTTAAATGTATTTCAATATTAGATCAGATAATAGACTGTCTCAAAGCCAATGCATTTTGGGGGCTAGAAACCAATCCTCTCATCAGGGCTTGAACATGGGAAACCAATACCTTCTGAAGATGGGAAAGTTTATACTGGACCAGTACACAACAGCCACTGACAAACTTTCCAACACTTGTGTGGTTACAATACCACACACTTTGTATTTTTAATTCAGTCTAGTACATACATGGTTCCCAGTTTTAAAGCTGAAGTTTAGCGTAAAGTGGAAGTAAACTTCCATATTTTGATTTTACATATAGGGAAGCCTATAATAAGGTTTATCTATAGGTAGTGTAAATATCTCCTAAATGTGCACCATTTAGGAAATATTTACATTACATACAGCCAGTGACATCACAATGCATGTGCTCTGAAGGAATGGCCACCCGTCCCACATGCGCGGGAGTGCCGTCATCGCTGGGCCGTCACAGAGCTGGAGTCCGCAAACCCAGGAGGAGTCCGCAAACCCAGAAGCAAGGCGGCTGAAGATAGGTATCCCCTGCAGAGCAGACTTCTTGGCATGGGAGAGCTTTGTTTTAAGTTAAAGAGTTTCCATAAAAAAAATAAAAATTAAAAGTCAGCAGCTACAAACACTGCAGCTGCTGACTTTTAATAATCGGACACTTACCTGTTCCAGGGTCCAGCGATGCAGGGGATCGAAGCTCCGCTCGTCCCCCCCCCCCCTCCGCTCAGCGGCGCTGGCATTGCAACTGTGGGCACTCGGCTGTGGCTTCACAGTCGGGCACCCACTGCGCATGTGCGAGCAGCACCGTGATTGGCCGCGCAGTCATCTGGGACCTGTCACGTGTCCTAGACGACTGACAGGAGGGAGGGGGCAGAGCTGAGCCCTTCCTGCGCTGAGGGGAAGTGATGTCACCAGCCCAGGCACTGAAGGAGGCAGACCACGAGGGACCCCCTAGCAACAGGCGTTTAGAGGTGAGTTAAAAAAAAATTCCAAATGTTTTTTTTTTTAGGTATTTTAATGATTTATTTTTTCTCTGTGCAACACCACTTTAAGTTAAACATAATGTGCTAGTATGCAATGCATTCTAGCACATTACAACTTTACCTTGAAGGTTCTCAAAAAAAAAGAACAAAAAAGGCTAGCGGTTTACAATCGCTTTAAAGAAAAAAGAAAAATGTCTTACAACTTTAGTCACATCACTTATCTGAAATGAAGAATGTCCCATGTTGTGCAGACAACTGGATCATGGAGTAATCTTCTGTGCACGGATGTCCCATCCTCTTCCTGCTAATGAACTTCCAGGGCTGCAATGAGTAACAGCTTCAGGTCTTTAAAGCGGTGTGTCAGCTAAAAAAAAAAAAATGTAAAGGTCAGCAGCTAAAAAAAAAGTCGCTGCTGACTTTTAATAAGTACACTTACCCTCCCAGGGCGCCGGCGATGCTGTTGGTGGAGGCCGAGATGTCCCTCGGCGTTCCGGATCCAGCGCCGCCATCCTCAGTAAGGGAAACGGCTTTGCGCGGCCTACTGCGCATGCGCGAGTCGGCGCACGGCCTACTGCACATGCGCGAGTCGGCGCGCGGCCTACTGCGCATGCGCGAGTGGGATTTGTGAATGGGGAACGCAATGTGTTGTGGGACACAGTTCCCATAACACACTGCGCCCCATTACATAGAAGACGGAAGGAGAGAAGATCACTGCGGCGCTGGAGGAGGCAGATTAGGACAATCTGCCTAGCAACAGCCATTTCTGGTAAGTAAAAAAAAAAACATTTTTTTTTTTTTTTTCATTTGAAATTGTTACTAACATTTTAAAAAGTTTTTGTTTTCAGGGTGTCCCACCACTTTAAGCAGAACAGTAGAAGAAATGATCCAAATGGACCGGCCTCCTCTTCCTCCTTCCATTGAGAAAAGTTCTTCCATTGATTACATTGCCTGTAACACTAATGCCCCGTACACACGATCAGATTTTCCGACAATAAATGTTGGGTGTGAGCTTGTTGGCAGAATATCCGACCGTGTGTATGCTCCATTGTCTGACTTTCCGCCAACAAATGTTGGCTAGCAGGTTCTCAAATTTTCCACTAACACATCTTTGTTTTCGGACTTTCCGATCGTGTGTACACAAGTCTGTTGGGCAAAAGTCCACGCATTCTCGGAATCAAGTACGGGCCGGAGATATAACTAGCGTTCATAATGGAGATATCACGTACGTCTTGTACACCACTACGTTCATAATTGTTGGCCAACATTTCTGTGACCGTGTGTATGCAAGACAAGTTGGAGCCAACATCCTTCAAACAAAAATCCACAGTTTTGTTGTCAGAAAGTCCGATCGTGTGTACAGGGCATAACTTTTATCAATAGAGGAAGGAAGGGATGTGTCAGACCATCTGTACTGCTGTTCTGTCTGAAGACCAGAAGCTGTTAGTCACTGCAGTGCAAAAAGTGCAGATACAGGAAGAGGACAGGACATCCCTGGACAGATTTCTCCAGAATCCACCTGCCTGCCCAATGTGGGACATACTTCATGAAAGGCAAGCAGGGTTGGGACAAAAGGGGGGCAGAAGGGACATGTGACCTGGGCTCAGTGTCAATATGTAGATGGCTGCTGTGGCACCTCACTGACAGGAGTGATGGCAGAAGCCCTTCTATCAATAGGAGCAGGGGCCTTGATGCTGCTGGGGGGATGCTGCTCTCTCCGCCATCCAATAGCAACCTACTGTGGGCCGAAGAGAGCAAACAGAACAAGCCTTCATCTCAACATAATAACGCTGCTGGGGGAGTGAGGAAGGACTGCCCTTCTATCATCCCTTGTTAAATAACAGATCACATGCCCAGAGATGGGAAGTACACAGAAGTTGAGTGGACAACTCAGCCCTAGACCTACCTTTTCTTCTCCACATGACCCCCAAAGAGCCCCTTAACCTCCTTCCACCCTCAGAGCACTTCAGCCCCCTTTTCTCTCTCAGAGCCCCCCTAGATCACTTTAGTTACATGCACCTCTCAGAGCTTACCTTCCCTCCCCTCTACATCCCACTGACATAAATACCAAAGCAGTCCTCCTAAGACAGACACCACTGATGTAGGGACATTTTCCCCTCTATGGATATTACATTGTGTTATATTATATTTTATTAAAAGAGATGTTTTTTTTCTAACCCCGATGAAGGGAGTGTTTTTCCTATAAGCAAAATCATCAATGCAGGGACACTTTTTCCTTCCAGTGACACCACTGACACAGGGCCATTTTTCTTTCCAGTGACACCACCAACACAGGGCTATTTTTCCTTTCAGTAACCCTACCAACACATGGCCATTTTTACTTTCAGCGACATCGCCAACACATGGCCATTTTCCTCCCAGTAGCCCCACTGACACATGGCCATTTTTCCTTCCAGTAGCCCCACCGGCACATGGCCATTTTTACTTCCATTGACACACACCAACACAGGGCTATTTTTCCTTCCAGTAACCCCACCAACACATGGCCATTTTTCCTTCCAGTAACTCCACCGACACATGGCCATTTTTCCGTCCAGTAACCCCACCGACACGTGGCCATTTTTCCTTCCAGTAACCCCATCGTCATGTGGCCATTTTTCCTTCCAGTAACCCCACTGACACAGGGCCATTTTTCCTCCCAGTGACGCCATCAAGGCATGGCCATTTTTCCTTCCAGTGACATCACCAAAAAATGACCATCTTTCCTCCCAGTAGCCCCACCGACACATGGCCATTTTTCCTTCAAGTGACCCCACTGATTCAGGGACATATTTCTCTTCCATTTACACCACCAACACAGGGCAATTTTTCCTTCCAGTAACCCCATTGACACATGGCCATTTTCCTTCCATTGACACTACTGACACATGGCCATTTTTTCTCCAAGTGACGCCACCGACACATGGGCATTTTTCCTTCCAGCGACATCACCAAAACATGACCATTTTTCCTCCCAGTAGCCCCACGGACACGTGGCCATTTTTCCTCCCAGTGACGCCACAGACGAATGGCCATTTTTCCCTTCCATTTAAACCACCAACACAGGGCTATTTTTCCTTCCAGTAACCCCATTGACACATGGCCATTTTTCCTTCCATTGACACCACCAACACAGGGCCATTTTTCCTTCCAGTAACCCCACCAATATATGGCCATTTTTTCTTCCAGTAACCCCATTAACACATGGCCATTTTTACTTCCATTGACACCACCAACACAGGGACATTTTTCCTTACAGTAATCCCACCTACACAGGGCCAATTTTCCTTCCAGTGACACCACTAAACATGAAATACTTGTGGAAGTGTTGTCCCACTCACCATGTACAGGTAGGCACTCAGGATGAGCCCTTTCAGAACGGCCTCCATGTCTGACGGAAACTGGAACACAAATTCTGAGGAATTTTTCTTCTTCACCTTGTTTATTTGGACACCAGGAGCAGATCCATACATACTACGTATCTAAGGGAGAGTGAAAAAGAAAAATGAATACATTTCCTTAAAATCCATGGGTGGACAGAATAATATGCAACAGGAACTCAGAAACACTTTTTCAATTCTAGCTGGCAGCAGTGTCAGCATGGGATTATTAAATTGGAAAACTGCCATTTTTAAGGAAGTTCGAGGGAGGAGCCGCTGAGCACTATCAGGGACCAGAGGAGCGACATTTCTGGAAGGGTTGGGTATTCTTTGATTTGAAAACTCAGGGACAATATTCTTTTTTTTTTTAAAGGTAAATTTTTATTTGTTTTTTGCACACAAACAAATAATAAAAGACAATACAAACAACATCAAACAAAGAAAAATACATACATTTAAAGAGCGAACATCGCTCAAACCCAGATTATATACAGCAAACTGGTATACATGTGATCAATAACAAATATTATTGCATAAATATCTCAGTACTATGTCTATAAGCCCTTTGGTAAATTATTGTTACTGAGTTTTAGTTGGCAGGTGGGATGGTATTTTCAGAGCTAACCCATGCGTCCCATATCTTCAGGAATTTTTTTGGACATCCTCTGGACTCATACGTTAGCTTATACATTGGTATAGCCTGATTGATTATAGTGAGCCAGAAAGCTATAGTAGGTGAAGCTTGTGATTTTCAGTGCACAGTGATTGATTTTTTAGCATAAAATAGTACTATCCTCAGAAATGTTTGCATATTGTTAGATAGACCCTCATCATCAATACAACCCAGTAAACATCTTAGTGGGTTACACACATTTGGTATTTGAGTCAAGGAGCTAATAAAGGCCGTGACCGCTGACCAAAATGTCCTGATTTGATTACATTCCCACATCAGATGGCAGAATGTACCATCCTCCAAATTACATCTGGAGCATGTTGCCGAAGGACAATTTTTTAAGTTTAAACAATAATAATGGTGTGAAATAGGATCTGTACAGGAGTTTTGTCTGTATAACCTTATCCTGAGAAGAGATGACCGAGGGCACCTGGAGTGGAAGTATCTCCTGCCAGATGTACTCCGTCAACTCCGGGATGTCAGTCTTCCATTTGTCAGCCGTGTGACTAAGTCTATGAGTAGTAGAGTGCAATAAGGATCTGTAATATGTCGAGACTAACTTAGTATGTGACTGATCCGTTATCATTCGTTCCATCGGAGAGGGTTGAATATTTACATTATGCAGGACGAACTGTGCAGCCGCTATATGGCGTATCTGTAGGTATAAAAAGTAGGTTGTGCGTGGCAGCTGGTAGTCCTGGCGAAATTCGTCAAATAATCGGAACCTATTGTCTAAGAATAAGTGCTTTATCGTCTTTACTCCTCTCCTGGACCAATATCCCCTGTCAGGTCTGCGGAAAAATTCCTGCAGATTTGGGTTTCCCCATAATGGAGTGTTAGGTGAGTAGGTTTTGGGCTCGGTAGATGGTAAGGGACAATATTCTTTACTGTTGTGCTGTATTGTTTGGTAATTTGGGCAGCTGAAGAGGTAAGTATATAGTTCCTTCTTTGCAGTGATATTTAATTTCAGGAGTTAAATTTTTGCAACAGAATTGCTTTAAGGATATATTTTTTTATTTTTATTTATTACAGGATTTATATAGCGCCAACAGTTTACGCAGCGCTTTACAATATTAAAAAGGGAGACAATACAGTTATAATACAATAAAATACAAAAGGATTAAGGGGGCCCTGCTCAGAAGAGCTTACAATCTAATAGGGTGGGGGAGGTGATACAAAAGGTTGTAACTGTGGGGAATGAGCTGATGGAAGTGGTAAAAGATTAGTTGGAGACATGATAGGCTTCCCTGAAGAGATGAGTTTTCAGGGATCGCCTGAAGGTAGCTAGAGTAGGGGATAGCCGGATAGGTTGAGGTAGAGAGTTCCAGAGAATGGGAGAGGCTCTGGAGAAATCCTGGAGACGAGCATGGGAGGAGGAAATGAGAGAGCTTGACAGGAGGAGATCTTGAGAAGAGCGGAGAGGACGGTTTGGGATATGTTTGGAGACAAGATTGGTGATGTAGCTCGGGGCAGAGCTGTGGATGGCTTTGTAAGTTGTGGTTAGTATTTTGAATTTAATTCGCTGGGCGATTGGGAGCCAGTGTAGGGATTGGAGGAGAGGGTTGGCAGACACTGAACGGTTGGTAAGGTGGATAAGTCTTGCAGCAGCATTCATGATAGACTGAAGAGGGTAGAGCCTATGGAGAGGCAGGCCAATGAGGAGGGAGTTGCAATAGTCAAGGCGAGAGATAACAAGGGAGTGAATGAGGAGCTTGGTGGTGTCATTTGTTAAAAAGGGGCGAATTTTAGAGATGTTACGGAGGTGAAGTCTACAAACTTTGGACAGCGATTGGACTTGAGGCTGAAATGACAAGTCCGAGTCTAGGATTACACCGAGTACCCTGGCGTGAGGGGAGGGACTGATGGTTGCATTGTTGATTTTGATGGAAAAGTCATGGAGGGGGGCACGGGCGGGGGGGAATATTAATAGCTCAGTTTTAGAGAGATTTAATTTAAGAAAGTGGTGCGACATCCATGTTGATATGTCAGTTAGTAAGTTAGTAATGCGAGAGGAGACAGAAGGAGTGAGGTGAGAAGTAGACAGATAGATTTGGGTGTCATCGGCGTATAAGTGGTATTGGAAGCCGTGGGTGGTTATCAAGTGACCAAGGGAGGAGGTGTAGATGGAGAAGAGAAGGGGTCCAAGAACAGAGCCTTGGGGGACCCCCACAGAAAGGGGCAATGGAGAGGAGGAGACAGAGTTGTAGGTAACACTGAAGGAGCGCTGTGATAGATAAGCAGAGAACCAGGATAGAGCAGAATCTTTGAGACCAAGGGAATGGAGTTTATTGAGAAGGAGCGGGTGGTCAACAGTATCAAAGGCTGCAGAGAGGTCAAGTAGTAGCAGTATGGAGTACTGGCTGTCGGATTTAGCAGTTAGTAAATCGTTAGTGAGTTTTAGTAAGGCAGTTTCCGTGGAGTGTTGCGAGCGAAAGCCAGACTGTAAAGGGTCAAGAAGGTTATTTTCACTGAGGTAGGAGCTAAGACGGTTGTAGACTAAGCGCTCTAGAAGTTTAGAGGAGAATGGGAGCAATGAGATGGGCCTTAAGTTATTCAGGTTGGTGGGGTCCAGGGAGGGCTTTTTAAGTATGGGAGTGATCTGCGCATGTTTTAGAGGGGAGGGGAAGGTGCCACTAGAGAGGGAGAGATTGAAGATGTGAGTGAGGGAGCATAGGATAGAAGAAGAGGGTGACCGTAGTAGTTGTGAGGGAACAGGATCCAAGGGACAATTGGTTAAGTGGGCATCTGAGAAAAGTTTTATATAAGGGTACATTGTTTTAATGGAATAAAAGCAAGGTGCGCCAAAAACTAAGTGCAGCAGAAGATGCAGCAAATGAAAAATTTAATTAAAATCTGCCAAAATGGCTACTCACACTTATATAAAGATCAATAGGCATATAACAGTATAATACTGTGGTCACTCAGCGGGTTCCCGGTGGATGGTGGTGTGAAGATGTTAACACGAGAGGAGAGGAACAACCAGCCAGACATCCGTCTCGTCACCAGCATGGAACACACTAGGAGTCGCATCGGAAGTGACGTCAGAATATGGTGATAATGTTTCAAAGCATCCACTTCTTCATCAGATCTAAGTGGCTATCGATCTAAATAGGCTATATAGAGATTCACACGGAGAATGGACCAGAGGCAATATAACTTATTGTGAGAAAGCTTCTAAACAATTAAAATACATGTTTAATTAAAATACATGTCAGATATTGTCATTCCAATAACATGAGACAAAACAAGGTATAAATCTAAATGTGGGTATTGTTATTCATTCTTGTGTCTTGTAAGACAATCAGTAATGATTTACAAAAAAGAAGCTAATGACTTTGGGTACAAATATATTTAACCACTTAAGGACTAGCCTCGTTTTGGATTTTAGGTGTTTACATGTTTAAAACATTTTTTTTTTGCTAGAAAATTACTTAGAACCCCCAAACATTATATATTGTTTTTTCCTAAAATGGCAGTCATTGCAATACTTTTTTTTTCACACCGTATTTGCGCAGCGGTCTTACAATCACACATTATTTGGAAAAAAAATCACTTTTTTAAATAAAAAAATAAAACGACAGTAAAGTTAGTCCAATTTTTTTTTATATTGTGAAAGATAATGTTACGCCGAGTAAATTGATACCCAACATGTCACTCTTCAAAGTTGTGCCCGCTCGTGGAATGGCGTCAAACTTTTACCCTCAAAAATCTCCATAGGCGACGTTTCAAAAATTCTAAAGGTTGCATGTTTTGCGTTACATAGGAGCTCTAGGGAATTATTGCTCTCGCTCTACCGATCGCGGCGATACCTCACATGTGTGGTTTTACCACCGTTTTTATATGCGGGCGCTACTCGTGTGTGCCTTCGCTTCTGCAGGCGAGCTCGTGGGCACGGGGCGCTTTAAAAAACAAAAAATCCTTTTTTTTTTTTTTTCAAAAGTTTTTATTGGGTTTTTGAACCAAGTTACAGAAACAAATAACAGGTAGACAACATATTCTTGTTGAATTATACAGTATACATTAAAGGATGCGTAAAGAATTACAATGAAAAAACATAGGTCATGTTTAGAATTATCACTACAATGAAATAACAGGGAACAAAAGGAAGAGCAAACTCTCACTTAGACACCCCATCCGGGAACAAGCTGTGTCTAATGATGGGAGTTAACTCGATTGAACAATATTATTGATCCATTTTGATTAAGAATATTGGATAAATCAACTAATTCGAGAATGCATGAAACAAGGCGTCCATAGTAAGTAGTTCAAATAAACAAAGAACAAGCACCATAAGTGATGGATAAGTAAAAAGAACAGCCAAAGAAAAAGGGGAAGACAAGTAAGTAAGTCCGACTCAGAGAGTCTAACTTAGACCTGTATTCGTCCATACAGAATGCTCAACAGTAAGATCGGTGTATGTCGTATACAGTGACAACATAGAAGTTAACGGACGCAACGGGACTCCCCTTGTACAGGCGGGGAGTAGTGGGCCCTAGGGTAAAACTGGGTGTTAGGTTGTGTCAATAAGGTGGGTCCACCAAGCGAATATACAGTGTGGGGTGAAGGCACCGTTACATCAGTAGAGGCCTAGGGCTTCTAGGGTCCAGGTGGACTATGTTAGCGTTTACCTATGTAGGGTATATTGGTAACGTAAGACCGAATATGTTTGAGGCTATCAGGGTCCTTTTACCAGGGGTATGTTGGGGAACAGGGCAAGGGGTATGGAGCAGGGGGGGTGTGATGGGGTGGGAGAAGTGGGATGGAGTAATGTGGGTGTTAAAGATGATAGAGATGGTCCCATCCTGCTACCCCCCCCCCCCCCCCCCCCCAGGCAGAAATTGCATTACCAAAAGAGAGTGGTAGATCAACCGGTAGAAGGGGAGACAATGTTCTTCCAGTGGGTGGGACAATAGTGTTCCCGCAAGAGACGAATAGGTGGGGTCGTAGATTAGCTGGGTTTATAGTAAGTCGGAGCTGTCATAGTGGTCTCTGAGAGGACTGCTTGTATAATTGGGCATATTCCAAGGTCGTTTGGAAGTGTACCCAACAGGCCCATTTAGTGCTAAATTTCTGTGGAGTGTCTCTGGAGCAGTGAATGAGCTCTTCCAATTCCGCTATTCTTATGATTCTTCTAAACCATTCCTTGACAGTGGGAATTGATTGGGATTTCCAGTGTACGGGGATACATTGTTTTGCCACATCAATCATGTGCATTGCAAGTGATTTGTGGTAGTGCGATTGAGGTAGGTGTGTGTGGTGGAGTAGAAATTGGGTCCGAGTAAAGTGTAGGTCATAAGATGTAACCTGAGAGGTGATGCGGTGTACTTCCTTCCAGAAACTTTGTATGCGAGGGCATTGCCACCAAATGTGTAGCATCGTGCCCCTATCTGCTAAGCATCTCCAACAGGAGTCCGGCACATCGTGATTGAATTTATGGAGTAGGGACGGGGTATGATACCACCTCGTTTGGATTTTGTACCCGGTCTCCTGAGTGGACACATTCAAGGAGCCTTTGTGAATGTTTGTGTGTATGCTAGTCCAGTCTGTTGGCGAGAGAGTGACGGAAAGATCTCTTTCCCAGGCTTTGCACATGATTGAATCGTTGGGCTGGTGGTCTGCGAAAAGAAGTGAGTGAGTAGCCGATATAAGATGAGTTTGGGGGGACGATTGTAAGCACAACTTTTCAAAGAGCGTCAGGGTTCTGGAGCAGGAGGACTGTTTGTGTAGAGAATTCAGGAAATGTGTGATCTGGGTGAATTTCCACGTCGGGATGGAGGGTTTGTCATGCATCGTTGCTATTTGGGAAGCTGAGAGTGGCCGCTCGCGGGCATAAAAGTGATGTGCCAAAGCACGAGTTTGCGGCCAAAAGTCTTTGAGAAAACTCTTAACCATGCCTGGAGAGAAATTGGGGTTCAATGTAATCGGGGTCATGGGTCCCGGTATGGATGAAATGGGTATGCTTCGGCAGAGTCTGAAAAAGCAATTGATGGTGGGTTTGATCAATGGGTGTCCGCCCACTTCAGGGAAGGTCTGACAGTTTTGAATCCAGGGTAGGGATTCGAGGGGTAACATCGTAAAGGAAGCTTCTAAGTCTACCCAGTCTTTTGTTGGGGCGTGAACATTCCAGTCAATAATGCGTGTCAAATGAACAGCTTTGTAATAGTTAAGGATATCGGGCAGGCCCATCCCTCCCAGCTGTTTTGGTAATGTGAGATGTGTGTAGCTTATTCTAGGTTTATGGCCCCCCCAAAGAAATTTGGTGCAGAGGCTTCTATACGATTTAAAAAAGGAGGGAGGTATATGGATAGGTATTGTTTGTAATATATAAAGAATACGTGGTAGAGCGTTCATTTTCAGTATTGCTGCCCTGCCAAACCACGAGAAAATCGGTTTGTTCCATTGAGTTAAATCAGTCATTAGCTTATTCAGCAGTAGAAGGTAGTTTCTTGTGTAGAGGTCTTGCAGTTTGGCAGGGAGTTGTATGCCTAGGTAGGTGAGCGCGTCTGTCTTCCATTGAAAGGGGAAATTTTCCTTGCATTGGGCAACTACGGAGGTGGGCAAAGTGATATTGAGGGCAAAGGATTTGGAGAAGTTAAT
This sequence comes from Lithobates sylvaticus, assembly GCA_028564925.1. NCBI lineage: Eukaryota > Metazoa > Chordata > Amphibia > Anura > Ranidae > Lithobates > Lithobates sylvaticus. Next base: position 49,454,305 of record CM053029.1, read on the forward strand.
TTTAAGGTTGGAGATTAAGTTGAACTGTTGGAATTTTGCTAGCAGGACCGGTAGAGTGGTATGTGGGTGCGTGAGGAATAATAGAATGTCGTCCGCAAAAGCGGCGAGTTTGAAGTCTTTTTGCTTGGTCTGTATGCCTTGAATGTCTGGGTCGTTTCGAATGCTGTTCAAGAGAGGCTCTAGGGTGAGGATGAAGAGTATCGGGGACAGTGGGCAGCCCTGTCTCGTACCATTGTGGATGGGGAAGACATTTGACAGGGTATCATTCACTCTGATCTTTGCTGATGGATTGGAATATAAGGATAAAATGAAGTCGAGCATACGGGGGCCCAGACCTATAGAGTGTAGTACTGCTGCCATGTAGTCCCATGCTACCCTGTCGAATGCCTTCTCCGCATCCAACGAGAGGAAGAGGCCGTGCTGATTGGAAGAAGTGATATGGTGATGGAGATTTATTGCTTTTATGGTGTTGTCCCTAGCTTCCCTGCCAGGGACAAACCCTACCTGGTCTTTGGAGACAAGTGAGGGGAGATACGGTAACAATCTATTGGCCAGTATTTTTGAAAAGATTTTTAAGTCCACATTGAGCAGTGAAATAGGTCTATAGCTAGCTGTCTGAGTAGGATCCTTATCGTCTTTGGGGAGTACCACTATATGTGCTTCTAGCATTTCGTGGGATAGCGGGGTGGTTGGAGTAATAGAGTTAAAAGCTTTCCTGAATGGGGAACCTAGGGAGTCCTTGAAAGTTTTAAAGTAATCAGCTGGTAGTCCGTCCGGGCCCGGACATTTGCCTGGTTTTAGCTGTTTCAAAGCTGTGTCCCATTCCTGTTGGGTTACTGGGCCCTCAAGATTGTCGGATGTTTCCTGAGATATGGTCCTGGGGCAATGTTGGTCTAAGAATTGTCTTATTTTGGTTGTTCTGGAATGGGGGGGATGGGGTCGAGGGGTGTGATCCTTCAATGTTATAAAGTGATGAATAAAATTTCTCGAATTCAGCGGCTATATCTGTGTTTTTTGTATTAACCTCCCCCTTAGGTGAGCGGAGTTTGTGAACCGTGTTCTTCGCTTTCTTAGTACGTAGTGCTTGGGCTAACAGGTGACCACTTTTATTACCAAATTCATAAAAGAGCTTTTGTGTGAGCATGTATTTTTTACGGGAAATCCTGCCCATCTCCTCCTGTATTTGTGACCTGATGTCTAGAAGTTCCTGATGTGTATTTTGGGCCAGGGTGCGTTTATGTAGCGTCTCTAGCTTTTGTAATTTAGCAAATAGGTCCGAAAGCGTTTTTCGTTTTTCTTTTCTGATTTTAGCTGTCATTGAAATGATTTTCCCCCGTATAACGCATTTATGCGCTGCCCATTGTGTCATGCTCGTGGTGTCAGGTGTGTCGTTGTCTCTGAAATAGTTCTCTAAGCAGAGACGGATTTCCTCATGTCGTGCAGTGTCTGCAAGGATGGTGGGGTCCATTTTCCAAGTCTGGGTATGGTTGAGTTTTTCCGGTAAAGATATTGAAATAGAAATGGGGTGGTGGTCAGAGATCGTCATGGGCTCTATGGTGGCGTTAGTCAAGAATGGGAGGTCTCGTTGGGTCAAGAAAAAATAGTCCAGTCTGGAGTAGCGATTGTGTGGAAAGGAATAGAATGTGTAATCCCTGTCTTTGGGACGAAGCGTGCGCCATGCGTCATGAAGCAGGAGGTTTTGAAGACATAGTTTAATTTGACGTAATGCTTTATACGGCAAATGAGAGGTCCCCGAAGACGTGTCAATGAGGGGTTCCAGGGGTACATTGAAGTCTCCCCGACTATCAGTATACCAGATTGAAAAGCGGATAGACATTGTGTAACGTCTCGAAAAAACGGGACTTGGGACGAGTTGGGGCTGTATATATTGGCCAGAGTCAGGGGTTTGTCCTTCCAGGTTCCTTTCAGGAAAGGGAATCTGCCTTGTTCGTCTGCAAGCGTGTCAGTCACTTGGAAGGGGACATTTTTGGAGAGGAGAATCGAGACCCCTTTGGATTTAGCTTCAGGGTTAGTTGCGTGGAAGCTGTGTGGGTAGAAAAAGTTTGATAGTTTAGGTATGTTTGTCGTACAGAAGTGGGTCTCTTGCAGGAAAACTATGTCCGCTTTCATGCTGCGCATGTTGGTTAGCAGTTTTGAGCGCTTTTCCGGGCTATTTAGACCCTTTGCGTTAAGAGAGATCAGTTTAAGGGTAGGGCAAGAAGATCTATTTGCAATGGAGGCCATATTGATCTAAAAGCCGTGTCCTATAAGGGTGTTCTGCCTGGGAAGGGTAGCAGGACGGACAAGTTAGCAGAGGTGGCGTTGAAGGGATAGGGATGAAAAAGGATAAGGGATAAGGGACAAGAGGGACGGGAGGTGTGGGGGAGGGAACTGTACTGATGTGTGGGCAGGTGCTGAGTGTCAGGGGGGAGCAGGGAGACAAGTGGGAGTCCTCTGGTGGCGGGTTTGACCACTGGTCAACCCGGTGTATAAAGTACCAGAAGGGGTCAGTGGGGTCTCACAGAGTCCACTGTGTGTGGGGGTGGTTGGCTACGGTACCTAAAGGGACGCAATCTCAGGTTCCCATGAGGTCAGGTACTATTGTGGGTGTGATAGATGTGGACTGGGTATTGAAAGAGTTGTGTGCTCAGTACCCGGGAGTCTTGTGGTGGCGTAGTTCCGGCGTATACCAGGGACAGGTGAATACTGACACTGTCCGGGGTGGAAGTGTCAATATCCAGCCACTTTGGTGTGAAACGTAGGTAACAACAACGTAACTTTAATAATCAGCGAGGCATAGACTAGATATGAAGGAGGACCATCCACTCTTGTGCCGTGGTGGTCTGGGACTATGTGTAGGTCGGATTGAACGCCCTATAGAGTTTTGGAGCGATCCAGAGGGGGGTCATTATGTTTTGTCATGGGTAAGAAGGCGATACTCCTAGTGTGTAAGATCCTATTGATCCAAAGAAAGATGGTATCCTGTGGAATAATACCTGAGCATGACAAGAATAACGGACTATCTATATAAGTGAGGAGCATTCACTTAGCAAAAACCTCCGAGAGGGTCACCATAGGTCAGCTGGGGGGGATAATCCCCTAGGGCACGACAGAAAGTACCTCTTCTCTGTTTGTGAGCGAGGAAGATCGGGCCAATTGGGTAGAGAGTATGGGTCATGTGTGGGAGGCAGGAGTCATACCCCTTAGGGCAGGCCCCTGATTTCCTCTTTATCAGATCTACGTGGCAATAGAGCCGCAAAACGTCATAAGGTGTCCATTGTTTTTTTTTTTTTGCTTGGTATTATGCCCTTTTTTTCCCTTCTCCTCCTCCCACCCCCTCACTACCCCATCTCTGATTCCCTTTAGTTTCTACCACCTAGGTAGGGTGTTCGAGTGCAGGGGTGGTTGGTGACCCCCTCGTAGGTCCGCCACATGGTCCATTAAGGAAGTAGCGTGTTTACAATGCATCAGAACATAACATATTGATTCCGCCTATTGTCAGGAGGGGCTTTTCAGCGCCCCCTGGCAGTCTGCGGCCAGTACACATCACCCCCCCCCCCCCCCCCTCCTTCCCCTATTGCATCCCATGTAGTGCAAGAATACCATAGAACTTCAATTCAAAGTTCATCGGTGTTGCATAGTGTCCTGTTAGGAATAAAAAATAGAAAACAAAAAACAGAAGGATATCAGGTTAAGTGGACATGGTGTCACGATGAGACACTGGTAGGGTGGCAGATCGTCGGTGTGAAGGAACGGGAGTGCAGTCTTTACTCCATCTGAGCAAGGCAGGTATTCTGGCTTCAAAAAGAAGAAAAAATAAATAAATAAAAAAAAAGGAAGGGGGGGGGAAATGTTCAGTTTCAACTGGAGAGCATGTGGCGGAGGGAGGTGGATGTGCCAGGCCCATGGGATACCGCCCATGTGTTATACCAAGATGTACCATCACCGTTGTGACAAGCGGGAGTAGGTAATTCCTGTTGGTCGAGTAGATTATAATGGCCCCAGGAGGCGTCCAAAGTCCCGAGAGGGTAGAGGTTCCTCAAGGGAAGATCCCCGTTTGACCAGCATGGGGACACACTGTGGGGACTGGTGGGGGTGTCATCCAAGGATCGACCCAGGGGGGTAAGGAGGTTGAGGGGCATATTAGTGGGAAGTTTAGTGGGCATAGAATGTCTGTGGGACAAGTCAGTGTAGTAACAGGCACACGAGTGGATAGCACAGGTAAAGATGGTCAATTGTGTAAAGTCTAGCTATACCTGCAACTGAAAGGTGGATCACTATCTCATGAGTGATGTGCTTTGCGATGATCCGGCGAAGCGGAAGGGCTGCCATTTCTCAAGGGACCCGCGGCATGTGAGGGAGAAGGAGGTGGGTGGGCTCTGCGACGGCGGCTGATGCTGAAGTTGCCTGCTTCAATCACGTCGTCCATTGAAACTGCTCTTCTCATCGGAGGGAGACGGAAATCACTGTACCAGTCTGGGAGATCAATTAGTGGAATATTGAGGGTGGAACAAAAATGTTCCATATCTTCTGGCACTCTGAGGTTGGCAGAGCGGCCATTTGCAGTGGCAGATAAACAGAAGGGGAACTTCCATCTATATACGATAGATTTTGTTCTCAGAACGTCCAGCAGGGGTCTCAGCTCCCTTCTTCTTTGCAGTGTAATGGAAGATAAATCCTGGAATATTTTTATGTCCGTTCCCCTGTAAGATAAACGAGCTCTGCCTCTGGCTTTCCTCAGGATTTCTTCTTTCATGACAAAATCAGTGAGGCAGCAAATAACGTCCCTAGGTGGGTCAGTGTCCCTTCCTCTAGGGCGCAGGGCCCTGTGCATGCGTTCCATGGGGACAGGAGTGTCAGGGGCCCTCTCTAGCAGATCATTAAAGAGGTCAGTGATTGTGCGGGCGAGTATATTGGTATCAATGGATTCAGGGAGTCCTCTTACCCTCAGGTTCCGGCGTCTCCCCCTGTTGTCCAAATCTTCCATGTGCCTATTTATCTCCCTGAGGTGGACTGCGTGTGACTCTGTCATCTGTTGCATGTGGCATAGAGAAGCATCATGGCGGGTCTGCGTCTCCTCCATTTCCTCCACTTTCAGGGATATGGCCTGGATGTCTGAGCGCAGTTCCTGTATGGCGTCCGAGATCGTGGCTGAAAGTGAGTTTTTAATGTCCGCCGCCACCGATCTCAAATCGGCAATGCTCAGTGCGGGTGGCGCGGACATTTCTGGGTCAGGAGGTGGGCTGCGGCTGCGGGATCGGGTCGAGCTTCTACTCGAGGAGCGTGGCTCCCGGGCTGAGGCCTGTGTTTCCTGCGCGCTGTCCCTAGGCCGCGGCCGGAAGATCTCCGGTATTTGTCTGGTAATCTGTGAGCCCTGAGATCTGGGAGACCTCGATCTGGTAGCAGGAGTGCTCCTGGGTGTATTTTCCATGGCCAGTCACAGAAATGTTGCCTGTAAGCTGATTGCTGGACCTCTGGGACCGGGAGCTGAGAGCTTAAGCGTCCATCTTGGATCGGAGTCAGGCCACGCCCCCCCAATTCTTATTTATTTTACTTAAAAAATTGGGTCACTTTTATTCCTATTACAAGGAATGTAAACATCCCTTGTAATAGAAAAAAAGCATGACAGGACCTCTTAAATATGAGATCTGGGGTCAAAAAGTCTTGAGATCTCATATTTACACAAAAATGCAAAAAAAAAATTGTCATTTGAAAAAATGACAACAGAAAAATGTTCCTTTAAGACGTATGGTATGGAGACGGGTGGGGGCCATCTTAGCCTCACTCGTCTCCATACCCAGGACATGGAAGGACCTGATGGCCTCCGCCGCTACTGACGGCTCCGGTAAGCGGCAGAGGGTGCGGGAGAGCGGCGGGAGGGAGTGGCACGATGAAACCGCTGAGGAGACCACCATTATCATAAAGAGAACTGGCTCCTGAAAAGATGGATATCTCAATTGTGGCAGCAGCTGCGTCCGTTACCGAGACATCCCTCTTCAAAGTGCCAACGTATATGTATAGGAGCCGATCGGCAAGTGGTTAAATAAGGGGTGTGCTATCTGAGAGATATATATTTACCAAATGGTTATATTAAAATAAGAATAATTAAAGAGAGAGCATTATTTATTTTAAATGAGGGGAAAATTATTTAAAATTATTTAGAAGAAATTAATTATGGAAAAACAAAGTTCCAACCAATATCAATCTCAACGAGGTGATTCAGGTTCCATTTGTCAGTGGTTACAATTATTTAAAAACAGTTATTCTATTGATGCGTTGTTAATATAGTTATAATCACTAAAACTATCACATCCACACACACCACCCCAGGAGTAACAGGTGGTGAAACCACAAATGGCAAACCAGACCCCCCCAAAAATCCAGAAATATATTAGATGATAAGAGGAGGAACAATGGAAAGCAAGATACTGAATATATATCTATCAAGGCATTTAAATAACTGTGTTTTTAAATTTCCTCATTAAGGCCTTTGGGTGCCAAAGTATCTAAGGTATAGATCCAAAATGTTTCCTGTTTACATAAAAGTTGAAAACACTCAGCAGATGAACATTTTTCAGGTATGGATTCAATAATCCACACCTGAATTTCAGCTGTATTTGGATCTATACCTTAGATACTTTGGCACCCAAAGGTCTTAATGAGGAAATTGAAATAAATACAGTTATTTAAATGCCTTGAGATATATATATATATATATATATATATATATATATATATATATTTCTAAATCATTTTAACCACTGACAAATGGAACCTGAATCACCTCGTTGAGACTGATATTGGTTGGAACTTTGTTTTTCCATAATAATTTCCATCTAATTAATTTAAAATAATTTTTCCCCTCCTTTTAAATATTTTTTCCCTCATTTCAAATAAATAATGCTCTCTTTAACTTTTCTTATTTTAATATAACCTTTTGGTAAATATATCTCTCTCAGATAGCACAGCCATAATTTAAATATATTTGTACCCAAAGTCATTAGCTTCTTTATTGTTAATCATTTCTGATTGTCTTACAAGACACAAGAACGAAGAATAATACCCACATTTAGATTTATACCTTTTTTTGTCTCATGTTATTGGAATGTCAATATCTAACATGTATTTTAAATAAACAAGTATCTTAATTGTTTAGATGTTTTCTCACAATAAGTTATATTGCCTCTGGTCCATTCTCCGTGTGAATCTCGATATAGCCTGTTTAGATCAATAGCCATTTAGATCTGATGAAGAAGTGGATGCATTGAAATGTTATCTCCATGTTCTGACGTCACTTCCGATGCAACTCCGAGTGCGTTCCATGCTGGTGACAAGACGGATGTCTGGCCAGTTGTTCCTCTCCTTTTGAGTAAACAAACATCTACACACCACCATCCACCTGCCAAGTGACCACAGTATTATACTGTTATATTCCTATTGATCTTTATATAAGTGTGAGTAGCCATTTGGCCAATTTTAATGTAATATACCATTCGTTGCATCTTCTGCTACACTTAGTTTTTGGCGCACCTTGCTCTTCTCTCATTGTTCTTCCAGAGACTGCTTCGCTCTCTAGGGAGCTGCTGCTAATGCTGCATACATATACTTCATGGACTTTCAGTTATTTTATCAGTGTGTTTTAGTACCCTCTAATGTACCATTCTGTTTTGTCTTGTTACATTGTTTTAATAAATAACTTTTTTTTATATCAAACGGTCAATTTATAATTGGTGAATTAATTTTATTTTAAACAATATTGCCCTTTACTACAAGCAGCTTTTGCAAGGTTTTCCTTGCTGTCTGGGCCTCAGTGGAGGAGATTTAACCTCACATCCTGGAGAAAGGATGGGACAAGTACAGGAAGTAATGAGATTTCTGTCTAAAAAGGATAGAGACGGCAACCGGTCGCACCGTAATGATCATACATTAGTAGCATTTAATTCACAAATTTCCATTTTAAGAATGTTTGTTCAACTTTTTCAATAGTGGGGTCAAATCGAGGTTCATTTTTGATCACAGTGATGAAAAATTTGCAGAAAACTGGAAATTTTTTATGGAGTGAAAAAAATTGATAACTGTGAATTTGGTTTTCACAGTTAAAACCAGATTCACACAGTTAAATCTAAAGTAGATAAAACTTTTTTTTTCATTTTAGGTAAAGCAAGGGAGGTAACTAGACATGTGCAATTTGTTTAGTTTCGAATTCGTTTTTTAACTTTGAATTTTGAAATTTGTGAAATTTCCGAATTTCCGAATTTTAAAATTTGCAAAATTACGAATTTCCCAAATTTCCTGAATTTCTGAATTTCGAATTTTTGAATTTCTGAATTTCGAATTTTCGAATTTCTGAATTTCCGAATTTTTGAATTTCCGAATTTCGCATTTTCGGATTTCCGAATTTTCGAATTCTGAATTTCGCATTTTTGGATTTCCTAATTTTCGGATTTCCCAATTTTCGGATTTCATAATTTTCGGATTTTCGGATTTCCCAATTTTCGGATTTTCGAATTTCTGAATTTCGGATTTTCGGAATTCGGAATTCGGAATTCAGAAATTCAAAAATTCAAAATCAGAAAAAAAAGAAAATCTGTTTAATTCTAAATAATAACTAACTATTAATTTAATAGTTAGTTATTAATTAAACTGATTTTCTTTCTTTTTTTCCAATTTTCAAATTTTGTGATTTTCAAATCATTGAATTCCCGAATTCCGAAAATCCAAAAATTCGGAAATTCGGAGTTCCGAAAGTCTGAAAATTTGGAATTCCGAAAAACCGAAAATCCAAAATTCGGAAATTGGATAATTCAGAAATCTTAAAATTTGAAATTCTGACCCCTCCCCCCCAGTGGCTGAAGAAGAGCCGACGGCCTACCTATGCTCCCCCGGAAGACCAAGGCAGCAGACACTTACAGGCAAGAGCATAGCTGTCCCACCACAATAGAACAACACACAACGAGGAGTCCACGCTCCACTTGGGCAGCCATGCCCCCCCCCCCCTTTTTTTTTTTTTTTTTATTCTCTGTTGTTTTTGTCTGCCTCAGAGTCCCCTTATGTTTCACCTGCAAGGACTACACAACCATTATGCTCCCTAAGACGCCGGGAGAACAGGGACAGTTGCGGGGCGTTCTGTGAGTTGCTGTTGCGGGGGCTCTGAATTACAGCTGGGGGGTGGCTGGGTGGTGGCTGGGTGATGGCTACATATTGTGTGATGGGGTGGGGGGTGTCCGGGTGGGGGATGGGGCGGGGTCTCTCCTCCTCTTGCCTCTTTCCTCCCCCCCCCTCTCTGTTTCCCTCTCTCCATGGCCTGATGTTGACCCTCAGAATGTGCAGAAGCTGTTACGGGGGGCCGTGGTGTCGGCCGGGGGGAGCCGCACTAACATACAAGGGGGAATGTCTGATGTTTAGAGATGTTTTATGTTTTTTGTTTTAGTTATTATGTTATGCAACCAGCCAGTGTAGTTATTTTGCAGGTAACTGTGCAACGTTATAATTTACCAAGTTGTATAAGATGTCACGACTCAACAGACCCTGGAAGTTCTTAACCTTCCACGCACATTAGTCCTGTTTACACGGACATCAATCTATCACCCACATCTACACATGCACCTAAGGTCTGGGGCCTCGGGGAGGATATGGGAGCTCCCCGCTGGCTCACGCTGAACGCTCTCCCACTTAGGCTGACGCTTTACACCCAGGTACTCCTGGTGGGCGTTGTAACAGCACTCCGCTGAATTATAGTTATCCAGCTTAGCTGGACAGTGCTGACTGAGAGACCTTCCCTCTCGGTCGCTATCCAATACCTACAAGTCCTTTCTCTATCTCTCTACCCTTCCACTAACACACTCTTCTACCCTCTAGTTTATCCCCTTCCCCCCCCTCCCATATCTCCCACCCCGATACGATCATGGACGTGCTTAACATTGTTACCCTCAATGCGAAGGGACTCAACATCCCCGAAAAGAGGCGAATGCTACTGAATGACATGAAACGACAGAACGCTGATATTGTTCTAATACAGGAGACACACTTTAGGGAGAACAAGTTCCCTATCTTAAAGAATAGATTTTATCCGACAGTATACCACTCCACATACTCGGAGGCCAAATCTAGAGGGGTCTCCATTCAAATAGCGTCCCGTGGACTCTGATTGATATGACAACAGACCCAGCGGGAAGATTTTTATTCCTTAAAGGCCTGATCGGTGACGTGAAGGTTACCATCGCAAACCTCTATGCCCCTAACAGCCGACAAGACCTGTTTGTAAAAAGACACTTAGACTTACTTCAAGACTTTACAGAAGGACAACTGATTATAGGTGGGGACCTTAACACCCCCTTACTCCCTATAGAGGATACCTCCACAGGCCTATCCTCCATCCCCCGAGGCACACGGAAAGTTATCCATGAAGCCCTACATGCCACACAACTGGTGGATGTTTGGCGCCTCTGCCACCCCGGCGAACGGGATTACACTTTTTTCTCCCGACCACACCGAGGGTACTCATGCATCGACTATTTTTTGATGCCACACAACCAACTTCAGGCGGTCAAAGGATCCACTATAGGGTCTATCACATGGTCAGACCATGCCCCAGTTACACTACGCTACGCGCTGACCGACTTTTACAGGGGACAAAGGAAGCCATGGAGACTCAATGAGAGCCTCCTCCAAGACTCAGAGGTACTAACGGATGTTACAAAAGAATTAACACATTATTTCCACACTAACAGTACGGAGGACTGCGACATGGGTCTAATCTGGGAGGCGCACAAGGCGGTGATCCGAGGGGTACTGATAAAGCATGGCGCACGACTTAAAAGACAGAGAACCGCTCAACTATCCATGTTATTCGGCAAACTCCAAACTTTAGAAGCGAAACACAAACAGACACCGACTACTTCACTAGGTAGCGAGCTGGACACAATACGCACTCAGATAACCGACCTTCTCCACTTTAAAGCTAAGGCAGCGCTCCAGATTTCCCTTAAAAAAATCTACGAATCAGGTAATAAGTGCGGCAGATTACTTGCACAGTCTCTGAAAGCCCAAAAGGCGGCGTCTTATATACCCCATGTCTTCTCTCCCTCGGGGAGGCGAGTGACGCTGCCCCAACAAATTACCCAAGCATTCAAGTCCTTTTACGAGACTCTATACAACCTAAATACAGCCCAACCCTCCCCCGAGCATATAGCTGACTACATAGCCTCTTCCAACATGCCCATCTTGCCGACGGAAACACAAGACATTTTAGAGGAACCCATAACATTGTCTGAAATACAACTGGCAATAGGGAATACCAAACGAGGGAAGGCCCCGGGACCGGACGGCCTAACAATACAGTACTACAAGACTCTACTCCCGTCCCTAGGAAATCACCTACTCAAACTTTTCAATGACCTTACCAAAGGGAGCAAACTCCACGACGCCACGCTACAGGCCCAAATAGCAGTGATACCCAAGGAAGGTAAAGACCCGTCTCAGTGCGGGAGCTACCGACCAATCTCCCTACTGAATACAGATCTAAAGCTGTTCACTAAAATCATCGCCTCAAGGCTGCAGTCGTACATCCCAGAGTTGATACACCAAGACCAAGTAGGCTTTGTCCCAACCAGGGAGGCAAGGGACAACACCACCAAGGTCCTGAACCTGCTTTATACTGCCACTTTAGAAAACAGGCCAAGTGTCTTTCTCAGCACAGATGCTGAGAAGGCTTTTGACCGGGTAAACTGGGCTTTCATGTCTGCCACACTACACCATATAGGGCTGGGTGGCAACATGTTGCAATGGATCTCTGCAATATACACAACACCATCGGCCAGGGTGAGGGCTAATGGAGTAACTTCCGACCCCTTTCTGATCACAAACGGGACACGACAGGGATGCCCGCTCTCTACCCTCCTCTTTGCGCTGTCCCTCGAACCATTCCTATGCCACATCAGATTAAATCCCAACATAACGGGAATACCGATTAACCACACTCAATACAAAGTATCAGCCTACGCTGATGACCTGTTGTTCTCAATCTCAAACCCGACAATATCCCTCCCAAATTTGATGCAGGAATTTACAACATACGGGGCGCTCTCAAACTTGAAGATTAACTTTGCTAAGTCAGAGGCGATGGGGGTAGGGATACCGACAAAGCAGCTCACACACCTCCAAGCCAGCTTTAACTTGAAGTGGACAAACAAGGCCCTGAAATACCTAGGCACATACATCCCTCACACGCTATCGAAACTTAATTTCCCGCCGCTACTATCGAAAATAAAATCTCTCCTGAACCAATGGCAATCTGGTATGCATTCCTGGATAGGCCGTTGCAACATCCTAAAGATGACTATCCTTCCAAAAATCCTCTATTTACTGCAGGCCCTACCCATACACATACCAACCGCTTTTTTCAAAAGGGTACAATCAGCATTCACAGAATTCGTCTGGGCAAAAAAAAGACCTAGACTCACCAACAAACTGCTTGTTCTCCCCAAAACGCATGGCGGTCTAGCCCTACCAAATGTCCGAGCATATTATCAGGCTGTACACCTGGGGAGACTCATAGATTGGTGCCGCCATCAGGAAACCAAGCTATGGGTCAGGTTGGAACAATCCCAAAGTACGATCCCTCTCCGGGGAGCACCATGGTGCTACCCGGCACTACCCACAGAGATCAAACTTCACCCACTGATTGGTAACTCAGCGCGGATCTGCGCCCGGCTAATTTCGCAGACGTCCCTCTCTTCCCCGAATTCGCCCCTCTACCCTATAATAGGCAACCCCTTATTTACACCGGGTATCTCGGACGGGAGCCTCCGGGGTCTGGGTGAGGCGGGCCTACACCAAGCTTCCCACTACAGTTCAGGTGGGCGCTGGAAAACAATGGTGAATTTTCTGGATCCTATGGGCCCGTTTCGCCTAGATTTCCTGAGGACACTCCAACTAACCCATTTCCTCAGTACGATCCCACCCCCCACAGATGACGCCCAGACGCTTACAGCCCTAGAGGAGCTCTGTACTGATACGGGTGCCCTACCGCACACACTCTCACTGACCTATAACCTTTTAAACGCTCCCTCAGCAGACTTTATACCCCCGGGACTACTTAAATGGGAAAAAGAGTTAGACTGTCAATTCAATACCACCAAGAGACAACATATTCTTAGATTCACACACAAATCCTCTATCTGTGCCAAGATCCAGGAAACAAATTACAAAATTCTCTCACGATGGTACAGGACCCCATCACTACTCCACAAGTTTTACCCAACTACATCAGACCTGTGCTGGCGCTGTCACACAGACAAAGGGACCCTGCTGCATATTTTTTGGTCATGCCCTAAACTAACACACTTCTGGAAAGTAGTGCGTGAGACCATACAACAATTTACTGATCGGCCCATCAGCGATGACCCAGCGTTCTTCCTCTTACATGCCTCCAATATCCCTGATAGGAAATACAAGAAGTCAGTGATCCGCCACCTACTTGACGCAGCTAAGGCCTGCATACCACTCCAATGGAAATCGGCCCTTCCGCGACCATTGATCTCTGGCTCCAAAAGGTGGAGGACATCAGAAAAATGGAGGACCTTATCCTCACAGCGCAAAACAGAGAGGAGACATTCACTAAAACCTGGCAGGGATGGAATATGTTTATATACTCAGCTGAGGGTCAGGCCCTGAGAGGATCTGACACAGACACATAATATCGTGTGCAGCGGCAGCACTATGTTGAGTCATACGGACATAGACACAAGCCCCGCAGCTACAATTCTGATCAGACCAACTGACACTTCATGATCGGGGGACACACACTGCTCCCCCCCTACCTCTTCCCCCCCACCCCTCTCCCTCAATCCCCCCTACTCAATAATCCCCCTTTCTTCTTTTTTCCCATCTGTCCTTCCTACTCTTTAACTCCACCCTCCCCCACATATTGGGGGCTGTATAAATGTAGGTACTTAGATAATTAAAAGAAAACTAGGAAGTGAGCCCATGAGACGGCAATATTTCACAACTCCACAACATGGTGTTTTTTGTTCTTGTTGATACTGTTAGCAGAGACTTGTTGTTGTATCACCAGTTTTGTCTTTTGCTTTGTATGTTATGTGGAAAGTATGTAACCTACTGGTCCATGTGGACCCATTTCCTGACATAAATAAACAATTAAAAAAAAAAAAAAAAAAAAATTTGAAATTCGGAAATTCGAAAATTCGGAATTTCGGAAATCCGAAAAATACGTAAATTCGTAAATCCGAAAATTCGGAATTCGGAAATTCGGATATTCGAAAATTTGGAAATTCGGAAATCCGGAAATTTGAAAATTCGAAATTCGGAAATTTGGAAATCCGAAAAATAGAAATGTGAAAATTCCCGAAATTTCTGAATTTCCGAATTTCCAAATTTCCGAACTTTCGATTTTCCGAATTTCCGAAAAAAGCAAAAAAACGAATGAAACGAAAACGAAAATTAACACATTTTTTGTCAGTGCACATGTCTAGAGGTAACCCCCGAAAGATTTTTTTTCTCCACCTGTGTCCCATTGGGGAGATTTATCTTCACTTCCTGTCCCATAGCCAATGGGGGTACTACTAAATCAGGGTTCTACTGGGTCCCTTTAAACCAACACACACACACAAGGCGTTGGCATTATTGAAACATCATCAAAGTATCACTGAAGCATTAAAAAAACATCAAAAAAGCATGTTGAAGCGGTAGGCGTGTTAAAGTCAAAGCAAGTGTAAATGAGCCCTAAAAGCAAATTTTTATCCAATACTTTTGATTGACATTCATCATGTCATTGAATATACCGATGAGAATTTTCTTACAAATGTTCGTATCATTGTTCACAGGAACATTTGTTGAAACATCTACTTGTCCACAGTCAGCTTTAGAGCTCAAACATCTGTCACCTTTTTATTACAGTGACATCTGCACCATTTCTTTTCTTGTCCTGGTGCCATCAGAACAGGAAGAAGGGGAAATCTCCCCAGTGTAGACATAGCCATTGAAACTTTATAGAATATCAGACTCTTACCCACTCTGTCTCAAACTAATATCCCTCCCAAATATAGCCAGATTATGCACAAGGCAAACTAGGCAGGAGACTAGGGCGAGGTGAATGTCCAGGTGGCCCAGCTACAACCTCCATGCTCCTGCAGTAAAATAGGCAGAGTGCCTTTGGTGAAGGCTGTTCAACTGGGGGGGATGCACTTGGCCTCAGATGAGGCCATGACAATACAAATGGGACAGTTTCTCTGTGCCTATTACAACACTTGCCTAAAGCCCAATTTACCTTAAAGGGGATCTTCACTGCATCTGAGCACCACAAACCCAAAAATGCTATTTCACCCTCTTTAACCGTTTCAGCACCGGGCGATTTTACCCCCTTCCTTACCAGAGCACTTTTCGCGATTCGGCACTGCGTCGCTTTAACTGACAATTGCGCGGTCGTGCCACGTTACACCAAAACAAAACTGACGTCCTTTTTTTCCACAAATAGAGCTTTCTTTTGGTGGCATTTGATCACCTCTGTGTTTTTTATTTTTTGCGTCATAAACAAAAGAAGAGCGACAATTTTGAAAAAAAAACACAATATTTTTTACTTTTTTCTATAATATATATCCAATTTTTTAGAAAAAAAAAACAAATTTTTTACCTCAGTTTAGGCCTATATGTATTCTTCTACATATTTTTGGTAAAAAAAATCACAATAAGCGTTTATTGATTGGTTTGCGCAAAAGTTATAGTGTTTACAAAATAGGAGATAGATTTATTGCATTTTTATTTTTATTTATTGTTTACTAGTAATGGCGGCGATCTGTGATTTTTTTCGTGACTGCGACTTTGCGGCGGACACTTCGGACACTTTTGACACATTTTTGGGACCATTCACATTTACACAGCGATCATTGCTATAAAATTGCACTGGATTACTGTGTAAATGTGACTGGCAGGGAAGGGGTTAACACTAGGGGGCGCTGCAGGGGTTAATATATGTTCCCTGCAAGTGATTCTAACTGTGGGGGGAGGGGACTCACAAGGGGAGGAGACTGATTGGTGTTCCTCTGTTCTGGGAACACACCATCGGTCTCCACTCCAGTGACAGGACGTGGAGCTGTGTGTTTACACACACAGCTCCATGGTCCTGCACGGTCCCGCTGTTTTCACAGGCAATCGCAGGTGCCCGGCGGACATCGCGGCTGCTGGGCACACGCACCGGGTCCCGAGCGCGCCCCCCCTAGACGGCCGGGAATAGGAGGACGTCATATGACGCCCACCCAGGATGGGAGATCCACCTTGTGGGCGTCATATTACTATAGGCGGGTATTGAAGTGGTTAAATATTCAAAGCAAACTCCCCCCATCCATGTCTCAATGCTTTATTTTGATGAGAAATCATTTTGAAAAACACCCCCCCCCCCCTAGCATTTCTGTCTGTGGCCATCTTGGGTAAGGGCAGATGATTCACGTAGCATTTACTTCCTGGAATCCATCTGCCCTCAGCAGGATGCTTAGCTGAGAAAACACCTCCTCCTGAAGACTCCTGGGATGTATGACATCATTTGCCAAGGCCTGGAAGCCAGGAAGTGACTGAAGAAATGTAAAAAAAAAAGTTTAAAACCGGTAAATATAATATAAATTCCTATTTAGTAATGCTAGCAGCATAAGGATTAAAAATTGATAGAGTGAAGTTCCTCCGATCCCCAACTTAATTAGAAGTTTTGGATATTTTGAAATTTTTTTGCTCACGTCTCATGTTGTCAGGTCTCTGATTCAGCCCTCAAAACCAAAAAAAAAAAACATTTTATACATACAGTATATTGAGAAATGTGACCCACCTTTATGGAGTTGTTCCATGCAGTTGTGTTGGACACTGGTAGACTTACGGTGCACACAGGTTCGTCCATTTTCCGGTAAATGCCAACGTTGAAGTTTACCAATGTGGAATTAAATTTAACATAACCGATTGTCTGTTCTGGGAGGGTGGCCACTTTTAACTGTAAAGAAAGGGGAGAAGCACCATGAAAAAAAAAAAAGAAAGCTGCACCTTAAAGCACAGTGCCAGGACACAAAGAGAAGTAGCACAATGCAATGCAATAGGATACAGTGCCTTGAAAAAGTATTCATACCCCTTGAAATATTCCACATTTTGTCATGTTACAACCAAAAATGTAAATGTATTTTATTGGGATTTTATGTGATAGGCCAACACAAAGTGGCACATAGACATGTGCAATTCGTTTAGTTTTTTTTTTCTTTTTCCGTTAAAATTCGTTATATTCGTTCATTCGTTATCGTACGAATGAACGAATGATTTGCTAAAAATTTTAACGAATAACGAATTATCGAATCGAACGAATACGAAAAACAACAAAAATCAGAAATAACCAAATTAGAAACAACGAAACTAGGAAAGAAGAAAATCCGAAAAACAAAAACAGGAACAACGAAAATCAAAATGAACGAAAAAATTTGTACATTCGTAACTTTTTTTTTGTTGAATTGGTAATTTTCCGTGTCTCTTACAATGGCGCTGCTTAACGTGCTTCGAATGGATTGAACGAAAAAAATCGTACTTCGTAACTTTTTTTTTCGATTCGTAATTTTCCGTGTCTCTTAGAATGTAATAATAGCATACACATTACATAACATTATGAATTATGCTCCGATTACGAATCTACGAAAACAATGTTACGAAAGTACGAATAAATCAATCTTATGAAAGTACGAATGTAACTAAATCTACGAAAAATACAAATGCGTCCGAATTTCGAATAAACGAAAATTAAACGGAAAAACAAATCAACGAAAAAATAACTAGAAAATACGAATCGTTACGAATCAACGGAAACAAACAAAAACGTAACGAAAATAAACAAATTTTTCTGTTGTGCACATGTCTAGTGGCACATAATTGTGAAGTGGAAGGAAAATGATAAATGGTTTTCAAATTTTTTTTACAAAAAAATATATGAAAAGTTTGGTGTGCATTTGTATTCAACCTCCTTTACTCTGATACCCCTAACTAAAATCTAGTGGAACCAATTGCCTTCAGAAGTCACCTAATTGGTAAATAGAGTCCACCTGTGTGTAATGTATTCTCAGTATAAACACCGCTGTTCTGTGAAGCCCTCAGAAGTATCATGAAGGTCAAGGAACACACCAGACAGGTCAGGGATAAAGTTGAGAAGTTTGAGGCCAGGTTCACACCTATGAGAATTAGATGTGGGTTTCCCCACCCCTTTAAACTCTACAGAAATGCTGGCAGCACTCATACGTCTATTTCCCAAAGACAACCTCTGGATATGACGCTGAGTACGTGACCTCAACTTCTTTGGTGGACCATGACGAGGCCTGTTCTGAGTGGAACCTGTCCTGTCAAACCACTGTATGGTCTTGGCCACCATGCTGCAGCTTAGTTTCAGGGTCTTGGCAATCTTCTTATAGCCTGGGCCATCTTTATGTAGAGCAACAATTCTTTTTTTCAGATCCTCAGAGAGTTCTTTGCCATGAGGTGCCATGTTGAACTTCCAGTGACCAGTATGAGAGAGCGATAACACCAAATTTAACACACCTAAGACCTTGTAACACTAACGAGTCACATGACACCGGGGAGGGAAAATGTACAGCTTGTAAATTTGCTGTCCCCTCAAAATAACACAACACACAGCCATTAATGTCTAAACTGCTGGCAACACATGTAAGTACACCCCTAAGTGAAAATGTCCAAATTGGGCCCAATTAGCCATTTTCCCTCCCCGATGTCATGTGACTCGTTATTGTTACAAGGTCTCAGGTGTGAATTGGGAGCAGGTGTGTTAAATTTGGTGTTATCGCTCTCACTGGTCACTGAAAGTTCAACATGGCACCAGTGGCGTAACTAGAATCCTCAGGGCCCCGATGCAAGAAACCATGAAGGCCCCCCACCCCGACCTCCGGACGAATTTCCCCCGCTTCTCCTCCTCTCCCACCCACAGGCATTCAGCAGCTGCAGGAGGAAAATGGAGAGATCGGTTCCTCTATGTCTGTGTTTCACAATCTTTTTCCAGTCAGGGCACCCTTGAAGTACACCCCTAGGTGAATGGGGCTGCACTGCAACCCCTCTGCAACTGTGTGCATTGCATGCAGTTGCAGCATAGTGATGATGCATTTAAGGGGTTAAAGTAGGCAACATATTGCCTCTCTACTGGCTGTAAAATGCCTCTGAAAAGCGATCTGAGCATGGATCGCTTTTCGGAGGAATAGCATTTTACATAAAATGTGCATACATACATGTAAACACACACACATATATAAAAACACACACACACACTATATATATATATATATATATATATATATATATATATGACATGCATGCACACCCCCCCCACACACACACACACACACACACATGCATGCACACCCCCCCCACACACACATGCATGCACACCCCCCCCCCCCACACACACACACACATGCATGCATGCACACACACATGCACACACCCCCCTACACACACACACACACACACACACACACATGCATGCATGCACACACCCCTACACACACACACACACACACACATGCATGCACACCCACATGCATGCACACACATATAGACACACATACAGTAGATAGATAGTCTTATAAAAAAAAAAACGGCAGTCCTTTACCTTAGCTCTTCCTGCCTGGTACTGCACTGTAGGGGGAGACAAAGAGCACAGCACACACTGCTTTAACTAGATTAATGTGAGGAGCTTTCAGTTCGGAATCGACTGACGATCGGGGAGCTCCTCTCAGCCTCCCCTCCTATCGAAGTGTACAGGGGGCCCTCAAGGACCCCCTGCAGCAAGGGGCCCGGTCGCCATGGCGATCTAGGCGACCCCTATAATTCCGCCACTGCATGGCACCCAATGGCACCCAATGGCAAAGAACTCTCTGAAAAAAATAAATGTTGCTCTACATAAAGATGGCATAGACTAAAAGAAGATTGCCAAGACCCTAAAACTCAGAACAGGCATCGCCATGGTCGACCAAAAAAGTTGAGTACACGTGCTCAGCATCATATCCAGAGGTTGTCTTTGGGAAATGGAGGTATGAGTGCTGCCAGCATTGCTGCAGAGGTTGAAGGGGTGGGGGGTCAGCCTGTCAGTGCTCAGACCATACGCCGCACACTGCATCAAATTGGTCTGCATGGCTGTCGTTCCAGAAGGAAGCCTCTTCTAAAGATGACGCACAAGAAAGCCCACAAACAGTTTGATGAAGACAAGCAGACTAAGGACATGGATTACTGGAACCATGTCCTGTGGTCTGATGAGACCAAGATAAACTTATTTGGTTCAGATGGTGACAAGCGTGTGTGGTGGCAACCAGGTGAGGAGTACAAAGACAAGTGTGTCTTGCCTACAGTCAAGCATGGTGGTGGGAGTGTCATGGTCTGGGGCTGCATAAGTGCTGCCGACACTGGGGAGCTACAGATCATTGAGGGAACCATGAATGCCAACATGTACTGTGACATACTGAAGCAGAGCATGATCCCCTCCCTTCTGAGACGGGGCGGCAGGGCAGTATTCCAACATAATGACCACAAACACACCTCCAAGATGACCACTGCCTTGCTAAAGAAGCTGAGGGTAAAGGTGATGGACTGGCCAAGCATGTCTCCAGATCTAAACCCTATTGAGCATCTGTGGGGCATCCTCAAACGGAAGGTGGAGGAGTGCAAGGTTTCTAACGTCCCCTTTAAGAGCTGGGGCTAGCAGGCGCGCACGCACTCACCGTGTACATCGTGACCTCGCCCACGGGACCGGCAGACTCGATGTCCGCTGGTCTCCCAGCACTCGTGTTACGGAGTAAACAAGGCATTTCCCCGTTCTGCCTAGTGTCATGACAGAGATCACTGCATCCTGTTATCGGGAGCAGTGATCGTTGTCATGTGACTTGAAGCCCCCCCCACAGTTAGAATCACTCCCTAGGACACACTTAACCCCTTCATCGCCCCCTAGTGGTTAACCTCTTCCCTGCCAGCGTCATTTACACAGTAATCAGTGCATTTTTATAGCACTGATCGCTGTATAAATGACAATGGTCCCAAAATAGTGTCAAAAGTGTCCGATCTGTCCGCCATAATTTTGCAATCCTGATAAAAAAAGTCGCAGATCGCCGCCATTACTAATAAAAAATCATAATAATAAAAATGCCATAAAAATATCCCCTATTTTGTAGACGCTATAACTTTTGCGCAAACCAATCAATATACACTTATTGCGATTTTTTTTTTACCCAAAATATGACGAATACATATCGGCCTAAACTGAGGAAAACATTTTTTTTATATATTTTTGGGGGATATTTATTACAACAAAAAGTTAAAAATAATGCTTTTTTTTTTTTAATTGTTGCTCTTTTTTTGTTTATTGCGCAAAAAATAAAAACCGCAGAGGTGATCAAATACCACCAAAAGAAAGCTCTATTTGTGGGAAAAAAAGGACGTCAATTTTGTTTGGGAGCCACGTCGCACGACCGCGCAATTGTCAGTTAAAGCGACGCAGTGCCGAATCGCAAAAAGTGCTCTGGTCAGGAAGGGGGTAAAATCTTCCGGGGCTGAAGTGGTTAAATTAATGAGAAACATTAAAGAGGAGTTCTACGCGATTTTTCATTTATTAAAAGTCAGCAGCTACAAAAAGTGTAGCTGCTGACTTTTAATAAACAGACACTCACCTGTCCCACGGTCCAGCGATGCGGTTGCCCGGAGCCTCGCTCCTCTTCCCCTCCTCTCTGCGGCGCCGTCATAGCAACTGTGGGCACCCGGCCGTGACAGCTTATGGCTTCACGGCCGGGCAAGCACTGCGCATGCCCGAGTCACGCTGCGCTCTGCTATTGGCCAGGCAATCTTCTGGGACCTGTGATGTGTCCCAGAAGATTGCTGGCAGGGAGGGGCCGTCTATGGGGAGAGGAGGAGTCGCCTAGGCGACCGAGAAGAGGAAGAAGGAAGTGGGACAGGAAGTTATACTAAAAAGAAGTTACCCACTCCCCCCCCCTCCAAAAAATGTGGCATGTAAGGGGGCGAGGAGTGCTTAAAGCGGTAGTTCCACTTTTGGGTGGAACTCAGCTTTAAACTGGCACAGGTAGTACCTATTAGTATTTGTTTGTTTTTTTGCCCCATTCACACAGAATGAATGCCCATGCACTTTCACTGGAATAACCGCCATGCAGATGTTTCCTGTGGAAGTGCAATCATATGCAGTTTGCTTGCTTCCCATTGGTCACTTTGCTGTATATTAAATACTTTATGTTGGTGGTTTAGAGATTGGACTTACATTGTAATTACAAGAGGACAATTTTTCACCAGAATGCAGCCATATCACCTCCTTCTTAAATTGGTCTCTGAGCTTGATGTTTGGGAAGGGTCCACGACAACAGTCACAACTCCTGGGTTCCCGGTGCACCGTGAACAGAGTCTCCCCACTACAAATCTGAAAATCTGAACAGTAATTCATTATGAGAGGTTTGAAGGGTTTTTTCAAAGCTTTTCTCAGATCTTCATAAACAATGAAACTAACATAATCTTTGGATGTGCCATTGGATGCATTGTTTCTATGGGCATATTTATTCTGTATTGTACCTTGTTGCAATCATCAACCTTGAGCCTTTGATACCTGGTGGTGTCTACTGTGCATTGTAACAGTTCCATGCGACAGTTAAAGACCCATTTAGGGTATTCTTATAGGGTACGGCATGGGTGTGATCTGTGATAGTTGCCCTGGCGTTTCACTAGAAGTCCCTATGGGGACTATAGGGAAGCCACTGTGAATAAATAAATAAATATATATATATATATATATATATATATATATATATATATATATATATATATATATATACAGTACATACAGTATCTTACAAAAGTGAGTACACCCCTCAGATTGTTGTAAATATGTAATTATATCTTTTCATGTGACAACACTGAAGAGATGACACTTTGCTACAATGTAAAGTAGTGAGTGTACAGCTTGTATAACAGTGGAAATTTGCTGTCCCCTCAAAATACCACAACACACAGCCATTATTGTCTAAACCGCTGGCAACAAAAGTGAGTACACCCCTAAGTGAAAATGTCCACATTGGGCCCAATTAGCCATTTTCCCTCCCCGTGTCATGTGACTCGTTAGTGTTACAAGGTCTCAGGTGTGAATGGGGAGCAGGTGTGTTAAATTTGGTGTTATCGCTCTCACTCATACTGGTCACTGGAAGTTCACATGGCACCTCATGGCAAAGAACTCTCTGAGGATCTGAAAAAAAGAATTGTTGCTCTACATAAAGATGGCCTAGGCTATAAGAAGATTGCCAAGACCCTGAAACAGAGCTGCAGCACAGTGGCCAAGACCTTACAGCAGTTTAACTGGACAGGTTCCACTCAGAACAGGCCTCGTCATGGTCAACCAAAGAGGTTGAGTGCACATGCTCATCGTCATATCCAGAGGTTGTCTTTGGGAAATAGACATGTGAGTGCTGCCAGCATTGCTGCAGATGTTGAAGGGGTGGGGGGTCAGCCTGTCAGTGCTCAGACCATATGCAGCACACTGCATTCAATTGGTCTGCAATGCTGTCATCCCATAAGGAAGCCTCTTCTAAAGATGATGCACAAGACAGCCCACAAACAGTTTGCTGAAGACAAACAGACTAAGGACATGGATTACTGGAACCATGTCCTGTGGTCTGATGAGACCAAGATAAACTTATTTGGTTCAGATGGTGACAAGCGTGTGTGGAGACAACCAGATGAGGAGTACAAAGACAAGTGTGTCTTGTCTACAGTCAAGCATGGTGGTGGGAGTGTCATGGTCTGGGGCTGCATGAGTGCTGCCGGGACTGGGGAGCTACAGGTCATTGAGGGAACCAAGAATGCCAACATGTACTGTGACATACTGAAGCAGAGCATGATCCCCTCCCTTCAGAGACTGGGCCGCAGGGCAGTATTCCTACATGATAACGACCCCAAACACACCTCCAAGATGACCACTGCCTTGCTAAAGAAGCTGAGGGTAAAGGTGATGGACTGGCCAAGCATGTCTCCAGACCTAAACCCTATTGAGCATCTGTGGGGCATCCTCAATCG
The DNA here is from genome assembly GCA_028564925.1 of Lithobates sylvaticus. NCBI lineage: Eukaryota > Metazoa > Chordata > Amphibia > Anura > Ranidae > Lithobates > Lithobates sylvaticus. The sequence goes on from CM053029.1 coordinate 49,478,398, forward strand.
GAAGGTGGAGGAGTGCAAGGTCTCTAACATCCACCAGCTCTGTGATGTCATCATGGAGGAGGGAAGAGGACTCCAGTGGCATCCTGTGAAGCTCTGGTGAACTCCATGCCCAAGAGGGTTAAGGCAGTGCTGGAAAACAATGGTGGCCACACAAAATATTGACACTTTGGCCCCAATTTGGAAATTTTCACTTAGGGGTGTACTCACTTTTGTTGCCAGCGGTTTAGACATCAATGGCTGTGTGTTGAGTTATTTTGAGGGGACAGCAAATTTACACTGTTATACAAGCTGTACACTCACTACTTTACATTGTAGACAAAGTGTCATTTCTTCAGTGTTGTCACATGACAAATATTTACAAAAATGTGAGGGGTGTACTCACTTTTATGAGATATTGTGTATATATAATCAGGTTCTTATCAGCACAATACAAAGTGTTTAAACAGAGGCAGATAAGTGCTTAGCTCCAGCCCATTTCAAAGGACAACAGACCAGGCTCAACAACTAGCAAGGAAAGTCAAAGACATGCAAGGCTTTCAGCAAGCTCTGTGTCATCTTTCACTGGGGTCCAGCCTGCGAAGAACAGTTCTTTTCTCTTTAGACACTACCACCTCTTGAGCTAGCAATTTGTTGCCATTACTGGATAAATGATCACCTGTATCCTCTCTGTTGGACTGTCAAGGTTCAGTATGTAGCTGTACAGGTCTTACTTTGGTGCTCTCCCTTGGGGGAAGCCGGGCAGTGCATTGACTACCCATATCCCTTATTTGGAGATGCTGGACTCTGGGACATCGATCTTGTAGGTATGGTCCTTTCCTCTTAACTCTACACTCTCTGGATTCTACTATAGACTTGTGGTACTGCCTCAGATACCTGCATAATACAGGTATCTGCACCCACTTCCGGGAATAGACTCCAGCGGGAGTCACGCCCCTTTGCGTAACCCCCCCGCTGTCTCCTGGGAAACACACAGGTCCCAGGAGATAGCGGGGACCACTTACGACGTGTAGCGCGACTCTCTCATGTGCACTAGGGAACGGGGAAGTGAAGTCGCAACGCTTGACTTCCTGATTCCCTCAATGAGAATGGCGGCGGCAGCAGCCGAGAGCCGAGGGATTGCTTGGCTTCGGCTGCCGACATCGCTGGACCCTGGGACAGGTAAGTTTCCATTTATTAAAAGTCAGTGCTGGCTTTTAATAAAAAAAATTTAGGTGGAATCCCTCTTTAAGCACTGGGAAATATGGGTCTAGCTCTAACAAAAAATATGGCTAAGTCAAGGCCAATGTATTTTGCATGACTTCACTTACCTTCTCCTTTTAAAATGACCTCTTTCACCTAAAATAAGAAATCAAAGGCTTAGGCTTCTTTACAAGACATAGCAGAGCAATACATAAATACAGTTTTAACCTGTTGGCACTGGCCGCACACAAATATGCGGCCTCTCTGTAGGTGGGCCTTGGCGCCAAGCGGCCACATATTTGTGTGAATTGGTGTATACAGCCAGGCACAGTTACCAGCGGCTAACGGAAAGCTCATGATTGCTACTTGCGATCAGGAGCTTTCCTATCATGTTACCACCATGACAGCCAATCACAGCTGTCACATGATCATAAATCCCGCCCCACCGCCCGGCATCTGAAACCTCTTAAAGGGCCAGGAGGCACCAGGGTTATGTTTAACTAATGAAAAGTTTATACTGTATTGTGGACTTTTATTTTTGTATTCGTTTGATTGAACAATGCTGGTGCATCCAATAAGGGCACACGGGTGCCGCTCCCTCTCTCCAGCCACCCCCCTCTATGACTAATAGATAGATTCATGCATTGCATGAATCTATCTATGGCCGCTGCGTCCAGCCCCTTTTCGGCGCCTGATTTACAGTGGCGGGGGTGTTTTTGAAACACCTGATTAGAACTATAGGCTCTAATAGACTTAAAAAAAAGGTGAACTCAGGTGTGTTAGAACAGAGAAAGAATATTCGCTTTCCTAACACTGAACCGCCTCTCCGCCAATCAGGTGCATGGGTCTGTTACCCGTCACCTGATTGCCTGAAAGGACAGGCGCTGCGATTGGACGCCTATCAGGAAGAGGGGAGGAGACGGATGGAGGACACAGGAGCTGCTGTCTGACCCGCTGCAAGGTCCCCCCCCCGCTCGCCGCCATCACCCGCATGCCTGACCTGCCACTGAGACAGGGTAAGTGCCGGGCAGATGGCGAGCGGGCGGGGGGGTCACAGTGGCAGCATTTGATAGGGCACAGTGGCTACGTTCGATGGGCACAGTGGCTGCATTTGATGGGCACAGTGAGGCTGCAATTGATGGTTTTTTTTTTTCAGTTTGTTTGCGCCCCCCAAAAATGTTGAGCACCAGCCGCCACTGTAATTGAAAAATACAAAGTCCTTCAGCCTAAACGAATTATTGCACGTTTGGGGTACATGTTCCTCTGAAATAGGAAACCTACTCTAATGCACACACATTACACACGCATACACACGATCGGAATTCTCGTCGGAAAAAGCTCTGATGGTTTTCCCGACGGAATTCCGTCGGAATTCCGCTCAAACTGTTTTGCCTACACACAGCCACACCAAGTTCCGACTGTCAAGAACGCGGTGACGTACAACACTAGGACGAGCCGAGAAAAAATTAAATGCATGCGTCGAATTGTTTCCGAGCATGCGTAGGAATTTTGCGCGTCGGAATTGCTTCAGACGATCGGAATTTCCGATAGAAACCTTTTCTGTCGGAAAAATTGAGAACATGCTCTCAAATTTTTGCTGGTGGGAATTCGGCCAGCAAAATTCCGATGGAGCCTACACACGGTCGCATTTTCCGATAAAAAACTCTCATCGGTCTTTTGATGGCCGGAATTCTGATCGCGTGTACGTGGCATTAGGTGTCTAAAGCAAAAAAGTAATTTTTGTTCAGTATAGGGAACTGTTAGAACCCTTTTTGGTTCTTGTGTTTTTTGGGGGTTTTTTTTTGCTGTGTTCCTGTTGGAAGTGATTGACTCCTGTCTTAATTACCTGGGGAAGTTTCTAGAAATGGGGAATGCAAAACTTTATGGTTGTCACTAGAGCAATAATTATATTTATTTGGTCCAACCATCAAAGTGACAAATTACAAAGTTGAAGGACGTGGCCTGCACCCTTCCCCCTGGAGCTGCCGACAAGAAACAATGATTACTGCTTGATCTGAGATTGCTCTAGTGGGTCCTGCCTGGAGAGTCCTATTACCAGTCAAAAAAACATCATTCCAGCCTGGTCATTGGCCAAAGTGTGCAGGCTTTCCTACTCTGTGCGAATATGTGTTGTATCATTGGGAAGATTCTGAGCTGCCATCTAAAAGGGGATTGTATGCACTAAAATGTATTTAAATATATTTTGCTTCAAGAAATATGAGTTTGATGAACATTGGGTAAACATTTGCAACTACCGTCATTTTATTCTATGGATGGATCCCCTAATTTTATAAAATATAATATTTTGGGGGTTTTAAGTAATTTTCAGGCCAAAAATGTTTAGCAGGTGTGAAAAAAATGAAAAAATTGATCTGACAACAAGAATTAAAGTCAACCTATGGTTATAACGCTCAATGAAAAGGCCTATCATGATGGAGACTATCACACCAATGATAAAACTAAAAATGCATCCAAAATACAGAGGGCTAGACTTCAATTCACTCAAGACTCTGCTTTAGAAAAATTTGTCCCCCAAGTGTAGCAAAAATAAACTAGAGTACTAAAGTAAAATATTGAAGATTCAGTCCACCAGACTCCATTTATAATAATCACATTGCAGTAGACTGACAAATCAAAGCTAACTTATTGAATTCAATTCTTTGGTGGGTTTTTCTTACCCCAGCAAGACAATGCAATGCCTGAGGGACAACAGCTAATGGCGTGCCACCTTTGGTGTCTTCGGGTTCCTGAGGCTGGGATTGGACCACATCCATGGCACCCTATGGGAGACACAAGAAGGAATGGATCAAACACAAGGCCGCCTAGCTAGTCCAGTTTCAGTTTATTTAAAGACCAGATAAAATAAAAACCCAGCCCACTCTGACCCATTTACTACTTTTTAAAGCCCTTTTCAACCTACTACAGTGAACATCTGTGTCACCTCTTCAGAAGAATGAAGACCAGTCATCCTCCACTGCGGTCCAGGCCTGCTGTCAACCAATATTTTCATGGCCCTTGTTGTGAAGTCATCATGCCACTGCTGGAGTCTTCAGGACCTTGTGATGACCTTGTGACATCACTGCCAATGAACAGCCAATGGGCAGTTTCCACATCACAAATTAGCAAGGTAAGAACCTGAAAAGCGCCCACCTAGTCTACACACCAGAAAAAAGAAGACTTTGGATCCGTCAAGTCACATGACTACTGATTCAGGTAAGTATTTGTTTAGGTATGATTAGTGGGGGGGGATATAGCCTAGAGATCAGCATTGGGAGCGTATTTATTATTCAGGAATCCGAGCCCATTTATACCATGGCACAGTTGGCTGCAACACCAGTGTTTTCATATATACAGGTGCATTGCATTAGCTAGCCCATTAATTTGTCAACACATCTTAATGCGTGAAAGTTGAGCATAATGTTTTTAGCACAACACAATAAACAGAGCATAAGGTAGCTTCCTTCTCTCTCTCTCTCTCTCTCTCTCTCTCTCTCTCTCTCTTTTTCTTCCTCTCACTCTTTTTTTCTTCCTCTCTCTCTTTTTTCTTCCTCTAACTTTTTTCTACCTCTCTCTCTTGTCTTCCACTTCCTCTCTCTTTTTTCGTATTCTCTCCTTTTTTTCTTTCCCCCCCCCCCCTCTCTCTCTCTCTCACTCTCTCATTCTTTTTCTTTCTCTCTCTTTCTCTCTCTCACACACTTTTTCCCCTCTCTCCCTCTCTTCTTCCCCCTGTCTCTGGCTCTCTCTAATTCTCTCTCTCCTTTCTCTTTTTCTTCCTCTCTCTCCTTTCTCTCTTTCTTCCTCTCTTTCCTTTCTCTCTCTCTCTCTCTCTCTCTCTCTCTCTCTCTCTCTCTCTCTCTTCTTCTCTCTCTCCTTTCTCTCTTTCTTCCTCTCTCTCCTTTCTCTATTTCTTCCCCTCTCTCTCTCTCCTTCTTTCTCTCTCTCCTTCTTTCTCTCTCTTTATATATGTGGATACAGCTGCGCTTCCCCTGTGATGAAGCTGCCGACACAACAATATGACAAAATTGTGTAGTGGATAGAAAATAGATAAGTGTGGCGCTAAAAAAAGGGTGTATCTGACCGATAGCCGTAAATGGGAATGGAATCCTTAGTACAGTACTATCGCGCAGAATTTGGTGACTCACCACCATGCAACAGTGATGAACAAGTATGCGTATAAACAATCCACATCAGAAATGTTTATAAGAATTCAATTGCAGAACCATATATCGAATAGTGTTGCTTATAGGTGTAAATCTATAGAATTATGACCCAGAAAAAATAAAGTTTAAATAATCTGAAATAATATAAACATGTGTGAACACACTTGGTGATGCGGTATTCTGGTGGTAAATACCCCACACTATGCTATGATTGGTAAATATAAAATACACAACAATCAAAACCACAATAGCAATAATCAATCTGTGGTCATAACCGAAATGCACTTATATGTGTGGAGGGAATGACTCCCGGAGCGGTGATACAACGTAATAACGTGTATAAAATATCAAATAATCAAATAATCAAATTGTGATAAAGAAAGATATTAATAAACCATCCTAAATTAACCCAATGGCTATATTCATAAGATAGTCCAAGATGGTAAAGTTCATATATAACGCTGTAACGATATTCATATGACACTTCGTAATGTTCATCGACAGGACATCCTCAAATAATTTGGACGGCGTCTAGAACTGTGTGGTACAGAGGTAAGATTTGGTACGCTTACCGTTATGGATGGACCCACTGACCTTTGGTGAGGGGTCAAACGAGCTTGAGTGTGCCGGCAGGTGATGTTTGTAGAATAGTGAGCGAGGAACCAGGATCAGAAGACTGGACCAAGACTGAGCCGGCGCAACAGTCTATACTCACCAGATCACGAATGTAGATGCAGTGAACACACTCGGAGGAGCTGTAAAGTCGCTCGATTGCCTTTACCCCAGAAAAAGGGCTCAATGGGTCAGGACCATGCAAAATAAAAGAGATATAGAGGGCCTCCCCATAGTGTAAAACAATCCGATCACGGATTACTTTTTATTTAAAATTCTTGTTTGTCAAGTAAAAAACGACAAAAGTAAAAACAAAGACAAACCAAGAAGCAAAATAAACGCAGTGGTAGTGTGTAGCGTAGCCGCCCGACGCGTTTCGTCTCACAAGACTTCAACAGGGCCTATGCCCCTGTTGAAGTCTTGTGAGACGAAACGCGTCGGGCGGCTACGCTACACACTACCACTGCGTTTATTTTGCTTCTTGGTTTGTCTTTGTTTTTACTTTTGTCGTTTTTTACTTGACAAACAAGAATTTTAAATAAAAAGTAATCCGTGATCGGATTGTTTTACACTATGGGGAGGCCCTCTATATCTCTTTTATTTTGCATGGTCCTGACCCATTGAGCCCTTTCTCTCTCTTTGACTTTCACACTGAGGCGGGAGGGAACCAGCGTTAAATTTGCGCTATTTTTAGCTCGCTTTACTGTTGTTTTAACCCCCACTTTACGCTCTGAGAGAGTTGTCTAAATCATTGCTTCACCCCATTGTCTAGCTACAACACAAAGACACTTACCTGTAGAAGATCACTCTACTGTCCTGTGTGACCTGCTTTGAGATGCGACACCTTACCTTATATACTCCAACCACTCCTGTACATTTCATTAGGGAAATTCCAGGCTTTATGACCACTTCAGAGATAAAAAGAGCAGTCCCAAGTTTTTTTGCCTGTGTTCCTAAAGGCAATCTAAGATCTTGATTTGCAGGCTACAAATTCCAGAATGATGTTCTAGCTATGATTGAGTAACCAAAGTCCCATTCTCCAGTTGGAGTGGGACAACAATATTTACAGAGGATCTATAAAGCTACAGATGTGAAACACCATGGTCTTCTACTGTTCTGATGTATTGGAGTGGAGTGTGGACACATAAAATACATGACCAAAAGTTTTTTGACCCCTTACCATAACACCTATATGAGCCGGTTGGAAATCCCATTTTAAATCCAGGGGCATTAATATGGATTTCACCCTCCTATGTAGCTTTAATATTCTCCACTATTCATGGATGGGTTTTCACCAGATTTTGGCGTGCATCTAAGGAAATTTGTGTCTATTCAGCCCACAGAACATTTTGTGGTCAGGTACTGATGTTGGATGGGAAGACCTGGCGCACAATCCCAAAGGTGATCAGTATGGTTGAGGTCCGGGCTCTGTGTAGGACACTCAAGTTCCTCCACACCAAACTCATCAAACCATTGTCATTTTGGACATGGCTTTGTACACAGGGGTACAGTCATCCTAGAACAGGAAAGTTCCTTCCCTAAACCGTTACCACAAGGTTGGAAGAACACAATTGTCTAAAATGTCTTTGTAATCTGTAGCATTAACAATATCCTCAATGGAAACCCCTGAACCTAATCATTTGGAGGGATGTGATGGTACGTTGTACGCAAAATGTTGTCCATAAAGTGTACATGAAGACCAGTTTGATTAACAGTGCTACACGATTGTAGGAGCATTAATATAGTTTTGACCCTCCTATGCAGCTATAATATTCTCCACTCTTTGAGGAAGGCTTTCCACAAGATTTTGGAGTGTGTCTGAGGGGATTTGTGTCCATTCAGCACACACAACATTTGTGAGGTTAGATACTGATGTTGAATGACCGGGCTCACAGTTGGCATTCTAATGGCAGGGCTCTGTGCAGACTCATCAAACCATGTCTTTATGGAGCTGGTTTTGTACACCGGACCGAACTGTTACCACAAGGTTGGAAGCACACAATGCTCTAGATTGTCTTTGTAATCTGTGGCATTACCAATACACTTCAGCGGAGGCACCTGAACTTAATATTTTGGAGGGATGTGATGGTCAGGTTTCCACAAAATGTAGGTTTGTAACATGTAAATGCAGACCAGTTTGATTAAGGGTGCCACACAAGTGTAAATGCTGAATGACAGCCCTCGTTTTTCTATTTTGTGTGCTGTGATCACTCGGGGTTCACTGATAATCATGTACTAATTACCACATTGTAAGCCAGTGGCGGCCTGTCCATTAGGGGTCACCCCCCCATCCATGCGTCCAGCCTCCTGATCTACATACAGGATGCCGGATGCATGGATTCCAATAGGGTGGAGTGTTTTCTTGAAGAACGTGATTAGAACCAGAGGCTCTAATTGGCTTAAAACTGTGTGGGCTTGGGGCACAGAGCACTGCGCTCCGAGCCCACCCAGTTGTGTGACGATAGCGAATGAACGTTCTCAATTTTTACACTTGATCTCCTCCTCCTGATTGGCCAAAAACGTCACACGATCCTATTGGACGCCTAGGAGAAGGAGAGAGGACACGCACGAGGGAAGCCATGGAGGAAAGGACATCAGAGCTCGCAGCCCACTGCCACGCTGAGGACTTCAATTTCAGTAGTAGTAGTCCACAGCCAGGCTCCACATCTACTAGTTTCACCACCTCCCATGTGGCTTCATTTGGAGGAATCCAGATGAAGCCACGTGGGAGGTGGTGAAACTAGTATACTAGTATATGAAACTGTATATCGATGATGTGGAGTTGGCAAGCTACAATAGTGAAACACGTATTTTTCAATCCAGCTTAAAAGGGCGTGTTAACGCTGAATACTGGATAGATAAAACTTTAGAGCGCCAATATTTTCAGCAGGTTCACAAGCAACAGATTTATTACGTAAATAATGTTTTAAATCTAACACAGAGTTTTATACTATTGGAGCGTTTATATTTTTACATGCCACGCACGTCCACGTATGGGCTGGAATTCAATGAGGCGATTTGAGAAGTAACTGTTCCGCTTGGTGTTTTTGGAGATAGCACCATTACCACAGGCGATTTGAAGTGTATTGGTTCCACCTGATACGCCCTGGAGGGTATCCACCATTACAGGCTTCCCTAGATCCTCTGTAATGGGGGATCATGGGCTTCTGGTAAGAAGTAATTCTCTACACAGCGGTGGTGGATTTAGCACAATCTTCTACACCAACACTGAAGATTCATCTCACATATTGATGGACTTTATTTATTTAATTTGCACGGGTGGATGTCACATATATTTCAGTTACATATTGGACATTATGCATTCCTCACTTATATATATATGCTATATATATTTAGTGACTTGGTTTAGCTGATTTCTGATTATTCATTACAGTTGAACCTCTGATTATGAGCGTAATCCGTTCCAGTAGTATGCTCGTAATCCAATGTACTCGCATATCAAAGCGGGTTTTCCCATTGAAGTCAATGGAAACTAAAAAAATTTGTTCCACATTGACTTCAATGGGATGCAATACCGCATGTGGCCAGAGGCGGGGGGCTCCAGAGAGCCTCGGGAATGGCCGAAAAGGCCCGAGCATACTTCGGCTGATCTCGGCAAACCTCGGAAAGACTCCTTCACGTGTGTTCAGGCCTTTCCGTGCATTTTCGAACGCCGACGATCGGCGCTGTTCGGCTCCGGCTCCCCCCACCTCAGGCCAAAGGCGGTACTGCACACCGCTTTTGGCCTGAATCCCGCACGTTTTGCGAGACAACACTCGTGAACCGAGTTTGGATATTTAGAAATACAGTGCTCGTTTTGCGAAACGCTCCTTAACCGCGTTACTCGTAAACCGAGGTTCCACTGTATTTGGTGGTTTGAAGTTTTTTTCTATGTGTGTTTGTACATAAGAGATTGATGACTCTTGATGGTTCTTTATATTCACATCAAATTTTGGATTGTGGCCAGGAAATGTGTTACTTGGGAGGATCACCTGGTCTAAATAAGGAAAAATAAATCTAAATTAAAGAAAACAAATGCAGCCATCACATCTAAGGATTGTTAAGCTGTAATATATTAAATTTTTGTTCTTTAGTGTTTAGATACACTTTAACTACGGTACTTCTTTTCACCAAATAGTTTTATGTCATTGCAGTGCCATTTTATGTTTTTGTTCATTTTGCTTATTTCTATAATTTTGTATTAAAAAAAAAAGAAACAGCTTTATAAAAAAAAATTTTTTATTTCATTTGGCATGATATCTCATAACAACTCCAATGCATTAACAATGAATATATTTCTTTTACAATATTTGTTATTACTTTTTTTGCACAAGTGGCAGTGAGTAGTTTTTCAGGCACAACATACATAGAGTCATTATTACAGCATAGTGCATAGCAGACATTTTACCATTGAAGGCACGGGTTTAGAAAAAAGTTGCAGACATAACAGGTTTGATATTACACTGGAAATCCACCTGGAAGTACTGGCATTGTTAATTTTGTGTATGTGTGGTGCCAAGCAGTTGGACTATCATTCAAAATATGCAGTGAGCACCCGAGCTTACGAAGTGAAGTGAGTGGAGTAAGTCACAGAGAGGAAGAAAAGAAGAGGGAAGACAAATGACGCTAAATAACATATACAGGTGTGCAATCTTCTTCCAAGGGGTACTACCATCATCAGCCGAACTCCAGCTTTCTGTCACTTTTAAAACAGTTTGTTTGGACCAAGCTGGTCCAAATGAATTATTACCTTTACTAACAGATGCACTCACTGTCACCGCTGTATAAACTGTATTTAGTATCAGCTCCTGCAACAAAATCAAGTTGAGCTCAGCCATTCACAGGAAGCTTTGTATTTTCGGAATAGGTACAAAGCTTCCTCTGAATGGCTGAGGTGGGTGGATGAAGTCACAAGCATCGGAAGCATTGTACTCATTCAGAAAATACAACAGGTTTCTGTTACCCTGTTTCCCCGAAAATAAGACCTAGCGTGATTGTCGGTGATGGCTGCAATATAAGCCCTACCCTCCAAATAAGCCCTACCCTGTTTCCCCAAAAATAAGCCCTACCCTGAAAATAAGACCTACACAGACTTTAACTAGGGTTTATTTGGGGGGTAGGGCTTATATTGCAGCCATCACTGACAATCACGCTAGGTCTTATTTTCGGAGAAACAGGGTAGTATGAGTAACAACGTATTGAGTTCTAAATATGTATCTGCTTTGGCCAATAACTGAGGCTGTTTATTCCCGTGATGTGAGCTGAGGGGAGAGGAAGTTTGGGGTGACTGTCTAGAAGGTTCTTCCAACCCAAGCTGATGCTTGAAGAGAATGGCAGGGTGGGAGTCCTTGTCTTTCCTCCCAGGCTTTGCCTGGAGACAATGACACTGTAGAGAAGGTCTTTGTCTGAGGCCCAAGCCAAGTCCCATGGAATCTAAGCTGTCCTGTCTTAGGGCCTGGAGAATCAGGCAGATTGCTGCCCATTTGGAGCATCTTCAGGGGAGTCTGTTATGCCAAACAATGTAAATGAGAGCTTCAGGAAAGCTGCTGCCTAATGGACATTGCATGGAGACCTCATGACTAAGATCTTACCTGTGACTACTCTCATAGGGTCAGAGGACCAGTGTTGGTCATCTTACTTTAAAAAAGTAATTAGTTAAGTTACAAATTACTTCTCCCAAAAAGTAATTGCGTTAGTAACTCAGTTACTACATTGGAAAAGTAATTAGTTACGCAGCAAAGTAACTGACTTTTTTTTTTAATATTCTATACGTGTAACTAAGGGGCGGGTCTAGTATTACTGTAACCAAGGGCGCATTTATTATTATTGTTATATATCGTGTAACCAAGGGGCTGCTCTATTATTACTCTAACCAAGGGGCAGATGTGTTATAGTGTGTAAGCAAGGGGCGGGTCTATTATTATTATATTGTGTAAGGGGCGGGTCTATTATTATTATATTGTGTAAGGGGCGGGTCTATTATTATTATATTGTGTAGGGGCGGATGGCTACAGAAGAGGGCGAATGTTAAATTAATGGGCAGAGCTCGATATATAACAATAATAATAAATGCGCCCCTTGGTTACAGAAATACTAGACCCGCCCCTTACTTACACGATAGACGCCCCTTGGAGAGTAGCACGAGCATCGGGAGCGTGCGGCATCGCCTCGTACAATTACATGTTAACTGCGCCTGCGCGGTGTAGAGTTCACTCAGAGCTGTTTAGGTTCGGCAATTTTCGGAAGCTTCATAGTCCTTCGTACTGCGCAAGCCCTGCGCCTGTACAGTACAGGGGGTCCTTATCCGGCGGGGGAACTTTTTCGGCAGGACACCGGAATTACACTACTGCCATCTAGTGGCGGTAGATGTAATTGGGGTAACTAAGCCAAAGTAATGGGAACTGAGTTACCATGAGGGGAAAAGTAATCAGTTAGATTACTCGTTACCCTCTAAAGTAACTGCGTTATGTAACTCAGTTTATTTTAACTCAGTTTCTTACATCACTGCAGAGGACCAACTCTTATTGGGCTTGCCATTTGAGTTATCCTATATCCCTAACCCTCTCTCCACAAATACATTGGTCCATTGAGCACATAAACTACAAAAAAACGAAAGATACTGAAGCCTAATTATCACTACAGGTGTGTCAGTGTATTGACCAGGTCCAGCGACGTGAAAGTATCACCAATATGTAGGGTTGGAGAGCCCGTTATAAAGCCCCTGCAGATTGCTGGTTTATAAAGGTACTCTTTAAATAAACAATCACAAAACTTGAAAAAATACAATACAACATAATATAATAACATCTAAATATTCAAGAAATGCAACAATGAAACATACTTCATCCTGCCTCATCGATCGAGTTCACATACCTAAAGGATCAATTGAATTTTCTCAGAATTTCTTGGTGTTGTTTTGTAAAATAGTGTTTTTGGGTACAGATACACACATAAAATTGCAACATTAGTACAAAAATCAATCACCACAACCGCCACCGTCCCCACCACCACCACCACAGTCCCCACCACCACCACCACAGTCCCCACCACCACCACCACAGTCCCCACCTCCACCACCACAGTCCCCACCTGCACCACCCCAGTCACTGCCCCCATGAGACATATCAGCAAAGTCTACCCCACCAGCACCGGCCCAACCGAAGTCGCTGCCACCAGGGCTGTGGCTGCGAGACATTTCCCGTATGCGGAAACTCTGAAAAAAAAAAAAAGAAATACACAGCTATGATAAAGGCAAATCCCATCTTATCCACTTTGCAGCCGGGCCAGTTCTGACATTTCTCTCATACATGTAAAAATCTGTTTTTTGGGTATTTTCCCTAGAAATTTTCTTAGAACCCCCTAAACATTAGACTTTTTCTAAAATCAAAGCCGCCCGTGTGAAAGGGGCATAAAGAGCCATTGAACTTGTGAGAATGATTGACACATTTGCCAGCAAAGTTTTTATATATGGACCCCTCAATGTTGTTAACCTACACATACACATTACAAACAGACTCTACAATCTACTAAGCTTAGGTTACAGTGGAGGGGTCGTAAAAGATTTATTCTATATAAGAATAATAAGTATTAAAAAGGGTTGGATGTGACAATGAGTGGATTAATTGGAAAGTTTTCCGATACATCTGTATGGTGTGACTGTACAATTTGTATAATACAGGGGTCTCTAAACTTTCTAAACAAAAGGGCCAGTTTACTGTCCTTCAGACTTTAGGAGGGCTGGACTGTGACCACTGGGAGAAGAAAAGGTCCCGACGTCAGTGGGGAAAAAAAAAATAATGCATCATTGTTTGTTTCAGTGAGAGTAATTGTTCCCCATTATTAGAAAAGTGGGGAAGATGCTGCGCTATTCCCCAGGGGGAGTTACTAAATCTACCACAGGGTGGCAGTATCGGGGTAAAGACGTAAACCCCTGATATATATAAGCAATAGTCAGAGACAGTGGTGGTGCCTGGTCTATCTGTTAAATCCAAGCTTTAAAAATAGAGACAGATGATTCCTTTGTAGTGAATTGAATATAAATGTGATCAATAAATATGATAATAATAATAATAATTGCTGATGAATAAATATATAGAATAAATATGTAAAGTGCGAGAGTGTCAAAGTGACTAATAACATATACATATAATGGCTAAAACATCATGAATATAGATCATAAATAATAAAATATATATATAAAAAATTAAGTGAACATATGGTCAAAATAAATATAAAATATAAAGTGCAAAGTAAGTAGTGCAGAGAATCGGTATATAACCGTGATGTGCTAGTGCAGGTATGTAAATGACACTGACTAGGCGATCGGTGAAGATTATGACAATAATTAATATCACATTCAGACAAAATGTGATGGTAAGTGAACAGTAATATGTGCAAAGGATAAAATGCACTCACATAAATAATTGAACGGTAAGTATAAGTGCACAATAAAAACAAAATATAAGTGCAAATCGTGGAGCGAAAAATGAAACTAGTCTGCGTGACTAGAAAATATATATATATATATGCAGAAATCCGAGCTGCCAGAAAATCGCAGAATATCGTAGAATGCGATTAGACAGTAAAAATGCAAACATAAAGTGCACAGAGATATCCTGCTATCAAGAGCGTGACTAGAAACAAATAGTCGTAGTAGAATAAACGTGACCAGAATCAAATAGCAGATAGCTATTTAATGAATAGCGTGTCCCGGAGAGGCATCCATACCGATAGAGGAAATGAGCACGGCGCTCGTTGGAGATAAGCAAAAACGTTTTTATTTATTTGTGAGTAATACTGTGAGTTTATACTTTTATCTGCAATGCTCTAATAAACTGTTTACCAAGTCATTGCTAAACAATACTACACTATACGGCGCCCCCTTCATTCATTTCTTACCTACCACTCTGGCAACTAGACATGTGCAATTCGTTTCGTTTTTCGTTTTTTTTTCGTTATTTTCGTTCGTTCGTTCGTTTTCGTACGAATGAACGAATCGTACGAATCTGAATAACGAATTGTTCGAATCGTACGAATCCGATTAACGAATCATTCGAATCGAACGAATCCGAAAAACAACGAAAATCCGAAAAAAAAAATAAAAACAACGAATGTACTAATGAAGAAAGTCTGAAAAACGAAAACGAACGCAAAAATTCGTACATTCGTAACTTTTTTTTTTTGTTGAATTGGTAATTTTCCGTGTCCCTTACAATGGTGCTGCTAAACGTGCTTCAAATGGATTGAACAAAAAAAATTTTTTTTTCGATTCGTAACTTTTTTTTTTTTTTTTCGATTTGTACATTTTCCGTGTCTCTATTGAACGAAAAAATTCTTACATTCGTAACTTTTTTTTCGATTCGTAACTTTTTTTTTTTTCGATTCGTAACTATTTTTTTTCGATTCGTAAATTATTAAAATGTAATAATAGCATACACATTACATAAAATTATGAATTATGCTCCGATAACAAATCTACGAATGTTACGAATGTTACGAATGTACGAATAAATACGAATGCGTCCGAAAATTTAACTAAGGAAAAAACTAATCAACGAAAAAATAACTCTTACGAATGTACGAATCGTTCTGAATACGAACACCAACGACTTACGAATGTACGAATCGTTACGAATCCGAACACCGACGACTTACGAATGTACGAATCGTTACGAATCCGAACACCGACGACTTACGAATGTACGAATCGTTACGAATCCGAACACCGACGACTTACGAAATTACGAATCAACGGAAACTAAAAAACGAAATGAAAAAAAACAATTTTTTTTCGGAAACGAAAAAAACAAAACGAAAAAAAACGATTTTTTTTGTTGTGCACATGTCTACTGGCAACTGCTGTGAGAGATAAGGCTAGATATACCAGGAGCCAGGGACAAGGAATAAGGAAATACGCACCCCCCCCCCCCCCCCCCCAGGCAGACCAGCGCGTTAGAGGAAGAAGACAGCAGACCCCATATCATAATTTCTATGCGGTTAACCCTTTACCGCAAGGTAAGGGTCCATTGCTTACCATAGTGTGCCCCACACGAAGAGGAACGACCCCCACTAATTTATGACACTTCACTGCACGAATATCACCCTTACCTACGGATCACACCACCCCCACCAGGAGATATCATAATCACCGTCATTAACTGTTGAGGACTATTTTGTATCAAGGATTCATGTGCATGCAGCTCAGTCTGCTATTTGATTCTGGTCACGTTTATTCTAATACGACTATTTGTTTCTAGTCACGCTCTTGATAGCAGGATATCTCTGTGCACTTTTACGTTTGCATTTTTACCATCTAATCGCATTCTGCGATATTCTGCGATTTTCTGGCAGCTCGGATTTCTGCATATATATATATATATATTTTCTAGTCACGCAGACTAGTTTCATTTTTCGCTCCACGATTTGCACTTATAATTTGTTTTTATTGTGCACTTATACTTACCGTTCAATTATTTATGTGAGTGCATTTTATCCTTTGCACATATTACTGTTCACTTACCATCACATTTTGTCTGAATGTGATATTAATTATTGTCATAATCTTCACCGATCGCCTAGTCAGTGTCATTTACATACCTGCACTAGCACATCACGGTTATATACCGATTCTCTGCACTACTTACTTTGCACTTTATATTTTATATTTATTTTGACCATATGTTCACTTAATTTTTTATATATATATTTTATTATTCATGATCTATATTCATGATGTTTTAGCCATTATATGTATATGTTATTAGTCACTTTGACACTCTCGCACTTTACATGTTTATTCTATATATTTATTCATCAGCAATTACTATTATTATTATTATCAGATTTATTGATCACATTATATTCCATTCACTACAAAGGAATCATCTGTCTCTATTTTTAGAGCTTGGATTTAACAGATAGACCAGGCACCACCACTGTCTCTGACTATTGCTTATATATATCAGGGGTTTACGTCTTTACCCCGATACTGCCACCCTGTGGTAGATTTAGTAACTCCCCCTGGGGAACAGCGCAGCATCATCCCCACTTTTCTATACCTTGTCTGGTAGGTACGGTTTGACCTACACTCGGGGCTTGCAGCAGTCCCCCCACATTCAGTCCCTCCACCACCTCCCCATCTCTTACCCTCCCCTCTCCACGGTAGCGCAGGAATACTCCATTACATTCTGTTCCCCATTATTAGTGTAAGTGGGAGGAATTGTGTCCCATCGTTGATGTCGTTGGGCTCTATCGATGTCAATGGGTGGAATTGTACCCCAACCTTGATGTCATTGGACCCCATTGTTGGTGTCATAGGGAGGAATTGTGCCTCATCATTGGTGTCATTGGAAAGGAATTGTGCCACCTCATTGGTGTCAGTGGGGGGGGGGGGGGATTATGCTACTTTGTTGGTATCAGTGGATGAAATAGTGTCCCAAGGGCCAGATAAATGCCAGTAAAGGGCCGTATCTGGCCCCGGGCCCCAGTATGGAGAGCACTGGTATAATATGTTTTCTGCTGATACCCTGACATAATACAGTCTGGCTGCTCATTCAGAATATTCAATATGCAATTTCAAGATTTATTATTTGAAATCACACCAGACAACATTCTAACAAGTCTCCAATCACAAGCCATTGATAAAAGTAATTCATTATCGTGTTTTCCATAAATTCTACCTTCATTTCATAGTCACATGACCACACAGGATTTTTTTACCAGGTTTTATGATATGTGGGTGGGATGTGGATGCATTTCCAGGGCAGATAGAGACATGATGCATGGGTTGGCGAGGAACATAGTTCCCCATCTGCTAATGTGTAGTTCAACCTTACAGCTACTTGTTCTGACTCGGAGGCTCCTGCTAAGATCCAATGCCAATAGGAGTTGGGCAGGGGATGTGTCAACCAGGCTGACTACAGGGTTACAGACACACCGCACGTTGGCATCTTGTAGCTCTGAGTCGTACTGAGGGACATAAACCGACCACACCAGAACAGATCTCCTTCCATGATTGGTGTGGTCAGAATTCTGGAGGAACACAAAGGGACTGGCAGGATCTGTAGATATTTGCTCATAACTATCAGACTTACATTAAAATTAAAGATACATACCCAGTAGTTACTATGGACAAATGAATGTGTTTAGTGAATTTCATCATTAAGGTTTACAAACACTTCAAATAAAAAGTTGGTCACAATCAGAAGATATCCCAGATTCAATTTGTTAGAGCAAAAACCTTTCCCAGCAGCTATGTAGTGTGAGGAACCATCTAATCCTAAATATCACAAGGTACAGATGTTGAGAAATTTTCCTTACCTGGTCGATCAGACCTGAAACTAAGTATGACTGTGTGTGGGCAGCATCATTAAAACCAGTCCATTTATGGCATTCTTTCCGATATCTTTTGGTCAATTTGTATAATAAAAAGTCTGAAAGTGTGTGCTGCATTTATTTTTTATTCCTTATTTAAAGCTAAACTCCGGTCAGCTTACAAAATTCACATTTGGGTAATGTCCAAATGGACTAATAAGAAAAAGGAAGGACAAATAAGAATAAGTAAAGATGAATAAGGACTAGGGATGGGCCCGGTGTTCGATTCGAGCCCATGTTCGAATCGAACATCGGGCGTTCGCCCGCTCGGCGAGCCCAGAACTATTTGGGCCGCTCGCATCAAATTCACGTGATGCGAGCGGCCCGCAATGCACTGCGCCAGTCGCAGTGCATTGCTGGCTGATGATTGGCCAAGCATGCACTGTGACCCGCATGCTTGGCCAATCAAAGAGCCAGCAGCGAGGAGAGCAATAATTGGCCACAGGCAAGATGCCTGTGGGCAATTATAGCTCAGGGGGTTTAGTACACGCCCCACAGTATAAAAGGCCGCCGCGCCGGCGGCCTGGTATATTGTGTTCCAGCGTGTCAGTGTTATGTGCTGCTGACTGCTGAGCTGACATTATGTACTGTGATTCTGGGGATTAGTGTGTGCGTGCTGTTAGTACAGCATTGCAGTATCACATCTGGGGGGTGTCTATAGTATGCCTGTAAAGGGGCGCATGTTTCCTGTTCTTAGAACTGTCCCTGCACAAAGTGTAATTTTTGCAGGAAAAAAAGCTATTTAAAATCACTCGCGGCTAATGAATTGACGGCTCCCGTAACACAGAGAACAGTCATTCATTGAAAGTCATTGATAAAAAAAAAGTCATTGATAAAAAATTTTAAAAAAAAGCGTGGGGGTCCCCCCAAATTCAATAACCAGGCCCTTCGGGTCTGCTATGGATATTAAGGGGAACCCCAGCCAAAAAAAAAATGGCGTGGGCTCCCCCCTCAAAATCCATACCAGACCCTTGAGGTCTGGGATGGATTTTAAGGGGAACCCCGGGCAAAAAAAAAATGGCGTGGGGTCCCCCTCAAAATCCATACCAGATCCTTATCCGAGCACGCAACCTGTCAGGCCGCAGCTAAAGAGGGGGGGGCGAGAGCGCCCCCCCTCCTGAACCGTACCAGGCCACATGCCGCCGGGTAACCAGATGGCCCCGCCCTCCGTTATAAAATACCTGTCAGGCGCAGCGAAGCCTCACACAGCGGGAGCCTCCCATTGCGCGGAGCGGCCCAAGAAGAGACGCCGACGCCATGGAAGAAGATGCCGGACGAGAAGACCAGAGCAAGAAGAAGCGGATCGAGGAAGAAGATGATGGAAGAAGATGCCGGAAGGAGAAGATGAAGAAACCGAAGGATGAAGAAAGGAAGAAGGAAGACCATAAGAAAGAAGATTTTAATAAAGAATTGTCAAAGACCGTCTCCTGTCTTTTTTACAATTTTTGACACTTTTTTGTGAAATGGTAGGGTACTTTTGTACCCCCTTACCATTTCACAATGGGGGGGCTGGGATCTGGGGGTCCCCTTGTTAAAGGGGGCTTCCAGATTCCGATAAGCCCCCCACCGGCAGCCCCCACAACCAATGGCCAGGGTTGTGGGGAAGAGGCCCTTGTCCTCATCAACATGGGGACAAGGTGCTTTGGGGGTCACAGACCCCCAAAGCACCCTCCCAATGTTAAGGGCATGTGGCCTGGTACGGTTCAGGAGGGAGGGGGGCGCTCTCGCCCCCCCTCTTTTTCTGCGGCCTGCCAGGTTGCGTGCTCGGATAAGGGTCTGGTATGGATTTTGAGTGGGACCCCACGCCATTTTTTTTTTTTTTTTTTGGCTGGGGTTCCCCTTATTATCCATAGCAGACCTGAAGGGCCTGGTTATTGAATTTGGGGGGACCCCCACGCTTTTTTTTTTTTTTTTTTTTATTTTTTATCAATGACTTTTTTTTTATCAATGACTTTCAATGAATGACTGTTATCTGTGTTACGGGAGCAGTCAATTCATTAGCCGCGAGTGATTTTAAATAGCATCCATTGTAACTAATAGGGTTCTTATGTTCACATGGACTTTAGGTCCGTTCGCGGGTTCTGGTGCGAACCGAACCCGGGGGTGTTCGGCTCATCCCTAATAAGGACAAGTAAAGACAAGAAAGAACAAGAACAAATATCAACAAGAAAGGACAAGTAAGGATAAGTAAAGACGAAAAAGGACAAGTGAAGACAAGAACGAGTAAGGACAAATATGGACAAGTGGCCCATATTTTGTATGATGACATGGTCACTCTAAATGGACAAAAAGACGGACATGGCTCCTGTGCAAATTCGCACCGGAGCCGCATCTGAGATGTGTGAACCGGCTCCATAGAGAGCCGGTCACATTCTCCTGCTATTGCGAATTGGATGCGAAGATCCCGTATCCAATTTTGTATGATGACATGGTCACTCTAATAATATTCTTATTCCCTTCTGTGACTCCATCTGGGAAATTTACGCTCAAATTCCATACAGTTTGTGTACTCACTGGAGTGACAGAAGACAGAAGGACGTTATGGCTGATTCACCCCAGTGTGGACAATGACCACAAATAAGAACCTAAAAGAAGAACAGCTTTGGCTGAAGTTGGGATTTAGCCTGAGTATACCTAATATCCAGAGGAAAATAATATCCTCAGGCTTGGTTCACACTGGATGCCGATGCGGCTCTCAGCAGGGCTGATGATTGGCCAAGCATGCACTGTGACCCTGCATGCTTGGCCAATCATAGAGCCAGCGGCGAGGAGAGCAATAATTGGCCACAGGCAGGATGCTCAGGGGGTTTAGTACACGCCCCCCACACTATATAAGGCCGCCGCGCCGGCGGCCTCATGTAGTGTGTTCCGGCGTTAGGAACAGTGACAGTGTACTGTACTGTACAGTGTCTGCTTGTGCATTATCTGCTTGTGATTCATCTGCATTATCTGCTTGTGGATTCTGAGGATTAGTGTAGGGAAAGAGGAAAAATAGGCAGGGATAGTTTATTCTTCTCAGTGCTGTTCTCAATCTCTACCAATCCAGCCATCTGCAGGAGTAGTTAGTGTGTTTGTGTGCTGTGTGAGAATAGCACAGCAGTAGCACACTAAACCACCTTACCCTGTATCTGCCCTGATGTCACCTAAGACAGCCATCTGCAGGAGTTAGTGTGTTTTGTGTGCCTCCAGCACAGCACAGTATACACCAACAGTCCATACATACATACATACATACAGTATATACCTACAGTCCCTGTCTTGTTTGCACCGCCTGCATACTGCGGTTCAGAATATATAGGGTTTTAGGTATAGGGTTTTATTTTGGGTGCGGGGTTCCCCTTAATATCCATACAAGACACAAAGGGGCTGGGGGGGGGGGGTGATGGGGTAGCCATGCCATTTTTCTCAAAGATTTTTGACATGACATGACATTAAAGCCGCAAGCAGTTTTAAATGGCTTATTTTTTTCCTTTACAAATGTCATTTTGTGCAGGGACAGTTCTAAACACGGGAAACACATGTCACTTCACAGGCATACTTTAGACACCCCCCAGGTACCATATTTAAAGGAATATTTCACTTTTTTTTTTTTTACTTTATGCATCATTAAAATGACTGCTCCCGAAAAAAAACTTATTTTAAAACTTCTTTTTGCATTGATACATGTCCCCTGGGGCAGGACCCGGGTCCCCAAACGTCTTTTATGACATTAACATGCATATTGGCCATTATAATTAGCACTTTAGATTTTGAACGTTCGCATCCATTGTAACTAATAGGGTTCGAACGTTCGCGCGATCTGTTCGCAGGTTCTGGTGCGAACCGAACCCGGGGGTGTTCGGCTCATCCCTAGAAGGAGGAATAGTGCTCCATTGTTGGTGCCAGTGGGAGAAAGTATTTCCAATTGTTGGTGTCATTGAGAGGAATAATGCCCTACCCCTGAATAGTTGGAGTAGAAGAAATTAGGCCCCCTGTTGGTGTCAATTGTAGAAACAGTGCCTGCTTGTTGCTGTCAATGGTGCCTTAAGGCCCCAAGGAAGACCTGCATAGAGCTGCAGTTTGGAGATCACTGCCCTAGCACCTCAATAGCCTGTAAAGAGCACTGACATTGGACAGGACTATGGCATTTGGAGGAGCTGCTAAAGCCTCATAGTTCTCGTATAATTGTATCTACTAAGATTGGATGGACTCTCTCTGCTCTCTCCATTCTGACCTTCTAGGAGTCCTGGGACCGGCCTGGTCTATTCTACTCACCACATAGAGGAAGGCTGCCAGGATCACGGCTTTCAGAGCGACCTCCATGTTCAGAGGGAAGTGGAAGATGACCTGAGAAGACTTCCCTTCCTTCTCTTTGGTGATGACAGCCACAGGCTGGGAGCCATCCATGCCGAGTATCTGAAGGGTAGAAGCAGATTACAATAAAGAGGAACTGCGGGCACATAGAAAAGACACACATGAATGCAGCTATTTTTTTTTCTTATTGATTTCAGCCTAGTAACTCTCCTGTACTGAAATGTCTTACTTACTGCACACTGTAAGCTTCTCACAATGTGCATTAGAAGCTACAGTAAGTCAGATAAAGCACGCCTCAGTTCCTGGCTGGAGGACATAAAGCACAGTTTAGCCCTTTCCTCCCCACCCCGGCTGTCCTTGGCCCACCCTTCTCAGTCATTGAATTTTGAGTAACGTTAATTTAATTAAAATATTGCTTATGAAGCCTACGAATATTTTGTATTTTTTTGTATGCAGGCAGCCAGCTGAAACTTGCAGCTTATCTATATATAACACAGGATTCCCACAGTACAATGGGTTATTTAAAGGACCAGCACTGCAGTAGTTGTCTCCTTTCAGGCTGTCTGTCAGTGAAACCATAGATAGAGTCATACGGAGTGAGGGGGAGGAGTTGCTGCTCTGACTTTTTGTGTGTGTAAGCTTTAGCTTGAGCTGCTGAGCTCTGTAAACAACAAGATTTGTTTTACCCAAGAGAAAGTAAGGAGGAGCTGAAAAACATGAATACAAAATATTTGTATGTGATATTTCATCATTACATTTACAGCCAGTAGGTGGCACTGTACGCTCCTTCTCACATATTTACTTGTCTGTTCTTAGCTGCTGTGTTGTAAAAGTCCGTTGTCTACAAAGCTCAACAGTTCAAGATCAAAAATAAACACAGGAGTGGGTAAGTCAGAGCAGTGCCCTTCTCGGTATGGCTCAGTCCAAGTTTTTCAATAAGAGATTGCCTGTCCAAGAGGTACAGGGGAGGAGCCAGTGCTCTCACACACTGCTGTGTATGTGTATATATTTTAGCTTGAGATTCTGCTTCTAGTTCCCTTCTGCTGCCCAACCCAGTAAAAACCTCACCTCAATAGTACTGTCATTCGTGGAGAGCAGAGATATAGGCAGATTGGAGCTGAACACCGGCTCTCCGTTCCCCCTCTCAATGGAAACATTCATATTGCTGGAGGAGGTGACGATCCTGACATTCCCGATGTGGTGAGCAGACTGATCACTAACTTTTAGCTGGGGGAGAAAATATAACATAACAATATAACATAACAATATAGCAACGATATACCAATATACCATAACAATATAGCAATGGTATACCAATATACCATAACAATATAGCAATGGTATACCAATATACCATAACAATATAGCAACGATATACCAATATACCATAACAATATAGCAATGGTATACCAATATACCATAACAATATAGCAATGGTATACCAATATACCATAACAATATAGCAATGGTATACCAATATACCATAACAATATAGCAATGGTATACCAATATAACATAACAACGATATACCAATATACCATAACAATATAGCAACGATATACCAATATAACATAACAATCTGTCCAATTTTCTCCTACTTTATCTACTTTCAGACGATCCCTGAAAACTCATCTCTTCAGAGAAGCCTATCTGGCATTTATCTTCTCAATCAGCACATCCCCTACAGTTATCACCTCCTGTATCTCTTGACCTTCCCTCTTAGATTGTAAGCTCTAAGGAGCAGGGCCCTCTGATTCCTACTGTATTAAAGAGTATTGTATTTGTACTGTCTACCCTCAAGTTGTAAAGCGCTATGTAAACTGTTGGTGCTATATAAATCCTGTATAATAATAATAATAATGTTTCAATGAGGCTTAGAAAGTGGGCAGTGCTGGAACCAGAGGACACACTGGTGCATTTGTGGAAGTTCACCCTGAGATGATATGAATACCATTATCTACAGTAATGTAGGTAGCAGGCAGCCTTATACCCAACATAGAAATCTGACCCGCTAGTCAATAATTTTATGTCCCCTGTCTAAATATAACCTTTTCATGTTCTTTAAGTTCTAACGATGAATGAACTCAGCTGCTTTATAAAGTTAGGAAGCTGCACGGAAACAAGATACTTACATAGGTTTTCCCTCCACAGCAGCCACCATCGGAGGTCAGGTAAAGGGAAACCACGTCCCTCTTGTATGGATTACGAAGGCGTAGGTTCAGTGAAGGTCCACAGCACTCCGACTCCCGCCGTACAGTGAACAGATCCTGCTCGTTCTTGGTCTGAAAAACTGAATGATGGTTAAGGTCAATGGTTTCTAAAGAGTTCCTCTAAACATAAAAGACAGACATTATACTGGGGAGCCTTATGTACTAAAGATGATCTTCCATTGCCGGCAAGGATGAGAAGCATTCACTAGACTCAGCCAATGACATCCTTCTTTCCTAAGCCCCATACACACGCGCAGATTATCCGAGGACCAGGTCGGTCGGATCATGTCCGTCATACTTTGTCTGATGTTGGTTTTGCGTACACACGGTCGGACAAAGTTGTCGGAAAATCCGATCATTCTGAACGTGGTGACGTTTGTTGCCTACGACGGGACTACGTAGAGGCTAGTAGCCAATAGCTTTGGTCTTGTAATGTGATCTGAGCATGCGTAGCACTTTGTCCGTCGGAATTCGCTACACACGATCGGATTTGGTGTGATCGGACTTTGTTGTCAAAAAATCTATCCAGCAGGAGATAGGACTTTGTCCGTCGGACAATCCGATGGAAACTGTCCGATGGTGCCTACACACGGTCGGAATTTCCGACAACATTGTCTTATAGGACAGAATCCATCGGAAAATCCGACCGTGTGTATGGGGCTCTACTCTGCGTCTGCCCCCTACACACATGGTGGTAGGTTAATGGTGTCTGAATTAAGTTGCACTGTATATACCTGTTACACGTCAACTAATAAACCATTTTAGGTATCATGTTTAAGTCTAGGTTCACATCTATGCGGTTGATTCGTTTTTCAGGCATATTTTGCATTTTTAACCGCTTGCCAACCAGCCGCCGCCATTTTACGGCGGCAGGTCGGCACGATCCCGAGAACCGTCGTAGCTATATGTGATCTGATAGCAGGCACGCGCCTGCTGCACTTCGGGGTTGCCGATGCTCGTGGCCGACGATGGTGATGACCGCCGGCCACGAGCGATCGTGAGCACGAGGGACAGAACACGGAAGTGTGTGCGTAAACACATAAATCTGTGTTCTGTTCTGAGAGGAGTGACAGATCGTGTGTTCCTATTAGCTAGGAACCACGATCCGTCACTTCCTCTAGGTCAGTCCCCTCCCCCTTCAGTTAGAATCTCCTCCCAGGGAACACACTTAACCCCTTGATCGCCCCCTAGTGTTAAAC
Source organism: Lithobates sylvaticus (assembly GCA_028564925.1). Lineage (NCBI taxonomy): Eukaryota > Metazoa > Chordata > Amphibia > Anura > Ranidae > Lithobates > Lithobates sylvaticus. Next base: position 49,504,423 of record CM053029.1, read on the forward strand.
CCTTCGCTGCCAGTGACATTTTTACAGTAATCAGTGCATTTTTATAGCACTGATCGCTGTATAAATGATCCCAAAAATGTGTCAAAATTGTCCGATGTGTCCGCCATAATGTCGCAGTCACGATAAAAATCACAGATGACCGCCATTACTAGTAAAAAAAAAAATAATAAAAATTCTATAAATCTATCCCTATTTTGTAGATGCTATAACTTTTGTGTAAACCAATCAATATACGCTTATTGCGATTTTTTTTACCAAAAATATGTAGAAGAATACGTATCGGCCTAAACTGAGAAAAAAATTGCTTTTTTAAAAAAAAAAAAAAAAAGGGATATTTATTATAGCAAAAAGTACAAAATATTGTGTTTTTTTCAAAATTGTCGCTCTTTTCAAAAATAAAAACCGCAGAGGCGATCAAATACCACCAAAACTAAGCTCTATTTGTGGGGAAAAAAGGACGTCAATTTTGTTTGGGTGCCACGTCGCACGACCGCGCAATTGTCAGTTAAAAGGACGCAGTGCTGAATCGCAAAAAATGGCCTGGTCATTCAGCAGACAAATTTTCCGGTGCTGAAGTAGTTAAACCCGCATTTTTTTTTTGCATTCTTGCTTGTATTATTCACGTTTTTTGCAAATAGACAATGCACTTTGCAAGTGCAGCTGCTCCAGAGCTTAGTAAATGAGGAAATGATTCACTTTGCAAAGAATACCCAATCCGGTGCAAGGAAAATAAAACACAGTATTTTTGCTTGCACATGATTGGGTGATGGAAGTCAGCAGAGCTTCTGCTCATTTACTAATCTCTGGAGTTATTGTAAATGTTTTTGGTGAATGGGTAGAGGTACAATGTATCCCATACTCATTCACATGGGGGCAGGATCTGGGAGCCCCCTTGTTGAAGGGGGCTTTCAGATTCCGATAAGCCCCGTGCCCACAGACCCATACCTCCCAACATTTTGAGATGGGAATGAGGGACACCTACTAGCAAATGTATGTTGGCATAGGACACGCCCCCCTGCCACACCCCCTTTAAGGAGAATTAACCAAGAAAAAAAAGTTTAATTAAATCCACATGGGTTTTTTTTTTTTTTTTAACCACTACTCATCCTTTATATTGGCTTTTAAAATTTGCAAATGCAGCAATTTAGAATTTGGATGAAAGGTTTAGCACTGGGAAACACTTTTTGAAAAAAAAAAAAAATTTCATTTTATATACAACTATATAGATCAGACCAAAATGAGGGACAAATGAGGGGGAAAGAGGGATGGAAGGAATTGCCCAAAATCAGGGACAGTCCCTTGAAATCAGGGACAGTTGAGAGCTATGCAGACCCCCACAGCCACTGCCCAGGGTTGTTGGGAAGATGCCCTTGTCCCCATCAACATTGGGGCAATGTGCTTTGGGGCAGGGATGGCAGAGCCACCCCCTTACCCCAAAGCACCCACTGCCCCATATTGATTGCATGTGGCCTGCTATGGTTCAGGAGGAGGGGCGATCACTCATCCCCTTCCTTTCCTGTGCTTCTGGGTTGCATACTCGGATAAGGATCTGGGGGGAACCTTGACACTGTTTTTTTTTTTTTTGGTGTGGGGTCCCCCTCCAAATCCATACCAGCAATCCACTATATACAGTGTTTTTAATCACTTCAATGCAGGATATTTTCACCCCCTTCCTGCCCAAGCCAATTTTCAGTTTTCAGTGCTCCTCGCACTTTGAATGACAACTGTGCGGTCATGCGACGCTGCACCCAAATTACATTTTTATAATTTTTTTTTCCCACAAATAGAGCTTTCTTTTGGTGGTATTTGATCACCTCTGCGGTTTTATTTTTTTGCGCTATAAACAAAAGACGAGCTATAAGTTTGAAAAAAAAAAACACAATATTTTTTACTTTTTGCTATAATAAATATGACAAATTTAAAAAAATAAATAAAAAATGTTCCTCAGTTTAGGCCGATACGTACCGATACGGATCTTCTAGATAATTTTGGTAAAAAAAATTGCAATAAGCATTTATTTATTGGTTTGCGCAAAAGTTACAAAATAGGGGATAGTTTTATGCCATTTTTATTATAATTTTTTTTTTACTAGTAATGGCAGTGATCTGCGTTTTTTATCGTGACTGCGATATTGCGGCGGACACTTCAGACACTTTTGACACCATTTTGGGACCATTGCCACTTATACAGCGATCCGTGCTATAAAAATGCACTGATTACTGTATAAATATCACTAGCAGGGAAGGGGTTAACACTAGGGGGCGATCAAAGGGTTAACTGTGTGTCCTAGGGAAAGATTTTAACTGTAGGGGGAGGGGACTCACAAGGGGAGGAGACTGATCAGTGTTCCCGTGCGCCCCCCAGACGGCCGGGAAGCCCAGGACGCCCGCCCAGGATGGGAGATCCCATTTGCGGACATCATATGACAATGGGCGGAATTGAAGTGGTTAAAGGGAAAAATAAAAAAAATAAAACACCAAACACTTGCATTTCAGGTGTGACTCCATTGAAGGATCTTCTGCAGGAAAAACATCCCCGACCCTTTAAAAAAAAAAAAAACGCAGCGGCCGCAAAACGCATAGATGTGAACGTTTACCATAGAAAACCATGTATCTGGAAAATGTAAAACGCACAAAAAAAGCGCACAGTTGTGAACGTAGGGTGAAAAATTATTTTATTTTAACTATTTTACCTGGCTCATTGATACCTACTCTAACTTACAGGCCACAAGTTTTGTTTTAGAACCTCTTAACATCAGTCACGTGAGCTAAAAAAAACATTTGGTTAGGTGCCGGCAACTGTGCCGGGAGCGTGCACCGCGCGTGCTCTCAGCAGAGCTGTATGCACAGCAATTCATGCAAATATGCGCCCCCTCTGCGCCAAGGCCCAGGCGCCAAGAGGCCACATATTTGCGTGCGGCCGCCACCAAGGGGTTAATATGCTATTTATACTGTTGGATATTTTTACATTCTCGGCAGCTACATTCTAGCTGTCTACTATCTTCGTGCAAGTTAAAAAAAGTTCTTGTATGCCATGTTTTGTAACTTAAAGCGGAGTTCCACCCAAAAGTGGAGGGGCGGGTACCTAGCTCCCACTTCCTAGTTGACCCCTCCCTCCCTGCAATCTTCTGGGACACGTCATAGGTCCCAGAAGATTGTCTGGGCACTGACAGAGCGCAGCGTGACATGGCGCGACATTGCCCCCCCCCCGCTCCCTTCTCACTGGCTGTGAGTGACTGCAGTGGGAGCCAATGGCATGTCTCAGACAATGAGGAGGGAGAGACCCAGAAGAGACGCTGCTCTCGGGCACATCGCTCAATCAGCTTTGGCCTCAGGTGAGTATTGGGGGGCAGTTACACACTGACGTTTTTTTTTACCTTCATGCATACTCTATTATCTTGGAATGGAACCTTCATTTCTGATGAGTATACGGGGACTTTGTTTACTGTGCTGATGGTAATGAGTGGAATTACTTCTTTAGTCTCCATGAATGGGTTGGACTGGGATATTTGTCCTCTTCCATGAAGACCATGGCCACTCATTAACAAGACTCGTGGCCACTCATTAAAATTAGAAGAAAATAGGTTTAACCTTAAACTACGTAGAGGGTTCTTTACTGTAAGAGCGGCAAGGATGTGGAATTCCCTTCCACAGGCGGTGGTCTCAGCGGGGGGGCATCGATAGTTTCAAAAAACTATTACATAAGCACCTGAACGACCACAACATACAGGGATATACAATGTAATACTGACATATAATCACACACATAGGTTGGACTTGTGTCTTTTTTCAAGCTCACCTACTATGTAACTAAAACTATAGGATATACACCAATCGTCAGGTCAATAGCTAAGAGCATTGGATGTGATGTCTACTCCTTAGTTTATATTAACCTTAGTATGGAGTTGTGAACAATGGCTTCCAAATCGCAAAAAACATATTAGGAGTTATGGATGTGGACTTTCATCTGTAATAGAGGGACATTCCGTTCCTTACAGGACGGAGATATCCTTTATATATAATGACTATTATTGTCCTCCTGAGCTGGGCTGGGGGATTTTTACTGATATTTATCATGGTGCGTTCTTTTGTATAATAAAGCAATTTGGGAACAATGATAATAAGCTTTTAGGTACTTTTTGCATACATACATTATATTACCAAACGTATTGGGACACTTGTCTTTATACGCACATTAACTTTAATGGCATCCCAGTCTTAGTACGTAGAGTTCAATATTGATAAAAAAATAAAAACCTATGTAATAGACTCTATGAACCATGAATAATAAAAATATATACAGTGTATATACTATATACACTATATTACCAAAAGTATTGGTCTTAGTCCGTAGGGTTCAATATTGAGTTGGCCCACCCTTTGCAGCTATAACAGCTTCAACTCTTCTGGGAAGGCTGTCCACAAGGTTTAGGAGTGGGGGGGGTGGAGCCAGCAGCCGGAGAGTGCATGGTGGTGTGAGAGGAGAGCTCTGCCACAGCGGAAAGAATATAGTGGCCCACAGCGAGCCTACGGCCATGAAAAGTATACCCCAGGCACGGGAAAACCCCGCTGACCAGGACTGAGGAAATTGACCGATTTCTTTCCTTCAGCCGCCGGCAGAGGAATCCAAGATGGCGCCCGCGATGTGAGAAGCGCCTCAGCCTCCCCTGCACATACTGACTGCAATCTATCGCCATCCAGGGGTGAGTCCTGTCCCTCAGCTCATCTGCTGCCACCACCCCCTTTTGAAAGCCCTGTAAAACAAAAAAGACGGCTCAGGGAGGGAAGAGACCCCCAAACTGACACAGAATCAGGGGGGGAAGTTATGGAGGAATCCTCCACATATGCCCAGCAGCTAGATGCATTTCCTACCGCAGGCCAGCCCATTCTAGATTCCACCATGAAAAAAAATGCTGCAGACACTGAGGGGGGCCCTCCAGCAGGACATAGCATCCTTTATGCATAGTACCAAAGTGGAAATGTCAGCATTCAGCAGCAGGGTGCAATATGTGGAACATAAGATGGAAGTATTTACAATTGCACACAATGAACTTGTAGATGCCCATTTTGATATTGATGATGAACTTAAAGCAATGCGCCTCAAAATGGCTGACATTGAAGACCGTGCACGCGGAAATAACATTAAGTTCAGAGGGATCCCTGAATCCATCAAACCGGCGGAACTGACTGCCTACCTCCAAAAGCTAATGACCACTGCTCTCCCATCTTTGAGCCCTGTGGATGTCATCATAGACAGAGCACATAGACTGCCTAAACCATCTTTTCTGCCTGATCAAATCCCCAGGGATGTCATAGCAAGAATTCACTTTTATTACAAGGTTTAGGAGTGTGTCTATGGGAATGTTTGACCATTCTTCCAGAAGCACATTTGTGAGGTCAGGCACTGATATTGGATGAGAAGGCCTGGCTCGCAGTCTCCGCTCGAATTCATCCCAAAGGTGTTCTATCGGGTTGAGGTCAGACCATTCACCCCTGTGTTGGCGCCACTGTGGAAAAGTAGTAGTGAAGATATTTGCCAGCACAACATGGAACGACATAAATAGCGTCAAAATGGGTAATTTATTGCATGATCACAACACAAGGAGAGTGCAACGTTTCGGAGTCACGCTGGACCCCTTTGTCAGGCATGTGAGGATCATCAATGTAGGGATCAAATATTCGTAAGCTGTGAGAGGCAAAAGGAATATTAGAAACTGGGCCACCCCTCAGCAAAATTTTTCTAATGGAGTTCCAGGCCTCCATAGAAGCTTGAATGGATAAAGTTCCCGGTAGGAGGACCTGCTGGTCTGTAGCTTGAGCCATCAATAATGAGGGCAGGTCACGGTTACGGAAAATAGTTTTTTCCATGTGAACCCAAAGTTTGTCGGAATGGAGACTTACCCAGGATTTCAACCGATCCACTAAAACCGGTGCATGATAATGTTTTAATACAGGTAAACCTACTCCTCAGGCAGACTTATGTTTAACCAAAGATTTATACGGAATTCTGGCTTTAGAACCATTCAATATAAATTTCTTAGATAGGAAGTAGTTCTGGACAGCCGCAATCCCCCAAAAAATATGCCTTTTATTCAAAAACTACAAACAAAAATTCATGCCACAGCAGAACAGGAAAGCTGACGCGTTTCACACTACAAACAGTGCTTAATCATAGCTAACAATCACAAAAATGAGAATTGTATAAATACTCTTTGTTGAGGCCCATGTGACCATACCCAGGGACCAGATGATTAATTAGTTAATTGATGAATTAACATGTGAACAGAATCTTATTCAAATGGCAACCAAGGGTTTCAACATGTGCTGTGAACATAAATATTTTTTAGTAGATATGTGCACACTGAAATATTCTGTTTCAGAATTTTGTTTTCTTCTGAAAAATGTATTTATTTAGTTACTCCCGAAATTTGTTTTTTATTTATTTTGTTTCGTTAAAAAATGCATTCGTCCAAAAATCCGAAATAATTAAGGTCGAATCTGTCATTGAAGGCTTATGGTGTCTGTCGAATGTTCAAAGAAGATTCGACGGAGCAGCTAAACTGTACAACGCCGCAATCGTACATTTCCGGTTGAATGTTTCACCTACAAGCTATAGTAGAATTCTAATGTTGTATGACACTAGTAATAATTATATTTATTAGTTATTATTACTAGTCAACCAACATTAGAATTCTTCTATAGCCTATGGGTGGAGCATTTGACCATAAATGTCCGCTCGCGCCGACTGCTTCGTCGAATCTTCATGTCGAATCTTTTCTCTCTATGTCGAATAATCTTGGACTAATAGAGTTAGGTTAGGCACATTCAACCTTTTTTGCTATTGTCTTTATAATGTTGAATCTTTTCTCTCTATGTCGAATATTTTCTCTCTATGTCGAATATTTTCTCTCTATGTCGAATAATCTTGGACTAATAGTGTTAAGCTGGCCATACACCTATAGATTATCTGCAGATTTTCTATGGTTAGATGGAAAAAGTGGGAGATTCCTCCATCCACACAGTTTAGCTAACATGGAGAAATCTGTTGCACTTTTTCCATCTAACCATAGAAAATCTGCAGATAATCTATAGGTGTATGGCCAGCTTTAGGTTAGGCACATTCAACCTTTTTTGCTATTGTCTCTATAATGTTGAATCTTTTCTCTCTATGTGGAATAATCTTGGACTAATAGAGTTAGGTTAGGCACATTCAACCTTTTTTGCTATTGTCTCTATAATGTCGAATCTTTTCTCTCTATGTCGAATCTTTTCTCTCTATGTCGAATCTTTTCTCTCTATGTCGAATAAACTTGGACTAATATTGCTAAGGTTAGGCACATTCAACCACAGGTTCGATGGACACAGATCGCTATTGTCAGTGTCATGTCGAATCTCCTATCTATATTGAACTTTTACAACGAAAATAAAGCATTTGTTTATGTCGGCTCTTTCGGTTTTTAAGATTCTGCACGTTCGTTACAGTTTGTAAATACCCGAAATTCAGACGAAAATGCATTCTGACGAAAACGAATGCACGTGTCTTATTTTTACCTCTAAATGTGATTGAAACAAAAATAAAATGTAAAATAAAGTGCCAAAATAGATTTATGTGCGAAAATGTTTGTGAAATGAAGGTAGAAGCCATGTGAATAATGAATAATGTAAAAAATGTGAAGAATTGTGAAAAACAGGTGAATCCCCGTGAAGATAATAAATATGTGTGTATATATATATATATATATATATATATATATATATATATATATATATATATATATATAAGACCCGCCTTCTATATCTTCTACCCCCCCCCCCCCCGACCTAAGAACAGGCCTGAATCTTTCTTTGCAGTGGGTGTTTGGGGCGAAGACTTCTGAACACATAGTTACATAGTAGGTGAGGTTGAAAAAAGACCATCAAGTCCAACCTGTGTGTGTGCTTTTATAAATGTCCTTTTGCTCTCGGACTGTTCTATACACGGGAAACATGCGCCACTTTACAGGCATACTATAGACACTCCCCAGTCACATTGATATACAACACGCTGATCGAGTGGATGGTCACTATTAACCCCTGGTGCGGATGAAATACGCTAAAGCCAAACACGAGAGTGGGAGGCATTGTGAGCTGGTGAGTGTACTCTTCAGAGGGAGAGGTGTCACAAGCACGCGGTGTGGTGGTTGATTAAAGATTCTTTGAAGATCCTGAAGATTTTTATTTGAAGATATACTTTGATTCACTTTATTTAATTTGGACTATTTTTGTATCACCTGTCACTGGGTGTCTTATACACACTTGTAATTAAGTAACTTATTTATATATCATATGTGTATTATTGTACTTTGAAATTTGTATGAGATTTTTTTACACTAGCGCTACTAGTTTTTCCTATTTATATTCTTAATTTTTAGGTTAAATTGCAGACTTTATATATATATATATATATATATATATATATATATATATATTATTTTTCTTCTTTCTTACATATACACATCTATTGACATTTGTATTCATACTTTCATTAGTATATACACACATAAAACTGATAGATGATAGATAAACTCTATCAGAATAATCTAGTGAAGTCTACCCGTAGAGATTAATGTTTATTCATTTATTTTAATTGAATATGTGGGAATATACGTATGATTATGTTTATCTACACTGGTTTATTAGTCATTAGTTATTTATATACTATTGGCCTACTTAACCACTTTCAGACCGGACCAATTTGCAGCCAAAGGACCAGGCCCCTTTTTGCGATTCGGCACTGCGTCGATTTAACTGACAATTGCGCGGTCGTGCGACGTGGCTCCCAAACAAAATTGACGTCCTTTTTTCCCACAAATAGAGCTTTCTTTTGGTGGTATTCACCCCTGCGGTTTTTATTTTTTTTGCGCTATAAACAAAAATAGAGCGACAATTTTGAAAAAAATGCATTATTTTTTACTTTTTGCTATAATAAATATCCCCAAAAAATATATAAAAAAAAAACTTTTTTTTTCCTCAGTTTAGGCCGATACGTATTCTTCTACATATTTTTGGTAAAAAAAATCGCAATAAGCGATTATTGATCGGTTCGCGCAGAAGTTATAGCGTTTTCAAGATAGGGGATAGTTTTATAGCATTTTTATTAATATTTTTTTTTTTTATTAGTAATGGCGGAGATCTGCAATTTTTTTTGTGACTGCGACATTATGGCGGACACATCGGACATTTTTGACACATTTTTGGGACCATTGTCATTTTTACAGCAATTGATGCTATTTAAATGCATTAATTCCTGTATAAATGACACTGGCAGTGAAGGGGTTAACCACAAGGGGGCAGTGTAAGGGTTAAGTATGCCTAGGGGTGTATTTCTTACTGTGGGGGGGCGTGACTGTCAGCTAGTGAATGCTGATCTCTGCTCCAATCACAGGGAGCAGAGATCGGCGTCACTAGTTGCTAGGCAGAACGGGGAGATGCTGTTTATCTCGGCATCTCCCCGTTCAGCCTTGCCGTGAGACGATCGCGGGGGTCCCTGCGGCGATCGAGTCCGCGGGGACCGCGATCGGACTCACGGGGGTCCCGACCGGCTTGGGAGCGCGCCGCTCCCGGCGCGCTCCCGATGGCATGGACAGGCTAAAGGAGGGACTTATATATACGCCCTCCTGCCTGTACGTGCCATTCTGTCGACGTATATCGCCGTGCGCCGGTCGGCAAGTGGTTAAACAAAGAGTATTTATACAATTTTAATTTTTGTGATTGTTAGCTATGATTAAGCACTGTTTGTAGTGTGAAACGCGTCAGTTTCCTGTTCTGCTGTGGCATGTATCTTTGTTTGTAGTTTTTGAATAAAAGGCATATTTTTTCAGAGTGCGGCTGTCCAGAACTACTTCCTATCTATTTGCTATATGCATTGCCAGCACCTGTGGCTTCTAAACTGGTGAAGAGATTTACTTTTGGTCGATCCTCCTGGAGCGGTGATATTCCCTTTCCATATAAATTTCTTCATGGATACATCAAGGTCATGAAAAAACTTGTTTGGGATAGGCATGGGAATGGTTCTAAATAAAATATAGCACCTTGGGTAGAATGAGCATTTTAAAATGCTGCAATTCTGTCTAGCCAGGACAGTTCATGATAAGCTATAGCTGTCATTTCCTTTTTTAGGGAGTCTTAAAGTGGAAGGAAGTTATTTGCAAACATTTTGGAAGATGGGGGTTGTAAGTTTAATTCCTAAGTAATTTAAGGTTTTGAATTCCCAAGAATAATGATACTTATTCCTCAAGTATTGAAGTGAAGAGTTATTAATACAGATAGGAAGAGCCGACGATTTGGTGACATTAACTTTATAATAAGATGCTTTACTAATATTTTCCAGTTCCATCTGGACAGCCTGCAGAGAAGGGACCGGGTTCTTCCAAGTTAATATGGTGTCATCAGCAAATAAACCGATCTTATGAACCAAATTCGCTACCTTTACACCATAGATCTGTGGATTTATTTTTATAGCTGTTGCCAGGGGTTCCATAATTAGTGTAAATATAATGGGAGATAAGGGGCACCCTTGCCTTGTGCCGTTCATAATTTTAATTGGATCAGAGAAGACATTGGAGGTATATACACACAGGCTGAGGGTTGGGAATATAAAGCCATAATTGTCATTTGTACAAACCCTGAAAGGTCAAATTTGTCAGGAACAGCTTGAAGGAATCCCCAGTGAGCCTTTTCGGCGTCAAGAGTTGAAAACACTGAGGGTTCTCTAAGGCCTTCAAGTAGGCCTCAGATCAAGCATCCTTCTAGTGCTGTCAAGAACCTGACACTCCTTTACAAACCCTACCTGATTCTCTTTAATGAGGGAGGGGGTAATATCTGCCAGTCTGTTTGCTAGAATCTTGGCATATATTTTAAGGTCTGTGTTTAAAAGGGATATGGGCCTTTTAGGGTGCGAAGGTTCCTTCCCCGGTTTTGGGAGGGTAATAATAACAGCGCTCAACATCTCCTGTGGAAAAGAGCCATAGGACAGCACTGCATTGAATACTGGGTTAAAATTTCACTAAACAATTTGTAATACTCCACTGAGAATCCATCCTCTCCCGAAGATTAGTTATTAGCCATGTTTTTAAGGACTTTCCTCGTTTTGGCTGTAGAAATAGTGGTGTTTCGTGAATTAAAAACTTTGCTGTCTATGCAAGGGAGAGGATTGGTTTTCTTTTTTTTTAATCAATAAGAATTGTATAGAAAAACAGCAATAAATCAGACACAGCACAGTTTGTAAGATCATATACATATTAGGCATAAGTTTGCAACCCTTGGTACGTAGCACTAAAATCACAAACACTCATTACAACCGCATACTATTTAGCTCAAACGCAAGACTAATTAAATTGTGGATTTCTGCAAAGGAGGACAATCCTGGGTGGGACACACGTTCCAGTGACTATCGTATGCCTTCTACAATAGTAGACCGTCCATAATTGGATCAGCCGGAGCTAGACCAGGACCCTCCAGCCAAGGCCCCCAAATTTTATTGAATTTGTTCACACTACCCCTGTGCTGATAAATGTATCTATTTGATTCATTCTTTCACTGTAGGGGGTTCCGTTGACTTCCAATGTCTCTAAATTAATTTCCTAGCCTGGAAAAGGGCCCTAGCTACCACTAGTCTAGAGGCTTCCACCTCGGGGGCATCTTCAATAATTCACAACAAGCATAGTTTAGAGTTTTCATTAAGACGGACCTGAAATACTCGGTTAATGGTTCCCATCACATCCTTCCAATAGATATGCAATTTTGGGCACCTTTGAGCCACATTTAGGGAACACCAGGGAACTGCGGCAAGTGCCTCCTCCCACTGGTCCTCCTCAAAAGCCCCAATGTAATTTTCCCACTTGGATATGACCCCTGTAGTACTGTCAGGGAGGAATTTATTGAGCAGCATGAACTAGCTGCACAATATAAAGCCTTTGTATGAGGTTTTTTCCCTCAAACAGTTGAAAATGGGTGTTGGACTCTGAGTCCACGAGTCGGTTCCCAGTTGGGTCTTGACAGCATGTTGGAGTTGGAAATAATAAAACAGCATAGAGGCAGGGAGTTCAAATTCCATCTGTAAAGTATGGAATGAGAATAATTTGCAGAGGAATGGCTTTTAAATATGTAGAAATATAGTCCTTAGATTGTAAAGTGAGAAATAATATTTTTGGAAAGCATTTGTGATATCTTTCAGGTGGTAAACTTTAGTGCCATCTACAGGATTATGTATGAAGGGTAAATTTGATGTCGCTTGTCTCTTTTAAGGGTGACCTGCAGGAGTTTATCAGCTTTATGACTTTGGGAATAAAATTTAGCTTTAACTTTTTTCAAGACTTTCTCATGGTTAGATATCAATAAAAGGCGGAGTTCCTGTCTACACCTAAGAAGGTCAGTGACGTTTTTTTTGTGGTAATAGAAGTCTTGGTTAGGGACTCTAATGTTTTCATTTTACCCAGTAAGGAATTTACAGCCTGCGTCCTCTGCCTCTTCTCTCTGGCAGCAATTTGGATCATTAGACCCCTTACAGCCTTATGTCATGCAGCCTTATTCGCACACCAAACATTAAACACATTAGAATCAGGAGTAGAATGAAGCTGAAAGTATTCTTGTATCTGAGGTTTAAGTTTATGCTGGACTCTTTCTTGAGACAGGAGAAATGTGTTGTTGCTCCACAAAGTAGATGGTCGAACAGCATGATCCTCTCTCAACATAACATAGACAGGAGCATGGTCCGACCATGTTAAAGAGTGAATGGTGGCACAAGATACTTTATGTAGCAGATAAAGGTCCATTAGACAATAGTCAATTCTTGAGAAAGATTGATGTGCTGACGAAAAAAAAGGTAAAGTCCTTTTCAGTGGGGTTGAGGCATCTCCAGACCGGCTTCGAGCATGAAGTGGCGCAAATGGCGGGTGTAAGATGATTTAAAAGCAGTGGTATCCAAAGTGGGGTCGAGGAAAGAATTAAAGTCTCCACACCATAGCACATGCCCTTGTTGCATTTGTTTAACTTTTTTTAACAGTTTTCGTAGAAAATGGGCTTGACCCGTGTTCAGGTTACCTGCACTGAGGCATAGACTTCTGTTATTACCTGCGGGTTTTGTGTGCTTTCAGAAAGTGTATCACACCTGCAGGATATAATAGAAGTCTATGGCAAAGTGTAGCTAACCTGCAGGAAAGACACAAGTGCACTGCGCTGCATTAGTGTGAAAGGCCCCTTCACACAATCGGTCCGACTCAATCGGGCCCTCCATTCACCTCTATAAAATGGCAGATGTAAACAGATTTGTGTCCTTTTACACCCGCCTACCTCCAATCTGATTCGAAAAAAACAAAACAGAAGGGGATCAATCCCCATTCGTCCGGGCGGATCGCAGGACCCATAGAGTAGAGTGGGCTGTGTCCGTGTCCGCTCTGCACAGACCTTCCTGCTCTGCTCATTGTGGCCCGCGACCGATTATCAAGTCGCTTAAGTGGCCCTCGCTCTTCAAAAGGTTGGGTACCCCTGGTGTAGATGGTGTTGTTGAGACTACACACTAAGGTCAGATATCGACCCTGAGGGTCCTCAGCAGAGTTATGTCTTACAAATGCTACTGAACTCTTAACAGCTATAAAAACTGCTCTTTTCTTCTCAGGAGCATTAGCCATCATCATGTGAGGGTAGTCCTTATTAGAACATTTAAGAGGATTGACCTTCAGGATGTGTGATTCTTGACTACAAAGAACGTCTCCTTTTAACTTTTTTGCTTCCATCCATAATGCCCTGCCTTTATATGGGCTGTTGAGCCCATGGGCATTGAGTGATACAATTTTAAGCACCATGAGGGGTATACTGGTTGCTGATCACAGCCCCCACTGTGTCAAACGGCCAAAGGTGGTAGAAAGGATATGTTGCAGTACTTGGAAGGTGGCTTGATGTAGGCAAAGTCCTTGGGTCACAAAATAGTTGAGGATGCAGAATAGTGTTGACAAATAGAAATGCACTCATAACCCTGTAATGAAAAGGAGGACAATCCGGTGTTCTTGGAAAAGGACAACAAAGAAATCACATAAAACCAGCCCACAACCAACAGTTGTGGGCTGGGAACTCCATGCAGAGAGCAGATAAGCCTCTGCAATTGACTAAATCTGCTTCATGAAAGAAGAAGGCCCGAAGGCTATATTAAATTTGCATCATCGGCGGTTTCATAATCGTGACTCATTCTGGAGGGAGAATGCTTTGAGTGGAAGGGTTCATCTTCAGGTGAAAGTAGGCCCCAAATCCTAGCAAGACAGAGGCCTTCCGCTATTGGGCAGCCGTGAAGTATTTGCCATCGTTTGTGATAAGCAACTTGGCAGGAAAGCCCCATCTATATACGATATGATGGTTGCGCAGGAGCTTCGCTACAGATTGCATTCATTTGCGCCATCGGCAGTTTCATAATTGTGACTCATTCTGGAGGGAGAATGCTTTGAGTGGAAGGGTTCATCTTCAGGTGAAAGTAGGCCCCAAATCCTAGCAAGGCAGAGGCCTTCCGCTATTGGGCATCCGTGAAGTATTTGCCATCGTTTGTGATAAGCAACTTGGCAGGAAAGCCCCATCTATATACGATATGATGGTTGCGCAGGAGCTTCGCTACAGATTGCATTCATTTGCGCCCCCTTATTGTGTGTTGGGTCAGATCTGTAAATAGCTGGAGATGGGCGTAAGGATCAGGCAATGGCGATTTGGGCCTAGCGAATTGTGTAAAATCAAAAAAAAACATCTTTGAAGTGGAAAAAATAAAATTTTGCAATAACATCCCGAGGCACATTATCAGGCAAGTAGGCTGGTTTTGGGAGCCTGTGAGCACGGTCTACCACCAATTCTCTCTCTGGGGTATCCAGGAGAAGAGTATCACTCATCTGTTGTATAGACCGACCAAGATCTGCAGATGACACTGTTTCAGAGATCCCTCTGAATTTTACATTATTCCTGCGAGATCTGTCCTCAAGACCTGCCAGTTTAATCTTAAGAGCTGCAATTTCCTCATCATTTTTCATTATGGGCATCAACTAGCTCATTGTGAGCAGAGGCATACTTCCTCCATTTTGTTCTCAATAGGATGCACTCGGTCCCCCAGCTCCGAGACCTCAGCTTTTACTTTCAGTTCCATAAAGGAGACCATGTCTCTGTGTAATGAGCCCTTTGAAGATATCAGCATATCTTTCAAAGTAGTGTCCATTATTGGCTGACTTCCAGTTGGAAATTCCTCCAGAATCTCCACCAGCTCCCTTGTGTCATCCCTGGAATTAACCTCCTCTGCCATGTGCTCACCTGCTCCAGGACGATCGAGGGCATGCTTTGGCTTGTTCTTTAGAGGGCTTGAGAGAGGTTTGCTGCGGGGGGATGAGCGGGCAGATCCTCTCTGTGACCTGCTTGGATAGCCGTCTCCTCCTCTCCCTCTGCTTGGTGATCCGCTGCCTGTGTAGACCAGAAAATGTCTGGCGCCATCTTGGGCTGAGAGAGAGAGTCAGCCGAGAGGAAGAAATCTGGCAGCTTCCTCTGCCCCTCTCTCATCTTTCTCTTCCCCATGTTGTGCCTGGAGGAGCTGGGTCCAGAACGGGCATGGATGGTGGAGATTATGCTACCCCACATTGCTGCAAAGCTCTCCACAATAGACGGTGGCCCCGGAGCTCGGCTAAACAGTGGCCATCTACAATAGCAGCTGTTTCCGCCCCCCTGAACTCAGATTTAAAGGTGGACTCCAGGCAGATAAACACAGAGCAATGTGGCTCTGTAATCAATAATACATCTTTACCAGTCCCCGCCTGCCCACAGTACATTTACTGCTGGCGGGTGGCACGGGTAGGCTGGATCACCTACATGGACACAGCCGATTGCGGCTCCCGGTACCCAACCTGTTTGAGCAGCCAGGGTATCACATGGTCGCTATGCGATCACATGATGAAAAAGAGTTTCATAACAGCTTTGCTTATTATTGTGATTTCTGTGATTGTCCCTCAGCTATCACATGGTATCTGGGCCAATCACATCGCCCTGAACCATGTGATATCTGTGGACAAATCACAATAGTAAGCACAGCTTTTATGAATGTAACCTATTCATGCCAGATCAAAACATTGCTATTACAGTGATCAAAGTTTTAAAAAAAATGTTTAAAAATCCCTAAACACCCTCCCCCCCTTGGAGTATTACAGTGTCCCTTTGGTAACACTGAACCATTTTGATAAAAGTATGTTTAGAAAAAAGAAAAGTAAAAAAAAATGAAGAAGCAAAAAAAAGAACATGTTTAAAAGAGTTGTTAAAAAATGTAATTTAAAAAAAAGATGTATTTATCTGTTTTTCACATACTGTCACCAGTCAGTGACACTAGTCATATGATGAGGCTGTACTGTACTGGTGACAGTATGTAAACAAATAAGTGAAGTCCATGGCAGCCTGGGCTCACAGGAAGTGATTGCCAGCATCATTCATCCCAAAATACAAAGGGCATCTTGTAACAAAAAATTATTTCTGCAGGTCACAGCTCTGGATTAAGGGCGTGTATTGCGTCAAAAGTGTTTTTTCATTTTATCTTTTAATAGGCTTTTCTTCTTCTTTTTTATTTTTTATTGTTCTGCTTTGACTTCTTTTGCAATGCTTTGTTTGTCAAGAGACGTTTGTTCTTCTATAAAACAAACAACCAGCACAAAGAACAGGAAGCTCTATAATACTCTATAAAAATCTCCATTTATTCCCTTCTCTTACCTTTATCCTTTAATATCACTTCTTCCAGCTGAAAGTAAATAAAG
Source organism: Lithobates sylvaticus (assembly GCA_028564925.1). Taxonomy (NCBI): domain Eukaryota; kingdom Metazoa; phylum Chordata; class Amphibia; order Anura; family Ranidae; genus Lithobates; species Lithobates sylvaticus. The sequence continues at coordinate 49,521,215 of CM053029.1, forward strand.
AAATGTGTTATATAAAGTTATTATTTTGGTGATACAGTATTTTTCTTAATTTTTTTCTTTATTTTTCCTGTTTCTGTGTTATGCTTTTATAGATCGTTATATTTTGTGAATGTGTCTCTTATTTTATTTATTTGTAAGTTACTCTACCCGAAACTGATGTTCCGGTTATAGTGAACTCTGGGGGTCTGGAGCAACCACAGGCATCTTATATTTTTCTATAATTTCAATAATAAAATGTTTGTCTCTTTGATAGAACAGCTCTTGTGTTCCCCCAAAATGTGGTATTTCAGTGTTTGATAGATGCTGGAGAGGCATTATGAGGGGTTGCCATCATCTCTGTGCTGAATTCCCAGGTCTGAACACCCGCTGTGTCCATTACGAGGGGTTCCCATCATCCCTGTTCTGAGTTCCTGGGTATTTATACCTGCTGTGCCCATCATGGAGAGTTCCCATCATCCCTGTTCTGAGTTCCTGGGTATTTATACCTGCTGTGCCCATCATGGAGAGTTCCCATCATCCCTGTGCTGAATTCCCAGGTCTGTACACCTGCTGTTCCCATTATAAGGGGTTTCCACCATCCTTGTGCTGAGTTCCTGGGTCTGTACACCTGCTGTGTCCATTACGAGGGGTTCCCACCATCCCTGTGCTGAGTTTCTGGGTCTGTACACCTGCTGTGCCCATTATGAGGGTTTCCACCATCCCCGTATTGAGTTCCTTGGGTCTGTACACCCGCTGTGCCCATTATGAGGGTTTCCCACCATCCCTGTGCTGAGTTTCTGGGTCTTTACACCTGCTGTGCACATTATGAGGGGTTTCCACCATCCCTGTACTGAGTTCCTTGGGTCTTTACACCCGCTGTGCCCATTATGAGGGTTTCCTACCATCCCTGTGCTGAGTTTCTGGGTCTTTACACCTGCTGTGCACATTATGAGGGTTTCCCACCATCCCTGTGCTGAGTTCCTGGGCCTGTACACCTGCTGTGCCCATCATGGGGGTTCCCACCATCCCTGTGCTGAGTTACTGGGCCTGTACACCTGCTGTGCCCTTTATGAGGGTTTCCCACCATCCCTGTGCGGAGTTCCTGGGTCTGTACACCTGCTGTGCCCATTATGAGGGGTTCCCACTATTCTTTCATGATTTTTTTTTATTATGGAGAATTCAACAGGAGGTGTTGGGGCCCACAAAGGTTGGGAAGGACACCCACAATCCTGAGGTGGGCAAGAACAAAGTCTGGGATTACGTTCTAGTATGACTGTGCCCATGTGCACAAAGTTAGCAACAGAAAGACATGGTCTGATGAGTTTGGGGTGGAGGAACTGAACACCTTTAGAATGAATTGGGACACTGATTGAGAAGAGAAGATCCGATTATCAGGTCTTCTCCCCCAACAGCAGTCCCTGACCTCACAATGCTCTTTTGGCTGAATTGGCAGAAATTCCCACAGCAAAAAAAAAGACATGTCAGCACCCCACCACCACCCTCCTATAGCTTGCCGTCTTACCGACCTCTACAAGACACTCTAGTCCTGGTGGCACTATAGCGGTAGATTTGGAGAAGGTGGAGCCATTCTGCCATTGGGGCTGAGACTGGATAGGTTCAGGATATCCTGTAACAACAAACAAAAATAATACTGTGCAGCAAAATTATTGGAGGTTTCTACAGCAAAAGGGGTTAGAACCCCTGTCAAGTTTTTATCTTTATCTTTTATCTTTATCTTTATTCGTTCTGGCTTTTGTCAAAAAGTGATGAGAAATCCAAAATTTTACAGCTGTCACCAGTACAGCAACATAGGGGAATCTTCCAGTGGGGACAGTGATCCTTTTGACAGTTGACTAACAGGGGATTTCCACAGCTGAAGTGTAAACTGCTTATAGTTTGCCCTTGTGTTCTCGTGTCCAGATTCTGATAAGCCTTGCACCCACAGGCCCCCACAACCACCGAGCCAGGGTTGTGGAGAAAAGGCCCTTCTCCTCATTAACAAGGCGATATGCCATGTGGGGTCTGAGGTACCTCCCATGTTGAGGGCATATGGCCTGGTATGATTTGAGGGGGATGGGTGGACACATTCCCACCTCACTTTTCTAGCCTGCCAAGCTTAGATAAGGGCCTGGTGTGTATTGTTTGGGGGGTGGGTGGGCCTCAAGTTATCTTTATTTTTGTGTGGGGTTCTCCCGAATTTAGGGAGGACCTCATGCCTTTTTTTTATTTTTTTTTATATAACAACTTGTGTGTATAATGTATAATGCGAGGGATATTTATCACATGTATAATGTGTGGGATTTGTATTACATGTTTAACATACAATGGGTATAGAAAAGAATCACCTCCCTTTAACCACTTGCTTACTGGGCACTTAAACCCCTCTCCTTTCCAGACCAATTTTCAGCTTTCAGCGCTGTTGCACTTTGAATGACAATTGCGCGGTCATACAACAATGTACCCAAATAAAATTTTTATAATTTTTCCCCCCAAATAGAGCTTTCTTTTGGGGGTATTTGATCACCTCTGCGATTTTTATTCTTTGTTAAAAAATTTTAAAAAGACAGAATTAAAAAAAAAAAAAGATATATTTTTTAAATTTTTTTTTTATAAAAATATAAAATGGGTAATTTTTGTCCATCATTGATGTACGCTGATGAGGCAGCAGTGACGGGCACCAATAGGTGGCAGTGATGGGCACTGATGGGTGGCAGTGATGGGCACTGATGGGTTACACTGACAGGCAGCACTTTTAGGTGGCACTGATTGGCAGCACTGGTGGGCATTGATAGGTGGCACTGGTGGCCATTGACAGGTGGCACTTGTGGGCATTGCAAGGTGGCACTTGTGGGGATTGCAAGGTGGGACCGATGTCCCTTTAAGATAAGCCGGTGATCGGCTTTTTTTTTCTCCTCAGCTATCAGCGTGAGGAGAAAAAAAAAACGATCACCGAGCTTTTGTTTTTATCATGTGATCAGCCGTCATTGGCTGACAGCTGATCACATGGTAAGGGGCCGGGGCCCGCCCCTTACTCGGATCGCTGATCACCCGAGTCTCAGTGAAAGGTTTTCCGTCAGAAAAATTAAGAACAGGTTCTCAATCCAAAGTCCGTCGGAAATTCCGACAGAAAAAGACCGATGGGCATACACACGGTCGGAAAATCCGATGAGAGGCTCCCATCGGACTGTTTCCATCGGAAATTCCGTCCGTGTGTACACGGCATTAGAATATTAAAAACAAGAAAGTGGAGCGGAAATATGTCCCGGATATGCCCGTCTATAATGCATTGCCCTTAGCGTAAAGTTATTTGCTGAGAAGTGGCCTAAAAACCTCGGAGAGGATCAGCGCCCAATATGGCTGAAGTCAAAGAGAGAAAAGTCCTCATAATGGTTGGATTGGTGCTTATTTATTCACAGGTAAGTATAGCACACTCAGAAATAAATGGCCACTTAAACAGTACAGGCGATCGTATGGGAACACATTCCGGCACTCCACATGATTGATTTTCTTACATACCCCCGAAGAAGGAGATGAAGAAACGCGGGGCTCCCACCATCCCTGTGCTGTGCTCATTATGAGGGGCTCCCACCATCCCTGTGCTGTGCTCATTATGAGGGGCTCCCACCATCCCTGTGCTGTGCTGACTTCCTGGGTTTTTTAACTGCATCATAACGAATAATCGTAATTAACGAACATTCTTATTTTGTCCCATTCTGAATCTCCCATCGACCACCAGTACCAGTCTCCCACTCCCATATTAAAAAAGGTAATTTTCCCAACCCTCACTCAGCAGCAGAAGAAAACCTCTGATTGGTCAACAAAGCACCAGTCACGTTTCCGCTGTAACGGAATTTGGATCCGAAATTTGTAAACAAAATTTCGTATAAAATTCGGAAGCTTAGCAATTCGTATTTCGGATCCTCTCGAATGTACGAATTTACGAAAATTCGTACGAATTTTCGATTCGTACGAAACTAATCGCACATGTCTACTTCAAGGTGCGTTTTGGCAAAGCTCAGTGGTGACTGCATGTGGCCTTTCTTGAGAAGTGGCTTTTTTCTTCCAACCCTCCGATACAAGCCACATTTGGCTCTTTCACCCAGTTTGGAGCGACGTCCTGATCCAGACAGGGTCTGTGTTGTACCCAATACCTTCCACTTCTTAATAATAGACTTCATTGTGCTTCTAGGCATTGATAAAGCCTTTGATATGTTTTTATATCCATCTCCTGACTTGTGCCCATCCACATCTTTATCCCGGAGATCCTGGTGACATTGCCTTACCACCCATAGTTGATTGTTTGCTTCAGTTGCACTACCAGGGACTGAAATGCTCCAGGAAAGCTCTTTTCATGCTGAGCTAATCAAAATGACCACAGCTGATCACAGTTGAAAGGCAATCCGCTTTGTGTGCCATTGAGAAGGTGATTAGCTACACCTGATTGAGTTTACAAGTCATTTTTAGGAGGGGGTGATAATTTTTCAAACTCAGTGATTCTGTTTTTGAATGATCTTTATTTTTTTTCTGACATACTGGTGTTCTATCTTTCACTTGGATGTTATAAGTTGCATTGAGTAAATACAGCTGAATAAAACAAAAACTGTGTCGGTCTTCAGTTCAGGCAGCAAAGCAACTAAATGTGATTATTTTTTATTTTTTTTGGGGGGGGGGGGGGATTTTCTATGCCCACTATACAGGTATACAGGATATGTATTTTTATATTATTTTTACTATGCAAAACTAAAATTCTAGTCCTTACCTGCAGACATGTTTTCCTGAAGACGCAGTCAGAATCTATTTCTGGCACTAATAAGATAAAATAAAGATGATCAGTATGACAAGAAGTATTTACATTTTCAATAAATTTATTCTTAATGGCGCCCCCACCCCAATGCACCAAGTACCATGTTTCGGCGCAACATGATTTTAAAAAAGGGTCATGCACTTCTTCTGTGTGATTTTTGTGCATAGGCCAGAACATTGAAATCAATGGGCTGCCTTAAACGGAAAACTCAGAATCACGTAAAAACAGGCAAGTACTGTCACATATAAATACACTATATGGTCATTAATTACCAGGAGTGCATTATGTACAGAGTGCAAAGTTCAGGAAGGAGGTTACACACAGATTGCAGAGTTCAGGGAAGGGGTTACACACAGACTGCAGAGTTCAGGGAGGGGATTACACACAGACTGCAGAGTTCAGGGAAGGGGTTACACACAGACTGCAGAGTTCAGGGAAGGGGTTACACACAGACTGCAGAGTTCAGGGAGGGGGTTACACACAGACTGCAAAGTTCAGGGAGGGGGTTACACACAGACTGCAGAGTTCAGGGAGGGGGTTACACACAGACTGCAGAGTTCAGGGAGGGGGTTACACACAGACTGCAGAGTTTAGGGATGGGGGTTACACACAGACTGCAGAGTTCAGGGAGGGGGTTACACACAGACTGCAGAGTTTAGGGATGGGGGTTACACACAGACTGCAGAGTTCAGGGAAGGGGTTACACACAGACTGCAGAGTTTAGGGAGGGGGTTACACACAGACTGCAGAGTTTAGGGAGGGGGTTACACACAGACTACAGAGTTCAGGGAGGGGGTTACACACAGACTACAGAGTTCAGGGAGGGGGTTACACACAGAGTGCAGAGGTCAGGGAGGGGATTTTTTTTTTTTATGTATTATAGCAGAAAATAAAAAAAACATTTTTTTTGTTAAAAATTGTTTTTTTTTTTGTTTATATCGCTAACAAAAAAAAATGCAGAGGTGATCAAATACCACCAAAAGAAAGCTCTATTTGTGGGGAAAAAAAGGACATCAATTTTGTTTGGGTACAGCGTTGCACGACCACGCAATTGTCAGTTAACCACTTTATGACCAGCGCACGACAATGTATTTCCCTTTTTTCGAAGAGGGATATCTCGATAACGGCAGCAGCTGCTGCCACAACCGAGAAGTCCATCTCTTCAGGCGCCGGTCGTGTTTACGATAACGTCACTTCCGCCCATACCTCCTAAAGGCACATTTTTTCAATATCATTTTTTCAAATTACATTTTTTTTTTTTTTTTGCATTTAAGTCCAAATATGAGATCTGAGGACTTTTTGACCCCAGATCTCATATTTAAGAGGACCTGTCATGCTTTTTTTCTATTACAAGGGATGTTTACATTCCTTATAATAGGAATAAAAGTGACCCAATTTATATATTTTTTTTAAAAATCAAGTAAAATAAATAATAATAAAAAAAAATGTTTAAAGCGCTCTGTCCCAACGAGCTCGCGCGCAGAAGCGAACGCATACTTGAGTAGTGCCCGCATATGAAAACGGTGGTCAAACCACACATGTGAAGTATTGCCGCGATCGTTAGAGCGAGAGCAATAATTCTACCTCTAGATTCTAGCCCTAGACCTCCTCTGTAACACAAAACATGCAACCTGTAGAATTTTTTTTTAATGTCGCCTATGGAGATTTTTGAGGGTAAAATTTTGACGCCATTCCACGAGCGGGCGCAATTTTGAAGCGTGACATGTTGGGTATCAATTTACTCGGCATAACATTATCTTTCACGATATATAAAAAAATTGGACTAACTTTACTGATATCTTATTTTTTTATTCAAAAAAGTGATTTTTTTCCAAAAAAAGTGCGCTTGTAAGACCGCTGCGCAAATACGGTGTGAAAAAATATATTTATAGTATATAGTATTGCAACGACCGCCTTTTTATTCTCTAGGGTGTTAGAAACCCCAAACATTATATATTGTTTTTTTTTCTAAGTAATTTTCTAGCAATAAAACCTGTTTTAAACATGTAAACACCTAAAATCCAAACCGAGGCTGGTCTTAAAGTGGTTAAAGCGACGCAGTGCCGTATCGCCAAAAAAATGGCCCGGTCAAGAAGGGGGCAAATCCTTTCCGGGGCTGAATGGGTTAAGAATGATCATTGATGAAAGGCGAGAGCTTGTTGGGCCGGATTTTCATCTTCTAACTTTGTACTTTGGACTGCAATAAAAAGGAAATAAAACGCTGTGAGCGTCTCGTGTCATTTATCTTCTTGTTGGACAAGAAGTGTCTAAAAGAGGCTGCAGGAGATACAATAAGCATTCAAATAGGAGAAAACAGCATTTTAGAAATTAAAAATGGCAATTATTTATGAGTTAAAGTGCTTTAGTAAAACTAAATCGTCCAGTCGGGGTTTATGTCTACTTTAAAGCTCCAGGGATTTATTTATTTTTTTAATAATAATGGGAGCCTCCAGCCAAATAACAAAAAAAAAATAAAAAATTTGGGGTCCAATATTTCTTGAAAGTCTCCCCCTGCAGTACTTTTTTTTCACCACAAGGTGTCCTCGGCCTCCTGGGTAAAATGGTGCCAATCACAGAGCAGGTGCTGTCAGCGTTTCAAAGATGGGGATCTACAGATTACATTTCGGGTGTGGCAGAGGGGGGTGGAGGAAATTTGGTTCGCAATGATGAGTGCCCAAATCAGGCATGGCAAATAATGGGCCGGACACGGGTCATATAATCTGGGTGGTCTGGTTGAAGACTGGACAGGTGGGAATTCTGATGACCCCCCTACACTGCACCAATGGATAAGTGGAGGATCAGACTGCTAGATTTATCATTGGTATATTAGCTGTTGGTTGGCGCCATTTTTTTTTTAGGTCGTATTCACATTTCTGCATTGTGGTAACTCTTGTGCGCAATGATTGCAATGCGTGCCAACCAGTGGCGGTGCTTCCATAGAGGGCACAGGAGCGCCGCCCCCTCTCTCTCCTGCACCCGTCAATCTTCAATAGATAGATTCATGCATGCTCATGTGTACGGGCAGAGCCGATCCGCCCTATAAGCTAAGTACGCCAGCTGCGTAGGGCCCCTCAAATTACTTGAGGCCCCGCCTGTCAGCCCGCCCATCGTTTGCATTGCTTTAGAATTGTTAGCTCTGTCTAGTTTGAGTCCCTGCATTTTCAACATCTTCTGTCCCCGCCCACTGGCCCGCCCACCTTCTATCAGACCTGTAGAATATAGTCTAGGAGGGAAGTGCTACAGGTGATGGGCGGGGAGGGGAGGCTCTCTGGGGACCCTGATGTTAAGGGAGATTCTCTGGGGACCCTGATGTAAGGGGAGATTCTCTGGGGACCCTGATGTAGGGGGGGCTCTCTGGGGACACTGATTTAAGGGGGGCTCTCTGGAGACCCTGATGTAGGGGGGGCTCTTTGGGGACACTAATTTAAGGGGGGCTCTCTGGGGACCCTGATGCAGGGGGAGGCTCTCTGGGGACCGTATTTATCGGAACGCATACGTGAGTAGCGCCCGCATATGAAAACGGTGTTCAAACCACACACTCACATTAGGTTGATTAGAAGGGAGTATGGCTCTTAAGAAGCCTCGTACATTTTTATTTATTTTGAATTTTTTGGGGTTTGGTGTTTAAGAGTGAGAAGCCTCTTAATTTATTATATCTTTATAATTTTAATTTTTGAAAGGGGAACACGATCAGATGGGTTTTTGGTGGAGGGAGGGATGTTAAGCACAATGAACACATTATATTTGGAGGAAGAGGAGAGAGGGGAGGGGTGGAGGGTCCAATTAGGACCAAATTATTTATTTTTATTTTTTATTTTTTTGTGTGTTTATTGTCTTTTTTTTTCTGTTTTCTTTTGGAGAGGGGGAGATAGGGGTTACGGATAAAGATGCATCTATTTTGATGAATATGTGAATGTTTGTGATATGAAGCCTGTTTTAATGGATATGTGGAAAATTAATAAAAACTTAATTACAAAAAATAAATAAACCACACATGTGAGGTATTTCCGGAATCGTTAGAGCGAGAGCAATAATTCTAGCCCTAGAACTCCTCTGTAACTCAAAACATGCAACCTGTAGAATGTTTTAAATGTCGCCTATGGGGATTTTTAAGGGTAAAAATTTGTCGACATTCCACGAGCGGGCGCAATTTTGAAGAGTGACATGTTGGGTATCATTTTACTCGGCGTGACATTATCTTTCACAATATAAAAAAAAAAATTGGGATAACTTTACTATTGTCTTATTTTTTAATTCAAAAAAGTGTATTTTTTTCCAAAAAAAGTGACCTTGTAAGACTGCTGCGCAAATACAGTGTGACAGAAAGTATTGCGACCGCCATTTTATTCTCTAGAGTGTTATAAAAAAAAATATATATATATATATATATATATATATATATATATATATATATATATATATAATGTTTGGGGGTTCTAAGTAATTTTCTAGCAAAAAAAGCATTTTTTAACTTGTAAAGAACAAATCTAAGAAAGAGATCTAGAGACGTTAATGATATAAGCGAGTCAGAGAATGCAACAGCCAATCAGAGAGTGCGGTGAGTACCTGTAAGTAGCGTCTGGGTGTAGATTGTCAGCTCCTGTGTCTCATTTCTCCGGGGATGTGTGCGGAATGACAGATCTGGAAGTCAGTCTGTGTTTTCCTCTCCTCTGACCCCTCCCCATACCAATAATTTTTATATTTCATAATTGTGATTGCGTAATGTTGCTCTGCAGGAAGACGTGTTTGTGGGCTGTGATCATAAATTGTATGATTGCCAACAGATGACTTCACCCAACACATCCCAGGGAATACAGGGGTCACCGCACCCGGGAATTCCCCTTCAGCAAGACCTGTTTTACCCGCTTGCCAACCAGTGGCGTCTCCAGCTTTCTTATTTAGTGGGGGCAGGTACAAAAGTAGGGGGGGGGGGACTATAAAAATGTGTGTATATATATACACACACACAGCCTTGAAAAAGTATTCATACCTCTTGAAATTTTCTACATTTTGTCATGTTATTTATTTGGGATTTTATTGGGATTTTATGTGATAGACCAACACAAAGTGGCACATAATTGTGAAGTGGTAGGAAAATGATAAATGTTTTTCAAAATTGGCACCCGGGGCGAATCCTATATCTGGCAACACCCCCCCCCCCCCCCAGGTGGACAGGCAGGCTGCGCACCGCACGTCGATGTCAGGTGACATTAGGGTAGGGTAGTTGGCATGTTAGGTGATATAGAGCAAGGTTAGGTAATATACAGTTGTGTCAGGTTAGGTGATATAGAGAAAGGTTAGGTGATATACGGTAGTGCCAGGCTAGGTGCTATACAGTAGTGCCAGGCTAGGTGGTATACAGTAGTGCCAGGTTAAGTGATATACAGTAGTGCCAGGCTAGGTGATATACAGTAGTGCCAGGTTAGGTGATATACAGCAACGCCAGCTTAGGTGATATACGGTAGTGCCAGGCTAGGTGATATACAGTAGTGCCAGGCTAGGTGGTATACAGCAGTGCCAGGCTAGGTGGTATACAGTAGTGCCAGGCTAGGTGGTATACAGTAGTGCCGGGTTAGGTGATATACAGCAATGCCAGCTTAGGTGGTATACAGCAGTGCCAGGCTAGGTGGTATACAGTAGTGCCAGGTTAGGCAATATACAGTAGTGCCAGGCTAGGTGGTATACAGTAGTGCCAGGTTAGGTAATATACAGTAGTGACAGGTTAGGTGATATACAGTAGAGCCAGGCTAGGTGATATACAGCAATGCCAGCTTAGGTGGTATACAGCAGTGCCAGGATAGGTGGTATATAGTAGTGCCAGGTTGGGCGATATACAGTAGTGCCAGGCTAGGTGATATACAGTAGTGCCAGGTTAGGTGATATAAAGTAATGCCAGGCTAGGTGGTATACAGTAGTACCAGGTTAGGTGGTATATAGTAGTGCCAGCTGCCAGGCTAGGTGATATACAGTAGTACCAGGCTAGGTGGTATACGCTAGTGCCAGGTTAGGTGGTATACAGCACTGCCAGGTTAGGTGGTGTAATGGTGATTTCTACCTACCCACTTATATGCCTAAAGATACATAAAATAAGTGATTAAAACATTTTATCTATATAAGAATCAATTACTGAGGTTGCCGCTATTATGGATAGAATTAAAACGAATGATAACTGTGCGAAAAGAATAACAATACAAATAGGAATATTACTATAAGGCTGCTTTCACACTGGGACGTCAGCGGTAAAGCTATTTTTACCGGCGTTTTTTTTGCGGAGGTTTTAACCCCCGCTAGTGGCCAAAAAAGGGTTAAAATGACCCGGAAAGCGACGACAATTTTCAGGAGCTTTTTTTATCCCAAAAGCGCCGGAAAAACGCCCCAGTGTGAAAGGGGTCTAATGGACATACAAAAGCTATCAGTATATCAGGACAAATTGTAGGACAGGAAAAGTTACATAAAAGATGAAGTTGGAGGGACATTACAGAGAGAAATCTTACGTCCCAATGCTTCTTTGACCACGAACCAAATAGACTGAGCCAGGGGTGTGTATTCTGATATATACACACTTGTAAAAAACCCACCCCTCCTCACCCCCCTTCCATATGCTAAAACTGATACATTGACCCAATGGGGATGGGGATGGGGGGCTCTCTTAAGCTAGGACACCAGCTACCATTTTAGGATAAAGTTATTCCTGTTCCCTTCCCACCTCCCACCTCCTTTGAAGTGACATTAGATGATGCTACCAAAAGGTCAGAGAAGAGGCTTTCGTCAGATAGCTACTCCAGATAAAATTTCACAGCTGGGTATGGTGTCTCTGTTGATTCTAAACATGTTCTGAAACTGAGTCATCGATAGATCAATGTAAGTCACATTAATAATGAAGTCTATCATTTTCAGGGCTTAAATTTCCCCCTGAAGTTCATTCTTGAACTTATGCCCTCCCTCAATGATTTTGTACCCACCCACAACAGCCCAGAAGCCCCGACCCTTCCCACACCACTGGGACGCCTCTTCTTTTTTTAGCACGCCGGAACCCATCAAGGTAGACTTGAGACAGCAGAGAAATCCTTAGACTCCACATCTGGACCATGAGTGCCTGTTCTGCGATGTTTCCATGCTCCTCTGACTTGGAAGAGCGTAACTCCAACATCGATGGCGGGATCCTGGCATCTTTTGGTCCCATAACTTGGGAATGCTGTGTGATGTTGTTTGCAAAGATCAGATCGGACCGCGAGACGGCACTGTTCAGCATGGTGAAGGAAAGTTAAGGACAGTCTAGTCATTGCACCTTTGTTTCAAGATACGGTGTGATGGTTGTTGTTGCTTCTTCAGGTGGTGGTAGAGTGGGCCAAGGGTGCCAAGCTACAAATATTCAGTGACCTTTCGCCCATCACCCTGGCAAAGAGAAGAAACCTTCGCCCAATTACAGCACACTTACAACAGCACCGGGTCCCATATTACTGGGGTTTCCCTTTTCGTCTTGTTGTCAAAAAAGATGGCGTCCAACACAGCATGCAAGATCTTCAGGAGGGCGACGCCTTCATCAAAAGCCTTGCTCTGCCTCCGCTATCTGATGAGGATCCACAACCTACACAAGTAACAGCACGCCCTTTTCCTACCACGCCAAGTCGCCTCTGGACCCCTGTGCGAGACCAGTCTAAGAAGAACCTCTCTACTCCTCAAAGATCCGGGTTCTCCAAGCAACCTCCATGATGTCACAGAACTTTTTTTTTCCCTGGTATCCAGTTATTCTCCATTTTCTAAAGTCCATGATGAACACATTTGCTGTGCCCTGGACTTCAGGTTTTCTCCATGTCTCACCTTGAGAAAAAAGCTTTTTCTTTTTATTTCTTTTTTTTTTTTTCTCTGGGGGAGATTCCTTTTTTCACATCCCCATGTGGTTCAAAAATTTTTTGAACTGTGAATTTTTGCGCTTTTTGCAACCAACGTTTAGCACTTTTCTTTTCACTTTAAGGAGAATGGTCGGTTTCCTTTCTCCCTCTCCAGAGTCCCTGGTTAGTGGTCGCCATGTGTCCCCTACTGGCCCGCTACAACGTCCCGGGCCTCCTGAGACATGGCTATATATCAGGCTTTCCACCATTGTTTTTTCCTTTTTTATTTCTTTTTTTTTTATTTTTCTTTATTTTTTGAAGCCACAATTGAGTGGTTGAAATGTTCTAAATGTAAGTTTACAAGGCAGTACAGTCTAATGAGGTCACCCTTTTTCTCCTTCCACCTTTATTACATGTTTCTAACTATTCACGAGGTACAAAATTTTTTGTTTATGCACTTTCAATATCATTTTTCCCGAAGTGTCTACGTTATTCTTATGCAACTCAATCTAAGTGTCAGATATGGTATTTGTAAAGATATATGTTATATGCTCCCATTTCCTTATTTTATACAGTATCTATGGCTTTAAAACTCATATCGTATAATGTTAAGGGTCTGAACTCCATTCGGAAGCGTTGGATCGCCCTTAAGGAATTCAGATCCTCAGGTGCAGATATAGTCATGATCCAAGAGACCCACTTTCGTACTGGTGGTTCATTGAAGTTTGCATCTAAGCTTTTTCCTATCTCCTATCTTGCCTCGGATCCCTCAGGCAAGGCAGGAGTAGCTATCCTGCTTAAGAAATCTTGCCCGATCAGGGTTAAAAGCTCATTTGCAGACCCTCATGGAAGATACATCATCTTGGATTGTATATATACAATTTAGCTTCTAGTCTGCAGGAGTATTTCTTGCTAAATAAAGGCTCTGTCTCGGAACCCTCCACACTGTGGGAGGCCCACAAGGCGGTCTTCCGTGGTGTTTGTATCGCGGAGGGCTCCCGCCTGAAAAAGGATAGAAACCAGCTTTTACAGTCATTGACATCTGATTTGATGTCAGCAGAACGTCAGTTATTATGCAAACCCACAGTGTCGAGGCTTCGTACAGTTGTATTATTAAGAGAACAAATTAGGACCTTGCACTTTAACAAAGCAGCGAAAGCCTTACTATGGACTAAACAAAAATTTTACGAATTCTCAAACAAACCTGACAGGATGTTGGTTAATAAGCTCCGCCCATGTCGTTTCAACTCCTTCCCCGACTTTCTTATTAAAACAGATGGTACTAAAACTCATTGTCCCCGTGAAATGTCTAAGACTTTTGGTAGTTTCTACCAAAAACGTTACAATTGCTTGACACCCGAAAACCACTTTAATTTTTCTCAAGAAAAATTCAACACTTTCTTTACTGACCTTAGACTTCCGACTCTTTCCTCTTCAGACCTCATTGATCTAAATGCATCTATCTCTACTGAGGAACTCTATAACACTATTAAAGGCCTCCCTCTACATAAATCCCCTGGCCAGGACGGGCTTCCGTATTTCTATTATAAAACCTTTCTAGATATTCTATCGCCTCACCTTCTATCTCTCTATAGCTCCCTCCTTAAAGGCCAACCCCCTCACTCACAGTTCACCCACTCTTATATATCTGTAATTAATAAACCGGAGAAAGACCCCTCCCTCCCAGACAATTATAGGCCCATAGCTCTGTTAAATTCCGATTACAAAATATTTACTAAAATTCTTGCCTCCAGATTGTCCAAATACATTCCAAAACTTATTAACAGGGACCAGGTGGGGTTTGTCCCAACCAGACATGCGGGGGACAATACTCGTCGTACAATAGACCTTATTGATTTATTAGACAGAAATTCTCACTCAGCTCTGGTTCTAAGTCTTGATGCACAAAAAGCCTTCGATAGGCTGAGCTGGTCATATATGTTCTCTACCCTTGAACGGTTCGGTTTTAGAGGTCCCTTTATCAGTGCACTAGAGGCCTTGTATTCCCAGGTTTCTGCCCAGGTTCAAATGTCCTCCTTCCTGTCGCCTTGCTTCCCCATGCATAATGGCACTCGGCAGGGCTGCCCTCTTTCCCCATTGCTTTTCATCCTATGCCTTGAGCCCCTTGCCGAGTCCATCCGCTTACATCCAAATATTCATGGGGTGGTGATGCGACAGAGGGAATATAAGCTATCATTGTTTGCGGACGATATTTTGGTAACCGTTACGCAACCTTTATTATCCCTACCTTCACTACATGGCCTCCTCTCTTCTTTTGGCGCTATATCAGGCTACAAGGTCAATACTTCCAAAACCGAAGCTCTTCCCATACACATCCCTCCCCCCCTTCTATCTCAACTGACATCCTCCTTCCCCTATAAATGGTGTTCTACATCCCTTAAATACCTGGGGATACGTCTTACACCCACTTACTCCACAAAACTCCGAAAACTTCCCCTCCTTAATTACAGATATCAATAAATCACTGCAAACCTGGTCCAAATACCCTCTCTCCCTGTTAGGCAGAATAAACGTCTTAAAGATGTCCATCCTACCCAGGCCACTGTATCATTTTGAAACCCTGCCTGTATTCCCCTTTCCCAACTTAAAGCCATTCAAAGAAGCTTTCTGAAATGTATTTGGAACAATAAGGCAATAAGGGCTCAGTAGTGTTTTCTCTCAATTCTTGGGGGGGACTGGGTGCCCCGGATATTATAAAATATTACTACGCTACTCACCTCAGGACCGCCATCTCCTGGTCCAGCTTGCAGGCTCCCAGTCATTGGTCGGATATAGAGAAAGGTGTTCTGTATCCGGTGCACCCATGCTCCCTAATCTGGTCAGAATCGTCACAAATACATCCTATTTTTAAACGCCAATGCACTGCCCCTATGAATTTCTCCCTGTCTATATGGCACAAATTCCGGGAGACCTATTCACTTTCATCTACATGCCCACCCCTTTTAAACGTTTTATTTAAACCCATCTATCCCTGATAGCTTGTCCCTGGGACACATTTTTCCTTCGGTCAATGCGTCTGTTTTCCAACTGCGTAACCTTGTTAACACTGTTTCTAGACGCCTACACACATTTGACACTTTGCGCGAGAAATTTGCAATTCCCTCCAAAATGTTCTTTTATTTACAAATTAGGCATCTTCTCCAATCATGCTACCCTACCCTAACTCTTGATACACCTACCCCTTTCGAATCACTCTGCGCTCAAGGCCCCCACCAACTACATCTAGTTTTCTCCATTCACCTTATCCTACAAGAGTCAACTATCATGTCCGAAACTACTCATCTGTACATGAGAAAGTGGGCACTTTTATTAGGTAGGCCTATCAGTCTCCAAATGTGGGACAGGATCTGGTCCTCTATCTTCAAATCCTCCAAATGTGTCCTTCAGAGAGAGACATCCATCAAAATACTTATGTGCTGGTACAAAACCCCTGAAGTCATTCATAGATATGACCCCTCGGTCCCGGCGCACTGTTGGCGCTGTGGGTTGGCAGTTGGTTCCCTGTACCATATTTTTTGGCAATGCCCCTTGATTCAACCCCTCTGGCAGGAAGTAATGACTATGATACAGAAGGTGGTGGAGGTGTCCCTGCCGCTTGATCCTATACACTATCTGCTGGGCCTTCCCTTTCCAGGCATCACAAAACATGGCAACCGTCTGATAACATTCTTTCTGTTGGCTGCCAGACGACTAATTCCCCTTTGTTGGCTATCCAATTCCACCCCTCCTAAGTCTAGACTGCTCCAACTCATAGCAGACAGCCGCAGGATGGAATATTTAACAGCCTCTGTTCATGATAATATCCCCCAATTTAATAAAATATGGGATCTTTGGGATATGTCGGAAAACAGTTCCCCCCTGCCGGCTACTATACCATGATTGGCCAAAATCTCCACTCCTCTCTGGTCGATGTATTACCTCAGTAAAACTCCCTCCCCTTGCTTGCTGCCCTGAACTATGTATTGACCTGTATTATGTTTGACCTCTATCATACGTTACATGTACATGTATACTAATTCAACCCATACCTATGTTTTTCCTTTTTGGTGGTTCACTTGTGTGGACTGCATATGTTGTTGTTACCTGAAATTAAGTATTTTCTACTCTAATGCCCCATACACACGGTCGGATTTTCCAATGGAAAATGTCCTATCGGACAATGTTGTCGGAAATTCTGACCTTGTGTAGGCTCCATCGGACTTTTTCCATCGGATTTTCCGACGGACAAAGTTTTATCTCCTGCTCTCAAATTTTCCGACAACAAAGTCCGATCATGCAAATTCCGATCGTGTGTAGCCTAGTCCGATGGACAAAGTGCCACGCATGCTCAGAAGAAATTCTGTGACGGAAGCGCTCGGTCAGGTTAAACTACCGTTCCTAATCGACACAGCACATTCGTCACGCTGCAATGTTAAAATGTGTTTAATGCAGCGCATTCTCTTTTTCTTTACAATGCAAGAAGATTGACGTTTTCTAGCTGCTCATATTCACACTGACTTCTCGCAAACTTCTTTCTTTATTCTTTTTCATGATTTCTTGGCTAGATGTTTGTTATTCGTCAGATTTGGTTTCTTTTTTGTTTTTTTATTTTGTGGGGGGGTTGTGTGTCTCAACTTATCCCAACACCATTATTATCATTTGTATTTTTTGCCTAAATTCCCTAGGAGGTTGTTTGGTGTTGGTGCCCCTTGTAAATTTGACTTTAGGATTTGTGAAATGTACCTGCCTACTCACAAATAAACTGTCCTTTTTGAAGTAAAAAATATAGGCAAGTATTTCTTCAAAACAAAAATAAACTTTATTTGGTGTCATAAACAAAATAAACATCTGACGTACGTTTCCAATATCAGACTATTCTCGCCCTCATATCCTACGTGGTTCTACGGAGACACTGTAACAAACAGGGCAAGAGGGGTGGCCATCGGGTTTGGCAGAGACATCAATTTTACACTGGAAGACAGGAAAACGGACCCGGAGGGGAGGTTCCTCTTTTTAAGGGGATCCCTCAGCGGGACAGAAATCACCTTGGCTAATATATACGCCCCCAACATAAGACCTATCAGATACTTAGAATCAATTCTAACAAAACTAAGGGCCTTTAAAAAGGGTTATTTGATACTTATGGGGGACCTAAACTTCGTAATGGACCCATCCTGGGATAGTACGTCCGGGGTGCAGGGGACAGAGACCGCCCAACTCAAGAGACTAAAAAAAAGGCTCACGGGAGAACAACTGGTGGATATATGGAGGATCCAGCACCCCCAGAAAAGGGACTACACGTTCTTCTCCCCAGCACACCAGACGTACTCTCGCCTGGACCACATCCTGGTCGAACACGGATTATTGGACAGAATCACTAATACCAGCATAGAGATAATGTCCCTCTCAGATCATGCCCCAGTCTCCATGAATTTAAGCATCCCAGAGTATAAACAACCCTCGAGCGGGTGGAAATTGAATTCAGAACTATTATTCGACAAAGACATACGGGAGTCCATTCGGAAAGAACTCGAATGTTTTTTTCAAACTAATGACAATGGCGAAGTCTCAGAAGCAGTTATCTGGGACGCCCATAAGGCGTTCGTCAGGGGTATCTTTATAGCGAAGGCATCCTGGTTGAAAAAAGAGAGGATGAGACAGACACAGGAAGTGACGGCCGAGATCACTAGACTTGAACAAAAACACAAGATAGGGGGGGCCCAGGCGCATGACACATACCTCAAGCTGGTGGAAAAGAGGGAGGAGCTAAAAGACTTGGCCGAACAAGAAGCTAGACAGGTATTTAATAAGATGGCAAAGGACCAGTATCTATGGGGAAATAAGCCGGGGAAATTTCTAGCCAGAAAACTCCAAAAGAAAAAATCGAGAAACTTTATCGAGAAAATTCCAACCGGCAATGGGGAGACTAAACACGTATCCAGAGAAATAGCAGCAACATTTAGGCAGTATTATGAAGAACTTTACTCAGTTGCCCCGGAGGGCGGTAATAAAGGGGGCGAAAACAGTACGAAAATAGACGACTTCCTGGGAAGGGCAGGGTTGGCATCCTTAAATATAGAGGACAGTGAAGCTCTGGAAAGACCGATCTCAGAGGACGAAATCCTCAGAGCCCTAAACAACTCCCCTTCAGGTAAGAGCCCGGGCCCCGACGGGTTTACCGTTTTATATTATCAGACCTTTAAGGAAATTCTAGTCCCAAGACTACAGCGTTATATGAATGGCCTGGGGATAGAATACGATATGAGCGAGGGTTCACTCTTGGCGACGATAACCGTTCTGCTCAAGGAAGGGAAGGATGGTTCAGCGTGCTCAAGCTATAGACCCATCTCACTACTAAATTTTGATACAAAACTTTACGCCAAGATTTTGGCTGAGCGAATTAAGGGACACTTGAGCACGCTGATCCATCCAGACCAAGTGGGCTTTATCCCGGGCAGGGAGGGGAGAGATAATGGGATCCGGACACTACTGGCCATGCAGAGGATGAGGGATACGCGAACCCCCAGTCTACTGCTCTCAATTGATGCAGAAAAAGCATTTGACAGGGTAGACTGGGGGTTCATGTTTAAAACTTTACAAAGAATGGGACTTGGTCCCGGGATCATACAGAAAATTAAAGTCCTCTATGCACATCCCAAAGCAATTATAAGAATTAATGGGATAGCCTCGTCTATGTTTGAGATGCATAACGGGACTCGGCAGGGGTGTCCGTTATCCCCTCTCCTCTTCGTCTTGTCTCTGGAACCACTGCTGTCTACAATCCGAGGTAGTTTGGGAGTAGAGGGATGCAGAGTCGGCAGGGAGGAACATAAACTCGCTGCGTTTGCAGATGACGTCCTTTTTTACGTCGGGTCACCGCAGAAGTCAATCCCCAACCTCTTAAAAATCCTAGCCAAGTACGGTGAATTAACAAATTTTAGAATTAATAGTACGAAAACCTTTATTTTAAATATCAACCTCAACAAGATCGAAAAACAAAATATACAGAAAGAGGTGAGTTTCGCCTGGAAAAAACAGATAAAATACCTGGGCATCGAGTTGGCCAATAATCCACGGAAAATGTACAAAATAAACTTTATTCCACTGCTAGAGGAAACTAAAAAAAAATGCCAAGAATACAGCGGAAGAGCCCTATCATGGATAGGTAGGGTCAATACAGTAAAGATGATGATACTCCCGATTATCACGTATAAACTCCAGATGCTCCCACTCCCTCTCCCAAAACAGTATCTTGGAAAATTAAGAGCATTGGTCATGAACTTTGTGTGGAAGCACAAAAAACACAGAATTTCCCTTCAAATCTTAAAGCAAGACAAGAACTTAGGCGGCCTAGCAGTACCGGACATCGAGGGATACTATCACGCTATAGCACTACTTAGAATACCAGAATGGGTTAAAACACACAATGTTAAAAGATGGGTTGGCTTGGAGGAGGCACTTAGTGAAGTAAAATTGGGGAAGATTGTATGGAACCCCCCAAAATGCAGATCACTGGGTGAAAAAACGCACACAATTACACGGAACACACTCAAAATTTGGGATAAGACATATAAAATATTTAATGAAGCATATAATTCACCACTAATTACACTTAAGGAAAACCCCTTTTTCCCTCCTGGGAAAAAAGGGGTAAGCGGAGATTGGATCATAAAGGATAGCACATGTATAGGAGAAATTATTAGTAATGGGAAAGTATTGGCACTGCAGGAGTTACAGACTAAAGGTGAGTTGTTTTCCATAGACGCATGGCGGTATCTCCAAATAAGTCACTTCGTCAGCTCGCTCCCAGGGCCGTTAAGGGACATTAACGACCTGACGAAGCTAGAAAAAATTGTTACGGCAGAGAACTCCAAAAAAAGAATCTCGAAAATTTACAAACTACTCCTGGAGCAAGACAGACCGGAGATACCCCCATACCTCAGGAAATGGGAGAGGGAACTGGGCTCACAATTAGATTTAGACACAGCTAGGAAAATATTAAAATTAGCACACGGTTCAGCTGCTGACTCTAAGACTGCGCAAATGAATTTTAAGCTCATGGCTAGGTGGTATAGGACCCCAGATAAGCTAAGCAAATATCAGAGGGATACATCAGCCAAGTGCTGGAGGGGATGTGAGGAAAGAGGGACCATGGGTCACCTTTGGTGGGACTGCCACAAAATAAAAAAATACTGGGAGACCATCTTAAAATATATAAAAGATATTACCTCAGTGGAGGTGAAAAGGGACCCCTGGGTTGTTCTCATGCACGCAACTACGCAGGGAATCAGCCAATATACAAGCTCTCTGGTCCCCCACCTTCTTAACGCAGCTAAGGGGGCGATTCCGAGATGCTGGAAGGACCGGGAAAGCCCTCCTCTGTGGCTCTGGGTGGACGAGGTAGAATCCGCATATACAATGGAGTGCGTGATAAATTGCACGGGGGGGGGGGGTAGAGAAGCAACGAAAGAGAAGTGGGAAGGCTGGAGAAAATTTAAAAAATCATGGAGCTACTCGGAGGCCCTGAGGACCCATCCATAGTTGCCCAAGGGGATAATAGTCTGAACAGCAAGTACCCCCAGGGAAAAAAAAAAAAAAAAAAAGCGCCGTATGTCAGTAGCGGAGGGGGGGGGCGGGGGGAGGATGCGGGGAACATTACATAAGCAGGGGGGAAAAAAAAAGTAAACAAGCCAGAGAGAGCATGTAAGAGAAAGCCTTTCCCGGGAGGCTGAAAAATGAGGAGGGGAAAATGGGCCTAACCTATACACCGACCATGGGGCAGATCGGAAACAACCTGGCCCACTACCCTTACTGCTTTGACCTATGCATGCCAACGATGGAAAACCTAAACGGAATAAACCCCCTAGGGGAAAAAATATGAAAAAAAAAAAAAAAAGAGGGGGGAAGAAAAGAAAGGGGACGGAGATGTGGGCCGTGCTGACATTACCCCTCACTGATCTATCTGAATGTGAAGGAAAAAAAAAAGGGAAAAAATAAAAGAAAAAAAAAAAAAATAAACAAAATAAACAGGAAGGCAACGCTGGAGAAACTGGTCCATTTTGCGAAGCCTTTTGGTCCCCAAGGCAGACATCAAATATGTACTAGGAAAATTGGTGGCCTGAGGAGTACATATCTGAGGGAGTTCAATCTGGTCCATAGGTCCAAGCGATCAGGAGGGTCAAATGCCATCTATGTCCCCAGGATGTTGTCAGACAAGAGGCTGCATCTTCTGACAGACCAGACGGAACCCAGGCCATCACTATCTGGTCTTCCTAACGCACTTCCCTCCAGGCTTCCTTCCAGGCTGTGGCTCTGATCTTCGAGTTGTGGCAGCGGGTGGAGGAGGAGGAGGGCAAGGGGCAACCTCCTGGCTGCCACTTGCCACAGCCTCCTCCCGGCTGAGGTCTTCCTGTGTATGAAAATGGGACATAGTTTTAGTTCTTTGTTAATCAATCACACTATTTTCAGCTCATGACTGTTGCAAATAGAATGTTAAGAAATAGAACATCCTATCATTCAGAGCCCAGCATTTTTCATTCCTGGCCCAATCCTCTTAACTCACAACTTACCTGATCAATAATAACATCTAGTTAACATCATTAAATGCACGTCAATAAATATATTAACCAATGCTATACCTGTCTCAAGCTGGGCCCCTCCACATGTTGTTGCCTGGAAGGCCCAGGTTGGACATCGGAAGCCTCAGCTGGGTGGGAAGGAAGCCTGGAAGGAAGATGGTAGGGTAATGGCATGGGTTCCCTCTGGTTTGCCAGAAAATGTAGCCTCTCGTAGAACTTCATCCTGGGAACATAAATGGCATTCGGATCTCCTGATCGCAAGGACTGCTGGTACCTCTGTCGCTCCCTCAGATAGGTGCACCTCAGGGCACCAATTTTGGCCATCACATAGGTGATGTCTGCCTTGGGGACCATGATTTGGAAGTAATGGAGTAGTTTCTCCAGCGCTGCCTTCATTTTGGTTATATTGCTATAATCGGGGTGGGAATTCTGCCACAGGCAGGGCATCGCCCTGAGCTCATGAATGATCAAATCATAGAAAAAAGGAAACTTAAATGGGTCCATAGTATTTTCTGCAAGACAAACCAGAATACTGTCAGGCTAAACTCTCCTAATCTTGTACCCAAATAAGCCTCAATGGAGAAGCAGTCTAGGCTAGTGATGTACCAAGTTCAAATTGTACCTTCGTTAAAGCGATCGATCGTCTCCTGCGTCAGCTCTCTCCCCACACGCGTGTGACGTTTTCTTTACAGTGCGCATGCGTGAAACTCCGCCCGCCCCTGATGATCTTTCTAGTCTATTCCCCACCCCTTCTCTTTACGGCGCAGTGGGGAGAGCACATGGCGGGGACACAACAGGTGCACCCTAAATATTACAGCAACGGGGAGGAGGACGAGGAAAGGCCGGGGGCCAAAACGTCCCGATCCCGGAGGCTCAAATTTAAGGCATCAAATATATCTTTTGGAGAAATGTTAGAGATGGTGGACATATTAAAGAGGAGCGACTATGATGGGAAGTATGGGCCTTACCCCAACCCAAATGTCAGAAAGGCCTTGATCATGGCTAAAGTTGTGAAGAGGCTGCAAAAGAAATTTGGCTTAAAACGATCCAAGGATCAACTGAGGAAACGCTGGTCAGACCTGAAACTGAGGGAGCCCGATCAGTACCGAAAGATCAAGCGAGTTCTTCAAAAAAGTAAGTAGTTGTCGTGTGTTCTGCTTTTTTTTTCTTGCTTGCATACTGCTCCATGTGGTTGTTTTTTCTATGTTGTACATTTGAAAATGGCCACTTTCATGTTCGTGTGTCCATTCGATCGTACTCAACCTCGATCGTTCGGCCACTTATAATACGATGTTTGGTGAAGTTGGAGTGAACTACATTGTTTCAGGCCTGTTTTTAGTCAAAGGAAGTTTGATGTCAATAGAGATGTTTTTAATAATGAAAAGCAAATTTCTTTAATGTAAAGGAGAGGTCACTCAGTAGCTGTTTACACATCTGGACTCTAGAGCACTAGTGCTGGGACACCCAAACACCCTTTTTATTATGTTGTCCCACACATGTGCTCCAGTGGATACTATAGGGGTGTCTCCATCTGACAAACTTGCACCAAAAAGGTAGTAAGTATTGCACCTTTACAAAGTGACTACATTAATGTTGTCCTTTGAACCTGGCCACAAACAACTATTGTCTGTCACTTCAAAGCAATGTTTCACATTTCCTATTTCTGCCCTCATAGATTGTTGTGCTAAGTATTCCTTTTGTACATTCTCATAGGGGAGCGAAGACTCGGGACGTCTGAGGACACCAGGGACCCCACACCTCCCAAAGAAGGGGAAATACCAACACCAGAAGCAGAGGAGGAAGGAGAGATAATAGAAGTTGGAGAACTTGTCACCACAACAGGTGAGTGTCGGAGAACACAGCTACAGGTAAGCTAATCAATGTATGCCTGCCTCTTTTACAATAGCCATCTTTTTGTTTGTGTGTTTTTTTAGGTGATGTGGATGTTGTGGAAGAAGAATCGCACTTTACCACTGAAAGTGCACACATCCTCATCGGGGAGATAATGGTGTGCAATCGAGATCTAGATGATATCAAGAAAAACATCAATGATGTTCAACAAAAAATGAAGAACATCATTGATGTTTTAGCGAAAATCTGAAAACGCACAAACTAATTATCACACATTTGTGGGTGTTTATCCCAACAATTTTAACGTAATAACTGGGCCAAATTTGGAAGATGCACACAGTGTGTCAACATGTGCTAGCTCCCATCATGGTGGATCAATGACAACGTTTTGGGGGTGCAACCACTTTCCTAACTACTAAAGTGGGTGAGGTGAAGGGGTTGCACCCTCAAAACACGTCCATTGATCCCCATGATGGGAGAGTGCACATTTGGACATTCTAGGCATGTGTTCTTGCATCAAATGCCCATTTTGATACCCAAATTGTGTGCATGTTCTAAATTTACTTTTTCCAGGGGTGACACCCCATGTGATGAAGGCACGATCAAACACACTTTGAACATAGTCATGTCTGATCTTGTCTTCACTATTCAAAGTTGAACTTTGTAAGTTCCTATGTTCAGTCTGTTTTGTTTTGCTACATGCCTGGTTTACACAAATGCGCCATGTTAGTAAAAAATGTTCTAAAGACCAAAGATCTTTTGAGTTTACCAAAGCATTTTTGAAAGGCACTTGTGAATGTGTTGGAAGTAAAATTTTAACATCTAAACAATGTGTGGCTTCCTTATTTCAAACCACAAAAGCATTATTTACGTCAAAAGTTAATGATTTTGGTGACAATGGGTGTTATTTACTAAAGGCTATTCCACTTTGCACTGCAAGTGTAGTTTCCGGTGAACTTTTGCAGTGCACTTGTATTGCATAGTGGATTTCTCTTTTGTAAATGACACCCACAGTGCTTTGTAATAAAACACGTATCACGCCATTTTTAGGAATACACACATTTCTGTCATGGTGATGAAAAGGAGTATTTTGGGTGTCAGTTATGCACTACAAACCTTACCTAGACAAAATATTAGGTATCAAACACACAACATGAGAAGATTCTTTTTTGGAAGAAGAGACTGTAACCTCCTCTCGCCAAGAAAGTTCCCACTGTTGAAGATAAAGGCCCAAAAAGAAAACTACAAATAAGCTAGAACACACCTACAAGAAACACAAGCAGTAAATGACAAGAAATCTTAGGACTGGTTAAAAAAGATATTTATTAAAAAATGCCTGTCACACATCGTCAGGCATATCAATGGCCCCCCTACCCACAAAGTACTCCATATAGCTCTCGCGGACTTTGCAGGCATTTAGAGAGGACAAGCCAGGACGTGCAGCTTGAAGGGCTGTGAGGTTGGCATTGGAAGGCATGTCGACATCAGGGCCAACGGACACAACATAGTTGGTGCTATGTCGCTTTAAGAAGTTGTGCAATATGCAGCAGGAAAGCACAATGCGGTTCAGTTTATATTCCGCCAAGTTGATAGCTGTCAAAAAGAGGCGGAAGCGGCTGGTCATAATCCCAAAGGTGTTCTCCACCACTCTGCGGGCTCTGGACAGCCGGTAATTGAAGACCCTCTGGTCTGGGGTGAGGGTCCTCATCGGGAAGGGGCGCATCAGATGGCTTGTCAACGCAAACGCTTCATCCGCGACAAAGACGAAGGGGAGTCCTTCAGCATTCTCCTCTGGAGGTGGCAAGCACAGACTGACACTCTGGAGACGCCAGTAGAACTCCGTGTGCGCAATGGCACCACCATCCGAGATCCGGCCATTCTTCCCCACGTCCACATACAAAAACTTGTATGTCGCAGACACCACCACCAACATCACTATACTATTAAACCCCTTGTAATTATAATAGTATGACCCCGAGTTGGGGGGTGGGACGATGCGGACGTGTTTCCCATCAATTGCACCTCCGCAGTTAGGAAAGTCCCAATGGCTGGCAAAGTGGGAGGCCACAGTCTGCCATTCCTGTGGCGTTGAAGGAAACTGTGGAGTCAAACAAGAAAAAAAAAATTAGTCAGTTTGCACATAAACATTGCAAGTAGATTAGACACTAACATCTTGGAACAAGATCAGACTTAAAATGTAACCAAGAAAGTATTTGCAAACCAAAGTACAAGGTCCCCTTAGCAGATTACTCACCCCCCATCACTCCCCCCACTTCTGATGGGCCATTGACAATAACTAGGGGTTTGGGGGGGGGGGGGGGGGGGTTTGACAGGTAACCCTCTCCACTTCATTGAGAGCCAAATGGCTCAATAATGTGTGATAGTTTGCCCAGACCCTCCTTACTTAACACTATTGGCAGCCCACCGGAAAGATAAAAGAAGATTCCTAATCCCCCCCCCCAAGAAAAACACAAAGGGAAGCACATTTTGACATTCTGCAATTACCTATCAAGCTAATAATAGGAGGAAAAACAAAAAAACAAAACCAAAAAAAACATTGTAAAGTATTGAGCCAGCCCCTTGCACTACATGCTTTGCTGAATTCATCCCTAAATATGACCACTATAAAGAGGTAGGTATATAGTGTGTATTGAGCTTGGCAAAGTCAGCAGGTTGGTATCATCTGACAGAGCAGTTGGGGGAGGGGGGTTCCTAATGAGTTTGGCACCAAAAAAAAAAAAAAAAGGGGACTCTGCATGAAGTAAAACACACAGCAAACATTTGTGCATATTTTAGGGGGTGTTTGGGGGAAACCAATACTATGGAGCAGACAAAATACATTGCTTAAGTGAGTAGGCCATAGGTGTCTATTGGGGCAGAAGAGCATGCTGGGGAGGTAAGTAAAGGGAAAAATGCATGAAGGATAAAAGGGGCACAGCATATTAGAGCATATTGCAATCATGGTAATTAGGGAAGGAAGTCAAAAATACAAGACATTAGCAAACAGAGCATACATAGAAGGGAATAATAAAGGAGAAATGTTACCTTAATATAGTCCTCCTGCAGGACCTGGATTATAGCAGAACAGGTCTCTGGAATAATGATTCCCAGAGCCTGGGGAGAGATACCTGTGGAGAACTTCAGATCCTGAAGGCTTTTCCCTGTCGCCAAGTACCTCAACGTGGCAACAAGCCTCTGCTCCGGAGTGATGGCTTGTCTCATGCAGGTATCCTGCCTGCTGATAAAAGGCCAACAGACGGTGAAAAACGGGGTCCGTCATCCGGAGAAAGTTCATGAAATCATCAGGATTATTCTCCCGGATCTCACGAAGCAAAGGCATGTGCGAGAATTGGTCACGCTGAAGCAACCAATTCTTGGTCCACGAACTCCTCCTCGCCCTGTTCATGGACTGGTCTGGGGTCAAAGCTAAATGCCCGACACCAAGTCCCTGCACAGCACGAACTCTGCGACGAGTACGTACAGGAAACATAGCTCACAAACGGTCGGCTGGTCAGAACGGACAAACAGAAAGCACAGATAAACAGCAAGGCCTGAAAGAACGAAATAAATACCAGAAACGAGCAGACAATAAGCAGTGAAAATCAAAGCGTCCTATATCAAGATATAGGCCGCAATGACCAACAAATGTGAACTGACTACACGCACTAATAAACAGATACACACGACAAGCACAAACTGAAGAGCAGTAACGATCTGAGTCTGAAAACTGAAAAGCGCGAATCGTATGTCACCAAACCTCTACTAACACGCGATAAACACGGAATCAGCAGAAGGAGCCCAACGGGTGCCGGACGTGGTGCTGAACTTCCCTTTTCTAGTCTCGTGGAAGACGGCTTACGTCACGGTGTTCTCGAAGACCGGAATTTCCGACAACGTTGTCCGAGCGTGTGTACGCAACACCAGCTTCGGACAAAATTCAGACGGAAATTATCCGACAGAAATAGTCATCGGAAAATCGGAGCGTGTGTACGGGGCATTCTTTGTATCTTTTGAAAATTTTCAATAAAAAATACAATTATAAAAAAAAAAAAATTTACAAGTCGGGTACAAAAATTTTAAAAAAAAGAGAGAATAAAACAATGGTTGCCAAAAACTTTTATGCCGCGTACACACGGTCGGACTTTCCAGCAGAAAAAGTGCGACGGAATCTTTTCATCGGATATTCCGATCGTGTGTGGGCCTCATCTGACTTTTTTTTTTGAAAATTCTGACGGAACTAGAAATAGAACATGTTTTAAATCTTTACAACGGAATCAATTCCTATCTGGAAAACCGCTCGTCTGTATTCTGTTCCGACGGACCGAAAACGACGCATGCTCTGAAGCAAGTACGAGACGGCAGCTATTGGCTACTGGCTATTGAACTTCTTTTTCTAGTCCCCTTGTACATGTTGTACATCCCCGCACTCTAGACCGTCGGATTTTGGTGTGATCGTGTGTAGGCAAGACCGATTGAGCTCCATCGGAACTCCGTTGGAAAAACCGTCAGAGTTTATTCCGACAGAAACGTGTGTACGCGGCATTAGAATTTAGTCAAACTCGACTGCACTTTATTACTCTAATTTATTTTAGAGGCTTTTCCCCCGAAAAAACAAAAATAAAAATATAGTTCTAGGGTCCTCTTTTAAATGCACACAATCCGCTACTTGGTCTCTTAATAATTACCCACATCAGGACAGTAACAGGGTGGAGTTTACTAAAGCTGTGGCCCTCGGACGGTACCTGAATAAGCTTTTTCCATTAAGAAACCTTAGTTTGATATATTTGAATTAACCTCTTTCGATCTTGAGATATCACCCAGATCGTCGACTTCGCTCCTCCTAAGACATCCTGATTTCCAGCTCCCTTCATACTAGCTCATTATGAATTACTTGCCTGAGATCGAAGCCCCCGCAGCGGTCCTCCTTCACCGCTCCGGCGGCCGACATCGCTCCCAGGGGTTACTTCCGGGTAACGCGGCTCCAGCGCTGTGATTGGCCGGAGCTACGATGACGTCACTCCCATACTCGCGGGAGCCACCGGTAATGGCACAGTCTAACTGAAGCAACAGCACGTACGTGCCGTTGCTTTAGTTTGCTTCGGTGCACATGTGCCGATGAAGTCGGCACATTCAAATACAGGGATATCTCCTAAATCGTGCAGGTTTACGAGATATCCAGTGTAGCTACAGGTAAGCCTAATTATAGGCTTGCCTGTAGTAAAAAGTAGTTGTAAAGGGTTAACAACCACTTTAAGTTCAGGTTCCAAGGCCCTCAACAGGCCCTGTGCAAAGGGGCACTCCCAGAAAACGTGCAAAGCAGTTTCCTCCTGGGTGATACAAAAAGGGTAGTGCCTGTATCTGCACAGGTTTCTGGCATGCATGAATGTCCTGAGCGGCAACCCCCCTTGCATTGCCATCCATGCCAGATCTTTGTGCCTGTTGCTGAGTCTCTTTGAAGAAACATTTCTCCAGACCACTCACAAAGATGTATAACATTAATATATGTGTTAGAGTGACAATTATCCCCTGCAGTAAGGATGAGCCGAACAACTCGCACCAGAACATACTGAACAGGCCAAAAAATTCAGAAGAACACACGAACACCGTTAAAGTCTGTGGGACACGAACATGAAAAATCAAAAGTGCTCATGTTAAAGGCTTATATGCAAGTTATTGTCAAAAAAGTGTTTGGGGACCCAGGTCCTGCCCCAGGGAACATGTATCAATGCAAACAAAAAGTTTTAAAAAAATGATGTTTCTTCGGGAGCAGTGATTTTTTTAAAACTTAAAGTGAAACAAAAAAATGAAATATTCTTTTAAATATGGTGCCTGGGGGGTGTCTATAGTATGCCTGTAAAGTGGCGCATTTTTCCCATGTTTAGAACAGTACCACAGCAAAATGACATTTCTAAAGGAAAAAAAGTTATTTAAAACTGATCGCGGCTGTAATGAATTGTCGGGTCTCGGTAATATAGATAAAACTCATTGAAAAAAAAGGCATGGGATCCCCCCCCCCCCAGTCCATTACCAGGCCCTTTGGGACTGGTATGAATATTAAGGGGAATCCTGAACCAAAATTTTTTAAAAAAATGGCGTAGGGGTCCCCCCAAGATCCATACCAGACCCTTCAGGTCTTGAGATATCACCCACTTTTAAATGACAATTTTTCCTTTAGAAATTTAATTTTTCTCTCGGACTGTTCTAAACAAGGGCAAAAATGTAGACACTCCCCAGGCATGATATTTAAAGGAATATTTCATTTTTATTGTTTCACTTTAAGCATTAAAAAAATCACTGCTCCCGAAAAAACGTCAGTTTAAAAAAAATGTTTTTGCATTGATACATGTCCCCTGGGGCAGGACCCAGGTCCCCAAATACTTTTTATGACAATAACTTGCATATAAGCCTTTAAAATGAGCACTTTTGATTTTTCATGTTAGTGTCCTAATGGTGTTCTGGCGGCTTTCGAATTTGCCCCAAACAACGCATATCGTTCGCTGTTTGCCCAAACATCCGAACAACCAATGTTCAGCCCGAGCTTATGCTCGGGCCAAACTGTTCACCCATCCCTACCCTGCAGTCTTACTCAACATTTTATTTAAGAAACTAAGTGAGAACTGGAGATGTGGACTTCAGTTAGTTGGTTCTGCTAATCAGTGGAGCAAAAAAACTTCACACCAGAGCTTCATGCATGTCGGATCAGAACATACAACACACACTAGGTAGTCCAAAACACAGCCAAATGGACTGACAAATAGAAACAGCAACTAAATAATGGTGATGAAAACCTAAAACATTCACATGTGAGACCCAACAAGCCAGGAAAAAGAAAGACAACTTTGTATAAAGTTCACTATGGAAGCTGTGATTTCCTTTTGTTCTGAAAGCCATGAAACCCAATTATCGAATCTGAGGGATAAAACCCCAATAAAATTTAGTGATAAACATTCAATTTTTCCTCCTAGAAACAAAATAAACCAATGGTTATATACCTGTAACGAGACATTAGCATATGAAACACAAACATACATTCCATAAAGAAAGTCTTTCTTATTTGTTTTGGAACAGTGCACTTTTTTTTTTAAATACCAAAAATTGTTGAGCTCAACTTTAATTACTCGTCCACGTGGATTTTTTGTTTTATGGTATACTATTAATTCCCCCCCAAAAAAATGTATTCACCATGGTGAGAAAAAAAATTAGCAACTCGTAAAATAACCTTTTAGCGGTACCATTTATCTACAATTCATAATACCGAACCTCTCCAGAACGCTCTCACATTTTAGTAAATACACATTTCAATTCACTATTACAGATATTTATATTGGTTCAGGTAATTTGCATGCCAATACAGTTCGCTTTACAATCTCACCGACCTCGTCAGAAAGAAGGTGGGGGGGGGTCATTTAAGTGGGTTCTCAGCAGTTGAGACAGCAGACCTCAGAGTTAGACGACACAACATACATTCCATATTCCACACACATTCACACAATTAGCTAGGTTAAAGACGAACTCTAGACATCACACATATCAGCATTACTTCTATAATAACCTGCACTTCTTCTTAAACCCATAACATCTGTTTTGTAAGGTTGAGATCCATCCCATTTCATTGGCCCCTTCTCAGCCTGTATGGATGCATTCTCAGGATTTTGGAATGGGTCCCATGACCTACAGTAGTGCCAGGTTAGGTGATATACAGTAGTGCCAAGTTAGGTGATATACAGTAGTGCCAGGCTAGGTGGTATACAGTAGTGCCAGGCTAGGTGGTATACAGTAGTGCCAGGCTAGGTGGTATACAGTAGTGCCAGGCTAGGTGATATACAGTAGTGCCAGGCTAGGTGATATACAGTAGTGCCAGGTTAGGTGATATACAGTAGTGCCAGGTTAGGTGGTAAACAGTAGTGCCAGGTTAGGTTGGTTCAGTCCATTACTCTGCCTCTCAACCCAAAAGAACTCCCAGCCCCTCTGGCACACTGAGCAAGGTGGTGAATAGAATAACCCGATAATAATACACAACACAGTTCTGTACTTCAAGTTTACTTGGAGCAGAATAAAGTTTAGATTAACATTAGTCAGTCAAGACCTGCGTAAGTAGCCAGGACTTGGTTGAAACAGTTTAAAAAAAAAAGAAACAGTCAGTAACACTATGCAACAAATAAAGGGTAAATAACAATATACACAGATTAAATAGGCTCCCCCAAACACGCTATTGATGTATGAAGAATGCTATGGCTAAAGGGGAATCCCAGGCCAGCCTATAATACTTCCAATACACACAATGAAGTAATTTAAACACCTACGGCAAAATGTGCAACCCCAGATATTTGATCACCTCTACCTATTACTAAGGACAGTCGGCGGGAACCCTAAAATGGGGAGACTGTGTCCTGAGTGGGAGAATCTCGGATTTCCCCCAGTTTACTTTATAGATCAACCACCCCCATGGTAGTATCCAGCTTAGTGTGCCTTCTCTCCATAACAGCTGGCTGATTAGTCCTAAAAATTTACAGAATTGCCCAACAAGATTTGCCCCCCTATAGATTTTAATGCAGTTTGCTGCAAAGTTTGGGTTCTCCAACTCTCTGACAGGACCCCATGTGAATTGAAGCTGGGTGGATCAGTTTACTATTAGTTAGAACTTCTGTTAGCTTTGTATACCTGTCTGTGTCCTCACTATGGAGGTTCACCCTTTTTGTCTTGGTGACAATTGTCATTGTAAAGGAAAGTGATGAGAATTCCAAAATGTTACAGATAGTTACATAAAGACACCAGTCCATCCAGTTCAACCTGAGTGAGTGTGGGTTCATGTCTACAATTCTCTCTACCCCTGTACATTGTGTCTCATTAAGATGCTCATCTATTATATTATTATTTATTTAAGGTCCCCATATAGTGCTGTTAACTTATGCAGAGCTCCACACATACATTTCACACTCACATTGGTCCCTACCCTCAAGGAGCCCACAATCCAAGGTCTCCAACTCACATTTATATACTAGGGTCAATTTTGGACAGTACAAAAAGAAGAAATGCATGTGAAACCACTCATAAAGTCCATCAAAATTTTTTTATTAAATATTGATCATATAAGGTAGGAATATTTCCTTAAAGCCAATTAACCTACAAGCATGTCTTTGGAGTGTGGGAGGAAACCAGAGTACCTGGAGTAAACCCACGCAGGCACAGGGAGAACATGCAAACTCCAAGCAGGTAGTGTCGTGGTTGGGATTCAAACCAGCGACCCTTTTTACTGCTAGGTGAGAGTGCTACCTACTACACCACTGTGCCGCCCCTAGGTGATGTCACCTTAGGGTTTTGGAGAAACTTTTCAAAGTGTTCCAGTGCAGACTGCCTAAGGATGGATTTCCCCTCATGTAGAAGATGCTTCCTCTCACTTCCTGTTGGAACAGGAAGTGAGGGAAATTCTCCCCAATAGGGTACAGACAGCAAAAGCAAAAAAGAAGAAACCTATGGGTTTTTATCCTCTCCCTACTCTATCTATCCAAAGATACATTTTAGATAATTGTAGGCAGTTTAGATTAGATACATTTTAGGCAGTGTAGTTCTAATGCAGCACTGGATCAATGGCAGCCATCTCTTAGGGAAGAGCAAAGTGACACTGCTAAGTTCTAGCTTATACAACTTGTTTATGAGTTCATTGTGTGTTATGGTTCTACATAAAAACCTCAGGTGTACACACTATGGGTTTAAACCTTGGGTGGGTCAGATACACAGTTGGCTAAAGGATAAATATCAGAGTGTGGCTGTAAATGGGGTTCATTCTGAACAGAGACCAGTCACTAAAGGTGGACCACAAAGCTCTGTGTTGGGTCCTGTTCTATTTAAACTCTTTGTGATATACTGTAACTAAAGTTTTGGTGGATAAGGTATGTATTTATTCTAATGACACAAAGGTGTGCTATGGTTGATATTGATGGAGGTGTCCGTAACATGGGATATGATTTAGCGTTCCTGGGAGATCAGTCAATGCAGTGGAAACTGCAGTTCAACTTTTGTAAATGTAAAATTATGTATTTGGGGGGAAAAGAATCCTCTGATAGAGTACACTATTATGCCCCGTACACACGGTCGGATATTCCGATGGAAAAAGTCTGATCGGATTATGTTGTCGGAAAATCCGATCGTGGGTGGGGCCTAGCGGGCTTTTTCTGTCGGAATAAGTCTGAGAGCAGGATCTAAAATTTTCCGACAACAAAATCCGATCAGACTTTTTCCGATCCTGTGTAGAGACTTCCGACGCACAAAGTGCCACGCATGCTCAGAAGAAATTGGGAGACGAAAGCTATTGGCTACTGGCCTCTACGTAGTCCCGTCGTATGTTTTATACGTCACCTCGTTCGGAATGATTGGATTTTCTGACAACTTTGTCTGACCGTGTGTCACACACGTGGCACAAGTTTCGGACAAGATCCGTCTGAAAAAATCAGACGGATTTTGTGGTCAGAATGTTCGACCGTGTGTACGGGGCATAAGGAGTACAGTGTTGGCTGGAAATACAGAAGAAAAGGATTTGGGGGGTTCCTTATTTTAGATGATTGCAAAATAAGCAAATAGTGGACCCACACAGTTCAAGACTTGCACCCTCACACAGTCCAGGAGTTTGGTTCCCACATAGCTCATCACTTGAAACACACACAATCCAGGGCTAAGATCTCATACAGTCTGGGGGCTCAGGTCTAATACAGTCCAGGGGCTTAAATTCAACACAGTCCAGGGGTTAGTTTCCCACACATTCTGGGGCTTGAGTCCTACACAGTCCAGGACTAGAAACCCACACAGAACAGGGCTCAGATCCCAGTCTGGAGAACAGGCCTCACACAGTTCAGCCCTTGGATCATACACAGTCCAGAGCTCACATTAAACATAGTCCAGGGTTTGAATAGCTGCAATATATTACATTTTTGTTCTTGGCTTCAGATACACTTGTAAGCCGGTGGATGTAAGATTTTTCGTATTTTGTTGAAAATGTCCTACTGTTTCCTAGTTGATGTATGTGGTTAGATTTGCTCTGCTGAGGTGGTACTCCCGGGGAGGTAAGGGTCAACACTGCTGGTCAGGTTTCTCTAGGCTTTTTGGGGAAGTACTGCCCTCTGCTAGAGAAAATGCATAAAAAGGGAGGGAACCACCTCTTGGGGACGCCACAGTTAGTAAGATGGCTAGAGGTATGGTTCCAGGTTACCCAGAAAGGGACAAGGAGGAAGTTGGAGATGTTGTTGCTACTTGCTGCTTAACCAACCCTTTGTGGGAACCCAGTTAGGGCTCCAGGGGTATAGACGCATGCTTTGACTCAAGGACTCAAAAGGACTTTTTCACACCTATCCAAGGTATGACTACCTCGTGGGGTAGGGGGCACCAGGAGAATAACCAAGGGGCACTTAGAAGATCATATACAGGAATGTATATTGAAGACAACTTTGTGAACTGTTCATATGTTAAATTTAAACAACTTCAGTAAAAAAACTTTTGCTGTCATTTAACTTGGCTTGGTCTGAAGCTACATGAGGACAACATTAAAGGGGTGCATGCATGCGCAGTAGGGAACCAGCAATGAAGCCGAAAGGCTTGAATGCCTGGTTCCTTTACCAGGAATGGCGGTGGCAGCACCCGGGAGTCGATCCGAAATCGGCTGGGGTGCTGACATCGCGGGCTCCCTGGACAGGTAAGTGCCCTAATATTAAAAGTCAGCAGCTACAGTATTTGTAGCTGCTGACTTTTATTTTTTTAACCCAGGCTGCACCTCCTCTGTAAGTGACATCCTCTGCCTGCCTCTGGGGGCACTAGCCAGTGTTTTTTCTGTCTGTGTCCCCCGTGCAGGCACAGTGAGTACCACCCACATACTTTAAATACTGATTTTCACCAAACAATTTTCTGCCATTGCACTGCTATTTTATGTTTTTGTTCATTTTGTTTATTTCTACAGTTTTGTATTAAAAAAGCAGCTTTATAGAAATTACCTTTATTTAATTTTGCATGATATCCCATAAAAGCTTCAATGCATTAACAAGAAATATCTTTCTTATACAATATTATGTATTATTTTTTGCATAACAGTATAGGAAGTACACAAGTGGCAGTAAATTGTGTCTCAAGCACACATATACATAAAAAGTCGATACAGCATAGTGCATAGCAGACATTTTACAATTAAGGCACAGGTTTCAACAAAAGTTGCAGACATAACACGTTTGGTATTACACTGGAAATCCAACTGCAAATGCTGTCATTATTAATTTTGTGTATGCATAGTGCCAGACAGTTGGAGTATCAAGCATACCAAGTGGTGGGCACCTGAGTTTACGAATGCTCTTGGGAGGTAAGGGTTAACACTGCTGGTTAGGTTTTTCCAGGCTTTTCGGGGAAGCACTGCCCTCTGCTGGGGAAAACACATAAAAAGGGAGGGAATCACCTCTCGGGGGACCACAGTTAGTAAGATGGTCGGAGGTACGGTTTCAGGTTACCCAGTAAGGGACAAGGAGAATATTGGAGATGTGATTGCTACTTGCTGCTTAACCACCTCTTGTGGGAACCCCGTCAGGCTTGCAGGGGGATGGACTCACACTTTGACTCAAGGACTCTAAAGGACTTTTCACACCTATCCAATGTATGACTACCTCATGGGGCAGGGGGCACCAGGAGAATAACCAAGGGGCACTTAGAAGATAATGTACAGGAATGTGTATTGAAGACAACTGTGTGAACTGTTCATATGTTATATTTAAACAACTTCAGTAAAAGAACTTTTACTGTTATTTAACTTGGCTTGGTGTGAAGTTACTTCAGGACAACATCGATAACAAGTGGTGGGCACCTGAGTTTACAAATGCTCTAGAGAGGTAAGAAAAACTGTAGTAGGAGTGGTATTAGTCATAGAGAGGAAGGAAACAAGAGAGATGAGAAAAGACAAATGACAATACATAACTTCTTTATGGGGGTGCAATCACCTTCCAAGGAGAAGAACCATCATCCCTTGTACTTAAAGTCGAACTCCAGCTTTCTTGTCACCTTAAAACAGTTTGATTGCTCCAAGCCAGTCCAAATTAACTACAGTATCACCTTCATTAACAGATGCGCCCGCTGTCAGCGCTGTATAAACTGTATGTAGTATCAGATCCTGCAACAAAATCAAGTTGGACCTAGCCATTCACAGGAAGCTTTGTATTATCTGAATAGGTACAAAGCTTCCTCTTATTAGCTGAGGTAGAGAGGTGGACGGATGACGTCACAACCAGAAGAAGCCTTGTACTCATTCAGAAAATGCAACATGTTTCTCTCAGTATGAGTAACAATGTATTGAGTTCTAAATATGTATCTGCTTTGGCCAATCACTGAAGGCTTCTATTCCAGTGATGTAAGCTGGGGGGAGAGGAAGTTTGGGGTGACTTTCTAGGAGGGTTCTTCCAACCCAAGCTGATGCTTGGAGAGGATGCCAGTTTGGATGTCCTTGTCCTTTCTCCCAGGCCTTTGCCTGGAGACAATGATACTGTAGAGAAGGTCTTTGTCTGAGGCCCAAGCCCTATGGAATCTAAGCTGGTCTGTTATAGGGCCTGGAGAATCAGGTAGATGGCTGCCTATTTGGAGCATGTTCAGATGTGTCTGTTATGCTGAACAATGTCCAGCTGGGCTTCAGGGAAGCTGCTGCCTGATGGACATTGCATGGAGACCTCATGAGAGAAGGTCTTTGTCTTGTCCATGTAATCTAAGCTGTCCTGTATAAGGGCCTTGAGAATCAGGTAGATGGCTGCCTACATGGAGCATCTTTCGAGGTGTCTGCTATGCTGAACAATGTCCAGGAGAGCTTCAGGGAAGCTGCTGCCTAATGGACATTGCATGGAGACATCATGACTCAGATCTTTAAGGTACCTGTGACTACTCTCCTAGAGTCAGAGGACTAACTCCTAATGAAAGGATGCTGTTGATTAAACTTTGATCAACAATAGAGGTACTTAAAGGACTTATTGTCATTGGGGGGCTCCTACTGAGGCATTTAGGGTCACCGCTAGTTGTTCTTAAAGAAAATACAACTGTGAGGCTTCCCCTGAAACATTAGAGCCACCATCAACTTTGATATTACTCGGAGTCTGCTACTCAAAACATTTAGGTCAGCATCCATTTTTGTGTCTGACAAAACCCACTCTCCACAAGTCCATTAGTCCATTGAACATTGAAAACTAAAATGTCTGAAGCCTAATGATCACTACTGGTGTCTCAGTGTATTTTCGGGTCCAGCCACAAGGAGGGTCACCACTTGGTAGGGTAGGAAAGCCCATTTTAAACCAGCAGCCCTTGCATGCTGTTGGTTTATACAGGTACTCTTTAAATAAACAAAACAACCGCAAAACTTGTAAAAAAAATACAAAAGTAGTATAACATATAAACATTAAAGCAATGCAACAATGTTAACACTCTCCAACCTGCTCCATCAGTCATAGTTCACCATACCTAAATGTTAAACTGAATTTCCTTACAATTTCTTGCCCTTGTATTTTAATACAGTGCTGTTAGGTACAGATAATGGCAACATTAGTAGAAAAATCAATCACCGCCACAGTCCCCACCACCACAGTCCCCACCTCCACCATCACAGTCCCCACCACCACCTCCCCAGTCACTGCCTCCACAGTCCCCATGATGGTGTCCTCCAGAGTCCACATCATGATGGTGGTGGTCCCAGTGTCCAGAATCGTTGTCATGGTGGAAAGCATGGTGATGGTCATGATGATGGTCGTGCATATCAGCAAACTCTATTCCACCAGCATGGGCCCAGCCGTCGTCGCTATCACTAGAGCTGTGGCTGTAAGACATTTCATGTATGCGGAAACTCTGCAAAAAAATAAAATACACAGCTATGTCAAAGACAAATCCCATACTAAAGAGGACCTTTATGTGACTTTATAAGGCTTTATCAATACACTCTTGACATGTCACAGCAACAGTATATACATACAGTATTTATTTATTATGTACAGGACACCAGAGTGTGTCTTGGACGGCAGGTACATTTTCCCAATATTTGTGGTCATGGGGGACAGTTGTGGAGATATTGCTGTACCCAGGGGTTCTCACCCATGCAGGATGAGGCATTGCGGGGGTGTTTCGCTAGAGAGAGGACTGATATCCAGTACTCTCTTGCTTGCTTGATATTTGAGAGGGAAGAACCTCCAAACTCTGACTACCAGGACTCGCAGTGTTTCGTAAATGCCACAAATCGCGGGAAACCCTTGCGATCCCCGTTACTTTGAATGCCACCAAATCGCGGTGCGATTTTGCCACGATTGTCACCCAAAGAATCGTGCCAAAATCGTGCAAACAGAATCGCGGGATGCCTGACGCCCAAAAGAAGTTCTTGTACCTCTTCTACACAGTTCTGTGACAGCTGAGGCATTCCCCCTTTTTCCCCCTCTCAGCGGCCTTTATTTATTTGCTATTTCCATTAAGAAATCAAAGGTCCTTAAATCCCTATATGTGTTTTTGGGGTGAGGGGGGCAGGAACAGATGCACACGGAAGAGTCTCTGTACAAGTGTACCATTGTATAACTTATAATAGCTTTCATATTGTTTTAGATTCTGATCTCTCAACATCCCCTGAAGAAGTGGGTGTCAGTCTATGAAACGCGTTGAGATATCAAGCTCTGCCCACTAATGAGGTAACAATTGTGATGTCTTGATTGTTGTACATACAGTACTCTGTGATTTGATGCTGTGTCATCTTAATAGTGTTTAGACACACATACATTTCTGGTTACTTGGTGGGTGGGGGTAATGGGGGAGGTGTACTGTATTTCACCCTGATTTGAGCTTTTGTACAAAATGTTGTGAATTTTAACCCTTTCGCTGCCAGGTCCATACATCGTACGGACCTCACAGCAGGGGGTTTCACACACAATCCAGTAGCTGCAGCCACTGGGATTGTGTGTGAAACTGACAGGCAGACTCCTGCATGTCAAGTGAAAGCATTCGGGCAGCAGCTCGATTGCTCACACATGCCCCGGTACTGTCGCCCCTCCCCATGCTGCCGCACCCCTGCCATGTTTTCCGGGCATCACTTGCCCATCTGTGGGCCCGGGACCAACATGGCGGGTGCGGGCAGCTGGGAGGGGCACACGTCCGCTCTCCTCCCCTTCTTACTGTGACCCAGAAAACGACCTCTATGACCTCACTCAGCCTCTTAGTGTCTCCAGCTACCATAGTCAGGAAGAGATGTATTGCTATGCGATATGCATTGCAAAACATTCAGTGGAGCACAGAGGAGACATTGGGGGTCATTGCATGTCTCATTAATGAGAACCTGTCACCAAAAAAAACATCACATAGGGGACTTTTTGTCAACTATGTAATGAAACAAAAAATTAAGTTACTCCTAAGCACATAAAATCCCCCACCAACAAATGGTGACGCCCCCCCCCCCCCCACATATACGCACGTACAAACGTAAACGAATGCGTCGGAGGCGCCTACGCATAAAGACGTTGAATGCGATACACTTGTTACATATCGCTGCACACGCCGAAGATAGCAATAATTCTAGCACAAGACCTCCTTTGTAACACTAAACCGATGGGCTAAACTCGGGGCTTTTGAAGCGTCGTCTATAGAAAATATACGGTACTGACGTTTGTTGCATTTTCAGGGGCGCACACAAATTTAAGGTTTGGCATATTGGGTATCTATTTACTCATCTTTTATATTTTACCAAAAATGTGGGTTATTTATTGTGTTTGCTTGTCCTAAAATTCACTTTAGTGTGTTTATTACAGAACTGTTGCATTTCCTAGACCTTTGCGGTAATATCGTGTGACCTAAAAATTGGAAATACCACTATTTTATTCTCTACGGCAGGGGTCATCAACCCCCGGCCCGCGGCCCACTACCGGCAGTAGCGTCTCTGCAGCCGGGCCGTGGCGGGCGGCATGATAATGTAAGGCGGGCGGACGGGTGAGAGAGAGAGAGCCCGGTGGATCAATGAGGCAGGCGGGCTGGTGAGCAGAGAGGTGATGCTAGGCGGGCGGAGAGAGATGATGTCATCTCTTTGCTCCCCGCTGCACCTCCAACATTCCGCACGCTGTCTGGGGGCGGAAGAGCGGTGATGTTAGGCGGGCGGCGCACACATTCAAGAATGACATTTATCCTGCAAGGCTAGTTAAAAACACCTGAGCATATTCAAAAAAAGATGGGGGTTTGGTCGCACTATATGGTTATATAGTGCTAAGCCCACTTACTGCGACAAAGTACCCCGATTAGTGGGTCCTACCCTAGTAATGTAATGAAAGATCCTGCGTCTCAACCATGGGAGCCAAACTCCCCTATGTGAAAGAACTGAAAGGATTCCTCCTATGCACTGGTGGCCACTAATAAGAGGTTAGTGGCCACCATACCTTCTCGCACCTTAGATGTGAACCTAGCCTAAAGAAAAGTCTATGTATTTAAGGCTGGTCATTTTTCAGTTGATTGTTTTTTTAATTCTCTGATTAATTGAAAATTAAGCTAATGTGAACACAGTGAGTGTGCTGCCTTCCACAAGATGGTGCCCTTTGTACCTTCCCAGTAAGATTGTCGTATACAGTGCGCCATTCCTGTGGTAGGCAGTGCATTCCCCCTTTTTTTTTTTTATCTGTAAAAGTTAAAAAAGTCAGTGAGTGCTCTGTCTGACACAACATGGTGCACTTTGCACCATAATAGCCAACCTTGTGGAGGAGGTGCAAAGGGCACCATCTCCTTGTAGGTAGGCAGCACACTTTGCACCTATTCAGTTTGGACACTAATACTGGACAATAGCCAACAGCGTCATAAAAACTGGTAGAAGGAAAAAACTGAAATCAGGTTTGATTTTCTAAAAGACCTGATAAAATACAATTAAGGATGTGATTGCTTACTAGGGGGCAACACATGTTGTCTTTCCTTTTTCCAGTCTTTATAATCTTGGCGCAATTTATTTTATTTAAAAGGCTTTTACTTAATACTTGCTGCTGAACCCCCCCAGAACAAAAACGTATCTACGGCCCTGGTGCGAAGGGGTTAAGAGTAAGAATAAAAAAGGACAAGAAAGGGCAAACAAGGGCGAGTAAGTATAAGTAAGGCCAAAAAAGGGCAAACAAGCACAAGTAAGAAGAAAGTAAAGACATGAAAGGGCAAATAAGGACGGGTAAGAATAAGAAAAGGACAAGAAAAGGCAAATAAGGATGGGTAAGAATAAGTAAGGACAAGAAAAGGCAAACAAGGACGAGTAATGCCGCGTACACACGATCGGAATTCTCGTCGGAAAACACTCTGACGGTTTTTCCGACGGAATTCCGCTCAAGCTGTGTTGCCTACACACGATCACACCAAATTCCGACGGTCAATAACACAGCGGCATAAAACACGTTCGATGCGTCGAATTGTTTCCGAGCATGCGTCAGAATTTTTCGTGTCGGAATTGCATACACACGATTGGAAAATCCGTTAGAAAGGTTTTCCGTCGGAAAAATTGAGAACAGGTTCTCTATCCAAAGTCCGTCGGAAATTCTGACAGAAAAAGACCGTTGGGCATACACACGGTCGGAAAATCCGATGAAAAGTTCCCATCGGACTGTTTCCATCGGAAATTCCGACCGTGTGTATGCCACATAAGAATAAGTAAGGACAAGAAAGGGCAAATAAGGATGAGTAAGAATAAGTAAGGACAAGAAAGGGCAAATAAGGAGTAATGCCGCGTACACACGATCGGAATTCCGGCCAGAAAAAGACCGATGAGAGCTTTTCATCGGAAAATGCGACCATGTGTAGGCTTTATCAGAATTTTGCTGGCTGAATTTTCCGACAGCAAAGAATTGAGAGCATGTTCCCAATTTTTCCGACGGAAAAGGTTTCTATCGGAAATTTCGATCGTCTGTAGCAATTCTGACACGCAAAATTCCTACGCATGCTCGGAAACAATTCAACGCATGCTCGGAAGCATTGAACTCGGCTCGTTATAGTGTTGTACATCACCGCGTTCTTGATGGTCGGAATTTGATGTGACCGTGTGTAGGCAAGACAGTTTGAGCGGAATTCCGGGAAAACCGCCAGAGCTTTTTCCGACGAGAATTCCGATCCTGTGTACGCGGCATAAGAATAAGTAAAGACAAGGAAGGGAAAATAAGGACGAGTAAGAATAAGTAAGGACAAGAAAGGGCAAACAAGGACGAGTAAGAATAAGTAAGGACAAGAAAGGGCAAATAAGGACGAGTAAGAATAAGTAAGGACAAGAAAGGGCAAACAAGGACGAGTAAGAATAAGTAAGGACAAGTAAAGGCAAATAAGGACGAGTAAGAATAAGTAAGGACAAGAAAAGGCAAATAGGGACGAGTAAGAATAAGTAAGGACAAGAAAGGGCAAATAAGGTTGAGTAAGAATAAGTAAAGACAAGAAAGGGCAAGTAAGGTTGAGTAAGAATAAGTAAAGACAAGAAAGGGCAAATAAGGTTGAGTAAGAATAAGCGAGCACAAAAAAAACACAAGAAGTGCAAACAAGGGCACATAAGGGCAAGTACGAAGAAATAAGAAGAGATGAGGACAAATTAGAATAAGAATGGGCAAATTAGGACATAAAAGAACACGCAAACGTAAGCGCAAGAAAGGAAAAAATAAGAACATGTAAGGACAAGAAAAGACAAGACAACAATTAAGGAACAGCTTTGGCTGAAGTAGGACTTTATCCTTTGTATACCCAATATCCAGCTGAACATAATACATAGGTGTACAGTATAAAGTTAACCTGTAGCCCCCTAGTTCCCAACCTGCGGCCCTTTGATACTTATTTTGTGACCCTGGGGCTCAAGCAGCCAGTAAAGATGATGTTATGGCAGTGATCTCTAGGAGTCATTTAGGATCTCTATCCTTCAATTACACCTATAGCATATCCCCAGTCTCTGGTTATCGCCAGCTGTATGTTTTCAGTCTTTGTCAACCTCATGTAGCACTGCATATACAAAATATTATGTGAGACCCTCTGGGGATGTCAGGCTAATGCCCTCTCCTCACCATTCCCTAGTGCAGGGGTCTCCAAACTGTTGAAACAAAGAGCCAATTTATTGACCTTCAGACTTTAGGGGACTGGACTGTTGCCAGTGGGAGTAGAATATGTTCTGGCATCAGTGAGAGAAACAATGCCTCGGGCTTGGTGCTCAGCGGGAGTAAACAAATGACATAACGCCTGTGGTCAGTAGGAGGAGGAATAGTGACCCATCATTGGTGTCAGTGGGAGGAATAGTGCCCATAACTGGGATCAGTGGGAGGAATAGTGACCCATCATTGGTGTCAGTGGGAAAATAGTGCCCCTTTGTTCTATCAGTGGAAGAAGAGTGACCCATCATTGGTGTCATTTGGAAGAATGATACCCTATCATTGGTATCAGTGGAAAGAATAGTGCCAAATCTTTGGTGTCAGTGGGAGGAATAATGCCCCATTATTTGTATTAGTGGTAGGAATACTGACCCATCATTGGGGGTCAGTGGGAGGAATAGTGACCCATCATTGGTATCAGTGGGAGGAATA
Source organism: Lithobates sylvaticus (assembly GCA_028564925.1). Classification (NCBI taxonomy): domain Eukaryota; kingdom Metazoa; phylum Chordata; class Amphibia; order Anura; family Ranidae; genus Lithobates; species Lithobates sylvaticus. Next base: position 49,565,793 of record CM053029.1, read on the forward strand.
GTGACCCATCATTGGTGTCAGTGGGAGGAATAGTGCCCCATCAGTGGTGTCAATTAGAGGAATGGTGCCCCATCATTAGTATTAGTGGGCAGAATAGTGCCCCAGCATTGGTTATCAGTTAGAGCAAATATGCCCTCCCATTGGTTATCAGTTAGAGCAATTGTGCCCCACCATTGGTTATCAGCTAGAGCAATTGTGACCCATCATTTGTGTTTATGGAAGGAATAGTGCCTCATTGTTGGTGTCAGTTTGAGGAACAGTGCCCCACCATTGAATAGTGGAGTAGGAGCACACTGTTGGTGTCAGTAGGAGGAATTGTACCTTGTATCAGTGTGAGAAATGATGCCCCAAAGGCCGAATAAAGACAAACAAAGGGCCGCATCTGGCCCGTTGCCCGCAGTATGGAGATCGCTGCCCTAGTAGATCAATTGCCCAAAAGAGCACTGCCACTGGGCAGGGCTATGGCATTTGGAGAAGCTGCTGAAGCCTCATTATTTGTTCAAAATAATTTTATCTACTAGGATTGGATGGACTCCCTGCTTTCTCCAGTCTGATCTTCTAGCAGCCCTGGGACGGGCCTGGCCCTTTCTACTCACCACATAGAAGAAGGCTGCCATGATCACGGCTTTCAGAGCGGCCTCCATATTCAGAGGGAAGTGGAAGATGACCTGAGAAGACTTCCCTTCCTTCTCTTTGGTGATGACAGCCACAGGCTGGGAGCCATACATGCCGAGTATCTGAAAGGTAGAAGCAGATTACATCAACGATGAGCTGCAGGCAGCTGTTTCCTAATACAACCTTGAAGTGGTATTAAAGGAGTTGTAAAGGCAGAAGGTTTTTTTTATGATAAAAAAACATTCTGTGTGCAGCAGCCCCCCTAATACTTACATGAGTCCATCTCGATTAAGTGATGTTGTAGGAGAGTCTCGTCTCTCCCCATTGGCTGAGACAGCAGCGTGGCACCATTGGCTCCAGCTTCTGTCAATCAAAGTCAGTGACCAATGAGAATGAGGAGAGGGGGTGGGGACGGCGGGGCCGAACCGTGGCACCGTGTCGAAATGGACACACAGGGTGGCAGCTCAGCTCGGGTGCCCCCATAGCAAACTGCTTGCTGTGGGGGTACTCGGCAGGAGGGGGGGTCCAGGAGCGCAGATGAAGGACCTGAGAAGAGGAGGATCAGGGCTGCTCTGTGCACAACCATTACACAGAGCAGGTAAGTATAAAGTTTGTTATTTTTAAATGAAAAAACCTGAGACTTTAGTAAGTGGAATCCTTATGGGTAAGGATGGGTAATGTGGGTATGGGTAATCCTTATGAGCTCCAAAGAGATGAAGCTAAGGGTAAAATAATACTGGGATAGGCCCCCTAACCTGAGGGGAGGAGGGGGAGGCAGACCTCCTATCACAATTTGGATTGGCAGCAAGGATGTCAAGTGTTATCATAATGGGGGATTTTAATTATCTAGACATAGACTGGGCGGAGGGAACCATGCATTCGTCTAAGGCTCGCCAGTTCCTAAATGTCTTTCAGGACAATTTCATGGGTCAGATGGTAGATGCACCAACTAGAAATAAAGCGTTACTGGATCTACAGATTACCAACAATACAGACCTGATTATGAATGTGGAAATATGGGGAATTTAGGAAACAGCGATCACAGGTCAATTGGCTTCAGTAAAAATCACACAAATAGGAAACGTAAGGGGAATACAAAGACACTGAATTTCAAAAGAGCCAACTTCCCTAAACTACGAACCTTGCTAGAAGATATGAATTGGGATAAAATCTTAGGAACAAAGAACACAGAGGAGAGATGGGTTTGCTTAAAGAGCATATTAAATAAGGACATTAGCCAGTGCATCCCATTGGGTAATAAATTTAAAAGCGCAAACAAAAGTCCTGGATGGCTTAACACCAATGTAAAATTGCATAATAAAGCAAAAGAGAAGGCCTTCAAAAAATACAAGGTGAAGGGATCATCATCAGCATTCAAACTTTATAATGAATGCAACAAGATATGTAAGGGTGCAATAAGGATGGCTAAGATAGAACACGAAAGACACAGAGTGGAGGAGAGCAAAAAAAATACCAAGAAATTCTTTAAGAATGTAAACAGTAAAAAAGTGAGGACAGACCATATTGGCCCCATAAAGAATGAGGAAGGACATCTGGTTACAAAGGATGGGGAGATGGCGAAGGTATTGAATTTATTCTTCTCCTCAGTCTTCACGAGGGAATCGGGGGGCTTCAGTAACCAAAACTGCAGTGTTTATCCTCATGACACTTCACAGGAAGCACCTCCATGGTTAACAGAGGACAGAATTAAAATTAGATTTGGGAAAATTAACATTAATAAATCACTGGGACCAGATGGCTTGCACCCGAGGGTCCTTAGGGAACTCAGTCAAGTATTTGCCAGACCATTGTTCCTAATTTTTAATGACAGTCTACTGACTGGAATGGTACCAGCGGATTGGAGAAAAGCCAATGTAGCACCAATATTTAAAAAGGGCCCAAAATACATCCCTGGGAATTACAAACCAGTTAGCCTAACATCAATAGTATGTAAACTCTTGGAGGGGATAATATACAAGATTTTAGTAATGAAAACAGTATCATTAGCAGTAATCAGCATGGATTCATGAAGAATCGTTCTTGCCAAACCAATCTATTAACCTTCTATGAGGAGGTGAGTTGCCATCTAGATAAAGGAAGGCCCATAGACGTGGTGTATCTGGATTTTGCAAAAGCATTTGACACAGTTCCCCATAAACGTTTACTGTACAAAATAAGGTCCGTTGGCATGGATCATAGGGTGAGTACATGGATTGAAAACTGGCTACAAGGGCGAGTTCAGAGGGTGGTGATAAATGGGCAGTACTCAGAATGGTCAGGGGTGGGTAGTGGGGTCCCCCAGGTTTCTGTCCTGGGACCAATCCTATTTAATTTGTTCATAAACTACCTGGAGGATGGGGTAAATGATCTTTGTATTTGCGGATGGTACTAAGCTAAGCAGGGCAATAACTTCTCCGCAGGATGTGGAAACCTTGCAAGAAGATCTGAACAAATTAATGAGGTGGGCAACTACCCAGGCTGGGGTTTTTCGCCTTCCTCTGGATCAACTGTGGGTATAGAATTGGGTATATGGGATTGTATGATATTATTATTATTTTTTTTTCTTTTTAGTTTATATTTTTTTTCTTTATGGTTGAACTGTATGGACTTGTGTCTTTTTTCAACCTGACTAAAGCCCCATACACACGCTCGGATTATCCGAGGACCAGGTCCGTCGGATCCTGTCCGACGTACTTTGTCCGATGTTGGGGTTGCGTACACACGGTCGGACAACGTTGTCGGAAAATCCGATCATTCTGAGTGGTGACGTTTGTTGCCTACGACGGGACTACGTAGAGGCTAGTAGCCAATAGCTTGGGTCTTGTAATGTGATCTGAGCATGCGTGGCACTTTGTCCGTCGGAATTCGCTACACGCGATCGGAATTGGTGTGATCGGACTTTGTTGTCAAAAAATCTATCCAGCAGGACATAGGACAATCCGATGGAAACTGGCCGATGGTGCATACACACGGTCGGAATTTCCGACAACATTGTCCGATAGGACAGAATCCATCAGAAAATCCGACCGTGTGTATGGGGCTTAACTATGTTACTACTATGTAACTACATGGCAAATGAGGTTTAATGTAGAAAAATGTAAAATAATGCATTTGGGTGGCAAAAACATGAATGCAATCTATACACTGGGGGGGAGAACCTCTGGGGGAATCTAGGATGGAAAAGGACCTGGGGGTCCTAGTAGATGATAGGCTCAGCAATGGCATGCAATGCCAAGCTGCTGGTAACAAAGCAAACAGAATATTGGCATTAAAAAAGGGGATCAACTCCAGAGTTAAAATTATAATTCTCCCGCTCTACAAGACTCTGGTCCGGCCGCACCTGGAGTATGCTGTCCAGTTCTGGGCACCAGTCCTCAGGAAGGATGTGCTGGAACGCTATAACTTTTGCGCAAACCATCCAATATACGCTTATTGTGATTTTTTTATTACTAAAAATATGTAGCAGAATACATATTGGCCTAAATTTATGAAGACATTTTTATTTATTTTTTTTATTGGATATGTTTTATAGCAGAAAAAAAAAAAAAAAATATATATATATATATATATATATATATATATATATATATATATATATATATATATATATATATATATATATATATATATATTTATATTTATTTATTTTTTTTCTGCTATAAACCATATACAATAAAAAAAAAAAATTTTTTTTTTAATATATATATATATATTTATTTATTTATTTTTTTCTGCTATAAAACATATACAATAAAAAAATTAAAAAAATCTATTTTTTTTTAAATATATATATATAGCAGCTCATATGTATTTCATGTGTGAGAACACAGAATATATCCTAGGTTCAAGTGAAATATTAATTTAGTAAAATATGGTTTATTACTTAGAAATATTTTGTATGCAGGCAACTGTTTGAAACTTGCAACTTTATATATATATATATATATATAGATAGATAGATAGATAGATAGATAGATAGATAGATAGATAGATATGATACAGGATTCCCACAGTAACAAGGGTGATGTAAAGGGCCAGGCACTGCTGTAGTTGTCTCCTTTTTTCAGACAGGCTGTCTCTCAGTGAAACTGTAGACAGAGTCATAAGGAGTGAAGGGGAGGAGTCGCTGCCCTGACTCGTTGAATTGTGTAAGCTTAAGCTGCTGAGCTCTGTAAACAGGAATATTTATGCCAAAGACGATAAGAAGGAGCTGAAAAAACATGAAAACAAAATATTTGTATGCAATATGTCATCATTTACAGCCAGCAGATGGCATTGTGCGCTCCTTGTCACATGTTTACTTGTCTATTCTTAGCTGCTGTGTTGAAAAAGTTTGTTGTTTACAAACCTCAACAGTTCAATTCAAAATGTAACACACAAGTGGATAAATCAGAACAGTGCCCTTCTGTTTATCTAGGTATGGCTCAATCTGAGGTTTTAAGTAGGGGAAAGTCTGTCCATGAGGTTGGGGTGGAGACAGTGCTCTGACTCATTGGCTTATGTGTATAATTTTAGCTTGAACTTCTAGTTCCCTTCTGCTGCCCAACCCAATAGTAGCCTCACCGTAATAGTACTGCCATCATTGGAGCCCTCAGATACAGGCAGCTTGGCACTGAACACCGGCTCTCCGTTCCCCCTCTCGATGGAAACATTCATATTGCTGGAGGAGGTGACGATCCTGACAATCCCGATGTGAGCAGACTGAGTACTAACTTTCAGCTGGGGAGGAAAGGCAATATAACAGAACAATATAACAGAACATAACATAACATAACAATATAACATAACAAAAATCTAACAATATAACATAACATAACATAACAATATAACATAACAATATAACATAACATAACAATATAACATAACAATATAACATAACATAACAATATAACATAACATAACATAACAATATAACATAACATAACAATATAACATAACATAACAACATAACATAACAATATAACATAACATAACAATATAACATAACAATATAACATAACATAACAATATAACATAACATAACAATATAACATAACATAACATAACAATATAACATAACATAACAATATAACATAACATAACAATATAACATAACAATATAACATAACATAACAATATAACATAACATAACAATATAACATAACAAAACAATAACAAAACAAAAACGTAATATAACACCCTTTCTTCACATTGTGAAGAAAGGGTGGAGGGGGAACTCTCAAACGTAAACATTACAGTACATTGTTTACATTTGTGATCCCTGTGCTTAGTCATCAAAGGTGCAGAGCCGCTCAACTTGGCTCTGTACACTGTGTCTGCGATGCAAGCTGTCCGATGATGGCTCAGATCACAAGCTATTAAAGGGCACCCTTGCCACCCGAGAGCGATTTCTGCAGTGCCATTTATAAAGCCATCCATCACTTCCCCATTTTACAACATACAGCAAAAGAGAAGTAGTACTGACTCTCCCCCCCCCCCCCCGACTTTACTTGCTTGTCCTGGGCCAGTGACTCAGGCACATAGCATTTTCGGAAGTAGATGTGCAAAGGCAGCCTTCATATTCCTCCCCCTACAAATGGTGTACTTTTATTTTTTATTATTTATTTATTAGATCAGCATAATGCCCATACTGTTTGGGAATGGATAGAATGAAAACTAACTAGAAAAAGAGGCACCGGTTTGTGGAGCGGCTAAACTGTAGAAAATCTTTTTAGAGAGTTGACACCACAACCTTCACCGAGATCTCTGATCTGTTATAACGGGTGAGGAAGAGCCAGTCATTTTTATAGGGGGGGTGTAAGGAGCACAAATGTGGAAGTATTGATTTTTAAAGGGGCTGTAACGGCAAGTCCCCAGTCCCCAATCATCTCCTAAAGCAATTCCCCAGTCTCTGATCTTTTCCTGCAGCATGTCCCCAGTCTCTGATCAAGTCCTGCAGCATGTCCCCAGTCTCTGATCAAGCCCTGCAGCATGTCCCCAGTCTCTGATCAAGCCCTGCAGCATGTCCCCAGTCTCTGATCAAGCCCTGCAGCATGTCCCCAGTCTCTGATCAAGTCCTGCAGCATGTCCCCAGTCTCTGATCAAGTCCTGCAGCATGTCCCCAGTCTCTGATCAAGTCCTGCAGCAAGTCTCTGGTCTCCGATCATCTCCTTCAGCAAGTCCCCCATCTCTGATCAACTCCTGCAGCATACCCCCAGTCTCTGACCATCTCCTGCAGCAAGTCTCCAGTCTCTGACCATCTCCTGCAGCATGTTCCCAGTCTCTGATCAACTCCTGCAGCATGCCCCCAGTCTCTGATCATCTCCTGCAGCATGTCCCCAGTCTCTGATAATCTCCTGCAGCATGTCTCCAGTCTCTGATCATCTCCTGCAGCAAGTCTCCCGTCTCTGATCAACTCCTGCAGCATGTCTCCAGTCTCTGATCATCTCCTGCAGCATGTCCCCAGTCTCTGATAATCTACTGCAGCATGGCCCCAGTCTTTGATAATCTCCTGCAGCAAGTCTCCCGTCTCTGATCAACTCCTGCAGCATGTCTCCAGTCTCTGATCATCTCCTGCAGCATGTCCCCAGTCTCTGACCATCTACTGCAGCATGGCCCCAGTCTTTGATAATCTCCTGCAGCATGTCCCCAGTCTCTGATCATCTCCTGCAGCATGTCCCCAGTCTCTGATCATCTCCTGTAGCATGTCCCTGGTCTCTGATCATCTCCTGCAGCATGTCCCCAGTCTCTGATCATCTCCTGCAGCATGTCCGCAGTCTTTGATCAAGTCCTGCAGCATGTCCCCAGTCTCTGATCAAGTCCTGCAGCAAGTCTCTGGTCTCCGATCATCTCCTTCAGCAAGTCCCCCATCTCTGATCAACTCCTGCAGCATACCCCCAGTCTCTGACCATCTCCTGCAGCAAGTCTCCAGTCTCTGACCATCTCCTGCAGCATGTTCCCAGTCTCTGATCAACTCCTGCAGCATGCCCCCAGTCTCTGATCATCTCCTGCAGCATGTCCCCAGTCTCTGATAATCTCCTGCAGCATGTCTCCAGTCTCTGATCATCTCCTGCAGCAAGTCTCCCGTCTCTGATCAACTCCTGCAGCATGTCTCCAGTCTCTGATCATCTCCTGCAGCATGTCCCCAGTCTCTGATAATCTACTGCAGCATGGCCCCAGTCTTTGATAATCTCCTGCAGCAAGTCTCCCGTCTCTGATCAACTCCTGCAGCATGTCTCCAGTCTCTGATCATCTCCTGCAGCATGTCCCCAGTCTCTGACCATCTACTGCAGCATGGCCCCAGTCTTTGATAATCTCCTGCAGCATGTCCCCAGTCTCTGATCATCTCCTGCAGCATGTCCCCAGTCTCTGATCATCTCCTGTAGCATGTCCCTGGTCTCTGATCATCTCCTGCAGCATGTCCCCAGTCTCTGATCATCTCCTGCAGCATGTCCGCAGTCTTTGATCATCTCCTAAAGCAAGTCCTCATCTCCGATCATCTCCTGCAGCATGTCCCCAGTCTCTGATCATCTCCTGCAACATGTCCCCTGTCTATGATCATCTCCTGCAGCATGCCCGCAGTCTTTGATCATCTCCTAAAGCAAGTCCTCATCTCCGATCATCTCCTAAAGCATGCCCCAATCTTTGATTGATCATCTCCTAAAAAAATGTCTGCTGTCTCTGATCATCTCCTGCAGCATTCCCCAATCTTTGATCATCTCCTAAAACAAGTCCCCCGTCTCTGATCATCTCCTGCAGCAGGGCCTAACGATAAATGAATTCAGCTGATTTTTACCGGAACAGGATACTTACATAGGTTTGCCCTCCACAGCAGTCACCATCGGAGGTCAGGTAAAGGGAAACCACGTCCCTCTTGTATGGATCACGAAGTCGCAGGTTCAGTGAAGGTCCACAGCACTCCGACTCCCGCCGTACAGTGAACAGATTCTGCCCGTTCTTGGTCTGAAAAACTGAATGTTGGGTCAGGTCAAAGACTGCTAAAGAGTTCCTCTAAACATAAAAGACAGACATATACCGGGAGCCTTATGTACTAAAGATGAGCTCCAGCTGCCGGCAAGGATGAGCGGTGTTCACCTGACTCTGCCAACTACATCCTTCTCGCCAACCCTGCGTCTGCACCCCAACACACATCCACACATTCACCATTTACAAAAACCAACCGGTCTCTGAGATGATCAATAAAAGTCCAGCTCCAGCAACTTTTCTTTTTTTTAGAAATGTATTTTTATTATATATTTATTAAAGAATCTAATCGTCTGAATACATCTGTATATACCTATTACACATCAACTAAAACCATAAAAAAAAAAACGTATCACTTTTTCCCCACAGAGTTTTCTTTTGGTGGTATTTGATCACCTTTGCGGTTTTTACTTCTTGCGTTATAAACAAAAAAAGGCCGGCAATTTTGAAAATAAGAACAATATTTTTTTACTTTCTGCTATAAAACACATAACAAAATACAAAAATGTAAAAAAATAATCAAATTTCTTCATCAATTTAGGCCAATATGTATTCTGCTACATATTTTTAATTTTTTACTAGTAATGGCAGCGATGAGCTATGTCTGCAATATTGTGCCGGACACTAACTGACACTTTTTGGGGACCCGTGGAACTAATACAGTGATCAGTGCTAAAAAATATGCACTGTCACTGTACTAATGACACATGGGTGTACTTTTGAAGCACCTGACTAGAGCCAGAGGCTCTAATAGGCTTCGAAAAAAGGTGAACTGCGAGCGCAGAGCATTGAACAGCCTCTCCGCCAATCAGGTGTTACTCGTCACCTGATTGGCTGAAATGACAAGTGCTGTGATTGGACGCCTGTCGAGGAGAAGAGACGCATGGAGGACACAGCTCGACACCGTCACCTGCTGCCCCACCGAGATAGGGTAAGTGCCGGGCAGACGACGAGCAGGCAAGGAAGTTGATTGGCACAGTCGCTGTATTTGATGGGCACAGTGGCAGCATTTGATGGGCCCAATAGCGGCAATTGATAGGCACAGTGGTGGCATTTGATAGCACAGTGGCTGCGTTTTATGGCACAGTGGCTGCGAATGATAGGCACAGTGGCAGGATTTGAAGGGCACAATGGCTGCAATTGATGGGCACAGTGGCTGCATTTGATGGCACAGTGGCTGCGTTTAATAGCACAGTGGCTGCGTTTGATGGGCACAGTGGCTGCGTTTGATGGGCTAAGTGGCTGCAATTGATGGGCACAGTGGCTGCGTTTTGGCACAGTGGCTGCGATTGATGGGCACAGTGGCTGCGTTTGATGGGCACAGTGGCGGCATTTGATGGGCACAGTGGCAGCATTTGATGGCACAATGGCTGCGTTTGATGGCACAGTGGCTGTGTTTAATAGCACAGTGGCTGCGATAGATGGGCACAGTGGCTGCGTTTGATGGGCACAGTGGCTGCAATTGATGGGAACAGTGGCTGCATTTGATGGGAACAGTGGCTGCATTTGATGGGCACAGTGGCTACGTTTGATGGCACAGTGGCTGCAATTGATGGGCACAGTGGCTACGTTTGATGGCACAGTGGCTGCAATTGATGGGCACAGTGAGGCTGCAATTTTTTTTTTCTGAATTTTTTAGTTTGAAAAAAAAAAAATGATCATCATCAAGCATCTGTTGGATGTGCTGGAATATAACTTGTATATCTCTAACATATTTATTGCTCTGTTTTTCCCTTAGAGCAAGTCGTGAGGTACATGACAACACGCACCAGGGTGGAGCTACTGATCCATGGAGGCCCCATTTTGCAACTTGCAGGACTTAAAGGATCTTCTACTGACAGTTTGGTGCTAGATTCCACAGCATACCCTCAGAGGTCTAGTGGGGTCCATGCCTCGATGAGGGTTGTTTTGGTGGGAAAAGGGGGGCCTACTCAGGTGGTCTTAAATTTACGGCTGATTGGTATATTTGTATACAAAAAAACACCAAAAAGCTGCTTCTTACTTCCCACGCATTCATTTATTATACAAAAGAACACCCCATGATGAATATCATAAAAATCCCCCAGCCCCCCCTTCCAGAGGACAATAAAATAGTCATCAAGTTTAAAGAATATAACAACGCTGTAAGGAATGGAAGGTCCTCTATTACAGATGAAAGTCCACATCCATAACCCCTAATATGTAATATGGGATTGGGAAGCCACTCTTCGTAACTCCATACAACGGTTTATGTACACAGAGGACACCACATCAATGATCTTACCTAGAACAGTGTATAGGGTTCTGCCTGATCATGTGTACAGTTAGGTGCACATGACAGGCTTAGAACCAGGCCTGGTTGGACGTTTTGGGTACCGGCATTCTTCGGAGCCAATCAGTGGGTGCGTTTGGCCCCGATGAGGAGTCTGGGAAAGGGTACTTAAGATGCTGGAGTCACGTGTTCGGGGTTCGTTCGCGAGGGGTCCCGGTCACGGGAGCGTAGGGGGCCCCGCAACATGGTCGGTTTGACTAGCCCCACAGACGCGCTTGGTCTGGGGCAAGGATCCATCTGTTCCCGAGTCTCGGAACCGGCTGGTCCGAGGCGCAGTAACTGAGGGAGGATTCAAGGCGTCCGGGTGTGCTCTCGACTTGGAGGGGCACCGCAGCTCGCATAGGCGACCGTGGGAGGACTCTTCGGAGGAGGGCCAACAAGCTGGCATCCCAAGAAGTGCCTGGTTGCTGGGTTGTCAAGGACATTGATGAATCCGCGCTTTTCCAGTACTGCCAAGGAGACAGAGAAAGTTCAAGGTACTGAGGAAACGTTCCTGTTCACTTTGTGTTGCAACTTTGTTCAAGGTCAGAGACTTTGCAAGCTTTGAATTCAAGTGCTGACTGCCATAATCTCTGGCTAGAGATTTGTTCAGCTTTGAAGCGCCCAGCTGTGAGTGGCTACTCTCTGGATTTGCATTATAGACTTCCTAATAATTCTCAGTTCAAGGTGCCTGAGTTTCTTCATCCTTACCCTCTGTTCCCACATGAGACTGTGTCTGTTGGATGTTACCCCTGCAAATAAAAACTTTTCTAAAGGACTTTTATGGTGTCAGCGTCCAAAGTCGTTGGGTACTAACCCTGGGAACCCCTAGACCTGGAGAAACAAGCCAAGCGGAGGTAACCGGTAAGCCCAAAAGTCAAGGCCGCCCCTTTGAGGGTTATGGCCGCTACAACCATGAGAAACTTTTTGATACCACCTCATAGTAGGACTGCCGTGTCCTTTAACCACTTCCCGACTGCCTCACGCCAATGTACGTCGGCAGAATGGCACGGGCAGGCAAAACCACGTACAGGTACGTGGTCCTTTAAGAGGCCTGTTGTGGCAACGCGTGCGCGACCCGGTCGGGAGCTCCGTGACCACGGCTGCGGGACCAGCGGTCCCGCGATCGGGTCACAGAGCTGAAGAACGGGGAGAGGTCTGTGTAAACAAACCTCTCCCCGTGCTTCCTACACTGCCTGTCACTGATCTGCTGTTCCCTGTCATCGGGAACAGCCGATCAGTGACGTCAGACATCAGCCACGCTGTAAAAAAAACACACAACATGTCACACTAACTCCTCCCCGCCCCCTAGTGGTTAACTCCTTCACTGCCACTGTCATTTACATAGGAATCAGTGCTATTTAAATAGCACTGATTTCTGTATAAATGACAATGGTCCCAAAAATGTGTCAAAAATGTCCGATGTGTCCGCCATAATGTCGCAGTCACAATAAAAATTGCTGATCGCCGCCATTACTAGTAAAAAAAAAAAAATATTAATAAAAATGCTATAAAACTATCCCCTATTTTGTAAACGCTATAACTTTTGCGCAAACCAATCAATAATCGCTAATTGCGATTTTTTTTACCAAAAATATGTAGAAGAATACGTATCGGCCTAAACTGAGGAAAAAATATGTTTTTTTATATATTTTTTGGGGATATTTATTATAGCAAAAAGCAAAAAATATTGCATTTTTTTCAAAATTGTCGCTCTATTTTTGTTTATAGCGCAAAAAATAAAAACCGCAGGGGCGACCAAATACCACCAAAAGAAAGCTCTATTTGTGGGAAAAAAAGGACGCCAATTTTGTTTGGGAGCCACGTTGCACGACCGCGCAATTGTCAGTTAAAGCGATGCAGTGCCGAATCGCAAAAAGGGGCCTGGTCCTTTTGGCTGCAAATTGGTCCGGGGCTGAAGTGGTTAAAGAAACTGTGATATTGGAGAAGTGCCATATAATCATATATCTTATCACCAGATTTTTTTCCTATTACGAGGACAATCACAGCACATGTTGGTGGACCGAGGTCTACAGGTTTGTGTCATAGCGCACTATCCCTTCAATGGTTGATATATTATCCTCCATGGGTGGGTTGGAATTGGATATTTTTCCTCTTTGATGGAGACCATTGGAGTATATAGACCAGGGTGTCTCAACCAGGGTCCCATGGAACCTTCCTCCAGAGGTTTCTAGGGGTTCCTTGAGTGATGAGCAATTTCTTCCTCTCAGATAAGTTCCCGCTGACACCATTTATCTTTGTAGCTGTTTGTAAGGGGATAATTATTCCCAATGACCACAAGTGTAAGGAGTATTCCTCCCACTGACTATCAAACTAATGTATCATGAGTTGTAGATAGACAGTATTAACTTTTAGCAGGGGTTCCCCGAGCCTGAAAAGTTTTTGTCATGGGTTCCTCTGTGTTGGGAAGGTCGGAAAAGGCTGATATACACCATTCAGATATGTCAGTAGGTAAGATCATTGATGTCCTCTGTGTACATAAACCTCGGTATGGAGTTGTGGACAATGGCCCACCATCCCAGATTACATATTAGGGGTTATGGATGTGGTCTTTCATCTATATATAATAGAGGAACCTTCCATTCCTTACAGCACCTTCGTATCCTTTATATATGATGACTATTTAATTGTCCTCTGAAGCGGGGGGGATAGGCGATTTTTCACATGGTACGTTCTTTTGTATAATAAATGAGTGGGCAGTGAGAAGTAGACATGTGCACAACAGAAAAAATTGTTTATTTTTGTTTCGTTTTTTTCGTTTCCGTTGATTCGTAACGATTCGTAAGTCGTCGGTGTTCGTATTCGTAACGATTCGTATTTTCGTAAGAGTTATTTTTTCGTTGATTCGTTTTTCCGTTAGTTAAATTTTCGTTTATTCGAAATTCGGACGCATTCATATTTATTCGTACTTTCGTAACATTCGTAGATTCGTAATCGGAGCATAATTCATAATTTTATGTAATGTGTATGCTATTATTACATTTTAAGAGACACGGAAAATTACGAATCGAAAAAAAAAGTTACGAATGTACGAATTTTTTCGTTCAATCCATTCGAGGCACGTTAAGCAGCGCCATTGTAAGAGACACAGAAGATTACGAATCGAAAAAAAAAAAAAAAAAAAGTTACGAATGTACGAATTTTTTCGTTCAATCCATTCGAGGCACGTTAAGCAGCGCCATTGTAAGAGACACGGAAGATTACGAATCGAAAAAAAAATTAAAAAAAGTTACGAATGTACGAATTTTTTCGTTCAATCCATTCGAGGCACGTTAACCACTTCAGCCCCGGACCAATTGGCAGCCAAAGGACCAGGCCCCTTTTTGCGATTCGGCACTGCGTTGCTTTAACTGAC